>JAQOWZ010000003.1:44630690-45892470 GCA_035578165.1 Stenolophus ochropezus | reverse complement strand
CCTACATAAAACATAGTATGTATTTAGTTTAAATATGGAAATCTATCGATGTTTATTGTTTTTATCCCTTTATACCTGTACCTAGGTATTGCTACTTGTTTTCCTATCTTTATACTATTACTATTACATTCTTAATAGGCTCCTCCAGCTCAATCAAATTAATATGAATATTAATAAATAAATAAAAAAGAATAATTAAAATACTTCTGAAATAAAAAAAAACTTTTTGTTATATCGTGACGTCACATATATAAATTCCATATTTATTTTGATTGGCATCTGAAAAAGATCATAATATTTTGTTTGGTGAGTGAAAAATGCCACCAAGAAATATAAGGAATGAGCTTGAACAGTATTGTACACTTTTAATGTGTTAGTTTCATTTGTGTGTTATTTATTCATTTCGATTATTTCGCTCCTTTCTTTTGTTTGACATAAAGTAAATATGTGGTAAACAGTTTAAAACAGTGGAAGTGCATTAAAAGTTTGCATCATTAGCACCACTGATATTCTCAAATAGCCGGATTCACACAACAAGTTTAGCTCAAAACTGGTTTAAATATGTTGAATTTAGTTTGAATTTTGTTTTGTAAATTTGGCTGAAAAGTTTCTATTTGATCATAATTTCATTTTTAAACTCAAATAATTTAAATACACGTGAAATTGTAAGGAATGAATAGACTTATACAGAATTGTAATATTTATTTATTTTTTATGAATACAATTTAGAAAGTTATTTTAGTATAGAGGACCAAAAGAGAAGGTTTACGCCTACGAATGAAATTTTAAGCCCGACGCATAGTGGAGGGCTTTTATTCGTCCATGGACGTAAATCTCTTTCGGCTTGAGGTCTGAGGTACGTACTATGTTTTATGCACTATTTCCATCACATGGAATATAAATTTTGATTATAAGATTAAAAGCTTATTGCTATGTACTAGATCTATAAATCATTGATTTAAATAAATAAAAAAAATCAAATAAATTGAAATTTAATAGAAACTGTTTTATTATCACATTCACATACAAATAATTCACATCAAATCACATTTCAACAAATTAAAATATACTTTCAGCCAGATTCACAAAACAGGATTAGCACAAAACTGGTTTAAATGTGTAGAATTTAACTTCAGTTTAACACATTTTAACTTGTTTAAGAGCAAATCCTGTTTTGCGAATCTGGCTTTTTATACTTAGGTACATATATAACAAAGAAGCGTAACCATTATCTCACTTAGATAAAAAATTGGAATTATTTTTATTGTATATAAGAGATTAAATATTGTACCAACAAACCTTAAATTTTGATGTGATATTGTTCAATTAAGGAAAACATAAAATTTAAGTAATATTGATGCAATTGGCCATTATACTTTTAAATGAAATTATAAAAAGAATAATGTCTTATTATATAAAAATAAAATTCTTAACAAATATTTGTGTTTGAGCAAGATTTGATATTTGATATTTCATGACATTATATGTATGTCAGCAGAGTAACAATTCCTAGAAAAGTAAATGAGAGAATATTAAATAATCGCATATTAATGCACTGCATTGAGTTGTGTAATAGACTATTAGAAACGAAAATAGACAAATAAATATTTTTTATTTTCAGTAGATTGTATATGCATCTCATTTGTCATACATACATGAAATTTTTTATAATAAAATAAATAAAAATTATAAAACAAACACAACAATTATATGCAAAAATACTAGATCATGGTCAACTAGTCTTATCTCACTTTCATATTGTTTTTAATTATAAATAAATCAATTAACAGAAATGAATAAACAGTTTGAAAGAGTAATCAGATATCGTGTTTGAAATTTAGGACATGTTGTTAATGGAGAAAATATTCCATTAATTTCATACTTGGTTATATTTATCAATCATTTATTTACTTCATTGCGAAACGGATATTTGTTAAATATTACGTTACCAGGAAAATGTACGAAATTACTTGTACGATTTCATACAGACATATAAATACACAGAGAATAATTTTATTTACGAAACATTAATATGTACTCGTGTTACTTCGGAATGTAATGTTGAGAAATGTGACAGATCGAAGTTAATTTTGAAATGCGATACACATTAACATGCAATTTGTCTGGCTGCTCACATTTCACTGACTAGAACATTCTGTGATGATGAGTCATTATGGTATCCCTCGTTTAACACATTTTAAAACAAGTATCATTTTGTTTTACAGTTGTTTCAAGGTCGTCAGTAACCGAAGAATTTGATGATGCGGTTATGAGTAAGACAAAATTAAACACTGACTATTATACAAAAATGTACTTCTATACTCAAAAAATTTTAACGAGTGAAGAGATTACGTCACGCAGTACAACATTCCTACCGTGAGTATTTTATAACGTGAAACATAGGATTTATCATATCTATGGTTAAGACTTGATATTTAATTGACAGCAATGTATACTTGTCTCTTGTCTCAGTGAAAATGAAATATAGGGAAAAAAAAATAATATTTGCTTTTTGGGTTATAAAATGTTTTGACAGGCCTACACCAAGTGCAACAATAATTTTAAGAATCATTAATAACTTTAGAGGAAATGATAGTTGAGAACCAGAAATAAGGAAACATCCGATACCTAAGCATATAAAAAAAACTTTAAGGGAATAATGGATACAAGTTAACGCTATTTATTTCAGAAATTTGGTAAAATATATTTCAAATCGATTGAAAATTATAATAAAAGAGGTCCAACTAAACATTAAGACTATGTTATTAGACATTACTTGTAGTTGTATCATTTTCGGTGTGTATCTAAATTTGAGAGTTCTGTAAACTTGTATTTCTGTGTAGGTATGTAACATTTCTAATTATTATTTTTTTCATTTTTTATATTAAGGGAAGACTAAGGTAATAAATTATGTATTTTTTTTTATGTTTATTCATTACTTATACAAAAAAAATATTGACAAATCATGATATGAATCATTTTAACTGGGAGTCACTATAAATATAAAAATATATATTAAAAACATAATTTTAATAATTTTTATAATATTTCTACAATTACTTATTATTCGCTGATAGGATAGGTTCAATTCTACATAATTTTTTTTTACGAATTTTTTCCCTGTATTTTTTCGGAGATTCAAATTCTTTGTATATGCCTTGTTTCCTTGATTTTTTCTGAAATCGGTCACTCTGAAGCTATAGATTCCTTGCAGAGACTGTAGGCAGACAACCTACACCACTAAAACGCAAGTAAAACTAGTCACGAAACATAATGATAATCAGCCTATATATGTAGATCGGATACAATGTTTATAACAATTCTTCAATATTTTTATCTCATTAGACTATAAACTTGATACTATCAGAAAAGGAAATAATCTAACGATGCATAACATTCCATTTGCCACACATCAAAATTGAGGTTTAGCAAAATTGACTGAAAAGACAAAAGATATAAAAAGCAATTTACGAGAATGGATCTTTTAGAAAATTTTTCCAATATTTTAGAAATGGAAATATGATTTACCACACTTTTCATATTCATATTTTATAGCCGTCTGAAAGATGGTGGAGAAAAAGTTTTCATATTATCGAAATCGGAATAAATTGATCTACATATTCATCTTGACTTGAAATCATATGTTTCATATTTTATAATACAGATAAAATATTAAGTTAAACGCACTGAAAGATAGTAATACTGGAACATGCACTGTCATATGTTTTCTGTAAATAAAAAGCGAGCCGAGAGACAGTTCATGTAAGGTATATCCATCATTGTCTAACACATATTCGCGTGAGTATTTTTAACGTAAATGACATGCCATACATTCTGATGTACAAGTTTTGTATCGTTGTTAACTATCGAAGAAACTGCCTTTAACAGCTCTCGTTAATTTTGAATGCCAAAATTGTAAAATAAAAAGATGAAATTTAAAATATTACGACGTTGCTGTGTTAAGATTTGCAAATATGTTTGGTAAAAAAATACAGGTATTCTTTTTCAGGTACGTAATAAGTCATTTTGACAATAAAAATCAGTGGAATTATTTTTTCAGTCTCATTTAAATTTAGTTTTCTCATAAATAATCAACCAGTAACAACCCAGTGGAGAGAAAAAGTACCCTGTAAAAGTTCACTTGGAAAATACTAATCCGTATGTAGTGATCATTTCTGCACAACACAATTTTCTACTGTTTTCATATGGTTGAAAATTCACATGGTTGACATTTTATGACATTAGAAATTTTTTGAACAGACTGTACGACAAAGACAGGAGAACCTTCGAGAGGATGCCTCTCTCGAAGTGAGTTGGCGGTGCTAGGTGCATTTTCCATTATTGCTATATTTTATTGGTTAAACCACGACTTTACCAGGATTTCAGGATGTTTTATTTTTAATTATCAATTTCAACTCATATAAAAGTGATACTTACATTTTGTATTAGGCTGTATTTAGATAATTAGCGTAGCGTCCGTGAAAGCAAGGTTGGTTTTCAAGAATACAGATATATTGTTAATTTTGTTTAAATACGCTGTAAATAATCTATAACGGGAGTTAATTTTATCAGTAAACATAGAGTAGTTTCATTACCATACTTACAGAATGACAGCAATGTACTGAAGCTTTGATTTTATGAGTAAACATAAGGAATACGAGAAGGAATACATGTTAGACTCGTCACAAACATCACATTTCAAAATCAATCGAAAAAAAATGTATTTATTTATTTCAGTTCGAAATGATTTGATTTTTACAATGTCTAGTGGAAGATCGAGATTAATTACTACATTATAAAATAAAAAAGATTAACTATATATATATATATATATATATATATATATATATATATATATATATATATATATATATATATATATATATAATAACCAGAAATGCAAATAATCCCAACAAATATTGCTAATTCCATCAAACTTATGAAGTAATCTTTAGAACTAAATAATATACTTAATCCTTTTCGAATTCGGATTTGAGTTATTTTGACATTTCTGGATGTTAACAAGAGGGTATAACTTTGGGACTAACTAGTCGGGGTTAGTGGCACATCCCCTTTATGAATCTAGATGTAAGTAAATAAGTAAGTAAGTAACATAAATAAATATTGTATAATTTATTTAATTAATATTTAATATTTTTTAGACTATGTTAATTATACCTATGTTTACTCATAACATGAACGCTTTAATACATTGCTGTCAATCAATTTACACCGTAACTATAGTTATGATATACTCTATGTTTACTGATAAAATAAACTCATAATATTTATTTTCAACCTTACATTATTCTAAATCTAGACCTGTCTACTATTTGATAGAAGTAAAATAGTTTACTCGTATATGAATTATTAAAATCAGACATTCATAAAATTAGCTAATTACTTGTATTGTTAATATTCAAATAAAATACAGAAAACATTTATCAAACCAGTGGCACTAATAGAATATTATTATATAAGGGATTATGATACTCATTATTCGTGAAGATGAAGTTTGCGCCGTAGGCAAGTGACACAAATCATCCGAGTGAATAATGACAATAATCACATAATCCCAAATGAAATAGAATGCTGTTTCTACTCCTGTAAATTTGGAAAAACTAATAAATATTTCAGAAAATGACACTGTTAAAATACATTAAGATAAATGACTGTATCGTCAGCTTTCAGATGGCCGTGGAAAGGGTTATCCATAGTACGACAGATTTAAAATAAACGTAAATAATTGATTTCTGGTGCTGTA
Source organism: Stenolophus ochropezus (assembly GCA_035578165.1). Classification (NCBI taxonomy): domain Eukaryota; kingdom Metazoa; phylum Arthropoda; class Insecta; order Coleoptera; family Carabidae; genus Stenolophus; species Stenolophus ochropezus. The sequence continues at coordinate 45,886,706 of JAQOWZ010000003.1, read as the reverse complement.
ATTGGTAGGGAAAAGTGAATTATGAATAAAATTTTACTATCCATATACAACTATTCTTTTTAAACTGTTTGGTTGTAAAAAAAATCCTAGATAGTACATTAATACTTAAGAGATATAAGGTATTGTAAACATGAAAAAAACAAACAAATGACACAAACCATTAAAAACCTACATAAATTATAAACTAAACTTATTAGGATCAAAACTATAAATTTACTTTGGAAAAAACTGCAAAAAGTTAATGATAATTCTAAGATTAGTTTCTAGCACAAATTTTTCATGTTCGGTGAATAGTTCGAAGTCTTCTTTTAAACAATTTTCCAGATATACATCTTTAAATTAATTTCTTAACTTGCTGTTCACGATATTCATGTTGGAAAACATAAGCTCGCAAAAATATACGAGGACTAAAACATCGGTAATATTCCAAATTAACTGGAAGACTAGTTCATGTGTCAAAAACTACTTATACACTTTTAACGTTAAAATAAGTTTAGATAAGTCGAACCAAGTCAGTTTCACACACACGATATTTAGATTGACACGCATTTAAATGGTTGAGGAAATCCCACTTGCAAGTTTCTCTCGCGCATATATATAAAAATTGTCACAGTTCTCATTCATTGTGACAATAAATGTCAAAATTTTTATATAAATAGTTTTTCTATGCTATCTTTCAATGTTAAAATTTTCCGTATTTAAACTTGGTTTGTACTTTAACCAATCACAGAGCTGGAATCATAGTCCGTATACTATCCTTCACTCTTATCTAGAACAGAAGGGTTATTCTAATTCATAGTGAAATCGAAGCCTCGCTATAACTTTGACGTTAGACGTTATCGACATAGGTCCTGCGTTATTATAAAGTTAGCGAAAGGACCTTGCACGTCTCTAATAGCCCGTCCATATAATCGATTTCCTTCCCGTCTTTTGTCTTCTTCAAGCATCTCCACGGTTAATGCAGAACCGAAGAAATGAGCCATAATTAAACTACTTACGTTTATAAAATTAACTGAATTTTATACTCTCACTTCCTCATAAATATTAAACTTCCATCAAAATAGATTAATTGAATTTGACACACACTAAACAATAAACTGCCACAATCAAAACAATACAAAAAAAAATAACAAGAAATTAGCAGATAGTGAAGCGTTATGCTCGTAGCGGGACCTCTTTTTATTTTTTTTCCATAACGTCATATGCGATATTCATTTCAATACCAATAGATGGCTTTAAGTCGAATAGCGAAGCTTCGCTATCGCTATTAAAGTAACCTCTCGTGTTTACGCTTGTTTTCGAGTATTTGAAAATTATGGCCACTAAACTCGCATTTTTTTCTTTCCATGTTTTCTAATCCGACTTGTAATAACGTGAATTTTGAACAGCACTGTTCTATTTAGATCTGATAGTTGCAGTTAAAATTAGGCTCTGTTATTCGTTGGAAACACAAAAAAATATATATTTACCAAAAGTATATATATTGGTCATGTTGAAAAGGTGGGCAATAAATTGACTGAATATCAGAAATTGCCTTACGTTATATTTTATACTTTACATTTTTTGGTGTCAAAGTATTAAGACTATATAAAATAATTTCCATCATTTTTAATGACAGGTCTAACCCACGCATACATTTTTTCATTCCTTTATTATTAATTAGAAATGTCAAGGATTCTCTAATGGATGAAGATTTTTTCTGGTCTGGACCATCCTACTATGAGTCATGCCGCTACAATTTAGTTGACATATTTTACACTTATATTTTGCATTCAACCACATAACCGGATGTTACAATAGAAGAAACATGGTACAAAATTTGTTTTCATTCTAAAGTTCAAAGAAAAGCAATCGCAGAGACACTTTCTTTGTTTTCGTTGACAGGTCTTGTTTGAAAGATTTTCCAATTTCTGGAAAGTTTAAAATAGAATATATACATACAAACTTTTCATAATAATATTGTCATTCCATATAAATTCGGAGTAATGTTGTGGAACAAATTTGAAATTAGTTCATAAAGTTTTTGTTTTGGTAAACAATGTACAAGTATATTTAAGTATAACAAATATATAAAGTTTTATAACAACTTTGTAATGTCTTTTTGTTGAAATTTCACATGATCCAATAAAACTTAACTTTATTTCGTAATGGTTTTGTTACATCAATCGAAAAAAAAGAAATATTAAAATACAGGTGTCTCACCATTCAAAAGCCATAGCTTCGGCTATGACAAAAGCGCACTAAATGGTAATTTTTGTTACAAAAACGCACCAAATGAACATTGCAAAAGCGCGCAGTGTGTGTATAATTGAAATGAAACTATTTATTTAAAGATGGCATAAAATAAAGTTAGGTAAGTTTAGGTTAGGTTAGTTTAGATATCTTTAGGTTTGATTAGATAAGGATAGGTTAAGTTAGGTTAGTTTAGATTACTTAATGGTTTGGTGAGGTTAAGTTATGATAAGTTAGGTTAGATTAGATTAGGCTAGGTCTGATTAGATCAGGTTAGGTTAGGTTATGTTAGATTAGAATACATTAGGTTAGGTTAGGTTAGATTCGGGACGAAAGAAGAAGACTTGGAACCATACCTTTGCGAGTATCTATTTAAAAAGTACTATCCGCGAGCAGAACTAATTCACTCGTATTTTGATCTAATCAGATGCACACATACAAATGCATATTAAATTCCTAAATTTAATGGAGCACTTTTGTTAGGTTTTTTTTGTGCACTTTTATCATGCAGCCCATAACTTAAGGGTATATTCATTACATAATTTTAAGTCAAAAATACTACATATAATTATATCCGAAACTCAATATTACAGGATATTTGAGTTATCTTAAATTTAATGCAGCAGACAGTAATTTCACTATATTTTATTTTTTCTATAGCAGATACGTGTTAAATAGTAGATCAAATAGCACGTTAACTATAAAAGTAGATAAAATAACACTTTAACAGCAAGATAATAGTATACAGAATGTACGTTATGGAGGGTAACCATTGGGATCTCGAGAACCGTAAGAAATAAGGAGTGTGTTAAATTATGCAATATCCAGTGGTTTTCGTAAATATGTCACACAATTTGTAAGAAAATATCACTGTTACATAATGTGGACACTACAATCTATAACGAAGTGTATAGAAGTAAGTAAATAAATAAATACTTGTTACTCTTCAATTTTTAATGAAATAAATTATTGAATACATTTTTTTGAGAGTGTGGCAAGAAATTTCACAGTGTGGCATTCTTTTGGAAGCTGATACTGTGACTTTTCCACAAGATCGTAGAAAAAATACTAAACAATGGAGGTACATTTCCATAACAACTCACACGAATGACATTTTAAATATGTTCTTAAATAATATTTTAATTTTCCTAAATTTTTCCTTTTTCAAATCTGTTATAAAAACTCAATTTTATCCAACACCGTGTAATTATAACACTATAACAGGGTCGTGTAACTTAAACGGGTGACACTGGGTTCGTTTTGTTTTGTCATCTCTTGGTTGCTCCCAGAAGCTTAATAGAAATAATTATTTAGTTGGCTTTAATAACAAAGTATCACTTTAACTCTTCATAACAAAATATATCTACTATTTTCTAAATTCATATTTTTTTAAAGTAATATAACTGATTTTTGATGACAGGACAACGTGTTGGAAGAATATTCGATGACATTTTATATTTAATAATAAATTTACTTACAACTCGTCGATATTGGCAAGGAACGGGATGATTAAAACTCACCTGAAATAAAAAAATAATATTATTGTAAATACTACATTATGGAATTAGTACAAAAAAGATTTCGATAATCCAAAAACCTTTTATAAAGTATATGACTAAATTTTATCCCTCAATATTAATTATTTAAAAAAGCAAAAGTAGAGAAACAAATATAATTAAATAACAAATTCATTCGTAGTCAAACGCAAAAATTAACATCTGCAAATTTTCATCTCACGGTCTATACATCCCTAGTTAAAAGCGTGAAGAAAAATGTTAATATAGATAATTATATTTAGGTTTGTACAGGATCTACAGTTTATAATTGGTTCGTAATACTCATAATACAACGGTATTACTTGGATTACAGTTGTTGAGCGTGGGATACGAACCCACGACTTCCCATTTAAAACGCGTGTGCTACTTTATTAAACCACCACTGGCCGTAATTTACGAACATTTTATTTATAATTAGAACTCTAATGTCCTGTAAATGTCCTCTATCACTATATACCAAATATTAAAAATTTCATTTCATTTTTATTTTATTCCCATTTTTTTATTATTATTATTGCAGCATATTTAAATTATTAAGGTTTCATAACTATATGTTCGGACGCTCAATGATATATTATAAATAGCTGCTTATAATAATGTCATATTTATATATTTATGACCAATTGTTGTCATATATACTTTAAGATAGATTTGTAATTAAGTTATTGTAAAAGAGAAATATTTAATGATAGCATTAATTTATAGATATATTGTAAAAAAAAAAACTTAAAAGTTTACTGACAACTAAATATTCGAATTTAAATTAAATGTTCTGAGAAATAACCAAGCTAATAGGCATATAGAGAAACTGTGATAGTTATTTATTACATATTAAATCATTTGAAGGGGATTTTCGCAAAAATTATTGCTCGTGATGGAGCAAATTTAAAAATTATGTGAATTATTATAAAAAAATATTGTGATGATTATTCAATAAGAAATATTGCCGAAAATCTTGAGGTTACTAAGCCTACTGTTGCATATATTTTAGAAACATGTAGACAACCGGGAAAAATTAATATTGATGGGAAAATCCAGGGGCGACCCACGGTAGTAACCTCAATACAGAGGAGAATTATCGTAAAAATTTATAAACTTGGAAGACGATCCACTCTACAAGACGACATCGTTCGTTGGAACATGGAAGCAGGGTTAAATATTTCCCGGGAATATTGTAGGAAATTGATTCACAAGTCCGGACTAATAAGGTTATTTTCAGTGATGAGACAAAAGTTTGATGTCTGTGTGGAAAATTATCACAAACGAGTTATAAGATCTAACAGACCTTTTATAAAGATTGCCTAAAATGCAGTCAGCACAGTTAAATTTGTTTCTTCCCTTCCTTATACTCAAGCTCTCTAGATCCAATTTTTCTTGGAGTAGATCAATCTCCTTTGCTATTCATTAGATGTTCTTTATGATCTTCTTCCATAACTCTCAAACTCTTGTTTTGCTCTTTCTGTTATTAATTCTGCTTTTAGGTCTTCTTCCATTTCTCTTTGCCATGTTGACCTAAGTCTGCCTCGTCTTCTTCCGCCTGGGCTCCATTCGACGATTGATTTTATTATACCCATTTCTTCTGTTCTCCATATATGACCGAGCCATCTCATTCATCGTTGTTTTATTATTTTCACTATAGCTTCCCCTTCTAATTCTTGTTCATTCTTATTTTATATTCATTTTTCTGTTATCTTGATTTGTCCCAATATTTATCGTATTATATTCCGTTCCATTATTTTTAGATCTTCTTCCTCCTTTTTGTCATGGTGATAGTTTCAGCTGCATATAATGTTATTGGTCTTATTATTGATTGATATATTCTAATTTTAGTATCTTTTGTTAGTATTTGGCTTTTTAATATTTTTTTTATTTGCTCGTATTAGGCAAGCTTATATTATTGCAACATATTTCTAACTATTTTATGTTAAATTTTCAGAATACATTAATAAACAAAATAAAGCTTGTAGAAAGCTAAAAAGTGATGTCAGTTGAAAGTAACAGTTGAATGTATAAATTTTAAATAATACTAATCGACTAATCCAATATGTCGACATGATGTTACTTTCTATTGTCATATTTTGTTATAAAATGAAATTCAATATTATTTAAACTTTATATTATATTTTTAGACCTGAAGATGGTCCCAAAAAAGTACCGAAACGTTGTATAATTGAAAGAAACTACAAAACTGAAGTCTTCAATATTACTACAATCATTAAACACTATTCTCGACTTAATAATATCACCAAATTAATGAATTTATTAGTTGATTATTCCTCATAATCAATAATCGATTATTAAAACCTATAACAGAATAGGCTTAAGTTTTACTGTTCTTGCTTTTAGTGAAGTATATTCATGAATTATTTTATCAATATTAATTTCTTACTTAAATTCATGTTCACTTAATTTGGCGCCCTTTTCAATTGTTCACCTGAGTGCCTCGTTTGCCTCACCCAAATTTTTGCTTTGATATTTCACATTTAATAATAAAAACAAATATGGAAAAAACTACTTTATTTAGTGTTTTTTGGAAATAAGTTGTTTGCTTCTTTTCCTTGTTTAATTATGTAATTAAAAATGTGTATTACTGTGCTTAGCTTTGTACAAAATCTCATTATGGATTAATGTATAATATGACGACAACAAAGAACAATAATTATACCCTTCACAAAATCTGGATTCTTTAAATTTATTTCTCATTGTCTCCAAGTAATTGAATAATCTTGTTTCTGTGATGTAAAATTATTTCGTATTATGGTTGCACAGAAAAAAGAAAGCGCGTAATTACCTTTTAATTATCATTTTAATGAAATGATCTTCATTTAGCTCTAATAGAAATATAAACGGTCTGTTTTCTCCCATTATTACCGAGTATATGATCAATTTTCATGGGAATCCCGAACAATAAAAGTAGAAATTTATCTCATTAAAGAGATTGACTTTTATTTAACTCAATTGAATAGAAGAAATGCAATGACAGTCGACATTCTCTGGACATTCCACAATTATCTCTCCTGATAAAAATTTCTTCTACATACAAAGGGTCGCACAGTTATACACATAAATAGTCTACTCTTCTTTCGGCCTAGAAAAGAACAGCTTTAAATACCTAGCAACACATATAAGATCTTTTTCCACGAGTTGATGTCAATTTCTGCTGTAAGAATTATTAAACTTAGGTATATCTAACGTCTGTCGTTACAGGGATGTATGGCATAGCATATGCAGATGATATTTTTATTCGATATTTTATTGTTGTACGAGTTACAATGGTATCTATCTGTCCAACCAACTGTAAATATGAAATCAAATCTTTGAATATTCATGTCATTCATTAGGGTTACTTTGCAGGGTTGTAATATTTTAGACAGTATGGTTTTAACCGTCCTAAATAAAATCAGTTTTGGTCGATGGTCAAAATGAAAAAAATTAAATTAAAACATATTTATTCACATATTCGTTACTGTCCGACCGAAAAACAAAACTTAAAAATAAACTAAAATTGGATAAAAAATAAATAATATTGATTGCACAAAATAAATAAACCACATTATGTAATAGAGAAATATGAGTCACAGTTACATTATAGAAAACAAAAATAATAGCTAATGCTAATAGTCATCTAAAGAAGAGTTAGAGAATAAATAGCTGCCTTTAATATTTTGTAATACTACAAGTTTACTGGCAGTTTCTAACCCAAATCTATTTCGTAATTAATTTTGTATGAAATTAAATATGACAAAATCAGCTCTATTCTAGCAGAAGATGCGATACAATTTTAAAAATGGAAAACTAATTTTATAAATTTGTTATCTATTTTATTTTCCAGTGATAACCACCATATATAGGTATGGTATAGCCTGCTAATGTTACAATATTGCTAAACTTAAATCAGGTATTATTTCTTGTCTATAAAGAAATAATTAATATTTGTTCAATTTTTGCGTCTTTTTTTAACTAATTGATTTTCTTTAGTTTTGGAAGGTAAAAACCAATAGTAGATGGTGAAAACCAGTTTTGTTTATTTTTGAAATAAAAAATTGGTGTTTTCAACAACCCTTTTACTTTGGCATCGACAGTTTGTGCTTCATTGTATCGTAATTATTTTGTTAGTTTAATCTACAACCCTTTTTGTATATATCATCCATTATTATAATTGTATTATTTAATTGTTTTTTTTTATTATTGCTACAAACATTTACTCTTTGAATTTTGGTAAATAACAAAATTTACATAGTAGCTGTGGGGGTTCAAGTTAGTCTGGTTTATGCAACATTATCATAACCAGAATAAAAGTCTTAAAAATTAAATCACGTTTAAGTAATTGCAGCATTTATGCTACTGTGTTATAATCATAGTCATTGTCATAGAAATAAGCTGACATTAAAATTGGTTTAATTTTAATTCTCTGACTATGATTATACATGACAGTGCGCATGGCATACAAATGACAATGGTGTATCTAATATAACCTAAAATTATGTTTTCATAAATGAATGATATATTTTCATGCAAAATTGTAGATCTTGCGAGTTTTCTAGTATAAATAATACCATTTTTAAAATACCTACTAATATAATGTAAATTTAAATTTGTCAAATTTGACAATTCTGTAATTGTCAAAGCACAATTATATCAACATTTTTGGATAAACGGTTCACATTCTTATGATAATTTTTATGATTAGGACAGTGATTACAATTACGACAATGATTATGAAAACGCTGTATAAACCAGGCTTAAGTATACCTATACAACAATACAATACCCTTTATATAAAATTTTATCTAAAACATAATTTTAGTAATAATTATAACATGAAAAATATATAACGTGAAAAATTAATGTCATGATAAAATAAAGTACAGCTATATTTGACTTGAGTGTTTACATTTGTTTTGTTTTTATAATGTCGGTAAACAAGTCCTTGTTGAAACCGCACAAGGTAAATAAGTAAATTTAGTTTTTACTTGTTAGCACTGGATCTTTGTTTATGACTAACTGTTGAAATTAAAAAGTTTATTTACCTCTTATTTAATTACTATAATCACAATTCTATCTTGCATTTGAACAAACATTTATAAATCCATAAATGAATTAACAAATTATAAAACATGATATACTTTTTCCACGTCCAAAATAGATATTCGCACATTTTTAAAATTTTGTTTAAAACAAAAGATTTTTTATTTTGTTTCAAAAGCACACTTGGCCAAAATGAATAAAACCAATAATTTTCGAATTTCTTCATTTAATTTTCGTATTACTGTAGATGTGTTTTATATCACTGGAAAAAGAAAATATGTATTTAATAATATTAGACAATATTGAGCCCCATAAGAAAATTGAAAGTTAGTACGAATTTTTCAAAAAATATACGAGATATTAAAATTCTGAGAATCCATGTCAATTCTTGATAATAATATGCAAACTAGAAAATACATGATTAAAATGGTCAAGTAATGCGACAACTTTGCCCCAATTTAACCAACTTCGTATCTTTTACGATTATCGAGATCCCAAAGGTTAGCCTCGTAAAAGGACACCTGTATATCTATAGCTACAAATATATTTTTTACCAGAAAACCTCTAGTTTGTAATAATAATATACATAGGGACAGGGAAAATATTCGAGGAAAATAAGGTAGTTAAAAATATTTGTAATGAGATCATAATATCATCATAATAATTCATTGAAACTATTTATGTAAACAGTTTATCATTGACATATTTTTATGTTATCACTTTTTTATTTTCGTTTATTACCATGTATAATCATCAAGTCCGTTAATACACTTGTTTCTTGTGAATTATTAGCCGACCAAATGATTAATATGTTTCCTGGCGTCATATGAAACCACAGCTACGAATTAAAGTTTCATTGATAAAATCCAGTAAGTAGGAACCCGTGTGATAAATTAATCAACTAATGACGTAACTCATTTCCTTTCCCCGTAACCGTCAACGGTAGAACTTTATCACAATTTATTGATGTTCAAATATGAGGTAAGTATATTTTATCTAATGAAAACAATGATAAGTTCAAAATTTTACGAATTCTTCAAAAATATTTTTCATATTACTACTTTGTCTATTTATGATTCATATATAGGTATGTTTAAATTGTTTCATTTATAAATAATGTATCTTAGAAAGAATATAAATAGCTATATCGATATCCTAGAGATAATAGTTAGCGGGTATATGTATAAGATTCGGAACTTTGCTGTTGTAAATCAAATCCCCCAATTCTGTATGTAATGATTGAGATACAAAATGTGTATTTCATCGACCAATTAAAATAATAAATATTTTCGTTTCTTTGTTAGTTTCAAACCTTATATTCCATACTCGCTAACTATTATCTCGACGATATCAACTAAGATATTTAATTAATTTCTTTTTCATAACGATATACCCTGGATATTTAAATACTTTTTGAGATACATTGCCATTAAAATGAAACAATTCAAATAAGCACTTAGAATATTGGAATCTCCAAGATCATTCTAATTGTAAGAAAGAGTGAAAGCCAATTAATTATAAAAGAGAAATTGGCTGAAATATAAATGAATTCACGGTCACTGATTATGTAATATGTCCCTCTTAATTTCAAAGTTTTCGTAACTGTTACAAAAGTTTTCTCACTGTTTCCAGTTGGTGATTGTAATTAAATTTTCGACGTTAAATACTTAATTATGTATGGGAACGGGAAACTTTGCACACAAAAACTAAAAGGATGAAAAAGTAATTTAGCATTGTTTCTAGACTTCAGTTTATTTATTCGTAAATGCATTATTTATAAATAAATTCAATATTAAATGTGCATTTTTTTTACAATAGTAACAATGGATTGCTACTAATTGCAATTTTTCGTATGAATATTTTTTTTAATTGTCTCGTTTACTTTATTAACCTCATACAAGCTGTCCGTTTTAGGAGGCTAACCAATTGGTTCTCGATAACCGTAGGAGATACGAAGTCGATAAAATGGAGCAAAGTAGCCGTATTAGATGTCCATTTTAATCAAGAATTTGTTTTCCTGGCAAAATGCATAGATCATTAAATATAATCATAAAACTTATTTTGTCAATTTACTTCTTGACTATAACTTTCTTGTTTCAATTCATAACATATCCACAGAATAGTTACATACAGAAGCGACACTCCGTGTTGGTACCTTTCATGTTCCTCTATCCAGTTCTATGACCTTGAAGCATTGTGTAGACCTTTAAATTTGTGCTCTTCCCCTATCTCTCTCTAAGATGTGAGGGAATTTTCTGATTTTAAACAATGAGCCCTTTAAATTTGTGCACAGTCTCCGTCTCTCTCTAATTTTCATTTCTCTGTCTTACTGGCGCTTCTGTATAAACCTATTCTGTGACATATCCTTAAAGTTTTTATAGTTGTACACCTTACGAGAAATTCATAATAACTTTTAATATTCATATGGGGCTCACTCAACTGGCCAATTAATGCGACAACTTTGCCGCAATTTAACCGACTTCGTATCTCTTACGGTTCTCGAGATCCCAATGACTAACCTCTTAAAACGGACACCTTATATACAATGAAAGTCTTATATAATTTTTTTATTTATTTTATTTTTATTTTTTTGTAAATTTACTCTACAGGAAAAAATCCCAATTACAGAGGAATTGTGAACAATAGTGTACATTATGACCTCGTCGTGCGAGTAGTGAATACAGTAAATAAATATTAACATTAAAAATTGTACATGTTAATCATCTTAAAACCTAAGTTTATAACGAAAATGCAAAATGGCAGGTCTTCGGAATAAATCAATTGTAAAGTTCTTCAGATTACGTCGCTAGTTTTAGCAACGAAGTCTAATACATCGTCAGTATTTATTTAGGACTGTTATGCCTTATGCTTCGTATACTAACATATGCATAATATATGTTCTACAAACAAATGTTTGTGTTGGTTTTGTTCTGAATAATTTCTATTTACTTTAAAATACATGTACATATTACACACTAATGTAATTTAGACAGAATTGCAATTAAGTTTAAACTTCTAGTAACTAGTTTCACACTCATCTTGACTTGTTTAATTATATAACAAACACGAGTGTGTTCTTCAATGTCACCATGACTTTACGAAGAAGGCTGACTGGTTAAAAAAATTCGATTCGAACGTGACATGATATCTGACATTTGTTTTCCAAAATCATCAATTAATAGAAAAAAGATGCCTTAGTACAAGTAAATTGCAATCTATTAAAAAAAAATGGATAAAAATAGAAAAAAGAAAGACAAAGACTAACAGCCATTAACAATCGGAAGAATGTTTTAAGCTAACTACTTTCATATGTATGTATATACGAAATATGATCTCAAAGTAGTAGTAATTCATATACCCAGGGCACTATGATGATATTTATACCCGTTTGCAAGCGATAAGCTTGCAAAGCCAATGGTCCTTGGTCCTAAGATTTCTAGGTATCTGATATAATCATCAAGTAATTAATAACCGAATTAATGGATCAGAAATTTTATATAAAATTTACGAAGCAGTCTATGAACGCGATTGCTTTACATTTTATTCCTACATCATTAATGGTCGGTTGTACCGTTTTATCTAAAATTTTAAGTCACAATATCACATCGGAATATATTTAATATTGCTGTCAAAAGTTCGATTAGTTTTTTTTTTGTTTAAGTGTTGCTTAAAATTTAAACCTTGTTGGTGCAACTGGGCACGAATAAGTAGTAATAGGATATAATAGTTATTTTTCGCGCCATCAGCAACATTTCATTTCAAATAATGCTAAAGTATTTACAAAATGTGGACCACTTGACAGTTCAGATTTATTTATTTGCAATTTTTTATTGTTAATTTTTCCCGTTGCTAGATGGCCAATAGTTATTTAAGCTACAAGGACGACCGTACGAGAATAGTTGTAGTATTTACAACAGCAGCAATTAACTTCAAATAATGTTAAAGAATTGTAAAATATGGGCAACTTGACAGTTTAAATTAATTTGGTCATAGCTAGACTATCAAATATGAAATTAGTATTAGTATGATTTTCATAATTACCCTGAGAATAGGACAGTTCTTTTCTATACCATTCCGTTGACATTGGGAACCAAATAATAAATATTAAGCGGTTATGAAAGTAAGTTATGCTTACATCAATAGACAAAATCATGTAAATGAACCCTTACAGCTTTTCACGATACAATTGTGTAAACTAGATAAATTTATGTTATGCTACGTTAGTAGCAATATGTCTCTCCAAAATAATTGGATGGGTATACTGTATAACGGTTCGATAAGTGCCGACCTTGCAGTCTGGAGACTGGAAACTAAATAACAATAAAATTCAAGTAAAACTTGTTGCGAAACAAGTACCTCAGGTATAGATAGAAGTCATGTTTCTCTTAGAAAACTTGTACTAGAGGAAGTTTCTAACATCAAAACTACATAATATATTTGTATAAAAATGCGGTATTCTCGGCTCTAGTAGTACTCTATTTTCAAATCAAGATACACTAAGTTATACAGGTACATAATTTTAATGGCACAAGGTAAATAACGGCGATTGACCTAACAAGTGCTGCCACCATCATTTTGCCACTTGGAGTAGAAACAGTAAATCAGTATTTAGTAAGAATTTTTAATTTCACAAACTATCAGTATTATCATAAGAATATTCTATTTGCCATTTGGATCAGATCTAATTAACACTTTTGAATCCGGATAACTTTTCATTTCATTTACCCCTTCTAATTATGCCTGATAGTATAAAGCGCAGTCAAATCTTATCCCGAACTTTTCTCAATTCATTATTTGAACATAAGTTGAAATGATATGCATATTATAAAACTTTTAAACATTACGTTCAACTGAACTAAATTTAAACGGGCTCTGTCAGTAAGTGTACTATGTAACTAACTTCATAGATATTTATGAAATGTCACAATTGATATTGTGTTATAAGAGTGATGATGTCTGATAAAAAAGGGTCCCGAAACTTTAGTAACGTTGAAGAAGAAATGTTGTTAGAAGTAATGGAGGATTATTTAAATAAGATCACCAACTCTACTTTAAAATATTCCTGTTGCGAAATACCTTAAGGTAATTAAAATTTGTACAATTGAATTGTTTGATTTATTTCGAAATCTTAATAAGAATTCTATGTTATCATAAACTTCAAATGGATTATTACTATTCCGTAATACGCGGGAACATCTATAATGCATAATTTGATCTTCCTCACTATCTGAATCAAATTAATTAATTAAATTTTTTTATCAAAATTAAATAGTAATCAATTAAAAGTTAAATCGTGACATTCGCAAACATCAGTTAAGAAATGAACTTGACATTGAATAATCAAAATCAAACCGTCAAAACAGTCAATCAACGTCTGTAAACTAAGATCAAGAGTAAACTATGTTTATACTATGGGCCATTAATGTACTTAACCTAATTAATCCACTCGCCAAGGTTCAGTTTGTCACGTGATTTAGCTGTACTTTTGAATAGTACAAAAGAAAATGGAGCAATTACGAATTTATAATGCGAAAACCAACATTACTTTTGTTTTGGAATGGGAAATGATAGACAAAATAACAAAATTATAATCACTACATGGGCAAAGTGATTTAAAGGCATGCCATTTGCACTCAATAAGTAAACTGATCCATCTGAACTGATCCGTTCTGATCTGGCTAACAAAAGGAATGCCACTCATAATATGTATGTAGATAAAAATATTACACTGAATTCGTGAAAACACTTGTTGTTTATGTCACGAAACAGCTAAATAAGACATTGACTAATTTCTGAAGTTTACGATTAGGTTATCTTGAGTTAGGGCAGGTTACATTTATGCCCGTATTCATAGTCGGTACTTCGCCTTGACTCATACTTGAGTACTGTCAAATGCTGTCGTATTGTCAAATTTACAAATATTCCCAACGAAATAACTACAATTTCTCCAAATCTCTACCTTTGGGTTATTACTTAGAAGAGAATTCACGAAGTTATTTCGTTGGAAATATTTGTAAATTTGACAATATGACAGCATTTGACAGTACTCAAGTATGAGTCAAGGCGAAGTATCGACTATGAATACAGGCATTAGGCTAGGTTCTTCTTATTAACGTAGAAATATATATTTTATCTGTACAATAAAAAATCAGTTTTTTATGAACAGTCATACGAGGTGTGTAAATTAAGTAATGAGACTAGCAACGTAGCCTTCGATCTGGTAACACTTGGGACGCGAGACTTGGAAAGGGATAGGTGAATATGTTATACGCTTTCAGTATGAGTTTCAACTCGCTAGATTCACTTGGTTGTCCGTAACGATTTTTTTCGGGGAATAGTTTTTTCTAGTATGTGTTCTAAAAATGAGTGACATCAATTTCAAACAACGGGGATAGTATTATTTTAGGAGACCAGGTTGGTCGGTGGTTCTAGGCATTTTCAGAAGGACAAGACTATTGAAGATGAAACACACAGCGGAAGGCCTTCATCTTCAAGAACTGATGAAAAGGTCGACAAAATCTGGGATCTTGTGCGTACAGATCGTCGGTTGACAATACCAAATGATTGGGAAAGAGTTAAATTTGACTCAAATCATCGTTCATCATCAGATTTTGACAATTTATTGGGGATAAGACAAATCTGCGCAAAATCGTTATTAAAAAATGAGATTTTGGCTTACCTCAAGGGAACTCATTTGGGACACTCGAAAACATTTAAACGACTGTTTCCGACGAGCTGAAGGTGACTCCAGTATCCGAGTTCTAGCATTGCCATGCCGGTAGGAAGAACCGTCTCCAAGCACTAAGGGACTTCCCAAGGAAGTTATTTTAAGTCTTATTATTTAATTTATATACCTCGTATATTCCTAAATGCACTGATATATAAATAAAAAAAAACTAAAATATTGTAATCTTGCGCATCATACATAACGAAATTTAAGAATTCGAATACATTTAGAGCGGTTTAAAATCACTAACATTAAATTTGAATTATATATTTTTTTATAATAACAAAACACTTAAATAATGTATACATTTTATTTTCTAGTCTATATTCTTATAAAAATTGATTACATACGCCCTCTGTGTTTATTATTGTTTTCTTTTGTTTGAAATGAAACAAATGTGTAGTGACAGGTGTCCGTAAATAACTGTTTACATATGTGGGGGAGATAAAGGAAATGTGAAAATATTTCTCTCGTTGACCTTATCCAGTGACCTCGAACGTTGTAGTTTATGTCACGATTACTGTAATAAGCAGCCTTAAATTATTGCTTCCACATCCACATAATGCAAACCTTTCTGACTTATTTTCTCATATATTACTTTAATTTGCTCCAAATTTATTGACCGAACATGCATCCTTGATTTTCCAATAAATTAAATTTAGTTTTGCACGATCGGACATTAAAAAAGGTTTATTGATTGAGTTTCCAATGCAGCAAACGTTTACTAGTTGCTAGACTAACGAAACATTAAGTAGATTCATATTTAGTACAAATACACAGAAATGATTTAGTACATTAATTTATTACTACTAATAAACAAAATACGCAGACTAATACTAAAATTACTAATAAATAATGGTACCTAACGAATAATTTTCGCAGTTATTTCTGTCACAAAAACACAACTACAAAAAACAAAACTTTAAAATTGCAAAGTGGTACGAATGTTCGAAAAGGACTCTGAAAACGGATTATTTAATGAATGAATTTTAATATACCTTATTTTGCATACTATTTTTTATTGATGATGAAATTTAATTTTCATACCTCATCGAAAATAAGCAACTTTCTACATTTGTTGCACAATAAACTATTCTAATACCTTGAACTTGTTTTGTACTGAGAAAATATGTAGATAAAGGAAAATATGCAATTTGGTTTGCCAAATTATTTTCAGATTACTATGTTTATTATGACTCCAAATATTAAACTTTATTCAGAAGTCACGTACTATTTGCAAAATAAAAAACAAGGAAATACATATTTTTGATTGTCATTGCTATATTTAATTATATTTGTTGATGTTGATGTTTTACGCAAATCATGATAACATGTTGACAGCTGCCTATTATATACCAATCCAGAGAAATTAATCAGGCGATATTATTTGATTATTAATATTTTCAATCACATCAAAACAGACTACAATTAATTATATCCCCTGCATTCCAGAGACACATAAATATTTTGTAAAATTTATAGAATGCGAAATACATATTTTGGAACAGTAATTGTTCCAATTTTCATATTTCAACTTAATCTAAGAATATAAAAGGAAGAATGTCTAATTTAGTTTTAAGGTAAAAACCAACAATGTATATTTATTTATAGTTTATAATTTTCTACTTGCACTATGACCTTTTTTCTCGGTGTAAAACAAGAATTAGGTCATGTTTGGCTTATACAACTGCAAGTATTTAAAACGTTTGCACCAGTTCGGTCAGAGTTCAAGTTCACCGTAGTTTCTCTAAAACAGGAAGCTTCTTAGGAAACGGTGGGTGGGTTTATATAAAGTTTGCTAATATCTCCATTAAAATATCATAGTAGGAAATGAGACGTTCTACACAGAATTACTACTGTTAATTAATCTTCAAAACAATTAATGATCATGAATTTTTTTAAATCTTTGACTATATTTTAAAATAACCAAATCCTACGATTTCCAGCATGTTACCTCCCATTCAATTTTTATTTCTCATTGTTTCAACTTGCAATATGAAAATAATTCCGAAAAATACTTATTTCTCCACGGGACGTAATTTGAATTACACGAGTGGGATATCAGTTATTCTGCACTGTACGTTTTTTACGACTATTATTTGACATAACGAATTAATAGCGAAATATACAACGGGTAGTGATTTTAAACTCACTATAAGCAATAGGTCTCTTGCAGAGGCTGTAGGTTGTACGATAATCTATTCCACGGGACTTTTTCATTAAAGGAACAGTTTACATGGTTTCTTGAATTGTTATTGGTTCTAGAAACGGTGCTTAACGCTTTACTGTTCTGAAATATATCATTATCTTGTTATATTTATTTTATTAGGTAGTACAAAAAACAAACAGTGTGAGAATTACAGTTCTTCATACAATTTCGTATAAAATCCTTAGTGTATATCGCCGAATATTTAGTATATAGTAATATAGTCTAGGTACTATATTTTTGGACAATAGAACGATATTCATCACTCTAATAAATAAAGGACTTATGTAATAAATTATTATAAGAGTGTTACGCGCAAGCACAGTTTTAGCCTAACAAACAGAAAAAAAATCTTAATTTTTACTATTAAAATAATTTCAGTATGTCTTTATAAAGCAATACGTGTATTTGGTATTTTCTAAAAAATAAGCGGAGTAACTTAGCAACGCCGCGGAAAACTAAAACAAAATTCATATGTCCGTATATAGGAGAATAAAATACAATTAAAAAAATGTAAAAATATATAGGATGTTCCATTTAAAAAAAAAGGAAACAATTCTCACAGAGCCGTAATGTAACACCCTATATAGGTATGTGAAAATAATTTTAAATTATACTCCTTCATTGGACGAATAAATTCTGTTAATAAATTTGTGCTGTATTTCTAATGACAAGGGAGATATCGAAGACGGACATTTCGATGACATACTGTATATTCAATAAAAAAAAATTAAAAGAACTGATTTTTTTTTCCTTTATTGCAGTACGGAGACTAATTGGTTTAAGTGTTTATAGGAGAAGATAAAAATCATGCTGTTAGACCGGAAAATAAAATGTTAAGCATATCCTCGATCATATCCTTTTCCTTTAAATAACCTTTTGAAGTAAAAACTCGGTGCAAATCAGTGCGGAAGGCATCAGTATATCCAATGATGCATACGATCCATTATAGGCAATTTCATGAGCGTTGATTACTAAAATGACACTTCATTGTGTTGTACAGACACGCGAATAGATAAATGACCAGTTTGATTTACATAATGACAGTGTTTTGTCAAGGCTACTGTTCGCGATAGCGCCGAAGCCAGCGCTGATCCCAAACACGATTCCACTCTAGAATGAACGCCGAGAGGAATGTTTTCCTGCTCAGGCTCTTTGTGCGACGAACGCCATCGGACCATTAGCAGGATAATCACGTTACAAACTACGAGAAGAAAGTCATTTATCCAACTTCTTAATTAGTATTTGATTGGGAAGTTGTTTGCACAAGTGTTGTGCGGCATCAATTTGTTCCCAACAAATTTCATTTACAAATGGAATCTTCAAGGTGGCAGACGATGAAAAATATTAATCTTGGTATAAATAGAATGAAGTGAAGGTGACAAGTAATGATTTTGATCTTTAATAACAATTTCTTTCAAAATATTTCTCCCTTGAAAAAGATATTTCTTGCTTTCACATTTATCTCTTAATATTTTCAACCGCTTCTGTAAGTAATCAACTGGATTTAATAGGTTACGAGTAACTTGGACACAGCGTTATTTTACACAAACTAAGAGTAGAACTATGCGGTTGTAGAGTGTTAAATAGGTTAAAAAAACAATAACAACCAGTGGTACGACTGACGATTATTGCTGTCTACGTCTAATGGGTTGTACATCTGGACAACAACAATTTTATTCTATTCTGAAAATCACTCCATTGGGATTAAGATTGCAGAGATGGAGGAAGCTTGATGTGACTAATTTACGAAGAAACATTTTATGGTTATTTATATATAAAGTGTGGGAACGCCATTTTTCCGGATGAGTATTTTGTGGCGCGAGCTTGCGAGCGCTGCAATACAACAAATCCGGGGAAAAAGTTCACGCAAGAGTTTTATACAACATTGTTTGTACGAAAAACATTAAATCAATAAATAGTTTTTCTTTTTGTACAAATATTTTTATTTGTTATATACACACACAATTTTGCGGCTATGTATTTCAATGCTGCCAAGTGCTGTAAACTAGTAAACATGACACCAGTTGTTATCAACATTATATACCAAATGCACTAAATTTATTTTTGAAAATTAAATTTTATTTAATATCCCACTACTTAAAATGATAACATTTTTATTCTAATAATAATGCATAAAGCAGGCAATTTTTTCACAGATGTTTACCTTGACATTGTGCGCGAAGTACATGGGAAAACGTTTTTCATGCTTTTGGAAAACGTCTTTCCTAAATTTATGTAGATAAATAAAAACAATATAGTTAATTACGTAAATTGGTTGTTTACATTTGTTTAATATTGTTTGTATTTTGGGCAAGCTTAGTCAAAAAAGTGACATCTCACGCACTAAGAACACAAACTTCGAACACTTAATACAAAAATAACTATTTCACCTCTAGATAAAGTGCCGGTTACTTTAACCATTTGAAAATAGAAAAGTATCGTATCGAAATAGTAAATAACATATTTTTGACAACGTATGTCAGTTTTTCTATGCGATATTTATCTATTAACAGACATTTAAGGTAACCGGCACTTTAACCACATGTAAAAAAATCTACCCTAAATATAAACATCTATATAATCCATTTAAGGCCTACTTCGATCAGACACTGCGTAAATAATTAAATAGTTTTCACAGCTTATGAATCTCTTGTATTTAAATATTTATGAATTGCATCATAAATCTCATACTCAGGCGAAAACCTTCTACCCCGTAATTGTTTTCAAGCCCAAATCAGGTGAGTATGGCAGCTGTTGTATTATTTATTTTTACATACTTTTTTTTTTCGACCAAAAACTGAGGAGTTGGAAATGGGTGCATTTTTCAATTTGTTATAATGTAGACTTTGTAGAACAAATTTAATTTCATTATATTATATATTTACACAATAGAGAGAGGACAAAATCAACGTCATTTGTTTAATGTTTAAACTATTTGTTAAAATACGAAATTATAAAAGATTACTTGAAAATTTTGTAAAAAAAACTGCTTGACCTTTTAAGAGTATTATCGTGTGAACTGTGAACGTTTTATAATTTTATTATAATAGTTCTTCATGGACAAATCACAACAAAACATATTTTGTTCTTGCTATTCATGGTGATTATAAATGAGGTATCTGTTCAAGAACGTCTGACCTGTAAAATATTTTAGATTACCTACTATATCAACAACTCTGAAAATTACGACACTTATTTACAATGATTTGCATAAGTAAATGAATAGAATTTATTTAGAAATGTATTAGCGCATGGAAGATTGGAATTCTTTCTGATTTGCATTTGGTTATTTCAAGTATAAAGAAGTTATTTTTACTAGGCTTACAGTACAATGATCTCACAACTATTACAAGAATTCAGATATTTATGGTAAACTTTTAGAATAGAACTGTTTTTTTTTAGTAATTAAGATATAATTCTTTTTTATGATAACATATACAATTTAAATTTCTATTAAGCTTTGTTTCCCATTAAGTATTTCCTAATTATAATGACGTAATTTTCCATTATCTGTACTTAAAATGAAGTACAATTATTAAGTTTTTAAGCAGCAAGAAGTGTATATAACCTTCGAGGCGGAGCTTGCGAAGCCGAAATTCATATTTTTTTACGACAATAGTTGTGTAAGTACTTACATTCCCAGTCGTTTATTACATTTTTCACACCACAAATATTTGTAAAATGTAGGCCACTTGACAGTTAAAATTGATTTATTTAAAACTTTTCATAGTTAATTTTGCCCGATGGTAATCAGTCAATTGTATATGAAATTATTATGACTTTCATAATTAACCTACTAGTAGGACAGTTGACAATGGTAACCAAATAATAAATGTTATCGGAAGCTAACGACTTACGAGGTGTGATAAGACTGACGTAGCGTTCGATCTTGTAACACTTAGGACGCGGGACTTTGAGAGGAGGCAGGTGAACATGTTATATGCCTTGAGTACGAGTTTGAATTCGCTTGTCATTTGGTTGTCCGTAGCGATATTTTTCATTAAAAAATAACAGATAAGTTTGCGGAAAACAAGAAAGACGCATTAATAAAAATTAAAACTACAAAGAAAATTGAATTCCTTTGATTAATATTTTGTTTCCTTTTTGTTTGATGCAGCATACCCACAAATATGTAGCACGAACCTCCATTGTAGTAAGATATAAGGTTTTCCTTACTAGTGAGTTAGAGCAGGGCCGTGCCAAGGCAGGGGCGAGCGGGGCCCCGGCCCAGGGCGCAAAGTCAAAGGGGCGCAAATCAACGTAAAATGAAAAAAAAATGAAATGAAAAATTGAAACTAAATTTATTATTTTATTATTACCTGTAAGTGTAGTTCTTTAAACTCATACAGAACGCCAAACTGCGGTGTCTTTTGCCTTTTTATATTCTTATACTCTATTACTTATTGACAAAATATCGTAAAAGCGGCGTATTATAGCAGATGTGATCGTGATAATTAGTGTTAAACGGGCGGCCGCCAACAAAGATATCGGTTAGGTCTTAGTAATATTAAATAATAAAAACATTTTATTTTCCGTGAATCATTATTTCTCCCGTCAGAGAACCTGCAGACTGATTTTTGTGTGTTTGCGCATTTGATATTTACTTGAGTATTCTATTCTAGCTTTGAATTTGTGCAGTTTATAATTTTTATTGTAAGGTTTTTGTTGTCTATTTGATTATATTTGTATTATTTATATTTTGTGATAATAGATTTCTATCTATCTACAAATTACGTCTTCATCTTGGGTATGTTTTATTATATTATTCACTCTCTATTTTTATTTAAATATATGTATATTACTCCAGATATATTCTTACATTCAAGCCAGTAAATAATATACTTGCACGGTCCTGGATTAAAGATAGATAATGGCTGCAAAGAAGCTATCTAGCTCTGAATTTCGGAAATTAAGAAAACAAAAAGAAGAAGAAAGATTAAAATTAGCTAAAAATTTTGAAAAATGGAGGACACAAGCTTCTTCATCTTTAGAAAATATTTCTGCCCCGTGCGATGTAAATCCAAGACCATCCACCTCTTCCGAAAATACTTTTGCCACCGCTGACATAAATGCCAGACCATCCACCTTTTCCGAAAATATTACTGATAATATAAATCCAACAAATTTTGCTACAGAAGACAACTTAATGAAATTTGATTATAATAATCCATCATCTTGGCCGGATCATATTGACGATAAATTACGTACTATTTTAGTAGAGCATGGTCCCGACCAAGGTAAAAATGCGGAATTCGCATATTCAGAAAATTTGTCCAATAAAAGAAAGTTTTCATCGGAATGGTTCGTTAAAGTTCTTAAAAATGGTGACACCGTAGAACGTAATTGGTTAATGTATAGTCGGGTAACGCGATGTATTTATTGTTTCCCATGTGTATTATTTGGTACAAGGAATTCTATTACTCAACAAATTGCAAATCCTAAAAAGGATTTTGCGACTGGAAACATCTAAATCCACGAATACCAGACCACGAAAATTCTGTAGAACATCGAAACAATTTTCTATCGTGGAAAGAATTTGAAAAGCGTTTAAAGTATTCTAATACGATTGATGACAAACTACAAAACGCTATAAGAACAGAAATTGAAAAATGGAGGCATATTTTAAAAGCAATTGTCAATTGCGTTCTGCTTTGCGGGGTTAATAATTTGGCACTAAGGGGCTCGAGTAATGTAATTGGGTCTTCAACTTCCGGAATTTTCCTAAATTTAGTAGAGTTAATAAGTCGGTATGATCCGCTTATTCGTGAACACCTAAAGGAAAATGGCGGAAATAAATATTTATCGAATAAAATTCAAAATGAATTTATTGCTTTAATGGGTCTGAGAGTAAAACAAGAAATAATTAATAAAATAAAAAGGGCAAGATATTTTTCAATTTTGTTTGACTGTACCGCTGACGTAAGTCATATAGAACAAATGTGCCAAATAATACGATATGTAAATCAAACAGAACATGGATATAAAATTGAAGAATCTTTTATTGATTTTCTTAATACATCTGAAAAAACAGGAGAAGGACTTGCATTAGATATTTTACAGAAATTAGACACTGATGGAATAGATTTTAAAAATTGTCGTGGCCAAAGCTACGATAATGGCGCCAATGTGCCTGGAAAATATAAGGGTGTTCAAGCTCGACTCTTACAAATTAACAATAAGGCAATATTTGTAGCATGCGCAGCTCATTCTTTGAATTTAGTTGGAGTGCATGCTGCTAGTATATCTGTTGATATGATATCTTTTTTTGGTACAGTACAACAATTCTTTAACTTCTTTTCTGGCTCTACAAGTCGATGGGAAATTTTAACAAAACATGTAAAGTTGACTCTTAAAGGGCATACTGTTACAAGATGGGCGTCTAAATATAATGCTGTTAAACCATTATTGACCCAACTTCCCGATGTTTTAAATGCTTTACGGGAAATATCAAATGATAAAAAATTTGGAGACGGGCTTTCAATTGCCCGTAATTTGATTCACCAAATTAATTTTAAATTTATTATATATATTGTAATTTGGGAGAAAATTTTGAATCACCTTTATCGTGTGAATAATTTATTACAGCAAAAAAATATTTCAGTAGATAACGCTGTTAAATATATTAACGGATTACAACAACTATTTCAAACGATGAGAGACGAGGGAATCGACAATATATTACAAATTGCGAAAGAAAATTGTAATGAAAATTCAATAGATATTAATTTTGATTGCATGCGGCAAAGAAAAAGGAAAGTTTGATGAAAACTTGTCGGAAGAAGTGTTTACACCTACAACATTATTAAACACGGAATATTATAAAATCCTAGATTCATTACTTAGTAATATTAATCAAAGATATGATTCTTTAAACGCTGTTGGAAACGATTTCAACTTTTTAAACGGCAAAGAATTATTGAGCTTGTCTGTAGATGAATTAAAAAAACATGCAGCTGATTTAGGAAACAAATATGCAGATGATTTAAACGTTGTAGATTTTGTAAGTGAAGTGGAAAATTTTAAATTTATAATAGAAAAAATAGATCCTAATTTAAAACAAGCAACACCATTAGATATTTTGAATAATATTGCTCTGTATGACTTATGTTCATCGTATCCAAACATAGAAATAGCTTATAAAATATTTTTAAGTATTCCTGTAACAGTAGCTTCTTGTGAACGAGGGTTTAGCAAATTAAAATTAATAAAATCGTATACACGATTTAGTATGAGCCAAGAGAAATTATCAGGTTTAGCGATTTTATCAGTTGAACATGAAATTGCAAAATCGTTAAATTTTGATGAAATAATTAATAATTTTTCTTCAATAAAAGCACGAAAAGTTAACTTATAGTTTATTTATATCGATTTTTATGTTTAAAAGGAATATGTAAGTTTTATTTTTTGTTAATTTTGTTTCAAGTATTTATTAATTTTTGTTTTTTATTATATATGTTTAATATTTTTTGTAATTATTATATATGTATGTACACAAAAAAATAAATATATGTATCTTAGTATATTTTATATTCTCATTATTGTTATTGAGTAAAAGTTGGGGCGCAAATAACAATATTTGCCCCGGGCGCAAAATTGGATAGGCACGGCCCTGAGTTAGAGAGTACTTTATCTGTTTATTTATATATTATTATAACATGATGTGGGACAGAAAATTTAACATTGTATTACAAATTATTTTGTTGTTCTATTTTTACATACGTAAGTATTATCCACAGCAATTTATGTAACTATTACAATTTACAAATGCTGCTGACGTTTGAACATTCCGCTATAATTGTCTAATGAACTCCAGCAAATTCTAAAGTAAGAGGCTAGTAAAAAACGTCAATGGAAACATTCTTGTTAATTGGGGAAATAAGTCAAGGTAATTCCATATGACTTTTTGCTCACTTAGAACATGCCGATCATGTATCCAGTTCTAGCCTCCTTAAACATACAGTGGCTCACAGAATTATTCGTACACCTAAGTTTTCTATTTCAAAAGTGATAAATAAAGTACGTTTAAAAATAATATTGATATATTACTGACGGGATCATATTCTCTCATATTCCAGTAATAAAATTCAATAGCCAATTATGAAAAAAATATTATTTTTCTTATGTAAATTAAATAAAAACAAAATGCATACAAAAAATAGGTACACAAAATTATTCGTACACTTATGAAATCTTATATATAACGAGTCAATATTAATAGTTATAAATATAAAACATCTGTGATTACATAATTATCATTTGTTTGAGTATTTTGTAAAAGGTTTTTTCAAAACTGGGTCGCAAAAACAAGAAATTACGGTAATTGAAAGACGAATCTATGTGAAATGACTGCCAGTGTAAATCTTTAAGGGAGGTTGTCAAAATTGTATGAATATTGCTCTCAATTGTTAACAATATTAGAAGTAAATATAAAAATGAGGAGTAGTTAAAAAATATTTGCCGTTTTGACCGTTAGAAAATTTTTAATCAACAGAATGAACGATTTATTGAGCATTAAATGAAATTAAATACTAAAAACTCCTGAATAAATTAACAAAAAATATATCTGAAATTTTTGGAGGATATATTGAAACATAGACTATTCGAAGAACTCTAAGAAATTTTGATTTTAATGGCTATATAGTCATAAGGAGCTCCTACATATCCCCAAGCTAATATGATCCTGCCGCCGTGTTTCACTGTACTACATAAATTGCAGTTATTAAGCTCAGAATTTGGATTTCTCCAATCAAAAGATTTGCCATTCCCCTCAAATCCGCAAAATTACCAATTTCCAAAAAACACAATCCGTGTTAATGTAATTTCCAAATGCGAGTCTCTTTATTTTATTTTGTTTGGAATTATAGAACCCACTTTTTACTATAAGACCATTAGAATCAAAATTTCTTAAAGTTCTTTGAATAGTCTATGTTCCAATAGACCCTAAAAAAAATTACTTATTCTTAATATTAATTTATTCAGGGGATTTTTAGTGTTTGATTTCACTTAACGCTCAATGTATAGTTTATTCTGCTGACTTAAAAATAATTTAAGGCCTCCACAGTGAATATTTTTCTACTGGTTCTCATTTTTATATTTACTTATATGGTTCTAAACATTTAGTGCGATCTACGTTTAATTTTGTCAACCTCCCTTAACGATTTACACTGGCAAAGTCATTTCAAGCAGATTAGCCTTTTAACTACCATAATTTCTTATTTTTGTGAACTATTTTTTTAAAAAATCTTAAACAAAATACTCAGACAAATGATAATTATGCAATCACAGATGTTTCATGTTTATAAATATAAATACTGACTCGTTATATGTAAGATTTCATAAGTGTACGAATAATTTTGTGTACCTAGTTCTTGTACACATTTTGTTTTTATTTAATTAACATAAGAAAAATAATATTTTTTTCATAATTGGCTATTGCATTTTGTTTCTGGAAAATAAGAGAATCTGATCCCGTCAATAATACATCAATATTTTTTTGAAAGTACTCCATTTTTCACTTTTTAAATATAAAACTTAGGTGTACGAATAATTTTGTGAGCCACTGTATGTCGGCTTGCACAGTTACACCGCGCGGTTACAAATGCAAAGTGTTGCATTTTTATGCAAACTATGCTGTGCAGGTTTAGATTCCGCCTCGTTAACCAGTTTCAGCATGAGGAGAAATTTTTGTTTGTTGTCAGTTCAGTGACGTAGCGTTCTACGAATTGCGATTTTTTGCAGGTATAATCATGTTTTGTTTTTGAAACAGATTTATAAACTTAAGAGTTTTTATTATGTAAACATAAATTATGGATATGCATTTTTACCTTGTGTAGGAGTAATTAACAAAAAATTTAAAAATAAAATTATCTAGAAGATTAAAGTTTTATAAATACGATAACAATAGCTATTTAAAAATATAAAATTTCCGAGTAAGCAGAATTATTTTAAATTGCAAACACTAATATTACATTAATTCTATTTTATATTATAATAGTACTTTACATTAACATGAGAAATCGTTTTTTTTTTAATTCAGTTATGTATCCTTGAGTTGACAAAATACGTTGGATTATAGATTTCATGTTTATGAATTCCATAGTCCGAAACAGGGTTTGGCAACTATCTGTACGTATTATCCAGAAATTTCTGTAATATTTTTTTAAACATTTTTGTAGCCTGGAATACGTGCAAAGCATGTACCCGTACGTGGGCGGCAAAAAATTATTTTTAAATTTTCACAAATGATTTAATAAATAATAAGTAAAAGATAAAAATACTTTTTCCTACGACCACTGTTAAAAATAGTATTTTTAACGGTTGCTTAGCAAGTTAAAAATAACAGTTTATAACACAGTAAATACTTTTAAAACGTTGCCATTGACTACGTGTTAAAAGTAAAAAACAAATTTACTTTTAACACGTCTTATGTTCAGTTGTTCATAACAAATACATCATGACCTGTCATAAATGTCATTCTAATGCTTAGTTTTTATTTCTAATAGGTACATAACTGTGGTCGTAGGAAAAATAGTGTATGATATTTGTGTTAAAAGTGATTTTATATTTTTTATTGGCGTACTTGGTTGTTAAAAAAAATATAATATAAAATTTATTTCGTATATATATTCAATAAAAAACTTTAAAACAATAGAATATGTTTCTTTTATTGGTGTTCAGAGTGGTTTGAGTGTAGGTCTCGAAAAAATGAGCAATAAGTTTTACTTTATAATTAATAAAAACATCAAAATAGGACAACTGTACTGTTTCAATAAAATTATAAAACATAAAGATAATAGCATATGAATTTTGAGAAGCACTGATATTTTTACATTGCCACATATGTACGTAGCTAATGTTAATATAATGAACAAATGGTGAAATTATTATAAAAACTATTGTTTGCAAAATTATGTTACACATTACAATGGAATAAAAATTACATACGCATACCATAGGTTTTATTTCACAACATGGAGCTAGTAACACACATAAAGATTATACTTAGTATTACATCTGTATTTATTTTTACAATTTTTAAGTAATTAAATTGTGTATTAAAATGCAATATAAATATTTACTTAATGCCAAGTAATATTTTCCTTATTTAAATTCTAATACAAATTATTGACTTATATATGTACTAAAACTTTGTATCATATGTATGTACCTATTTATTAATTTATTAAATTGATTTATTTTTCATTTTTTACCGAATTAGTCAGAGGTATTTCACGGAAATGTAATTTAAAGATTTGTAAACAACTTTTATGTTATCAATGACTCATATTGAATAACAGAATAAGAATTTTATATGTAGGTTGGTAAATTATTTTCAAAAATTCATAAAACAGGTGAAGTACAAAATAGTTATTTATGATACATATTTTTGTAGATTTTGATTGTGTATTTACGAGGTATTTACTTAGTAACCTACTATCAAATCTGTCATTCGCACATGCTTAAATCACTAGTAAAATTATAAACCGATTAAGCCCTGTCTCAAATAATTAAATGAAAATAGTGTTTCTCATTTAGTGACTATTGATATCGTGAAACGTAAATCTAATTTACTATATGTACATTACATTTTTCTATAGAAACTATCAAAAGAAAATTAAAACAACAATTAAGTAATGTAATAATGAAGTATAGGTAAGTATCTATTAATTAAAACCCTATGATAATTTTTATTTGCATATAAGCACCCAAATCAGTGATAGTGAGACTGTCACACACGTGTCAAAAATGATACACCAATAGTTATTTATATCACTAGTCCAGAAATTGAACTTTTGCGAGAGCGAGTTTATTTTGACAGGCCGAGCTGAAAGTTCAAGTGTTTCTGGGTATGTGATACACACGATTTTTTGCGCCGATGACAATTTAATTTATTAGAGAAATATTATTAATACTCAAAATTTTATACACTAGATTTTTATGTCAGTATTATTTTCGGTTCGCATGGATATATAAACACTTGTTTCATTCAAAAAAATTTGTGACATTTGTTCTAAACTAAAAAATAAAACGAATGTGAATTGATATTTTTTAACAATTAACGTAATCAAATTCATACAACACGAGTATAATATGAATAATAGATCAAAAATTATTTTTTTATTTTAATTAAGGTTTAACATTTTCAATAAAATAAAATTAAAAATTTTGATAGAATATAATGCTAGAATATTTTCGTTGGCATTCCTACATTTTGTCGGTTTAAAAATTGAGTGAAAACGATGTTCCGGGGGCACGACTTGAGTACATTGAGAATTATTATGTTTTCCAATTTGGTTATGTTTACATGATAAACGTCAAACTTAGTTACGCCGGTATACACCAGTATGCGCCACATAAATATTAATTTTATAAGTGTCTATTTACTGGCGATGCTGGAAATCGAATCCCAGATCTCACACTCTGCTCATTTCAAGTCGGAGCGAGCTAACCAAGTGTGCCACTGCTGCCCGTTAATTAAAATATTATCGCATGTTGTACGAAATGGCGTGTGTATATCAATATCATAACATTATCAATAATGTAATGACAATTTAAAACAAGATAATGGCCGATATTCTCATATCCGAAGAGTGCTGTCAGATATAAATGATCATATGTTTGTATAAATGAACAAATAAACAATTCTTTTATAATGGCGTAATATAAATCACAATGGGGAAGTTTAGCCTATTTTTTTTATTTTTTTATTTTATCAAGATTGCCTTCAAAAGTGATATTCTACATTTTATTCCACCCAAAGATGCCTAGATTTCTCAAAAAATGACGTCAGTGTGGCTCGCGCAGAACGTATCGTCTATCTTAACCAGCGCGCGCTGGGTTTCAACAGAGAATCGAGTGGTGTAATGCCTCAAAATACAATCTACGTTCAAAAAGTCAGGTTTCACCATCCCTTCTGCGCAAGCGCATAACTCACTTGTGACGTCCGTGTGGCTCGAAGATAAATCATTAATTATAAATACTTAGCAACATAATTTTAACTCTTAATTACATTTTAAGTTATAATTATTCATATATTTACGACTAAAAGATATTTCACATGTAATTTCAACCACGCTAAACTTCCCCATTTTTAAATTTAAAGTTATCATTAAACAAATGAAGTAATTATATTTAGAAGTAGCGCTACTTCAAGGTATGTGAGAATACGGACAAATAAATTTATTTGGAGTGAAATTGAAGAAGCAACTAATCGAGCAGCCAACTACTTTCGATTATTTTCCAGCGAAGTTGAAAGCTGCAATACGAGATCGCCTACAACGCTACACGGCTACACCTGTTTTATCCAAAGATGCGGTCGCAGCAACTTTTCACTTTTAACTAAGGACCAAGAGTTTAAATTTATTTATGGTTCGGGTATGGTTTGGTTTCGTATCAAAATTTGGGTTGGGTTAGATTTCGGTTCAGATTTAACAACTTCGCATTGAAAAGTGGTTTAGGAACGATTTTTTGTATTTTGGATTTAGTTGAACTCGTAATAGTTATTTATCATTTACATATGAAGTGCAGGAACGTCATTTTCGCGGATGAGTATTTTATGGCGCAAGAATAGAACAAATCCAGAAAGAAAGTTCACGCAAGAACATAATATCTTGTACGAAAAACAGTAAAAGTAACAGACAAGCGAGTGTCAAAAATGACATTTAAATCACAACCCCAAATAAGGGATTATAAGTATTTTTTTCCGACTAAATTCATATCTAGAATTTTTCATATCAACAAAACCTAACCATGATGATCCATGCTACTATCAAATGAAGCATTCTGAATAGTTTTCGGATATATGAATGAAAATAACATATCAGTAAATTTCGAGGTAAATTCGCTTACCAATTAAGTTAAAACACCTGTTTTCCTTATTTTAGCGTATCACCTAGACTTGCAAAAAATTTATTTAAATCAATGCAACTCTGATGGTACGCCATATGTGATAAATTATATAAATATATAATACAGCAAGCAATTGTATGGTGACAAATATATTTCTTTATTTATAGAAAACATATTTTAAATTGAATTACAAAATTTCTTAACATAATTTTACTGTCAAATATAAACTGATTTAATTTGAATATTATATTTTCTTGTGAATACATTTAGATTAAAATGGTGTTAATGTACACAATATATCAAATGGTTCATACATTACATCACTCTTGATGTTAGTAACCTGATATGACAATGTAACAATTTAGCATTCATTTGTGGTTTTGCACAGTAGCAAGTGTGACATCCATGTGTTTAGAAACTCTACTAATTTTTATCACGCATTCCAAGAACTGCTGGTGTATTTAGCACACTTACGATAACACATTTTGTTATAGTTAGATAAAAATATAATAAACAATATAAAGAAACGATAATAAGACTTTGGCGCAAACAAAGTTAAACACAACGGAAAGTAATCACCGTAATCACCAACTGTAAGGATATATTGCCAGGTTTAATTTAAAACCGTATCTTTCAAAGTAAATTACTATGACGTCTGTATGTCTGTCTGGCGTCTATCTTAGTATAAATTGCTTAAAGAAATTTCCAGGAATGTTATTTTGAGTTTAGGACAATTGCAAATAGTTCCATTGTTCAAAAATGTGATATTTTATTTTTATGGTGCAGTCTTTTTGCAAAAAATATCAGTTCGCATCATTAATTCACTTATTTTGACCGTTCTTTTTGTCCCAACTCAATTTTGTTCAAGTGATGAGATTTCTTTCCCCTTTGCCGATATTTCCTGACCTCGTTTGCTGAATTTTTAATGTAACTTGAAAAATTGGGTTGTTTTGCTGTCCGTCCACTACCAGTGGTGGGATTTTAGCAATTTTTTAGGAGGGGCAATAATGGAGTCTTTATGTCAACGTTAAAATATATATATTTTTTATTATTTTAACAAAATGCTTGTTGTAACAATGCGAAAAAAAGTTGAAAATATCATTTTTGTTAATTTGATTTAATAAGATGGGTTTATAGTTTCAACTTTTCTTTTTTGCATTGCTACATTGTAATAAATAATTATTTGAGGCAAACAGATACATAAAAAAAATTAGCCCACACACAAGAAGAATGACTAAAAGTTTTATAATCTTCCCCAATAATATTTTATTGGCTTTTAAAATTGGGGGACGGTGGCAACTGGCTGCCATTAAATTCCGACACTGATTGATTCATTATTGAAGTTTACCGGTTTCAAGATATTAAGCTTTTGTTTACATAGGTAGATAAAAGTAAGCTGGGTAATTAAGTCAAAATTGTACACCATGTAATTTTTACAATTAAGTATGATAATAATATTACCGTACAGAATTGTCAAAATAACATGGGACATTTATTGTCATATCATCTCAAACTATACAGACTTGATCACGAAAACCTCGACGAAAACGTTACTCATAAGAGAATTTTATAAAATAATATTTATTAATAACTTGAAACCTATAAACTATTGAACAAACCACGGATGTTATGAATATGAATCATACCAGGCCTTAGATGACTTGAAATCCTCGCTCTCGGAGCTCGGAATACAATTGACATCTGCAGCGGTTGAGATAATTACTACATTACTAGCCATAGTTAATAGCTATAAAATATTGTTATTTTATTGTTAATAATAATAAAATTTAAAATAATATTCAAAACAAAAATTTCAAAAAACTACATTATAAAACAATAATAATAATAATTCAATAAATATTATTATTATTATTAATATTTGTAACTCTTATTTAAATTAGATTAGATTAGATTTTTCGTAAAAACATTCAAAGCTAATACGAAATATAAGACCAAAAAATTATAAGACCTATGTGTGTGATTAACAGAAACTGTTATTTCAAAAGTTTTGTTTTTCTATAAATGTAGACCACTCTTCTTAAATAAGTAATACTTCGTGCTACATACAATAATCTCGACAATAATTTATCATAAATTATTTTCTTAATCTAATTAATACAATAGACATGTTTTAAAAGATTGCTTCTTTTCTATAATTTATTCCAATATTAGTATCAGTTTGTACTTAATATTATCTTGATGGTTGGGCGGGTGTTATATAACTTAAAATATACCTTGTATTTTACGTCACAAAAACATTCTAGAAACATATAAATTGCATTTGATAATAAATGTTTCTTTTGTATACAAATATTTTTGTATAGGTACGGCTATGGTTATGATGACGGATATATAAACTATAAAGGACAACGCGTTCATGGAATAATTTAAAATTGATTAATCAATTTTATTTCAACTTTTCAAATGAAGCATTTGATAAGATTTTTATGGAATAACTGTCATGCAGGAACCAATATTTATTTAATTTTTTGATTTTCTCTTCGTTGTAATACATGCCCTTAAATTTTACGACACCTACTCTACGTAATTTAAAATTAAATATTCATTTTTAACCGAGGTTTTGACCAAATGAAATCTTAGAAAGAAGATAACAGGCAGGTACGTATGTATGTATGAAGCTACGAGTACCTCTATAAGGCAAGAGCACTTTTGCTTGTAAAAATTTCACAAGACACAAATGACAAAAAATCAACTTTCTTTTAAATCTTCGATGTGGAACGAACTTTGCAGTAAAAGTGAAATTTTCAAGAAATATCCAAGAAATGTAAACATTGCAATATTAATTTTAATTGGATATAATAAATTTAATATTTATTTCTATAATAAATTATTTCTTAACTTCCTATCTGACGGTCACGACCAGCAATAATTAAACATTTATGGAATTTTTTAAAACATTTTACTCTCGCCATTTGTTTTGAAAATAACAATGGTGTTCGCAGGCCTAGAGATTCTAATCTGCGGTTTTTAAAATGAAAATATTTTTTGCTCAGCATATTGTAGTTGGAATAACACGCAGATCCTACGTAAACAAACAACAAAAAACAGAAAGAAATGAGAACGCAACGAATGGACATGATTACAGGGAACAAGTCAGCAGTGTGTACATTAAAATTATGAGCCATGAAGCGTATCGTCAACAAAGTGGAAATGAAAACGAGCGAGCAATGTGCAGCGATAACGCGGGAACACTGGACGGATGCGCAACCGAATATTTCATCAAGGTGATCAAAGCAAAGCAATTTTTCAATTACGTCGGTTTGCACTAAATACGCTGGCATTGAAAATGTGACCTTGTAACGATTTTATTTATACATCAAATGTCACACGTTCATCAAAACTGGAGTCCCATCTGGCCTTGGTGGTCACGAGACTGCACATACGCGTGCGCACGCATAGTTGGTTCAGTTGACGCATACTGAGCAAGTATGTCAGCGTGACAAATACCGTACATCTTTACTTATTATATGCACCCTACACTGTTATAATTCCCGTAATATTTAAATCCAGTTATATCATTACCACTCACCACAAATTTCCACGTAAAATTTACTTAAAATAGTTTGATTCTCATCCAAAGTATTGCTTTAAAATTCTATATTTTGTTACCAAAACTTTTCAGTGGTGCGAAGTTAGTGACAAACCTGATTTACAGAGCTAAACGTCACTGTCACTATTAATTGTTTATATGCACATTTAATGAGAAATAAATTTAATTTGAAATTTTTATAATAAATAAATTAACACTAAACTAAAAAAATTGGTTCAGTGTAAATCTGCCCGCCTTTTTTTGTGTTATATTTTCAATTGAAACAAAATTAAAGTTTGGTTTTGGAATGAAGATAGGCACATATAACTGTTGTATTAGCATTGAATTATTTATTCAAACTAAAAATCGTGAAAATAAAAGCCTTACCTTGATGGGTTTGTACTTCTTTTTGGAAGCCGTGTTGAGATCCTCGTGAACCTTGTCGAGGAGCCACTGCAAGAACTCTTGAGCATCCTGCTGCTGCGTACCCTTGAACTGGTGGCCGTGCCGCTCGACGATGGCTTTGAACGTAGTGCTAAGCTCTGGGTGGTATTGGCAAGCCCATAATGCCTTCAGTAAGAGCGCCAACTGCTCTGTCACCTCACCTTTCGTGCCAAACTTCTTCGAGTTCAGCTTATTCCGGCGGGATAAATCAATCTTGTACTGATCCAGTACGAAATACTCGGCTAGGATGTCAGTGTGGGAAATACATTGAAGTACAGCATTGATAAAGCACGTGTTGCCGTGATTGCGAAGCCCTGTAACTCCAGGTGTCTGGTCTGGAGGCCAGGTCTGCCCGCCCACCGGAGGCACTCGGTTGTCCACGTTGGGGCCCTTGACCGGCACGCCCCCGATGTGTTGAGCTATTTTATTGATAAACTTACGCCAAGACGGACGCCTGAACACTTTCTTGTTGTTCTTTTCCTCCGAATTTAAATTCTGATCAGATGTATTTATCATGCTATCCTTCGACTTCATTTTGCGCTTTGACATCCGAGCTGAATTAAAGGGATTCCTCGGTAAAGTAAACGTGCGTTTTAGCCTGGAAGGTTCTACGGATTGAACCTTATTTTTTTCCGTATTCATTGTCATATTATCGTTGGCGCACAATAATTCACCATCCGAACACGATTTTAACACAGTCACCGCACTTTTCTCGGACATCCTAGCATAATTCAGGTTGATACTGTTAAATGTCACACATCAAACAACACTTTTCCGCTGCGAACACATCGAGATGTCAAACATCAGCCATTTGTCATCGCGAAACTCACCGAATGAGGCTAAAGCAGCACAGTCGTGGACCAATGGTATTTGGGTTGAGTTGACGCGTAGTTTGAGACTTGTGCGACATCTAACGGCGCACTCCAAGAACTTCTGCACAGTCGGTTATACTTCTCACATTGCCCGCAAGCTGTGCGCATTGCCGGGAACTTTATTTACATAAAATAAATAATGTTCATTAAAAAATTACTTTTATTTATATATTATGATTAAATTAGATATTTATATATACAAAATGTTAAAGAGTCCCAAATTTTGAGAGTATATATTTCTACGTCCTGAATTTGTTTCAAAATGAAATTTGATAATTCTTAACAAGATTTTCAAAGCAAACCCCTTTAATTGCCTGATTGGAAAGGAAAAACTAACATTATATTTAAAATTATAAATTATTAGTTAGACATTACCTAATGTGTTAATAAACTTTTTTTCCCTAATAGACTACACTTAATATTGCAAAATGTAAAAAATCTTATTGATTCAAATTCATAATATCAAAATATGTATTACCCTCAACTAGTGATGCTTTTATTAATATTCCTTATTTAGTTTGTAGAAATTTATGATTTTAAAATAATATTTACATCATGTATCTCAAAACGAACAGTACACGGTTTTACAGATCGACAATGTAAAATTAAAAAATCAAACTTCATTA
Source organism: Stenolophus ochropezus (assembly GCA_035578165.1). Classification (NCBI taxonomy): domain Eukaryota; kingdom Metazoa; phylum Arthropoda; class Insecta; order Coleoptera; family Carabidae; genus Stenolophus; species Stenolophus ochropezus. Next base: position 45,849,614 of record JAQOWZ010000003.1, on the reverse strand, counting down.
ATATTTCAACTTTTATTGTATTGTTGTTATAAATTTAAATAACAAGTCATATTTGAACATTGAAAACAAACATTAGTTAAAAACACCCTTTGACAATATTGATCTGTTGGACAGCACCGCATCCAACGGTGTTTTGGATGTAGTCAGGGAAGTTGCTTTCCAGGGCTCTCATCTGTCCACGTTTGTAGTCTGGGAACACATGGGTAGCCAACATGCACGTGTTGGATCTATGCACTGGTACAAAGTTGTGTTGTCTGAAGCAGGTGTTGGCGTCCCATTTGTACACAATATCAGAACCTCCTTCATATCTGAAGAAGATGGATGATCCACCGTCAGTTCCCAAGAGAACTAATCTGTTTTGTTTGATTCCAACATCATGGATATGTCCCTTAGTGGATCCACGGCGCAAGTATTCAGTACGGATAGAGAATACTCTCTGAGAGCTCAAGTAAGTGAAGTAGAGGACGTTGTCACCGCAAGATTTCCTGACAAGAGCCAAGTAAAGAACGTCTCTCTTGGCACAGTTTTCAACAACAGCCTTGGGGAGGACAACCCTGTATCCTTTTCCAGCAGAAACATCATACACCAAGATGGCGCGAGTAGCAGCATCACTGACGTACACGAAACATCTGCCGTCTTTGTCGTGGTCAACTACGATGTACTGGAGACGACTCGCAGCGCAAACCAAGTCGGACAGGTCCAAAGATTGGAGAACTTTCCTAGACTTGAGGCAGAGGGCGACGGCTTTAGGAGCGCAGCGACGCAGAGGATGTTCCAAGCTGTTGACGATACCGGTGTCCAGAACCCAGAGGATGTCGCCGTCAAGGTAGAGGTCCACAACGGATTGGAAAGCCTTGCAGTTGCCTTCTTCTTGCATCGACCAACAAGGGAACGGAACCAGAGTGGCAGAGCATCCAGTGCGGTTTACGGCGGTGGTGGCAAGAGTTGCTGCTATTCCGCACCTAAAATAGAAATATTTATTAATAATTTACAGTTAAACGAATGGGCACACTCTATTTTGATTTTAATGACATTTTCTTATTATATATGGATCATACAATGTTTTAAGTAAAACTATTTTAGCATTTGAAATATCTAGCTAAAAATATTATACACCAAATTTTTTAATCTAAACTAAAATATATTTGACAAAAACAAGAATTGATTGAATTTAAATTTAGAATGTATAGTAATATTTTGTATAAGTTGTAAATGTTTTTCCGAATAAAGAAATGTAAATACATAAGTTGAAATATTTACTCTTGTATTGATTTTAGCCCTACGATAATATTTATTTTAATACAGTGCAACTTGCATCAGTTTATTTATATTTTCAAACTTCAATGTATATTTTCAGGCGAATGTAAGGTTAAAAAATTATCTGGATATGTTGTATACTGTTTTCAAGTTATCGATGTCAACTTTAATTTTTCCTATGAAGCTTATATAACAAGTTGTAATATATTTGAATAGAGATTTTTTTTCTATTCAACCATATAAAAAAGTTATATTTTATTTTAATAAAAATAAAAATTTAAGATAAACGATTTTTGTTCATCAAAATAATAACTTTTGAATTTTGTTTAGGTTTAGAAAAGCAACCATATTCAAATAATTATTTTTCTTTCATTCTGATGCGACAACATCATAAAACATCACATCATATCGTATTTTTCACTATTATCGAAAACCATTGTTGTCAGTAATATCATCAAAACAACTACTGATTGTAATATAACGATCGAGTATTTGACAAGCAACTACTTTTAATTTTTGTTTTCATATAGCTAACTATGATACAATGATTATTTTGATAGACAAAACAAGTTTTCGGTCATTTTTGAAATTATTTATTAAAATAAAATAGGACTTTTTTATATGTTTGAATAGAAAACAAGCTTTATTCAAAATTAATACAACTTATAATAAGCTCTATGTGAAAAATTAAAGTTGACACAGATAACTTGAAAACATATGCATTTTGTTAGGAAAACAAAGACATCGTTAAAATGGTCCCTTAATGCGTTAACTTTGGCCTAATTTAACCGATCTCGTATCTTTTAACGTTTTCGAGATCTCCATGCTTAACAAGTTATTTGGAACAGCTTGTATATTTGTAAACGAGAAGAGCAAATTCGACTGAACAGATTTTAATGAAAATCTGCGAGTTTAAATTTATTTTGTTATCACTTGCCCCAATTTATGAAATTTTGGTTGTTTATTAGTGTCCTTTTTTTGATTTTATGTATATTTTCTAATAAATAAAAATATAAAATAAAATATTTTAAGAAAGTAGTTGCAAAATTATAAAATATTTCTTTACTTCCATATGATGTCATGTAAAATGCATACATTTCACAGATCGACATTTAAATATTTTATTTTAAATAACTACGTTGCTTTGAAAAATGTTTAATTTTTTATAGTTTAATGAAAATAGTGTTAAAAAATGTCGTAGTATAGACAAATGATTACATTATAAATTTAAAAAATCAAAGATAATTTAAAATTTTTTTGCTGTAGATATAACTTTTTTTAAATAGTTATTTTCGGGAATAAATGACATAAAATTATATTATATATCATAACTTTTAAGTTATGATTGTATCTCACTTACTTGAATCTGGGCAAGGCGAGGTAAACCTGATCCTTGTAGATCTGAGCTCGGGTAGCGATGGCGTTCTTGTTGACGGCTCTACCGGAAGACTTGTAGATGGCCTCAGTGGATGGACACGGCCACAAGAAAGAAGCTCCAGTCCATTGCAGAGGCTGTTCTCTGCTTTCCTCAGAGCTCTTGTCGCATGACGCAGCTGCCAGAGCTACTGCCACACACAACACGAATACTGTCTTCAGCATGGCTAGCACTCTCTGGTTTCTGAAACAAGAACAAGAAAATTAATAACAAATCATATCAACATCACATGGAAATAAATAAGTCTCAAAATTGATTCCTACTAGTTACCACATTTTGTTAAGATTCATTTGTATTGGTATAAAATGATGTTTTGATACAATAATGGTTTTGATTAATTTTAAAACATTGCTTTAAAAACATTTCTGCTACTAATAATTTTTACATTTTGAGGCGATAACAGATTATTAATACATGAAACGCCAAGAAATCATAAGCTTTATTTTAAAAACGATGTATTTTATAAAAAAAAACATATATACTTTAAGATTAATTATTTGTGCCAATAAAAAATTGTTATTAAGTAAAATACACTACTAAAATCTCATTATAGCATTAAAAAGTATACTGATGAAAATGAAGTTGTCAAAACAGAACTTATGGAACCAAGAACCAGCTACAAAGTCTTTAATTTGTGTAGTAACCTTCTACTACTATTTCATTACTGTAATGAAATATTCCAAAGTAGCAAATATTTAAAAGGAATAACTAGTTCATATTCCGAATTTAATAATTATTTTTCATTTCGCGATAAATGTAAAATGTTCTATGTTTTTATTTTGAGGACAAAATTGTAACTTTATTTATTTTATTTTTATAAGTGTTTCCAATAAATGTTTTTGAAAAATTATATTATAAAGGTATAGCCAAAATGATAAAAATGTATATACCACGGGATTAAAGTGTCTTTTGATACCTTTTTTGACTTTTACAAAAATAAAATTTACCTATAGTATTAAAAAACGAAGTTTTTTCCCTTGGTACATCATGCATTATTATTTCAATTCATACCCATATTAGTTTAGACTTTTTTTTGAATAGTACAAAAATTGAAATTAATTTCTTTTCTTTTCTGTCTGTGACGAAGTAGCCATACCCAAAATGTGAGTTTATGGCTCTAAATAAAAAGTATCTTTGCTTACCCCAAGCTCTGTCGAAGCAAGAAGAATTCGAGACACCGAACAAGTGTACCAACTTTTGTCCATCGTAGGCTTTTTATAGTAATAAATGTTTTGCATTGCCAGCAGTTTGTATGGTGCGTACTACAACAAAAATATTTATACATAACTGTTCTACATTCTTATTCCTGTATTAATATTTGTAATATATGTATTAGCTATTGCTTAATATAATAAACAAAATTAGGTAAGGTCAAATGAGTACCACTTTAACAGGTAATTTAAAAGGTTTAAGATTTTATTGAATGTAATTTTGTTGTGATTATAAATTGTATTAATTCTTCAATAAATTAAAAAATTTTTTTTTTCTTTTTCTTGATATTATTAAAACCATTTACATAAATTTATACACATAAGAATTTTAATAATAGTTAAATATATATATATATATATATATATATATATATATATATATATATATATATATATATATATATATAAAATTGTACTGGTTAATAAAAATAAAATAAAAAATCATTTGTGGCCACCACCAGAAAGTATGTAAATAATAGTGTCCTACCGAAATACTGTTTTCAACCGAAACCGAAACCGTATACGAATATTCGGCTCCTTTTCTAGTTTCGGCCAAAAACGTAACCGAAACTGAAACTTATATAGTTAACTTAAAATTTAGTTATATTTTTATTAAACACGAAAATCTAGTGTTTTTTTTACCTTGTAAGGTATTGTTCGATTACTAAATTGAATAAAAGACTTAATTTTATTATAAAATCGCAATATTTTTGTAGAGATACTGTTTTACTAAAGAAAAAAATATCACAAACAATCACAATCAAATAAGTAGTCTTTTCAAGAAATATTTGTTACTAGCAGGTTCTTTTATGATGTATGCTATTCTCGTAAAATAACGTTACTTTTTTTCTAATAATTCTACAATATGTCTTTGTCTTAACTCTACAAATTAATTAGATCTTGCCTCATCTCGCTCTTGGTATCTTTGTACTAGCAGCTTCAGAATAACTGTAATAAATTAATAATTATGTCTTCGAAAGAAAGAAAATTGAACTAAAATATAAAAAAGCTATTAATTAACAAACAAAAAAATAGGCGAGTGAAACTGTCTCGAATAAATCCGAAAACGCAAGACACGATACAAATAATTGGTTCGGCCAGGCCGAAACTGCGGCTGAAAACAGCATTTTTGGCCGAAACTGGCCAAAACCGAAAATGAAACAGAAACTTCGGTCGGACACTAGTAAATAATTTCTTCTGAAATATTTGTAACGAACTCAAAAATGTTGTACGATTGACAGATTTTTATCAAAAATTGATCAACTCATGCCACTGATGTAAGAAGTTTAAATAGGAAGTTTCATTAAAATACGTTCAACCGAATCAGATATTGACGTGAACACATACATCTTGACGGACGGATGGATAAATTTTATGTTAATAATATTCTAAACAGTTTCTGAAGAACATCTGTTAAAATCTCAAAATTACGACATCGGTTAAATTACATTATGTTCTTTATTGTATGTAGTGGTCGATAAGTTTATTTTTTACTCTAACATGAATCTGTCTAGATATTTATGGTCTAGTATGATTTCACTTAGGATAAGGAATATAAAGAACATGGTGTTTATGATTAATTTTAAAATAGTTTTGTAACAAATTTTAGATACAGTGTATTTAAATTATTTAACATTTTCAATTGAAACATTAAATATCAAATCTTCATTGAATAAATAAGAGTCAAATTAATATGTACGTATTTTTTTTTAAATAACAACACAATAAGTTCTGTACTGTAGATAAGTCGTTCACAAACCCATATTGTATGAGCCTATTTTAGAGCATTACCCTTAAATTCTTTTATATTTAATAGTTTTATATTAAATATCAATCTTTTAAAGTACATCAAAACGCAATACAAGCGCGTTCAAAGTGTAGAAAGAGTACAGGAGATATTGTTGCTATATTCGATTAAATTTTGTAGACATGACTCTTTTATAAAGATTACATTTTTCTCCATTTAATGTAATGGAAAAGGTTCAATCTATTCCTATAACACTTAGTTTTTTATCCCTGGTATAGCGTGATAGGTCATTGCAACTTCAGTCAATATACTCGAATGTTGAACTCGATGAGACATGCTGCAGACAGGTAGCCATTAAAAATGCATTCGTTTTTTTCGATTAGATGAAAATCTTTGCAATTTTCCATGTTTGATTAATTTATGTATAATTTAAAATTATATCTATTTTTTATAAATATCCAATAATAAAAAACAGTACAAGAATCAATATGGTTTTGAAGAGTGGATATCTATAGGTTCGATTCTCTTTATAATTTGTACATTAAAATTAAATTTAAAAGGCGTAAATATGATTTTTTTCAGATTTTTCTCAATATACATATAATTTTCATTTATTACTTTATGCTTTTTGGTTTCGATTGAAATACATACATTTCACAGACCGGTATTTAAAAATTGCAATAAAATTGCTGATAAATTAAAATTTAAATAATTATGCCTTGTTAAATACAAGTATAATAATTTGATGCAAATCAGGATTTGATACTTTTTTTTAAATTTTCATCAAATTAGAATTTCCAACAAAAACATCAATTTTAAAAATAATATAATTTTTAATAGATTTTAAAAATTTTGCTTTCTAAATATTGGAATTTATGCGAAATTAGTTTACATACAAATTTTTCAATGTATATTTTACGAGAGCTTTATTTCTAACAATTGTTTGATGAAAACCATTTTATATTTCCCACAAAATACTAAATTCTGCTGCATTTACTTGAATCAAGATTCTCCGAATTTAATTTTCTAAAAGTTTGGTATTTATAATTTTATTCACCGCTCTGAACACACTTTTTTGGAAAATGATAATTAAAATACTGTATAATAATTACTGTTGATATATTTACTTATAAAAATACAACTATTTTTACAATATTTCATGTAGTATCTTAACAAAGTGTAAAAATTAAAAAAATATCAATTTGTAACAATTTTTATATACCTGTGTAACTTATAAAGTTTTTGTACCTCCCGCCACATTGATGTCAGTATAACAGTGGCGTAGCAAGAATCTTTTTTTAGAAGCGCTTGAATGCCCTAAAATTCCTATGAGCACCTGCAAAAATTTGGAAACTAAAATAATAGAATATTATAAAATCTAAAATAAAAGCGGTTGTAAGAAAAATAAATGTATTTTATTCTTTTCCATCATGTCACAGTTAGGTACACATTCATATCCGATGAATTCTGGCGGACAAGAAAGAATTGCTTCATTGGCAATTCTTAAGATATAGTATATAGCAGCTAAATCTTTTTACGCGGATTGTGCAATTAATAAATTTGCTGACGAATCGAATAAGAATTCAATTAACACATTCATCATAAACTCATTCATGAGCCATTTTATTTATTAAAGCTATATTTTAGATAATATTTTGAGTTAGTTGTTACATCATTAGTTCTTTTTTGACATTTGATCTGAACTATGTTTTGTTTTTTATAGAACCAGAGTTATTTACCAATTATTTATTGTTTATTGTATGGTGCAAATACTTATTTTTTAAAACTATCATTCATTTGTTTTTTTTTTTAGGCTCAATATATATGTATTTAGTACAGATATCATAGGCATCCGAAACGTCTTCTATAAAAGTTTATTTAAATATGTTCGAATAAATAAGACTTGTTGCATTTCCAAAATCTAAATTATTTTTCAATTTTAACAAAAATTTGGTTCCTAAATACACTTCAAGAAATATACATTATGAAGATTGATATCCAATAAGCATTTTTTAAAAGTCGTAGGCTTGGAAACTCAGGTCATGCTAAAATAACATATCAAGTTTTTGATAAAAAAGCATGATTTAAGGTTCCTAAAATCCGATTTCAATATTTCTGTAATGATGTTTGTGGATGTGTGGCGTGTGGGCATGTATATGTGCATGTGAATCGAACATTTTGTATAAGCTTACTTAATTTCTATCAATCAGAAAATTATAGAAAATTTAATTTAAATGTTCGTGTTAAACAGGAAAGATTTGATTACATTTTGCCTACAATTGGTCATATTATAGCACATTATTATTTATCTCTAACTATATTTATTTTCGAACATTAAGAAATTTAAATAAAACAAACACATTATTCATGTCATTTTTACTTCCTTGTACAACGTAAAGGAAGTATTGTAATTACAAAAAAAATCGGTTTTCATGATTCAACGGAAATATCCATAGTCATAAAATTTTGTATATGGGACTGCTATAACATCTAGCTGGGCACCTCCCTGTTTCATTGCAATCGGAAGTGCCAAAAGGGCACTTTGCACGTAGAGCTTTTTTGAATTTTTTACATAACTCAAAAACGATTAGCCGTAGAATGTTGAAATTTTATTTATGTAGTTATTATAACAAGTTATGCACCATCACTTTTAGTTTCAATCATCCTTTTCAAAGGCATTTTACTTTTGTCTTACTTAATAACAATAATAATTTAGTTAAATTTTAATATTTGTAGGAAACATTTAATAATAAATTGATATTGACAACTATCAGAATATTATTTCGTGAGAAATATTTTTTTATTAATTTAAATCTTTATTTACAACTGGTTAGGAAAAAAACAACAAGCAAAAGTTATAAATTAAATAATAATGTCCCCTCCAATTCGAGTTCTTTCAGTTTTATGTTATTTTACATAATATAGATGCCAAATCTAGAGGTTTAATTCTTTTCAAACTTTTTATTTCTGAGGAATTGTCTAATAAATTTAGTGCTAAATTATTAATATAGTTACGTAAGCGATTTTCATATCGAGTAGAGTGTTTCTAATAGTCCCTTAATATATTTAATTTTTAAATACATATGTACGAAATAAATGAAAACCATATCTCTTTCTTATGAGGATACATTTTGAAGCGAAGTTCGAAGATATGAAACGAATTGAATTGAAAAATTATTACCCGTAGAATGATCACACTTTAAAGTGAAATAAATTTAAATGAAGTTCAGCAGAAAATTTGTAAAATTTAAAGTACAAGGAAGACATGTGGCGTCCACATCAATTTTTTTAAGTTAATATGTGGAAATATGAAGTGTTTTTATTATAAAATACAAGAAAATAAAAGAAATAGATAAGGCCAAAAGTTGTAGCACATTATTTAAGAAAAAATTAATTTTATAAACAGTTGATGCAACGATCAATAACGAGAGGTAATGTATTGTACACATTATTATTTTTTTAAACATGTCATCTTAACACTTCACAAGACACAGGTTTTATATCTTTATTAAATCATTATACTCATATTTCAACCTCAAGATATAAATGTAGATTAGTATGTAAGGTTAAACACATTTTAGTCTCTATTATTAAAGCAATCTGTTATTATATGATTATTTTTGAGGACAATCATTTTGGTAACAATATTTCGCAAGTGTATGACATCTACATTTACATCTGTGCTCCAGATCACGTTTCTATACCAGGTGACTTGTAAGAATGTGACTCTAGTGTGTGTGGCTAGTGCTGGTATTGTATCGAGGTCAGAGAGTGGACAGTGGACACCCGATAGATCTCAACAAGGAATAATTGTATTCTATATTTGTTGTATGCAAAGAAATTTCATCGTATTTATCAAAAAGGAAATAATTGGTTTCTCATCTGTAATTTACATCAATTTCACTAAGTATGCACATGCGAGCAAATTAGGACAAACTAATGGTTAATTTTTATTGTTTTTAAACACACTTTGTTGGCTTTTAAATTTCTAGTTATCAAATCTTTTACAAATTATAATTAGTTCTTAAAATGGAATTACTGATTTGCATAGTTGATCTGGTATGGGTTAGAAAAAAATGAAATATTTTCATATTGAGTCATTTATATATTAACAATTTTGCTGCACTTCATTTAAACTTATTTCACTTGAAAGTGAGATCATTCTATGGCTAATCATTCTTCTACTTCAATTCGTTTCATATCTTCGAAAATTACAAAAAGAAACCCTACGAGCAAAGTATTAGCACTGTCGATTAGCAATTAAAACAAACCAAACAGCAGGATTAAAACAAAAATTGGATTGACAAAAATGCGAATTCTAGACTTAAGTCAACGATTTCAAATTTTCAAACCGAATTGAATTATCTCTTACATTTCTCGAGATATTCGTATTCAAAGTTGAGTTTTAGAAATACCTAAAAACAGATTTTTTAGGTACCTCCCTTTCAGGGTTAGGTTTACAACTCCTGCGACCTCACCAATCAATTCTACGGGCAAAATTACATAAGTATCCCAATTGTAGGCGTTTATACTCAATATTTTCAATTTATAAAATATTTTATTTGTATTCTGCGACAGATTTCTCTTTTAAACAGGCACTTGCCATTAAAACTCTTCACTGCAACCATACGGTTTAAACTCTACTCAACTTATGTGTAATGCAACAATTGAAAAGTGTTGTATTAGTATTTTCTAAGTTTTATTCAATCACCTGTTACTTTCAATTGTCATATTTTATTATATAATAAATTTCAAAATGATTTCATGTTATTATTAGATACAAATTTAGACCTGTAGATGATCCCAAAAAAGGACCGACCGAAACATTGTCTAATTTAAATAAAGATTACAAAGCTGAAGTCTCCAATATTACTACCCTCACGAAATACTTTTTACGTTTCCTGGTCAAAATTATTCTAAATATAAAAAACTGTAAATTACAGAAATTTTTGAACAGTTTATAGAATAAGAAATAATTGAACATTTGGTGTACGGGACCAGACGTTTCGCGTTTTTCTTGAATTGCCCTAATCCAATTATAGATAGATGATGAAATCAGTTGTTTCGTAGCAATACTATTATTCGTTAGTTAGTACAACAACTTGCCATTTAGAAGACAATATTTTCAATGACGACATAAATGATTTATTTGAAAAATATGGTACCCAATCTAAATATCTGGAAAACCATCATCATCTCTAGCATTTTAATCCAATAGACGTGTATCAGATTTAATTATAATCGATCGAATAGATCATCACTTTGTGTAGCGCACTGAAGAAAATAAATAAAGAGATGTGTACATAAATTTTTAAACAGTTATACATGTGTGCAAAATGTAATATAGATTTAGATGTAAATAAATTGTTTCATTCTATTTCTTTTGAAAAAAAATGTAACTTAGTTTATTAATATTATTATTATTAAAAACAATTTTACTGCTTAAAATATTTGTTGTGATATTAAAACGGTTAATTATAAATATACATAAAGAGATAAGCGAATATTTGACAATGAGATCGAATTGCAAAATTGTTAATATAAACGCCTAGCGTTGTCATATGGACACACTATGTGCTCTGTTTGACATCTTAAATACGATATTAGAAAAAAATTATTAAAAATTTAAAAAATGGGTTAAGATATTCATAATAAGTCTTAAGAATTTTTAGCATTATGTTTGTTGGTCTGTTCGTCGGGATCTATGTGTGCATATGTAAAACAAGAGCTGATCAAATTTTAATGAAACTTTATATTTAAGCTCCTAATTCTAAATGGCAAGACGGTAACAGTCAACTTTTTGTAAAAAAAAATATGACCAGAAAGTGACAGTTTAGTCTTCATATGTTTTTTGCAAATATTCTTAATAGAAAAAAATATTTGAAGAAATTTTCGTAAAAATTCATTTATTTCAAGTAAGATAAAATAATAAATAGGTATATGAATGATGAATGAATATTCAAATCCAATTTAAAAGAAGATATTAATTGTATTTTTTAACCCTGAAGAGATATTATATGTAAGGATTATTCCAATGGTATATTAATAATTTAAAATGACAGTTAAAAACTACATTTTTAAATACAATGTATAATTATTTGGAGACCCTGAAATAGTGTACAATGTTTATATTTATATTCTTTAAAATAAAACATAGGCAGCAAATTTAAAGTGTAACGAATATTTAGTAGTGCTGATGTTGCATTTGTAAGTATAAATATGTTGTAATGGTTTACAACAGGAACAAATTTTGATTAGTATATAAGTGGAAACAATTCGACGAATTAGCATTCCAACAGCGGTGTCCCCTTGGTCGTGGTAGCTGCGACCCCAGGTAAGACAATATTACTATTACTTTTTGCAACTACTCATTCGAATTTCAACAATCCTTATTTAAATTGTTATCTTCAAAAGTTCCAGTTGAACGGTGGGATTCCATAATTCGTAATTTCTCTTGTCAATAATTACAATTCGAAATAAAAAATTTGTAATTCAAATTTGTATGGAATTTAAGATATTTTCACATCAGTGTAGAGTGTTTCTTATTTAACTTGATACGATTCAATTACAAATAACGATTACTATCATAGAATAGCAAGTTCACTTTGTATTTGATACTTACAGTTAATATCTTAACAATTTCAAATTATAACTACCGAAGTTATGGAATCCCACTCCAGTTCGCTTTACATTTCTTTTTTTCTAATCTAAAGAGAGGACATACTTATGAATATAAATGCGAATCTTTTACATCTATTGTTGAATAAAATAAATACACGACAGACAGAATTAAAGCAAATGTATTTACGAGAGTAACTGTTCAAAAATGTTTGTCATCTTACATTCATAAAATATTTTATATTTTATCACAGATATATTATTCGCTTAAAGAATTGATGGTTTGATTTAAATATTCAATTTCTTATTATAACACTAACGTAACTTTTTTAATCAATATTTATGTTTAATATTTGTAAATATTAATATTTTCAATACAATTCATTAATAAGAACTCCTGGTTACAGTATAGTGGTATTTTTATTTGGTTAATTGTAAGTGATTTGACTCCTAATTTCATTCAGAGAGAAAGAGCTCGTTAACCAGTCAATCACTACTGCTTGTTTTATTGTAGTAAAACATGTATTTATCTGTAAATACATTATCATTATTATTCTCTATTACGCACATTTACATAAATTATCATACAATAACGATAATTTACGCAAGGTAATATAAATGATTGTTCTTTTCTAGGTACAGCAATGGCATTCCGATTGATTCTAGCTGCAACGCTCTTCGTTGCTGGAGTTTCAGCAGTGTCTGAAAGCTGTTCTGGAGAGGTCAAAACTCCCAATGACGTCATCACCGAGTTGTCCGTCAACTTGAACGGTGCCAACTTGGACTGGCCTTGTCTGAGCACGCGCAATGTGTACATGCAGAGCGGTCGGTACATCTCTAAGAACGTCATCGCTACCAGGACCCAAATCTACAAAGATCAGGTCTTCGTCGCCTTACCTCGCTACAAGTCTGGAGTTCCTATTACTCTGGGAACCTTCTCTCTGAAGAACGGACAGTGCATTCCCGATATCAAACCCTATCCCTGTTGGTCCATCCAAGAAGAAGGCAACTGCCATGCTTTACAGTCTGTTGTTGATCTCTTCTTGGACTCCAATGGAATCTTGTGGGTTTTGGATGTTGGTATTGTCAACACTTTGGAACAACCCGTCAGACGTTGCCCACCTAAAGTAGTTGCCATTAATGTCAAAACTGGTAAAGTAGTTAAAGTTATTGACTTATCTGGATTGGTAACAAACGCCAGCAGACTGCAATACTTGGTTGTTGATTACTCATCATCTGGCAACTCCTACGTCTACGTGAGTGACGCTGCTACTCGTGCTATCATAGTCTACGATGTCAACAACTGCAAAGGATACAGAGTAGTTCTTCCCAAAGCTGTTACTGACGGCTGCAGCCGTAGAGACGTCCTCTACATCGAGCTGGTCCGTAGAAAGTGCGGCAATGTTCTCTACTTCACCTACTTGAGCGCCTCCAGGCTGTATTCCATCAAGACTTCCTACCTGCGTAAAGGACAGTGCTCCGGTGCTGTTGTCGACGTAGGCCCCAAACCTGAAGGCAAGAAGATCGTCCTCTTGGGTACTGACAACGGTGCTTCCCTCTTCTTCCGTTACAAGGGAGAATCTGACATCTACGTCTGGAACACCGAGATGTGCTTCAAGGCCCAGAACTGGGAGTTGGCCCAAGAAGGCGGAGAATGCAGACTGGCTACCCAAGTTACCTCCGGCTACAGGAACCTCATGTGGGTGATTGAGAGCAACTTCCACGACTACATCGCCAATACTGTGGGATGTGTTGGAGCTTCCGTCATCCTACATCCGTTGATCGCCTGTGAGAACAACTAAGTTGGAATCACTTGTTTTGTTATTGCTTATAATTGTTTATTTTGCAAAAATATCAAGATGATATTAATTCACGAATAAAATATAAACATAAATTTGCCTTTATTATTATACAATCCTAATCTAAGCTGAGCAAATTACCAAGAAAAAATAATTGAAATACCAATTACCAATTAGTCAAATACAATTACTTTTAAGACTTCGCAGTAATTGAATATAAAATTACTTAAATTGCTTTAATTGAAAAAAAAAAATAATTCCCACTTAAAATTATTTTAAAAAAATTGCATATATTTGTATTCCTTTCTTTTGAGGAATAAAAATAAACAGCAACAGAAAATTTATATTAATTTTTTTTTTTTAACATTGTAACTAAGATAGGTTCAAAAATAATATCAATAAACTATCACAATATAAAATTGTATTTTAATAGTAATAAATTTTTGAAATTTCTGTCGGAAAGCGCATGTACGCGAGGAAAATTTATTATTGATGCAAAAAAAAATACTATATATATACTGGTGCACATGATGGTAGAAGTGTATTAAATTTAATGGAATGGAAGGCTTTTTAACTGGATGTTGATTTAAAGGGAGGAATTGCTGAGTTTTCAGTCAATAAATCATCCTCAGGATGTGAAATTGTTGTATTTAACTATTAATTTAATATACATTATTCTGTATGACAAAGAGAGAATACAGAATAATATATATTAAATTAATAGTTAAATACAACAATTTCACATCCTGAGGATGATCCCGAATAGGCTCGAAACGTCGATGTGAAGTAATCGTTTTATACACTGAAACCCAACAATTCCTCCTATTAAATTTAACGTTTTTATTATTATTATACCTACATGTTTCCACTGATAACAAACTTTTAACTATGGCTTGGGATTACGGGGAACAATCAGCCATAACCCCACAAGCAAAATTGTGTTGTAATATGACATCGCATGAAGAATTACATTAGTATTTGAATAAATATAGTACTTGATTTAAATAAAGTATTTGACTTAAAAAATTAATTGAATTACTAACTCAATTACTAAGCATTTTTGAATTACCAAAATCAATTATTACAATTACTTGATATCGAAACTAGCAATTACCAAATATTTAAAAGAAATTGAATTCCAAATACTTTTTATCGAAAAGTTATTTAATTAGTACTTCTATTACTTTTAATTGTATTAATGCTCAGCTCTGATCCTAATAATTGTTGCTTTAAAAAAGTTTCAGATATTGAAGAAAATATTTAAATAATTTTGTTGGAAATTAAAGCTGGCAATGGAAATAAAATTTGACATTTGTATATGCTTATTGTTATAACTTTGTGAAAAAGTTTATTGAATTGATAACTTAGACTATTATTTGTTGTAAAAATGGAAGAATACTCAATTAACGAGAAGGTAGTTATGTTGAAATGTTTTCATTTATCAAACAATAATTCAAGACAAGCCTTGCGTTTATACCGGCAACAATATCCTGATCGCTTTCTTCCAAATCAAACATACTTTTTCAAATTAGAAAGAAAGTTTTCTAGAACTGGTTCCCTGACTATGGCAAATCACGAAGTTCGTCAAATAAATGAAAATTTGGAAGCTCATGTATTAGCATAAATTCAGTTAGAGAAGCTGCACTAGAATTAAACGTATTACATACCCAGGTACACAGGATTTTAAAAAAGCATAAATTCAAAGCTTACAAAATACATAAAATCCATAATGGGGTAGGTGACCAAGGTAGAATTTTAATGAAAAAACTATTGAATTATAGAAAGTATATTTATTTATTAACGTTGACATTAAAAAAGTTAAATATTTATCAGCAATTGTTTAGTAATTTGCGTTAAATAGAAACAGCGTCCTTTACTATGACGTTCACTAAGTTAGCACTATCTCACTCACACCACCTATTTCCGTCTGTCTACCTTCGCCGCTCTCATGAACTTCGTTGACGTCATAATCCCCTCCCAAGTACTATATTATTTATTTACTTCAAAACAACATATAATTAACAATTTTAAAAAAATACGGGTATATTATTTTTGTACAAGCTATCACATATACCAAATTTAGAAATTGGTCACCTACCCCATTTCCATCCTGGCGATTTTGCAAGAATATCGCAAAAATCCACATTTTCTAAATAAAATTTTATGGACAGATGAAAGCCACTTTTCCAATAATGGTATATTTAGTATGTATAATACGCATTATTGGCAAACTACAGACATAAATCCAAGCGAAACATGTATTACAATTTTCAAGTACGTTTCCCAACTAATGTGTGGTGCGGAATTGTTAATAATATTATTCTGGGTCCATATTTTTATGAGGACACTTTAACTTCTCAAAGATATTTGATTGTTTTACAAAATGAATTAAGGAATTTTTTTGATGATATACCATTAGCAGATCGGCGCGGAATGATATTTCAACAAGATGGTGCACCTGCGCACAATTCAATAGATGTAACAAACTATTTAAATCAAGAATTTCCAAATGCCAGGATTGGAAGAAGAGGACCTATAATGTGGCCTGCAAGTTATCCTGATCTATCGCCCTTATATTTCTTTCTGTGGGGTGCTTTCAAAAACAAAGTTTATGTTACGAACATTACTACACTTGAAGAATTAAAACATAGAATAAGACAAGCTGTGAACGAGTTAAATAATAAAATTAATAATACTGTAAATCAACATTTGTTAAAAAAGCTCAATTTTTGTATACAAGAAAACGGTGAAATTTTTTAACAATTTTTATAATGTTACCAGTATGACAATAATTTGATGTGCATTTGTAAATTAAAATGTTTCGTTTTGTTTTCATAGCTAGCTTTTATTTTGAGTAAAACTATTTTAACATTTTCTTTAATAAGGGATAAATATGTTTTTAACTGAGAAAAATTTGCAGTCGCCACTGGGACTCGAACCCAGGACCTCTGTCATTCTAGGTCCTGGGTTCGAGTCCCAGTGGCGACTGCAAATTTTTCTCAGTTAAAAACATATTTATCCCTTACTATTTACTGCGTAGGAAGTTAGAGTTAAACTTCAAAAGTCATCAACATCTCAAATATTTTCTTTAATATCTCGCATTCTATCGAGTTTTGAAGGTGTAACTTATAAAACTTTTTTAAAGCAAAAATTATTTCTTACTATATAGGATAAAAATATACAGGGCATACCATTAAAAAAAAGTCAAAAATAGGTATATCTTCAAAAATTAATTTTTTTTTTCTGATTTACATTAATTATTTAGCTTACTAGAAACACTAACAATTTTTTATATTAGTAATAAATCCCTAAATTGTTACTATTTTAAAGAATTATTGTACCTTTCGCCATTTTTAGTAACTGGATGTGAGTTACTTCGATAAAAATATGTACTTCCAGTGAATTCCTCGCATCAAAGTACCTATGTATATAAGTTTTCATTTTAAAATTTCCAGCAGTACAGCCACAATTACAGATTCTCCCCCTGGTGGTCTGGCTAGACCGCCTTCCAGAGCCGACATGAGATTGGAGCACACTTCATTTAGTGCTCTAATTCTTGGCTGCTAAATCCAGAGCATATTCTGGAGCAGATTTAGATGCTCTGGATTGTGCTCTGATTTCAGTGGGCCAGAATTTAGAATACTCACGAGTTTTTGCTCTAATTCTTGATCTGTTGAAACCACAGCACATTCTGGAGTAGAGCTGCTCTGGACTGTGCTCTGGTTTCAGTGGGGCAGGAATTAGAATACTAGAAGTGTTTGCTCTAATTCTTGGTGTGCTGAAACCAGAGCACATTCTAGAGCAGATTTAGCTGCTCTGGATTGTGCTCTGGTTTCAGTGGGTCAGGAATTTCTGATTTACGTGGGATTTTCGTGGGTCAGGATTTAGAGTACTCAGAAGTATTTGCTCTAATTCTTGATCTGCTAAAACCACAGCACATTCTGGAGCAGAGTTAGCTGCTCTGGATTGTGCTCTGGTTTTAGTGGGTCCGGAATTAGAGTACTCAAGAAAAGTCTACTCTGATTTTACGTCCACCAAAACCTGAATATATTCTGGAGCTGATTTGGCTGCTCTGAATTGTGCTCTGGTTTTAGTGGGGCAGAAGTTAGAGCATTCTAAAGTGTTTGCTATAATTATAGGTCTGCTGAAATCCTAACACTGTTTTCAGTGGGCCAAACATCGGCGTAAATATTTAGAAAGCTCTGATTCTTGACCTACTAAAAACAAAGCATATTCTAAAGCTATGAATTTTATTAATTTACTTAGGACTACCAGTCAATTATAGTTACATCATTCATCCCACAAACGAAACATTTTCCTTATGGCAGCATATTATTTTTACGTCAATAATAAAGCCTTGGATTGTTATTATTTTTAAAATGAACTCACAATTTTACTGAGCAATATGATGTGAGCTAGGAGCTCAGTACACTGTTACTTATTAACATAGATTAGACGAACTTCTTTAGATTTTCTCCATTACTTTCTAGATTTTATTTTATGTTTTGATTTTGGTCATATAAGAAATTTTACCTCCAAGGAATCATCAACATTTTTCAAATTGATAGAAACATATTTATTTTATTCTTTTCTCTGAAGCTGCCATAGGCAGCGAAACGTTAGCCTAGACTAGCCAAATAAATTATTTCCGACTGCAGTCCTGTATATTTATTTGTTCCATGTTTTATTAAAATTAATTCAATCAAATTTGCTCAACACGGAATTCGAGACTAATGGATATGTAGACCTATAAAAAAGATAAACGTTATAACTCTCAATTTATCGTAATACTAATAAAATTTTATGTATTTAATATAGTTACCGAAATGCTCAAGTAATGCACAATGATAAATATTATGTAAATGAATATTTGGTAATGAACGTAATGTCATAAATTTAAGGGTGGTAAGTATGACATGTGTAGATTACGAAAATGTATTTAAAAAAAATCGCATATAACGGTTGTTTTCCTTAAGCTAACATTTTTTGTAATAATAAAGGTATAAAATAATATTCAGTATAAGTTTCAAATATTTTATTAATTTTCTATACGTATTTCGGCTTGTTAGGCCATCATCAGGAAAATACAGAATGAACAAAATTGGTTAATGGCATGGTTTAAATACATATTGCAAGAGAGTCATAAAGGGATTAAAGCGGACTGATCAAAGGAGAACTATATAAGTCTCTTTGTTCATTTATAAGAATTTTGCCTTCATTGCTGGCTTTCTGAATTTCCATTGATTCTAGAAAATCCATCCTCAATCCCTTTTTACACAAGTGTTTGATACAAAATTTGCTTTTGTTTATATCATGATTTAAATTTAAACAATGCTTGGCGACATTAGATGTACATTTTTCATTAGTAGTAGCACTAACATGTTCTTTAAATCTAAGATTAAAATTGCGACCTGTTTGCCCAATATATATAGAGTTACAATCAGAACATTGGAATTCATATATTCCACTTTTATCTAGCGGATCTTTTTTTATTAATTTATTGTTTAGTAGTATATTTTTTAAAGTAAAGGGGTTGTAAAAGGCTGCTTGGATATTTTCTTTTTTTAATTTGTTTTTAATTTGTAGACTAGGATTACCTATATATAATAATCTTTTATAAATAGATTGGTTAACATCATTCTCTTGAGGGGAATACAATTTCTTTAAAACTAATTTCTTTTTATGATGAATGAGAATTTTATCTATTAAATTTAGTGAATAACCATTATTTAAAGCGATTGTTTTAATTAAATCCAGTTCTCTTTCAAAGGCATCTTTCGAGGTGGGAGTGTGTACCAGGCGATAAATGTAACTATGAAACGCTGACATTTTTACATTTTGAGGGTGATTTGAATCATATGGGATAATGGTATCTGTGAAAGTGTCTTTCCGAAATATACTAAACTCTAACTTTTGTTCTTTATGTGAGATAATAATGTCCAAAAAGTTTAAGGATTTATTATTTTCTTTTTCTACAGTAAACTGAATGCTATTATGTAAACTATTGATAAATTTTAAAAACATATCCAATTGTCTGTCAGTACCTGTCCAAATGCACAACACATCATCAACATACCTATACCAACAAAATATATGTTTAATTAGGGGATTGCACATTTGAAATAATGAAACCTCAAAATTATTCATAAAAATGTCAGCGAGAAGTGGTGATAAAGGAGATCCCATAGGAAGCCCCTCTTTTTGAGTATAAAAATCTCCATTGAAATTAAAATAATTTTGATTTAAACAAGTGCAAACTAAATTGAATAATTCATTTGAATGTTTATAACCTACGTTAATTAAAGAATCTAGTATTATGTTTTTTAAATTATCTATCGGTATAGACGTGAAAAGAGCCACTACATCAAATGAAACTAATTTAAAATTTTTTGGTAATGTTCTTTTACTAAGAGAATCTATTAACTCTAAACTATTTTTAACCGTATATTGGGGTTGGAAATTTAAGCAACGTGGTAATGTGTAATTTAATTTTTTACATAATTGGTACGCGGGGGCATTAATATACGAAACAACCGGCCTTATGGGGATGTTTTGTTTATGTATTTTTGGTAGCCCGTAGAGTATTGGAGAAGAAGGATTCATAGAAATTAATTTGTATTTTTCTTTACTGTTTATAATATTTGGCGAATTATTCACTACTGTTTTAATATCTTTATTAAATAATTTGGTAGGGTCAGAATTAAGTTTAATTATGTTATTTTTATCCAAGAAATCTTTAATTTTTGTTATATAGTCACACTTATTTAAGATAGTAATAGTATTCCCTTTGTCAGCTTTGGTCAAAATGAGATCGTTAGTTTTAATTTTAGATTTGATAGATTTCAATGTAGACACGTAATTTTTCTGATTTTGTCTGTTTTTATTTATTTTTGAAAAACTGTTTCTGATAATATTAGCAAAGCCAGCTTTTTTGAAATTAAAATTATTTTCCAAATTTTTTGAATATAATGCAAGTTCAGTATCTATTGCTAAATTTTGAAAATCTGATTCAGAAGGTTTTTTGGGGATTGCGAAATTCAAACCTTTTCCTAACAACTTATTTTCTTCAGAAGAAAAAGTGGTGCTGGAAATGTTGTAGACTCTCGGAAAAAACTGTGTTTTGGAGGAATCGTTCTTCTGCGGCGCTGCCTGGGAAGTGATTGTAGATGTTGTAGCACATAACTTTTTAAGTTTAGATGTTTGTTTCAGGAATTTTTTATGCACAATAAAGTTTATTTCCTCACGGCACTTTTGGTCAATATGTTCAAATAAAACTGGGTGAAGTTTGGAGCTTAGTTCACAATGTATTAGTTTGAGATGAACATTTAAGTTGTAACGGGATTTGTATAATGATCTCATTTCTTCTTTAATCCACCATACATTTGCTTTTTTTAACACTGCTGCACCAATACCGGTAAAGTTTAATTTTTTTGTTCGCACATAATTCGGAGTAACACCATTCAACAAGCACTGTTTATTAAACCACAGATGATTATTTAATATTTTAAATTTAAGTAAAACTCTTCTATATAAGACAGCTAATTTGGCTTCACTTGCCTCATTAATAAATTTGATTGAATCCACTGTCACTTCACGTTGAAACATTGTAATAATAAAGGTATAAAATAATATTCAGTATAAGTTTCAAATATTTTATTAATTTTCTATACGTATTTCGGCTTGTTAGGCCATCATTGGAGATTTTTATACTCAAAAAGAGGGGCTTCCTATGGGATCTCCTTTATCACCACTTCTCGCTGACATTTTTATGAATAATTTTGAGGTTTCATTATTTCAAATGTGCAATCCCCTAATTAAACATATATTTTGTTGGTATAGGTATGTTGATGATGTGTTGTGCATTTGGACAGGTACTGACAGACAATTGGATATGTTTTTAAAATTTATCAATAGTTTACATAATAGCATTCAGTTTACTGTAGAAAAAGAAAATAATAAATCCTTAAACTTTTTGGACATTATTATCTCACATAAAGAACAAAAGTTAGAGTTTAGTATATTTCGGAAAGACACTTTCACAGATACCATTATCCCATATAATTCAAATCACCCTCAAAATGTAAAAATGTCAGCGTTTCATAGTTACATTTATCGCCTGGTACACACTCCCACCTCGAAAGATGCCTTTGAAAGAGAACTGGATTTAATTAAAACAATCGCTTTAAATAATGGTTATTCACTAAATTTAATAGATAAAATTCTCATTCATCATAAAAAGAAATTAGTTTTAAAGAAATTGTATTCCCCTCAAGAGAATGATGTTAACCAATCTATTTATAAAAGATTATTATATATAGGTAATCCTAGTCTACAAATTAAAAACAAATTAAAAAAAGAAAATATCCAAGCAGCCTTTTACAACCCCTTTACTTTAAAAAATATACTACTAAACAATAAATTAATAAAAAAAGATCCGCTAGATAAAAGTGGAATATATGAATTCCAATGTTCTGATTGTAACTCTATATATATTGGGCAAACAGGTCGCAATTTTAATCTTAGATTTAAAGAACATGTTAGTGCTACTACTAATGAAAAATGTACATCTAATGTCGCCAAGCATTGTTTAAATTTAAATCATGATATAAACAAAAGCAAATTTTGTATCAAACACTTGTGTAAAAAGGGATTGAGGATGGATTTTCTAGAATCAATGGAAATTCAGAAAGCCAGCAATGAAGGCAAAATTCTTATAAATGAACAAAGAGACTTATATAGTTCTCCTTTGATCAGTCCGCTTTAATCCCTTTATGACTCTCTTGCAATATGTATTTAAACCATGCCATTAACCAATTTTGTTCATTCTGTATTTTCCTGATGATGGCCTAACAAGCCGAAATACGTATAGAAAATTAATAAAATATTTGAAACTTATACTGAATATTATTTTATACCTTTATTATTACAATGTTTCAACGTGAAGTGACAGTGGATTCAATCAAATTTATTTTTTGTAATATTGGACTACTGGCAACGCATTTGCATTCTTCTGCATATAAAAACATAATTTTCTTAAAAATACTATTTAATTTAATTATTCACTTTCGTAATCTACACATATCATACTACTCAGCCTTAAATTTATGACATTAAGTTCATTTCCACACTGTATATCATAATTACTTTGTTACTTGTGGTAGAGTTTCGTGTTAGTTCCTAGGTAATTATTTCAAATATTACAAATTTATACAGGATACATAATATCCGTTTAATAAAACATAAATAATCTCAGATTACAGGTTAATAAATCTAGCATTAAAAACGATTGCAAAACAATATAACGTGATCTTGAAATCAGAAGAATGTCTTGTAAAAACACATGTGGTAATAAGTATCTGTGTGAGCATTTACATAATAAATAAATGTCCGTACACTGCAGAAAGTATTGGTCGATTGACCTATATCAGTTTAATGGCGAGTCAGCATTGTGTTGATATTTGAGCGAGGTTTAAAATTGCATACTATGGGTGTGTTTTATGTTATTTTGTTGCTTTTTATATTCCACTTAATTGTCACTGTAATTATTTCTTTTGCTTTTACAACTCTATGTAGGAATAAAAACTAGAGTAATTGATTCGCGCATTAAATAATCATTAGACCACGGAGTCAATCATTTCGTAAGGAGAAAGACATTTCTCTGTAGATTACTCGAAACTCATTTCTGGATCTTATTCATTTTATTATATACATATTATATATAATATATTTACTGGTCAATATGTGGAAATAGTAGGTAGTCAATATTATTATTATATGTGTATAGCATTTGAAAGATCAAGGCTGCAGAAATCATAGTAATTTATTTTAAGAGTAGTTTACTCTAGTGCTACAATTCTAGATCCGCGTGACAAATCTTGATTACTAGAATCACCAATAGGATACATTACGCTCAAAAAAATTACTACTGTAATAATGAAATAATATGTTTTGTGTCGAAAACTGCTAAAAATCAAAAGATATAGGTACTTTAATATAGATAAAATTGAAAGAGTTTAAGAAAGAATGTTTTTGATTTATATATTTGATTCAAAAACATCGAATTCTTTCGATTTAAGATTATATTATTTTATTTTAAAATTGTATGTTTTTTTTAAATTCAATGTATATAATTTCGAAATGAAAATATTTTATTTAAAATAAAAAAAGGAATTTTGTGCTAAAAACATGTTTATTTTTATTAAAGTATGTGTATTTGAATTAAAAGACAAATACTTTTATATAAAAAAGATTGCAATAATGTTTATTAGAATTAGCATTATTACTTGTAATTTAAAAGTGATGTTTTTAATAGAAACGTCTAAGTTTTTGAAATAATAGCAAGCACTTTCGTCTTTACCACCAACAGGCGACATAAACATGTTTTAAATTCAGCGTTATTCTACACTTCAAGTTTGAAGAGTGCAAGTGCAATCCTATTAGATCTACATTGGTAGAATATAAGTAGTTTAATAGATTTAAAATTATCCTTTTGATTGTCGAATATGATACGTTTTATTAAAATATACTCATCTATTTTATTTCCTATTCTAAGTAAACAAATTAGAGTGGATCTATTACGTTATATTCAAGATTCAAGATAGTATGACTACTAAGGGCCGGTTTTTCAATCTCTGGTTAAAGTGCTGGTTACCTTAACCAGCGGTTAACAGAAAAATATCGCATCGAAAAACTGATGTAAGTTGTCAAAAATACACATTATTTACTTTTTCGATGCGATATTTTTCTGTTAACCGATGGTTAAGGTAACCGGAACTTTAACCAGAGATTGAAAAACTGGCCCTAAGTATTATTCTTGAAAATGTTTTTATTAAACTGAGATTTATTGTAAAAGTATAGTTTCTTATTGTATCTTATTGAACTATAGTTTTGTAATTACATATATGTAATTCAATTTTTATAATTTTATAAAAATATGTTTGTCAAATATAATAAAAAATATTATTACTTCTAAAAAAAATATTTTTTTACAAAAAAACCTGTCCTAAAAATATACTTTAAATTAAAAGTATATAGAAAATAATTAATATTGAAGCAAATACTACTACATTTTGTTTTTTAAAAAAAGTATTTAAAAACGAAAGTGAAATAATTTTAAAATGATAATAAAATAATTTTAATTCAATTGATACATATAACATAAGTTTTAAATTTTATTATTGCTTTTGATACAAATTTTGTACTATAGAATTAAAAAAAAAAACTTTTATAATAAAAATATAATTCTTTTTTTTCCAATTTAAAAGCAAATTTATTTGATTTTATCTGCAATTTTTTTTATTTATAAAGCAAAATTTCTTTGAATGTAGATGTGTTATTTTTATACAAAACATTAACTCACTTATTTTGACCGTTTTTTTATCGCAAATCAATTGTGTTAATGTGATGAGATTTCTTCCCCTTCTTTTTATTTTATTTGCAATAAGAACAAATTTATTTTAATTCATAAATAAATAGTTTAAAAACGACATTTTTAAATTTAAACTAATATGTTAAATTTATAATTATATGAATATATAAATAACAAGAATATTTTTTTTTTATTTATACATCTATTTCCAAGAATACTACAGATTTTCAATTCAAACATAAGTGAAATGAAATATCATAAAAGAAATGCTACAATTTGAAAAATTATGTCATATGCTTAATGATTTAAAATATTACTTAATTTATATAACATTATTGCCGATAAACCATTAGTGTCGGGTTTAAGATTTTGTGGCCCCTGGCCCTAAATATTTCGGGACCCTTTTTTGTTGTTGTTATTTTTACTGAAAACAAAATATTTATATATAAGACCCCCCCTTCAACTTTTTTATTATAAGTATTAAAAAAAATGGCTCATACAAAAGTTTTATTATTATGTACATATTTTTTATAAAGTCAGGTTTATAAAATACGACTATCAACTTTTATTTTTCAAATGGCAATCTATAATTATTTTAATAAAATAGAAACCGCCATTTTTTTCTCTTTTTAACGATGTATTAATTTTTGTATTTGAAAAATATCGAGAAATATTAGAAATAATTTTTAAATAAATATTATAGGTGGCTATGTGAAAATAAACAAAACCTAACAATGTAAAACAATTAAATTAATGTCAAAAATGTATACATTTGTTTGTTACTTAATTTAAGTTATTTTGTAAACAAAAAAAAAACAGTTTGAATAGTTCACAATGAACGAATTAATTGATATGATTCTAATAATTGGTTAATTCACTTGTATCATAAGAAGAGCAAAAAGAATTTACCGGGAGCGGTTTTCTAGACTTAAAAAAACTGAGAAGGATTGTTTACAAATTATTTCTAATATTTCTAAATTATCTCAATTTTCCCGAAATTTTTTAAATACATTAATAAAAGTTATTACATCGTTGAAAAGAGAAAAAACTGGCGTTTTCTATTTTATTAAAATAATTATTGGATGCCATTTGAAAAATAAAAGTTGATAGTCCTATCTTGTAAACCTGATTAATCCACGATTTGATTAATCGATATATCGATTATTTTGATTAATCGAATATTTGATTAAACGATCATTTGATTATTTATATAATCGATTAGTTGATGAATCGATAGTTGATTAATTTGTTACCTAACTTCTTTTTCGTAGGTTAAATCATGAATCGGAAGTTATCAATGTTATTCTTATCAAACACTTATTATTATTATTTTTCTACCGACCCTTACATATTTTTATTACACATATTTTAATATTTTGGTTACTTTTACAGTGAGTAGCCAGTCCAACCGGAGAATATATAGGTTCTGATTATTTGAATATTTGGTTATTTGATCCTTCGATTACTGGAATTTTGATTATTTGATTATCTGATTAATCGATTTTTTGATTAACTGATTAGTTGATTAATCAAAATAATCAATTACTTTACATAATCAATAATTCTATAAAAAGCTTTGGGATATATATTTTCCATATATCTATTAGTAATATACCGCTGATCCCGTACACAGTATAGATATAAATATAAATACTGGGAACACGTTCAACAAAGCGTAATAGAGATATATCTAATCGCACACAGCAGTTACAGTGCACTTGGTGCGCAGGCTCATCACGAAACAACATAGTGTTTCAGTCACATTATTTTAAATAACATAAATAAATACAGAAATATGAAGAAAATAATGAATTATTGTATATAACACTGTAATAATCATTTAATATTGTTTATTGATAATAAAATTACTACAGCGCGAAATTTTAAATATTTTAAGCTTCAAGTCAAACGTCAAAAATTCTAAGAGAAAATTTTGCAATGTCTAAATAAAGTAAGTCATATCTTATTAACATTCTCTGTTGGGCGTGATATACGAGTATATTTTATTTTCTTTGGTTCTAGCTTTTTGCTCATTGCTTCTTCAACTTCTTTATGGCTGAAACAATTCCAATGTACTCAAATCATGTAAAAACGTGCGGCGACGACGGCCCGAAACAGGCGTCAAGGGAAAAGGCTGCTGCATCACGACAACGCGCCCTGTCACACGTCCTTACTCACCAGGACCTTTTTGGCAAAAATACATGGCGGTTGTACCCTACCCACCCATGGGCGCCCATAAAATATTTTTCAAAGGGGGGCAAAATAAAAAATAAAAACAATAAAAAGATATATATTTTTTTGTCCAATTGTACTAACAAGGCTTAAATTTAAGCAACACTTAACAAAAAATACTAATCGAAATTTTTATAGCATTGTTAAATAGTTCATTTGATATTCTATTCCAATATGATATTGTCCATTCAAGGGAAACTTTTATATTATAGAGATAGACTGTAAACATATATTTACTAGTAAAAAATAGAAATGTTCAAAAAAAAAAAGAAATAATAAACAAACATAATGTAAATTTTTGGATAGGTTTGTATGTCAATTTTCAAATTTATTCCATCTTTCGAAAATTCCTCAAAAATTTCATTAGGAACCTCTTCAAAATAAAAGTTTATTGTAGTTAATTGTCTCAGATTTCTCTATTTTGTAATGACAGTTAACCCGGCGGTACTCGCTACTGGGTAAAAAATACCACAGAGTACTAAATATTGGTTGTATTTTTTTTTCTATGCATTCTGGCAATCCAAGATCCTAAGTACCTTCGAGCCGATAGTTTACACGCGCTTACTCCGCAGGGCAGCCAGTTTGCGAGCATACAACCCCAATATGTGAGGATTGCAATGATAGAGTGAAGTAATTTCGTTCTCATCTCAATGTTCACTCAGTATAAAAGCATCATTATTTTTTAGTATTTTACGAGTGTACCTAGTTTATTTTTGGTATTGATCTCAACTTTGCCAAATTTGTAAGAAAAATAAATATTATTGTTGATTTTGTGAGATTACTAATATTACTACTATAAAAGTATTTTTTTGTTAATTTTTAAGGAATAAGCTCTCAGTACAAATAAATAAACATTAAAACTTGCATTTGTAGTTTTATTTATGGACAATAGTACCAATAACACAAATACATTGTCAAACCATAAAACACAAACGAATTTTCGAAAATAATGGCAATTAAAAGTCTGTGGTATTTATTACCCGGTAGCGAGTGTTCATGTTCGTAAATACCTAGCGAGTACCGCCGGGTTAAAATAACTAATACTAACAGAATTATTTGTCCCACACACAAAAATGCTAAACCCTAAGATATAGCAAACATTAATAAATTTCTTATAGAACATAATAGTGGTAAAAGAATTAAATAATAAATTTGCGAAAAGTCAGGGGAGGGCAAGTGCCCCCTCTTGCCCTCCCTTATGGGCGCCCATGTACCCACCGTACTCGCCAGATTTGGCACCTTGCGACTTCGCGCTATTCTCAAATCTGAAACTCAAGTTGAAAGGCCGTTGGTTCGATACTCTAGAGAGAATTTGAAAAGCATCGCAGGCGGTGAAAAACACCCTCAAAGAACAGGACTTCCATAAAACGTTTGACCAGTGGCAGAAGCGCTGGGACCGGTGTGTACGTGCGAATGGGAACTACTTCGAGGGTGATGGTGACCATTAGTCCAAAGGTAAGGTTTTCAACAGATGGCAGCACCAGTCTCGAAAATTTTGGATAGCACCTCGTATACTTTATTTTCTTTGGTTTTAGCTTTTTTCTCATTGCTTCTTCGACTCCTTTATGGCTGAAACAATTCCAATATACTCAAATCATGTAAGCGATATTCTTTTACTACTGGTTTATGTCATAATTTCACGTGATTCTTTTTGTTTAGTTATCGTCTTTTGCTAACGTTTTTTAGCGGTTTTCCGTTAGCATTTGCAGGGATTTCTGAAGACTCAATCGTGCCGTCCAGAAGTTTTTTTGCTACATTACTTATTGTCATTATTATTTATTGTTATATTTTATTTCTTTCCTATTTTGTGTATCTCAATTATAATTAAACGTTCATAAATTTAAATTGTAACCAATCTTATTTTAAATTAATATAAATATCTTTACATTTTGACACTATTCGTTTGTTAAAATTAATTTTTAGATATCAAATTTGAATTGAATAAGAAAAAGTAAAATTTATTAAATAAACAATTTCAAAAAGTAATTTTTATTACTATTTAGCTCTCAGTGCATATAAAAGTTATTTTATATTCACTTTATTTAATCTTGCTAATGCAACTAATTCGTAAAAAATAATAATTTAAGAATAGTTAGAACTTAACACATAAACATGAACGAAAAATGAAAAACTGATTAGAAATATAAATTTGTCAAGGAATGGACAATAAATAACAATACAAAAAAAATAATATAAATGGCATTAGAAGGGCAATTTCAAAAAAAAACAGAGTTACTGAATATGTTACAGACAAACCAGGAAAAACACAAATGGGTAAGTAAGGAAATATCAAATATTTATAAAATATATATTAAAAAAATATATTTAAAGTATAAAATTATTATTTACATTAAATATACTTACATTGTAGTAGTGGTAAACAATCCCAGTGATAATATAATGACAAAAATATTTTTAAATTACAAATTATAAATCTGAAATACTTTTTCCAATTTATTATTACTGGCAGAGTTTATTTATTTATATTTTTTAAATAAATCTGATATTATGATAACAATTAAAATGGCCAACTAATTTCACATAAACCCTTGAAATATATTGCCTTGGATACGAACAAAATATTGTAAACAATATTATAAAAATTAAAAAAGATGGACCGAGAGAGTATGGAAACCGCATCTGAAGAGGTAGAAAGCAGCAAGTAGGTAACTATTTTAAACAATAATTTTGTAATTTTATTAATATTTCTTACTAAATTTATATTTTTTTACATAAAGATACTACGCGAGCCAGGGTAGGTGACCTGGAAACTGCTGTGGGGACTTTGATGGAGTTCATGAGGACTATAAAGACCGACTTAGAAGAAATGAAGCAGTCCTCAGGCCAGGCCCGGGGCGAGTCCTTAGGCCAGGCCCAAGGCGAGTCCTCAGGCCAGGCCCGGGGCGAGTTTTCAAGCCTGGCCCGGAGAGAGTCTTCAAACCTAGCCCGGGACGAGTCTTCAAGCCTGGCCCGGGGAGAGTCTTCAAGACTGAGAGAACCAGAGAACCAAGCACTGGAGCGCAGCAGTTTCCAAGGTAATCCTCGCGGAAACTACCGCAGAAATCTCAGCGGTAACAGCCAAAGGACACCAGCGTCTGCCCTGACAGACAACACTTTAATTATATTTTGTGTTTCTGATTTAAAATAAAATGTAAATATAAGTATTATTCAGCATAATAGAAATTTATTGTCACATACCATTTCAAATACGTATCCAAAATATCTTTCCACTAACATGTTTTAAGTTTATTTAAATAGAGACCTATTCTAAATTATAGCACATGTCATGGCGGTTCGTGATATTACTTTGCTTGGGATTTTTATTTTGTGGGTTGGTATGAAATATAACTTGATGTTGGCAACAACTCAGAATATTCGGATATACAATCGCTTAAACTGAATGTTTAAAAAAAAGGATAATAATTGCTCCTCGACTTTATTACATTTCAGTGTGTATAAGTTTGTAAACTAAAGGTTTAGCAAATATATAATTTTAATGTAAGTTATATTTACACTTATCGTTTGTTCAAAATACATTATAAGCAACGAACATGTTTAAAATAATCTAATAACTAATCCAAATAATTTAATAACACAATATATTTTAAAAAACTATGTACGAAACTTAAATATAGTCACACATGCGCAGTTAGGTTGGCGTGTACGCCATGACACTTAGCACATGGTCGAGAGCATATACCTATTAGTAATATACCGCTGATCCTCCGCGATTCATACGTTCAACAAAGCGTAATAGAGATATATCTTGCATCGCACACAGCTGTTACAGTACACTTGGTGCGCATACTCATCAAGCAAGAAGATAGGCTTAAGTCACATTTAATATTTAAAATATAATAAATAAATATAGAAATTTGAAGAAAGTAATGAATTATTGTACATAACTGTTGTCAGAATTAAATAATTAGTTCTAGATTATTATATCAGAGGTTGCTTAATATTGTAAATATTGTTGATATTGTTTAGTTTTTTGTCATATTCGTTGATATGTACAGTTCATTGTGATTTTTGTCAAGCAGAAAATAAAACTTGTTCGTTCTCTTTGTTCTCCGTTCTTCTTTTATGTTATGTCAATATTAATTCAAACTCTGCAGATTATGTAACAATAACACTGTAATAATCATTTAATATTGTTTATTGATAATAAAATTACTACAGCGCGAAATTTAAAATATATTAAGCTATGTTTTGTGTACTATGCACGATATGATAAAGCGAAATTTATTTCCTACTTAATAATATATAACCTTTTAATTGACAATCGAAATTTTGATATCAATATAACTCGTGTCATTAATAAAATATGTTTGAATTTGTTCATTTAAAATAAATTTACTAGGAAACTAAATATAACTGACCCGGCATAAGAATTTATTTTATTGAACTTGTTATTTTAACCTGTCATTATAAAATAAAATAAATTAACGTGAAACAATGAACTATTAAGATCCATTTTTTAAATTTAAGAAGAATCTCACTGTCATCCGTCACTTTGACAATCAGACTATGAACTTTAAACGATATATATCTTCTTATAGAGTATTGATATCAAAGATTTAAAAACAATTTCATGAATAATAGACTTGAGCAAAGGTTTTACTAATATTTCAAGATTATAACATCAAATATTTAATTATTATAAATTTTGACTTTTCAAATAACATAGATCAATGTTGCCAAATGTGCGATGAAGTAACTAAATAAAACCAAATATTCCTAAATGAACTTTACTGAAGATAGTGGGGGTGCGTTCGTATTCCAAAAGTCTCGCTCTGGGTAAGGTAATGTCAAATGTGATGACGTCATCGTTTTTTAACTATTTTACCCGAACGGCATCTACTAACTTTGCTTTGCTTTTACTGTTTATACTAACTTCAATTTATTTTAAAAATGGCAGTTGTCAGTTGGCATTGTATATGCCTCAAAATTCCTGTTTGATAGTGTTATTTTTCGAAATAATAACGAAGATGAAGATAGTGATGAAGAATTGATAGAAGCTCACATCAATTTACTAAAAAAAACGCCTTACACACAAAAATGTAAAGCCATTACACTGCATAAACTTTCTAGAAATAACAATACCAAATTCTTCATCAAAAGAATTTCAGAGTCGTTTTAGAATAACCCTAGATTAATTTGAAAGGCTAAATGAATTACTTTCACCGATCTTAACGCGTGAATTTGTCTTTGAGCGAGACCGATTAAACGGAAGGAAACAATTATTAAGTGTTTTATGGTTACTTGCTACACCTGAAAGTTACAGGTTTGTATTTATAGTGATTCGTAAAAAGATTATAATTTTTATAATATGTACATTGTGTGTTTCAGATCTGTCGAGAATAGGTTTGATATGTGCAAATCAACATTATTTGCATGTTTTGAGCGTGTCATCAACGCTTTAATGTCAATTGCTCCCCAAATTATTAAATGGCCTACGAGAGATGAGGCAAGGCAAATAGAACGACGATTTTATAGATGTGCTGGTCTACGAGGCGTTATAGGGGCAATAGACGGGACCTACGTAAAAATCAAAGCTCCAAAAGAAAGCCCGGAAACCTATATAAATAGAAAATGTTTTCATACTATTACACTGCAAGCAATTGCTATTCCTTCATTGCTGTTTACTAATTGTTTTACTGGCTATCCCAGTTCCGTTAGTGATATTAGAATTTTTCGTAAATCTGATATATATATATATATATATATATATATATATATATATATATATATATATATATAAATTTAACTATAAATTACATAATTAAACAAAAAAACACACTTGAACCGAATATACGAGGGCGGCCCGATAAGTACTTAGCCTCACCGCCCTATAGCACAACAATCGCAAGAGCAATTTTTTATTGCTTAGAACATCATCGTAGACAGCTACTGTCAAATTTTCAGCCGAATCGGACGCGAAGTTTTGTTTTGACCGCGTGTGGAAGCGAGCGTGTCCGCAGATTTGAGAAAAATGGAAAAAGAACACTATAGGTCGGTGATTTGGTTCTTGTTTTTGGAAGGGAAATCGCGCAGCGAAATTAAAGAACGCTTGGATGCTGTATAGGGTGACTCTTTTCCTTCGATGGCGACCGTCAAAAATTGGTTTAACGAGTTTCAACGTGGTCGCACGTCGGTTTTTGATGAGTCACGCGCAGGTGCCCCGAAAACGGCTACCACGGAGGATAACGTAACAAAAATCCACGATTTCGTATTGGCAGACCGCCGATTGAAGGTGCGTGAGATAGCTGACACAGTAGGCATCTCAAAAAACCGCGTGGGTCATACCTTGCATGAATTATTGGGTATGGGAAAGCTGTCGGCGCGATGGATGCCGCGTTTGCTCACTCCTGACAACATGCGCATCCGTGAGACCACTTCAGAGCAGAATTTGACGATGTGTAGGCACAATCCGAAGGAGTTTCTGAGTCGTTTCGTGACCGTCGACGAAACATGGGTACACTGGTACACACCAGGCACCAAGGAACAGTCGAAACAGTGGACTTCACCCGGCGAACGTGCTCCAAAGAAGGCGAAGACTGTCCCATCGGCCGGAAAGGTTATGGCCACGGTTTTCTTGAATTCAAAAGGTGTGATCTACATCGACTACCTGGAGAAGGGTAAAACGATTACAGGGCTCTACTATGCCGAATTATTGGGCCGATTCGACGGCGAATTGCAGAAAAAACGGCCCCATTTGTCGAAGAAACGAATGCTTTTCCACCGTGACAATGCACCGGCTCACACCTCCGCCGTCGCTACAGCCAAATTGGTAGAATTAGGCTACGAACTGCTACCCCACCCACCGTATTCTCCAGATTTGGCCCTGTGCGACTTTTTTTTGTTTCCAAATTTGAAAAAGTCACTCGCTGGGCAGAAATTTCAGTCGAATGGGGCAGTTATCACCGCCACGAAAGCCTACTTTGCACACCTTCAGAAAATGTTTTTTTTCAGACGGGTTACAGAAGTTGGAGCATCGCTGGATCGAGTGTATAGAACTCAAAGGAGATTATGTTAAAAAATAAATCGCCATTTTTCAAAAAAAATTGTTATTCTTTCGTAGGCTAAGTACTTATCGGACCACCCTCGTATGTATACAGAAAAACGCAAAACTCCATACACTTTAACATAAAATATAAATAAATATATAAATACCGTTTTTTTTCTGTTACTCTAGTTCACAAAAAAGGCACCAGACGTCAGCAACTTTGATTTTTTTCATAAATGAGAAAAATTCAAATCTAGGGAATATTCTTACTTAATTTTAGGAAAATCGTTTTTAATTATCTGACAACACTGATTAACCGTTTAAATTTAAAAATTGTTATTGAAGCAATGGAGAGTGTAAGTATTATTTGATTTTTACAGCCATATATTTATATTTATTATATATGTGATTGTATTATGTTTACAATTTAAAGTTAAAATACTAATACATAACATATATTTAATACATAGATTATAAACAATTATCAACTAATTGGAGATAGTAATTTTGTGAGGTTATACATAATGAAACGCCTAAAAAAACGGTAATAATGTGTTCCTGTATCTCCTAAGCGGAGCATAGGGCAACCGAACTCACCGAGCCGCAGTTCTAACTGCCGTACTGTCGGTTGTTTCATTTGCCAGTGCTACTTCTATTTAAGATGTATAGATGGCAAGTCTATAGCATCCGAGTGTGATACACAAGTAGCTGTGTTTTTTATTTTACGACAAATCACACGTTGTCGGTCGCTGGGACTTGAACTGAGAATCTCAGGTTCGTATGACGTCACAGCGAGGCTAGAGATGTGCGCTAGCTCGCTCAGCCATCCAGCCGACACGGTAATAATAATAATAATATTAATAATAATAATGTATCATATATAATTTTGTACATTTTTAGAAAATGGATGCAATTATTTTGACATTTGTGTGAGTGGACAAGGTATCCGTTCTGCTTGCAGAAGGGTAGCTAATACGCCTACTCACACAAATGTGTGCATAATGCTAGGCACCAATGATGTAAGCAAAGTAAGTTTATATATTTAAAAATTAATAAAAACATATTTATATGATATTTACTTTTAAAAGTTCGATGTCAAAAAATACAAAATAGCATGGAGATGTCTACTGAAGACGCTGAGGGAACGTGGGGCCAATATTGTCGTATTGACCCTACCACCGATGCCGCGATTCAGTGTGGCATCTCCACAGCGTCGCCTCTGGGAAAAGTTCCAGCAGGTGCTCAAAAGATTACGTGGTAAGTTTTATATATATAAATATAATTTTAAATGTTACACTATTGCTAAATCGAGAACTATTAAAATAGATGACAAAAGATATTAATGTGAATGATAATACCGACTTTGACAATTCAACGAAACATATTTTTGCTAGTTTTAGGGGTACGTTTAGGTTCAGGATTTAATCAACGATAAGAGCAGCGATACTAGCGAAACAGATACTACAAACTTAATGGGCAGAGCAGGATAGAAAGCTCTCATCGTTGATCAAAGCCCCAACATAAACGTACCCTTACAAACGAACCTAATGAATACCTGTATGTAAATATAAATAATTTTTATTGTTGTAGGAGTTAGAATCTTAGATATTGAGCCGTTATTAAAAAATAGTGACGGCTCAATAAAAATGGAACTTTACTTTATATTTGGAAGATTTCGACGTCTTAGAGATTTGGATATGAGTAGAATTGATCTAATTCCAGAAACAATTATTGCATGTTGTGTTTTACACAATATATGCCTAAATTTTAATGATGAAAACGTTGAATTATTGAATTATATATAAATGAAGGTCAATGTATAGTTCACGGTGATAATAATGATAACGTAGTGAATATACAAAATATCGAACAAGAAAGGATTGAAGGAATGACAAAACAAGATCAATTAGCGAGAAATTTGTATAATGAAGAGAAAATAATTTGTAATTGTTTTTACCTCCCGCCTATCAATATATAGATAAGGGAGGTATTGTTTTTGGTCAGATTTCTCGAGTGTCAGTTTTCAACATATGAGCACGAATTAGGGTCCCTAGAATACGATTTTACTATTTTTAGCGTGATGTCTGTATGTCTGTGTGTGTGTATGTGTGTGTGTCTGTGACGATTTTTCGTCCACGATAACTCTAACACGATACATGAAAAAAATATAATATTTGGTATTTAAGACTTATATTCAAATATGATGAACTGATTAGATTTTGACTACAATTGGTTAACCGGAAGTAGTACTTTACTTGAAGCTTTAAACAGTTTTTCCTAAAAATACCTCTAAATACCATTTTTTCGCAAATTACGTTATTATTAAATATAAAGATTTTTTAATTTTCTACCGATCTGCATAATTACGTTTATATATAACTTCTAGCTAGATAGAAAAAAATATATAATTTATAATAATTTTACATATCGTTTAGGCTGAGGAATTTCGATAAAACAGATGAGATATTCATATGTTCACAAAATCTGACATATGATGTCAAATTTAATGTAAGTAAGTGTAAAAGATAAAATAAGTAAAAATGAAGTAATTTTATTGCAAAATTTAAAAAGATGGAAGAAATATATTAGGAATGTATTATGTATTTGCATGCGTGTATCAAAGTAAGTTCGGTTCCGGTTTTAGTAACGTCAAAAATAGCTGTCATTTTGGTCATACAAATTTTATGAAGGAAATTTTAGGTATGAAATGAATTAAATATATTCTGATCTGCAATACCAAACTAATTTTAAACTACAAATTAAATGTATTGAATAACTTATATAGAATATATTATTATGTATTACTACAGTGGTGGGAGGTATTGTGTTGGACACATCAGATTTTTTATTGTAATATTGTAATAACAATAAATATATTTAGATTGTACATTAACAAAAATAAATTTATTCTCATAGTAGAAAATACTCTTTTTTTCAGTCTTAATATGAAAGTACGAGATATTATAGAGGTATCCCTTGCGGAACTCGTTACAAAAAAATCTGTATATAAAAAACATTAGTTATGTTCATTATAAAAAATAAAGCTATTTTTTTTGTAGATAGATCGCATATTTAATCTATTCAGTCTTAGAAAAAAAAAATATCTTTTCCAAAATTTTGTTCATTGCTAACGAAAATGCTTCAATGGCTCTGTCTTGTCTTTCAAGGATCTCTTCATGTCTTCTTTCCTTGGCCTTCTCTCTTTCTTGTAAATTTTTTTCATAAGTATCTAACTGCTTTTGCAGTTTGCTTTTTTTGTTCTGGCAGGAAGAGTATCTGTTCCACTAGAAGAAGCAGCATCTGAATCACTGTCGGAAATATTTTTAGCTGGTCGCTTTTCAGTTGGATTATCTTGCAAAGATGATGCTGTAGCTGTTGACGGATTACCTTGTAGTGATGATGCTA
Organism: Stenolophus ochropezus; assembly: GCA_035578165.1. Taxonomy (NCBI): domain Eukaryota; kingdom Metazoa; phylum Arthropoda; class Insecta; order Coleoptera; family Carabidae; genus Stenolophus; species Stenolophus ochropezus. The sequence continues at coordinate 45,811,536 of JAQOWZ010000003.1, read as the reverse complement.
TAGATACGGGCGTTACATTGGGATCTTTTCCAAATAATTCCTCAAATTGTTCTAGAAAATCAAATTTCACTGCACGGGCTCCAGTTTTCTTGCTTCCCATCTTGTCTATTTTCTCCATGTACCTACTTAGATTTCAAAAACTTAAATTTATTACGACATTGAGTTGCACTATGTCTGAAAATATTTTCAACCATTTGCCATACTTTATCTTTCTTCATTGTCGATGAATTAAACGAACTTTGATGTTTTTTGTACAATTCAATTAATTATAGTATTTCCTTTTTTGACCAAGGATTTCGACTACAATCTTCTTCATTATGTGTTGTTTCTTCGTTGCCGCTATCGTTTTTTAATCGTTCGTCAATAGCTGTTTCCTCAGGATTTTTCATCTTAATGAATTTCATAGAATTTTCTAAAAATTAATTAAACAAAAATTATTTTAAGGACATATAAAAAAATAACCTAAAAAATAACACCTTCATTATCATAAACCAGAATATTTCCTTCTGGATCTAAAATATATTTCCCGCTATTATCCGTAACGGCCAAAAAATTCATTTTTGTTACTATGTTATATATTATTAACTATTATCATGGAATTACTTTGATTATCTAATTGTTGCTGGAACCTATTTTGATGCACGGGACACGTTAATACACTACTGCGCAAGTCAGCCAAAATTTCTTAACAATTCGCCCATGTAAAAAGAAGGGCGAAATAATTTTATATAGGCGTTCGCCCAAATAGACTTCGAACGCTCAAGTCGTTTTACTTCGACAAACTGTCGCGTTGGGCAAAAAGTTGTCGTCTGGGCAAGGTTTCCGAACGCACCCCTGGTAATAATTTATAAATTTAAAAAGTAAATACGATTTCATTCCAATAAAGAAACTAAATAAAATATTATATTTAAACTTTAAATACCTAACGCAATGTATTTAAATTTAATACCTATAATAATTTTGTTTATATTAATTTTGAAAAATAAGCGGTCACTTTTCAAAATTTAAAGATTATTTATTGGTACTGGGATTGAGTAGCAGAAAAGTTTACACCTTTTCCAGTTATAATTCAGAAATGGTCATTTTAATTTCAGAAAGCGTCATTTGTAATTCAGAATAAACAATTTAATTTTAGAAAACGTCATTTGTAATTGAGAACAGTGAATTTAATTTTAGAAAGCGTCAAATGTAATTCAGAATAGTCAATTTAATTTAAGAAAGCGTCAAATGTAATTCAGAATTGTCAATTTAATTTCAGAAAGCATCAATTGTAATTCAGAAATCATAAAATATAATTCAGAAATTGTCAGATGTAATTCACCATGTCATACGTATTGAGAAACATGCTAGCCTTGATATAATTTTATTAAAAATATCTTCTTATAAGTTAGTTTTGAAAAAAAGAGACGAATAAAAATCAACAAAATAATTCGACATATCATTCGTTCTTCTTCAAGCAAGAATATTTTTCTTTGTTTCTTTGCAAAAATGGAGCTGAAATATAACTGTGGAATAAGTATATTGGCAATGACAAGAAATAAAGTCAAAAGATTACTGCCATGTAGACATTTATTTCATGTAGTGTTTTGCACCATTGGAAAACGGAGGGGCAGAAGTTATTTGTCCAATCTGCAGAATTCTTATAACTGGGACTGAGAATGTTGAAACGATTAAATATAAAAAGTATAAAAAACCAACACAGAGAAAGAATCGTCGCATCTGCAAATCGAGGGGAGATTGGGTGACATTGCCCCACTCATTGCGGATAAATTATATAACATCATTTTATTTGATTCGTTCGGGTAGGGAAAAAATGTTAACCAAATGAGGAGTAAAACCAAAATTACTAAGTGAAGATCGAATTGAAATAATAATAACATAAAAAAAATTAAAGAATTTTTTTTGGCTAATTTCAACATTGATTCTGAAATAGAATTGAAGCTTTCTGAATTACAAATGACGTTTTCTGAAATTAAATTGATTATTCCAATTTCAAATGAAATTAAAATGATTATTCTGAATTACATTTGACGAGTTCTGAAATTAAATTGATTATTCTGAATTACATATGACCAGTTCTGTATTAAATTGACTATTCTGAATTTCAAATGACGCTTTCTGAATTACACGTGGAAATGGTGTAGTAATAAAAATCTAAGTTATCTTCGTAAATTTAAGTATTTTGAAGTATTTTTTTTTAATTTATAGTAATTGTGACATGCCTGAATATTTAAAATTTTGTTTGAACAAAAATTACTCTTTAGAGTAATCAATTTTATTTTTTGATCAAATATTGACTGTACAGGCAATAATTTATTCTTTCATATTATTATATTAATTGTTTTTTTTTTCTATGTAAACTATAAAATATTTTGCTATAAAATATTTCTTTAAAAAAAATCCACATAGATTCACTTAAGAATAATAAAAAGAATTTTAAAATTTCATCAAGACTTCATATGTCGATAACAAAGATTTTGTCGTAGCCCCTAGGAACACATTACTGAACTACAACAGCATAACCGGAAGTCTAATTTGACTATCAAGGCTCTGATTTAATGGGCGCGTTCAGCACGGACGTAGCGCTTTGAGCGGTTTTTGCTTCGCTCTACGTAGCGCTACGGTCTGTGCTGAACGACCGGTAGCGCGTAAACGTATCCATAGCAACACTTTAAAAACAAATATATATTTGAAATCTATTAGCTGTCACTATTTTTATTAGCAAAATGGATTTAGATGAAATAATAAATATTCTTGAAGAAGATGGTTTGAATTTGAATGTAATCGGTGTAGCTGTGAATGTATTAGCTGGTAAATTATATAATATAAATATTTATTTTAGTCGTATAGAAATAATATTAAAATATAATAAACACGTATTACAGACAATCAAGCAATACAAGCATTAGAAAATGAAGTAGAGGTGAGAAATGTTCCTGTAAAGAATAAATATTATTACGAAAACATTTTAAGAAATTATAATCTTGATGAGTTTTATGGCCATTTTAGAATGAGTCGACATACTTTTCAAGTTAGTTATATATAAATTCCTATTATAAGCATAGTAATAATAAGTAGTTACATTATTATATTGATTATAAAAAACATAGTATAAGGAATATGAAATCATAATACATGTTTATCAAAATTAATTATATACTTATTATTATTTATGTATTAATACAATAATAACTAAAAATAGTTTCCAATTGTAGTTACTTCTTAATGTAATTGGTACAAATGTGAGGGTTCAACCCAAAATACCTTTAGAGAAAAAAATTCTGTTTACAATATGGTTCCTAGCTAAACAAGAATCATTCTTGGCCACTGGAGATCGTTTTGATTTTTCAAAAGGCACTGCACACGCAATATTTTTTGAAATATTAGAAATTATATCCGATCTTCGCTAAGAATACATTCAGTGGCCAAATGAAATGAAACGAAGACAAATATCAAACGAATTTGAAGCCAAATGCGGTAATACTTTCAAAATTAATCCTAATTAAATTAAACCATTAATAACTGACAATAAAAAATTAAATTATTAGTTTAGTAGTTAATATTTTCAATTTTTTTTATTATTTAAACTTTTTGTCACACCGATTTTTAATTTAACTAGGGATATCTGGCATTATTGGAGCAATTGATGGCTGCCACGTAGAAATAAAAGCTCCCACAAATAATCCCATTGATTTTTATAATCGAAATAATTACCATTCTGTAATTTTGCAAGTTATCTGTGTGATAATAACATGATATTCACAGATATTTTCGTTGGGTGTCCCGGTAATTAATACAATAAATATCAACAACACATTACTCAAATTAATTTCCTCATTTTGTAGGACGAATGCATGACGCACGTGTATTTCAATTATAAGTTCTCTTGGTAAAAGACTAGTTGCTCTTCCTCACAATGAACATCTTCTTGGAGATGCAGCCTATCCCTTGTCCATAAACCTCATGAAACCTTACAGGGACAATGGTCACCTGAATGATGTTCAGACTTTGTTTAATATTCGTTTGAGTAGTGCAAGATCTACAATTGAACGTGCTTTCGGTCAGTTAAAAGGCAAATTCCGAAAACTGAAATACCTTGATATGTCGCGTATTCTGCATAATTTTATAATTATTCATTATAAAAACTCGAATGATAATTTTGATGACATAGATGATATACTACAACCCGATGACAACGAAGTTGATGATCATGATCAACGAATTAATGCTGCAGAACAAAAAAGGAATTTCCTTGCTGAATCTCTACAATAAAAATAATTTGTATTTCATATATAATATTACATAAATTTATAATTATTCTTTTAAATATAAATTACTTATTAATCGTTATAAATAACATCGACTTTTAATTAGTTTTACTTCAGATAAATTTATCTTTCTTCTTTTGACGTCAATATCGACCTTACACATTATAGACCCAGACAACTTGAAACAACCTAACATGGTGCAGACATAATTCTCTAGTTGGTCCGTGATAGTATGGAAGTCACGTGGAAAAGTGTAGAGTGCATGCGATGTGTACTGTCATGCTTTTTCTTTCTTAAAGCCGTATGTATCTTTCTCTACCACAAACCTTTACATTTTCTATCACAATTCGCACGAATGGCGTGGCGTGGCTGCCCAAGACTGTACACATTTGCACGAATGACGTGGTGTAGCTGCCAAATGCGAAACGTGCGAATGTGTACAGTATGAATAGAATACACTGCGTCTATAATGTATAAGGTCTACTTATATAATTTTCCCTATATGAGATATGAAAATAAAGAATGCATAATAAAGTTCAATCTTATTTTATTCTAATAAAATATATATAAATAACCATTTTAAAATAGTTACCAGCACTGGTTCAAAAAATTTTTGATGTAGGGTAGGAGCATATACCTATTAGTAATATACCGCTGATCCTCCGCGATCCACACGTTCAAGAAAGCGTAATAGAGATATATGTTGCATCGCACACAGCTGTTACAGTGCACTTGGTGCGCATGCTCATCACGCAAGGAGATAGTGTTTCAAAGTCACATTTAATATTTAAAATAAAATAAATAAATATAGAAATTTGAAGAAAGTAATGAATTATTGTACATAATACTGTAATAATAATTTAATATTGTTTATTGATAATAAAATTACTACAGCGCGAAATTTAAATATTTTAAGCTATGTTTTGTATACTATGCATCGTGCATAGTATACAAAACAACAACAAATTTCTGTATTTATTTATTTTAATTTCAATATTAAATGTGACTTTGAAACATTATTTTCTTGCGTGTTGAGCATGCGCACCAAGTGCACTGTAACGACTGTGTGCGATGCAAGATATATCTCTATTACGCTTTGTTGAACGTATGGATCGCGGAGGATCAGCGGTATATTACTAATAGGTATATGGGTATATTACTAATAGGTATATGCGCTACGCGAATGAAGCGGTCTTCAACACCGCTCACTCCACCCGCCTGAATCTTCATAGGGCAGCATAAAACTAGATTTCTAGTTTCCATCGAAATTTTTAGATGGCGTTACATGTACCGTTAGGAAGTTTATATTTTTTACTGAAAACGATAGATGGTGCTGGATGTACCTATAGTATGTTTACTTTTGAAATGAGGGCGCTTTTTTATATGACTGCCATTTGTTTTAAAATGGTTTCAAATTTATTGTATATTTATTGCTGCAATTGTGTAAATTGTGTAAACCAGCAGCAGTTAGTTTTGTGGAGCCTGAGTTTCAGACGCACACCATCATCTTGTTGTGCTTCGTAATGGTACGTCATTTTATAAAAATGGTAAACTTAAAAATGAATAACAAGGATTCCAGACCTAATGAAATTGTTGACACATTTCCTAGATCTGCGATGCCATGATTATTCATTTTGGATTACAATTTTTTTGAAATGACATACTAACATAACCTCCTATTCCATCCTTCATGCTTTATCCTTTCACCTTTTATCCATTTATATTATATTATATTATTATATTTTGTAATGTAAATAGTAGCATAATAAATTTGTAATTATTTATAGAATTATACAATTTTAATTTAAATTATATTCTAAATAAAATATTTAATATAGTAGAACCCCTCCTTACCACACGCAGTCATATAGTTACCATCGAAATTCAGAGATGGCGTGATTGTGCAAAGTTGGGATCACGCTTTAGTACGTATGATTCCTATCTTGTCAGTAACTTAGTCTATGGCTCACTCGCTATATGGAGCGCTACGCTTGAAGCGATCCGTTCGGCACGCGTAGCGCTTGGAGCGCTCGTAGCGCTCCATGAAGCGCTACGCCGTGCTGAAAGCGCCCATTGTTTATCACTTTCTGTGAAAAGCATAGATTCACGTTGTACCCTGTGACAAAATAATTAGTGTTTAGAAAATCACTATAAAATGTAATATTTGTAGTTTAATAAGACAAAATAGTCATCTACATTGTATAAAATATTAACATTTTATAATACAAAAGAGAAGCTGATATCTGACGGGTAACAGCTATATTCTATTTTGGCTAAAATGTACTTTAGATTAGTGTTTCTAAAAGTTATGTCGCGGTAAATTAGTATTTTTTTTTTATCATAATATCATTATCTAAATATCTTCTATGATTATAAGTAGATGTGCCGCAAAACAAACTAAAGGTAGTAATCACTGTAATCAATTTTTATTAATGAGTGTTAACGAAACAATCTTAAATTTTTCATTTGTAATGTCTGAACCAACTTGCCCTTATTAAATCAATAATAAATTCTTAAATTTCATATTATATTTGATTGGGAAAACAAATAAATTTGAGGCATGTGCAGAAGTCACTGACCGTGTATTACTTAATCTACACTTTTATCCTATATTATTATAAATTTTTGACATAATGTTTTAAACAGTAAAATCGGATCAACCTTAATTATCAATGTGCAGTGATACCATGTTCTGTATGTTCGATAATCATGATTGTAATCTATTAGCTATAACATTGTTTACATTAATAAATACGTTGTTACATATTTTTCTGTAACAGTATTAGTTCGTGATATATGGTTTGAGGCTAAATATATGAAATTTATTTATATTTTGCAAACTAACATTAAATAAATAAATAACAGCACAATACTTTATTTGATACTGCCAGTTTGTTGTCTTATTGAATTTTAACAAATCCAACATCATTACAATAGATCCTGAGTTTTCATTAGTCTGACATAATATAAATATACTAATAGCGTATTTCGAAGGGGTAAGTCTTATATAAATTTATTTTATAAACTAATTACAATGACATTGAAATACAGATTAAGAAGACAAAAGAAAAAGCTTTACAATGAAAATAGAATAAATAGCGATAAGATAATTGAAAAAAGTACAGAATTTAGTACATTAGAATCAAATTTAGATCACAATAATAAAAAAATTAGAAGCATCAAATTTAAAACCTATTTCTGCATTAGGTAAGCTGGTTGAAATAAAGTTAAAAATTGATGTTGATCAAAGGAGAGTAAATAATTTAAATTCAGAAAATACAATATTTGTAAATCAATTAATTCAATGTAATCTAACAAATGACGATTTAGCTACAGTAATAGATGCTCAGGGTTTTTTTTAGAAGACATTCATATGGATACATTTTTTGCGATAGTTCGATCTGTTTCACAATTTAGACCTCAAAGTACTGCTTTCATACAAGCACCAGAGCGCATTATTCCTATATCACAGATACAAAGCATATTCAAATATTATTTTCACGTGGTTGTAGTATCGGTGGCATTGAACATTGGATAGGTTCATATTACAATGGTTCGGTAATTAATATTTATGATATCTTAAATTCATAGAATTTAAATGAGGACGCAAAAAAATATTTAGAAAAATTGTTTCCGTTTGGACCACCCGTTAAATTCGATCGTGTAGAACAACAAACAATTAACCATGATTGTGGTTTGTTTGCTATTGCTTTTTATACAAGCATTTTATTAAATAGAAACCCCGAAAATGAAATTTATGATATTAATACATTAAGATCACATGTTCTTCAGATGTTTAGGTCCCGTCAAATAGTAATGTTTCCCATCACTCGCCAGCAACAATTACACGAGAATTGTTTAAAACTTAAAGCAAATGAAACAGAAGAAATTAAAACTCAACGCGCAAATAAACAAAAAGCAATTAATAAAACACAAATTTTTTGCGAAAGATCCTATGAAAAAGAATGTAAGATAAATAAACATAAATTTAATTTCAAAAATTACTTGAACAATGAATCATTAGACAAAAAAAAATCAACATAATAGATCACAAAGAATCTAAAAAAGAAGAAAACTTAATCAAGATAGTAATACATACATGATAGCAAGTAAAAGTTTAGAGGTAAATGTTGAACCACATAATTTAGGGGCAATGACAGTTATTTGCAAATATTGTTCGTCCAAAAATTTTTCATTCGAAAAACCTCTCGATGGCAAATTTAAACACTGTTGTCGGAAAGGTAAACTAAATCCAGATATAATAGAAGACTTTCCAGCATTTATAAGAAAATTAATGACAAATAGAGATACAAATAGCAAAAAAATTAGAAATAATATAAGAAAATATAACAGTGTACTAGCTTTTGCTTCTATGGGAGCAAATATAACACCACCACCTGGATATGGACTATACTGTTTTCGCATTCATGGTCAAATTTATCATAACTCTGCTACATGTTTGTATCCAACTAACGGAAAAATAGAAATACATGCTCAGTTATATATTATTGATACAAATGAGGCATTAGAAAAACGAATGAACTTAGAATATAATAAAAAATGTAACCCGGATATTATGAAAGAATTAGATTGTATTATTAGAAACATTAATCCATATTCTAAAGCATATATCATGTTGAGGGAAGTAGAGGAAAAGGAAATAGCTACAGCTAATCAAAACAATCAAGCTGTTCCAGAAATCAATATATAGATCGCTAGTGATAGATCAAAAGATATTCGTAGATATAATGTACCAACCAGTAACGAAGTAGCTGTAGTTTTTAGTTCAAGTGACGGTGAACCACCAATAAAACGAGATATTTGCGTACACCCTAGAACTGGTGGTCTTACCAGAATTAATCAGTTTAGTGAAAATTGCGACCCCATGACCGATCCATTGTTATTTCCACGAGGGGAACCAGGGTGAAAGATCACTATGAAATAAGCTGACGGTATAAAAATGCAAAACATGTTGCAATTTTATATGAATCGCTTAGCGGTTAGAGATTATTTTAATCCTTGTTTGAAAGCAGGGAAATTGACACAGCAATATATTGTAGATGCTTACGTAAGATTTAATCAATCTACCCTCATAGTAGAGTTATATAGCGGTTTGATGGATCATATTAATAATATAGCGGAAAATGAAGGGTGCAAACCAGGTAACATGGTCATATTGCCATCCACATTCCAAGGTGGAAGTAGATTTATGCAAAAAATGTACCAAAACGCAATGGTAATTGCTCGCGAATTTGGTAGACCTGATTTGTTTATAACAGTGACATGCAATCCTAAGTGGCCGGAAATTGCAGAACAACTACATGCTGGTCAAACCGCGACTGATAGACCAGCAATGGGGTAGGTGACCAAGGTAGAATTTTAATGAAAAAACTATTGAATTATAGAAAGTATATTTATTTATTAACGTTGACTTTAAAAAAGTTAAATATTTATCAGCAATTGTTTAGTAATTTGCGTTAAATAGAAACAGCGTCCTTTACTATGACGTTCACTAAGTTAACACTATCTCACTCACACCACCTATTTCCGTCTGTCTACCTTCGCCGCTCTCATGAACTTCGTTGACGTCATAATCCCCTCCCAAGTACTATATTATTTATTTACTTCAAAACAACATATAATTAACAATTTTAAAAAAATACGGGTATATTATTTTTGTACAAGCTATCACATATACTAAATTTAGAAATTGGTCACCTACCCCATTGTAGCTCGAGTTTTCTGTGGTAAAATTAAAAACATGTTAAAAGAATTTTTGCACGATAATATTTTCGGAAAGTTAGTAGCTTTTTTATATGTAATCGAATTTCAAAAACGAGGTTTCCCACATATGCATTTATTATTAACTTTACATGAAAGCAGCAAAATGGTGAATGGTTATTTAATATAGAAAAGACCAGATAATAATGCAAAAACGTATATTAAGTTATATATTTATATTTGCAAAAAAGAATGTATAAAATGAAAAATGAATTGAAGGTTATTGTATAAATTTATATATTTTTAGGTTATTTTTTTCTGATAATAAATCTGTCAATATCAGAATAAGCGTTCAGCATGGAAGTAGCGCTTTCACAATGAACATCTTGGAGATGCAGCCTATGCCTTGTCCATAAACCTCATGAAACCTTACAGGAACAATGGTTACCTGAATGATGTTCAGACTTTAATATTCGTTTGAGTAGTGTAAGATCTACAATTGAACGCTCTTAATGTTATGTTATCATCATCTTCATCGTCGTTGACATTTTCCAGTGAAAAGTTGTTTAACGTGTAATACAACAGCAAAGAACAATGATAAGTAGAATGATCCATTTTCGATCATTTCCAAATATTCTACTATATTTAATACATTTTATTTTTCTTCTTCAACATAACTTTTGTTTCTTTCTCTTTTTTATTTTCTTTTTCTTTCATTTCTATCTATAATTTGATTTATATATATATATATATAATACCGTGTGAATACTAAAAACTTTGACATCGTGAATTAAGATGAGAAGACAGTTTTTTGCTATTATCATCTGTTCCGCTAAAATGATGGGGTGTATGTTGTACCATTGGTTAGATGATTTAATTTTGCATCTATTGATATGAAGTATTATGAAATAAGATCTTTTTTAATAGAAATATTGGATAAAAAAATAAGTTCGGACAGCTGTTTATGTAATAATAAACTAAATGTTTCATAGCCGAGTCCATGCTATGGCTCCATAAACATAACTCATTGCATAGTAGGGATTCGATACCTTAACAGTTCTATTTTTCGATTATTTAAAATGAAAATTACATTCTACTAATTTAGACCCTTGTAACATTGAATCAAAATATTTTATTTGATTACAATAAATGCATCGTCAAAATCACTTATGTTACTTATGTTTATATTATAAATTCTACAAATGCTAGATGTAGAATAGAAAAATTAAGACACACTTTTGCGATATTTGGGTTACCAAAACAATTAGTATCGGACAACGGTCCACCTTGTATTGGTATTGTACAAATAAAAAGTCCACCGTACCATCCTGCATCAAATGGTTCAGCAGAACGTGGCGTACAAACTGTAAAAACTGTTATCAAAAAGCACATTTCCGAAATTAAGAGTACTATGAGTCAAAATAATTTCAATTTGCAATATTGTTTAGATAATATATTATTTAAATATAGGAATACATCATGTTCGGTAACGGGTATTTCACCAGCAGAAGCCTTATTTAAACAAAAACCGCGAACCTTGTTAGATCAAATTAAACCCTCGTTTGGTAATAATGATTCAACTACTTTTGTAAAAGGAGAAATGAATAACAAGCATCTGTTTTCAGTAGGAGATAAAGTTTTAGTGAAAATTAATTTCAGTGACACAAAGTGAACACCTGGCCGAATTTTGAAATTTGTAAACTTATTTAGTAAATGTAAACAATAAGGTCAATCTTGTTCACGTGAATCAAATGAAACATTCATATTTATCAGATGAAAATCATCCAGGTGAGCACATTGTAGTTGATTCAGATATGTCTCAATCTAAAACTTCTGTGAGTGATAAAAACATTTCATTAGATTGTGATGATGTTGTTAAAAATAACGGTAGTCGTCAAAACATAGATTGTGATAATAACAATTCTGTATCAGATTCTGATAATACTTTACAATCAGAATTAAATACAAATGTCGATACCAATGATCACTGTAATTTAGAATTAAGAAGGTCTAGGAGAATACGAAAACCACCTGAAAGATATATTTGTAAATAGATTTAAGTTTTCATTACGGTGGGAATAAATGTTGTGTTTTGTATTAATTAAGTTAGCTTTGTAGATGAATAGTTTTGTCATAATTTTGTTATTTTTGTAATTAGTTACGAACTAAGAAAAATATAAAGTACGTTAAAATATCAATGTACGTTTTAATTGTGTTTACATACATAATACAAACCAGCAATTGTCTACTATCAAGAAATTTACAATACTATTTAGAAAGGTAAGAATGGTAAATATGTTGATATTTGAAAGATTTTTTTTATTAATTCATTATTTCTTTACAGAACTTCAATACGTATAAGTTACTACAATACATGACATGAAAGAGATGTTCCAAGTAAAAATTTGCAATGTCCAAGTGAAGTAAATCCATTTGTCATTAATATTTTTGCTCATCACTTTACTTTATTGGTTGTAGGATCGTGTTCTACAAACACCGAATAATTTCGACGTACATATTTCACATCACTTCATGTATATCTTCTTTTATATCTACTATATGATGTAAGTTAATTTGGTTAACCGATTTACTTTATTAATTTATATGATATTTTTGTTTAGTTATCGTCTTCTGCTAACGTTTCTAGACGGTTTTCCGTTAATTCAAGGAAATCCTGGAGGCGTCCATTAGTCTTCCGTCAACAATAATCACATACGAATGGAATATATTAGACCAAGTCTTTTGCTACAAGAACTTATTCTCATTATTATTAATTGTAATATTTTGATATTGTACTACTTTGGTATTTGTGTACTTGCATTTTAACTTTTTTTATCAATTCGGTCATCAGAATGAACAAGTCATTTTTGTTATAATTATTTTATACATTTATAATTTACTTGTTAATAATATTTCTTTATTAAACCTTTTAAGTAGTTTTTTTTTTCAGGTTTTTCTTTATTTCTTAATTTATTTTAATTATTTCTTATTAAATATTTTTTACAAAATATATTCATAATTTTGTATTAATATTAAAAACCATAAAACATAAAAAGGAAAATTCCATAATCGGAATAGACCTAAATACTTTAAATGCCGTAGCTTACTGTCCTAACCTGATAACTATAAATTGACAGCTATCATTTGACAAAACAATAAAATTAATCCATATTTTACCAAACTACTTCGATTCAATAATCACGAAGTCAGTTTAAACAAGATAGAGACAGAACATTGTAAAAGGACCGTGAAAAAGAGAGACCAAAGATGAAAACGACAGGTAAAAATTCGCGTTTCAAAGCGATACGACAGGTAAAAATTCGCGTTTCAAAGCGATACTACAAGTCCTTGAAAGTCAAATGAGACTTCCGGATATTCTGTTGTAGTTTGATAATGTTTTCATACATGCATATTTGTCGCCACTGTTGCTTATTTTTTTATAAATTTAATGATATCAAAGTCGGCTATGACAAGTCAATTATATTGACCAGCATATTGATATTGATAAATTTATGAATTTAATGTCACATATTGTATAATATGGAAAAATGTATTTAAAATAGAATAAATTATAAAATAAAGACGTGCAAAAAGTGTATTGTCCAAGTCTGTGAATTATCTGAAAATGATAAATTATTTTCCGTACTTCTCACTGAGTCTATTCTCCAACAGTGGTTAATAAATTTAAATAGAATTGATATTTTGGACAAAAGTATCACAAAAAGAAGAAATTCTTTATTTCTTAATTTATTTTAATTATTTCTTATTAAATATTTTTTACAAAATATATTCATAATTTTGTATTAATATTAAAAACCATAAAACATAAAAAGGAAAATTCCATAATCGGAATAGACCTAAATACTTTAAATGCCGTAGCTTACTGTCCTAACCTGATAACTATAAATTGACAGCTATCATTTTGCGTAACAAAAAAACCAGTATCACGTCAAATTCTATAGTTCTAATGTCAAACAAAAAAAGCGAGTCGAAATCATATTTGGTAGCATGCCATGTCGCAAGCGATAGTAGAATTGTACTTCGTGTGTTTTCGGAAATGCCACTACCTTTTCGTACTCATGCGTTGAAATGTGTTATTTCGCGTTGCCTAAGCAACGCCTGGAACGTCAATTTTCCAGGTCTCCACCAGGTAGGTGACCGGGAAATTTTGGAAAAAACACTCCTACTTCTACAGCCTTTATTAAAAAACTATATTTACAATAAAATCGTATAATGTTTCAAACATTCTTTTACCTAATAATATTAAAAGAAAATAGGGGATTATTGAACGAAATTTAATGTAGAAAAAGTAAATTTAGTACATTTGATATACAATGTTGGCAACAACTGCTGTCATGTTGACAGATTGACAGCACTTGTTAGTACTAAAACACATAACCACAAATCATTTTGTGTATACAATATATAAAAATATTTGTACAAATAGAAAATTAATTATTGATTTTATGATTTTCGTACGAAACATATTGTACAAACCTCTTGCGTGAACTGGATTTCCGAAATCGTTTTATGGCAAACACTCCTCCGGAAACCAGTCGTTCCCGCATTTGGTATGTAAATAACTATTTCAGTAAACATTGACCATATTCCGAATATTCGCGAGTCAATTACGTATGTGTCAACTTGACAGATCAAAAAGACGTTTTAAAAATTATATTTTGAACAAAGAAGGTAATCATTTTAAATATATTTATTTTACAAATCATTTTTGTCCCTAAATTTAATTATAAGTAGATGTTACCCGTGCAAATATTCATTTTACAAGTAGTAGAGGAAGAAAAAAGAAAAAATATTTGTGAAGAATCATCAGTTCCGGATACACGATTTGTAGAACTATATAGACTAACAAAGGATATGGTTTTTTATTTCCTACAACAATTAGTGCCTCATATGTCGCAATCCACACATACGAACTCCGTATCATCAGTTTTAAGAATTTTCGCAGCATTATATTTCTTTGCCACAGGATCTTATCAAAGATCGATAGGACAAAGTTTTGTTCTATCCATGGCACAAAATACTATAAGTAAATGTGTAAATGAAGTTAGCCACCTTATTGTAGACCATATGTCTGATATTTGGATAACGATTTACTCTTCTCCCGGCCGTTTATTGCACCGGAAAATTTATTAGTGATAATTTGCGGGTGCTGTTCGCAAAAATCGAGCAACAAAGCCCAATGATCCTCTGTGACTCTCATGTCTAAGATAAACGTAAATAATTCAAAACGTCATGTAATTGACAAAACAATAAAATTAATCCATATTTTACCAAACTACTTCGATTCAATAATCACGAAGTCAGTTTAAACAAGATAGAGACAGAACATTGTAAAAGGACCGTGAAAAAGAGAGACCAAAGATGAAAACGACAGGTAAAAATTCGCGTTTCAAAGCGATACGACAGGTAAAAATTCGCGTTTCAAAGCGATACTACAAGTCCTTGAAAGTCAAATGAGACTTCCGGATATTCTGTTGTAGTTTGATAATGTTTTCATACATGCATATTTGTCGCCACTGTTGCTTATTTTTTTTATAAATTTAATGATATCAAAGTCGGCTATGACAAGTCAATTATATTGACCAGCATATTGATATTGATAAATTTATGAATTTAATGTCACATATTGTATAATATGGAAAAATGTATTTAAAATAGAATAAATTATAAAATAAAGACGTGCAAAAAGTGTATTGTCCAAGTCTGTGAATTATCTGAAAATGATAAATTATTTTCCGTACTTCTCACTGAGTCTATTCTCCAACAGTGGTTAATAAATTTAAATAGAATTGATATTTTGGACAAAAGTATCACAAAAAGAAGAAATTATAGAGTTTGTGGAAAACATTTCCAAATATATGTATAGTTTTCAAAAGGAAAAAAAAATTAAATATAGGATCCGTACCTACACTAAATTTACCAGGTGTTTATTTTTTCATTCAATAAAATTAAATTGTCACCCAACCATTCACTTGGAAGTAACAGAAATTTTAGTTCACATAATGTTAAAATATATTTAAAAAAAATTTAATGATATGTTAGCACAAAAAAATAAAAACCCGGATGTTATTATAGATCGTTATTTAAATTTGTACGCTAAACGTTATTTTAAAGAAATATTTATGTATTTACTAAATTAGTGAATGAATTTCAAATTATTACATTTAGGAAAATAAACAATAAAAATTGCAGAAGCTACTTAGACCTAATAAATTAATTTTAGTTTCGTAATGTGTTCACAGAGGGCCAAAAAAACACAGTAATGCGATATTATATAGGACTTTCCGTCTTTATATGTAGTGGTCTGTGAAAAAAACTTTAAACTTTTTGTAACAAATTTTATTTAAAAAAACACATTAAACAAAACGTTACAATAATTAAACAAACGATACACAAATTCTACATTAATTGTGAGATAGATATTAAATGTTATTATAATATTAATGAACACAAATGTAATTCACGCTATGAAATAAACAGTAATCGAGTTTAACACGTTGAGATAGGTCCGTACTGTTCCGCGATACAATTCACACTGACTCGACTCCACGAGACCGCTACAGATCACCCCACACTCACCGGACCAATCACATAGTGCACGGTACGCGTTCACTCATTCTTATACGCCCCGCACGGGCTGCGTTCATTCGAATGTCACACACTCCCCCTAGAGTTCGCATCTACGGCCTCGGATGGGAACTCTCCGATGTGGATTTTCTAGGTCTTCCACGCTTCCTCTTCGGGACGACTGGTCCTTCGTCATCAGGATTCGTACATGTATAAGGTGCTATGTCGCTCGTGTGTACGCGGCCTACTGGTTCGTTTGGTCTTGTAATTTCAGCGATTTCATATGATGTTGGTGAGATGGCACGAAGAATCAAATATGGGCCATCACGTTTGGGTATAAACTTCGCTGTAATACCTTTCGCTGCATCACTTAAAACATGTGTAGTTGTCATTACTTTATCACCGGGTGAATAAATTGGTGCTGGGCGGTGATGTTTGTCGTAATACACCTTTTGTCGATCTTGTTCCTTTTGAAAACGCTCCTTTGCATTGTCTAGCGTATCTACAAGTTTTCGCAGGTGCGGAGTTATTTGAGAGACGAAATTGTCTTCTGTGATGATTTGTCTTAAATCATGTTGCGTTTCGTTCAGCGTTCGCAATTCTCTGCCGAAAGTTAAATATGCGGCTGTTTGTCCCGTGTTTTGACACCAGCCGGTATTTAGGGAGAAACGTATTGCGGGTAAGTTTTGGTCCCACATGGTATGCTCGTGACCAACAAATATGGCAAGCATTGGTTTTAAGTCGCGGTTCTTTCTTTCTGTTGGATTGGATTCTGGATGGTAAATAGACGTTAGACTTTGTTTGATACCTAGCACATGACATGCTTGCTGCATAATTGCACTAGTGAATTGTACTCCATTGTCTGATATTATTCTTCTCGGAAATCCATACCTTAGAAATATCTCATTTATTAAAATGTTTACACAAGCAAATGCTGTGGCTTGCGGTAATGGAAAAAGCTCCACCCACCTTGAGCAGACATCTTCTATTATTAAGATCCAACGATTACCCTTTTCAGTTTCGGGCAATGGTCCAAATAAATCTATGGACAACGTCTCGAACCTCTGTGCGTATACTGGGGTTTGCAATAAACCTGCTGGTTTCATATTTGAGGCTTTGTATCTCTTACATTCAATACAGTTTTGGGTATATTCTGTTACACTTCTTCTCATACCTGGCCAAAAATAATTCTTTGTTATTCTGCGATAAGTTCTCTCGGCACCATTGTGGCCTGCCATGGGTGAATCATGGTAATCTTCTAGAATTTTCTTCCTTTTCTGTTCAGGAATAACTAATTGCGCTTCTTCAGAATCGGCTTCGTCATGGTAATGGTACAAAACACCATTTAACATCACGTATCCTCTATCAGTCCACCTGGCAAAATTATCATTTGTATCTTGAGTTTCGAAGTCATTGATGATCTTCGCTATATCGGGGTCGGCGAGTTGATCGTTACGAATGTTTTCTGCATTCTCTCGAGGTAAGTCAACAGTTACCGTGTTAATTTCGGTTGTTTCAGAATGATGTGGTTTATTAGGTGGTCTTGATAACGCATCGGCTATCACGTTTGATTTCCCAGGACAGTAGTCGACATTTAAATTGTAGGATTGGAGTTGTAATCCCCATCGCGCTAAACGTCCAGTTGGTGACTTCAAATTTAAAATCCATTTCAGCGGTTGGTGATCAGTCAAAACTTTGACCTCTGAACACTCTAGGTAGCCTCGAAACTTTTGTAGGGCCCAAATAACTGCTAGGGCTTCCCTCTCTGTTGTCGAGTAGTTACGTTCTGGTGGTGTTAACAGACGACTTATGTATTCGATAGGCTTTTCGTCAGCACCTTCGCCTTGTAGAAGGACAGCGCCTATTGCATAGTCGCTTGCATCTGTTCTTACTTTGAATGGAAGAGTAGGATCGGCTTGTCGCAATATTGGGGCGGTTGTCAACAGCATTTTCAATTCGTTACAAGCAGTTTCTTGAGGTTGATCCCACTGCCAGACTGAATTTTTCTTCAGCATGTTTGTTAAGGGTCGAGCTACTTGCGAAAAGTTCGGTATGAACCGTCGATACCACGAACACATTTGAACAAAAGATTGAACATCTTTAATGGTTGTCGGCTGTGGCCTATTTAGAATGGCGGAGACCTTCTCCGTATTCATATAAATTCCTCCCTCAGTAATGATGTGACCCAAATATGTAGCACTTGATCGGATAAATTTATATTTACCGCGATTTACACTTAGTTTAAAATACCTTAGTCTTTCGAAAACAGTTTCCAAGTCTTTTAAGTGATTTTCAAAACTATCTGACAAAATAATTAAGTCGTCAAGGTACGCGAATACTTTCACTTCACTTAAACCAGAACGGAATCGGTCCATTAACCTTTGAAAGGTCGCGGGCGCGTTACGAAGTCCGAACGGCATTCTTTTACACCTGAATGTTCCAAACGGGGTTGTGAAAGCTGTTTTGTCGCGATCTGAGTTCCGCACACTAACTTGCCAGTAACCGCTTCGAAGGTCGAGTGTAGACATATACTTGGTAAATTTCGCATCATGAAGTAGGTCGTCGATTCTCGGCATTGGATATGTATCAGGTACGGTGACGGAGTTTAACTTCCGGTAGTCTATACATACTCTTGGACTACCATCCTTCTTTGTAACAAGTACAACTGGGGCTGCCCATGGGCTCTCACATTCTTCTATGATACCGTCGTTGATCATCTTGTCGAGTTCAGTCTTCAATATTTCTTTTTTTGGCGCAGCCATCCGATAAGGCGGAACTGCGATGGGAACTTGATTTTCTGGTACATCGATGCAGTGCTCAGCAAATTCAGTTGCTTCCATTTGTGGTTTAAAAACATCTTCGTTCGCTTGGAGTAACTCATTAAATAGTTGGCGTTGAGTATCATCGAGGTTTGTACCTTCTGTAGGACCAAGTGTCACTGTTGCTGCATGAACTTTATTTAATTTGTTTGTGTTGACTTCACTGTTTGCATATTCATGCTGAATATGAGGAGTTTCTCTGAAGTACCATGTGTGGTTAGGAACATCCAACACTATTCCTGCTTTTGAAATGAAATCTACGCCAAGGAGTGTAGAATTGTCTCCAGAATCAGGTAGAATAATCATTTTCGTATGCACTGTACGATTAATGATACTTATAGGTATTGTCGATGTTAAAACGTTTCGTGTTGTAACATGACCATCAGCCAAATTAAGAGATATCATCTCTTCTTGAAACTGAAATTTGTCTTTCAATTTCTGGTATAGGTTACGACCCATAATGCTACGTGATGCGCCTGTGTCGGCATAAGCAGTACCTTGCATCTCGCCAATGTTAACATTCAGTAAAGGTCTTCTGATATCTTCAGAAAACTGTGTGGTTCCCACGCCATAAAAGTCCACTGATGCTACATTGTTTGTTGTAGTTTTCACAGAACTTTTACAGTTTGGACATTGTGATTTGATGACACCAGGTGTATTGCAACCATAACAAACTAAAGCTGGTTTAGTATTTGTAGTTGTTGAGTCATTTGTAACTTGTTGAGCTGGTTTGTGTTCAACCTTCTTCTTTCTGCATTCGGATTCCAGGTGACCAAAAATCTTGCAATAAGAACACCACGGTCGTGTCTTCTTCGCGTAGTTTATGTTCTTGTCACATTTCACCTTCTCATTGTCATTTGATTTAATGGTTTCACGTTCAGAATGTTCAATGTCTTTTGCACGTACTAACAACTTTTTAAATGAATCAAAGTCATTTCTTGCTAGTCTTTTTCGTAATTTCCGGTTAAGAAGACCGTAAACAATGTCTAGTTGAGCACGTTCTGGCAGTTGATACGGCAACTGTGCAAGGAGCGCGCGTATGTGGCACACATAAAGTTCACTAGTTTCATCGTCTTTCTGCTCGCGGGAAAATATTTCACGATACACCAGATGAGGAGGAAGTTTCTGCGAGAAAGCATCCCGTAAGGCGGACACTGCTTCGTCCCAAGTGGCAATGTTATCCTTGACTCCCCTCCACCATGTTGCTGCAGTATCTTCCAAAAGCATGGAGATACCACGTAAGGCATTAGTATCACTAATGTTTATACAATCTTTATACGTCAAGATTGCATCCAGGAATGCATCAACGTCAGAATTGTTGCTGCCGTTAAAACGCGAAGTACACTTCGAGAAGTTGCCTGTGAATTGTTCGATTGCTGGACTTTGCACTCGTTCTTGATTACTGCTTGATAATGTTGCACTTTGAGTTATTTGCGCGATTAACATCTGTAATTGTTCATTTGTCATTGTTACAGCAGCTAACGGAGTTTCAGTGCTTTCTACACTCATTTGCGGATTATGTTTTGGCGGCATTTTGTTTCGTTGAACGCGGAACGCGGACACAGCGATGTCGCAACACTTCCGATTATTACCGTTAAAACACACGCGATGGCGAACTGTAATGCACTATAGTTTATTATTGACACTGGTGGTTTCGGCTTCTATGTTGGGCGCCAATTTGTAACAAATTTTATTTAAAAAAAAAACATTAAACAAAACGTTACAATAATTAAACAAACGATACACAAATTCTACATTAATTGTGAGATAGATATTAAATGTTATTATAATATTAATGAACACAAATGTAATTCACGCTATGAAATAAACAGTAATCGAGTTTAACACGTTGAGATAGGTCCGTACTGTTCCGCGATACAATTCACACTGACTCGACTCCACGAGACCGCTACAGATCACCCCACACTCACCGGACCAATCACATAGTGCACGGTACGCGTTCACTCATTCTTATACGCCCCGCACGGGCTGCGTTCATTCGAATGTCACACACTCCCCCTAGAGTTCGCATCTACGGCCTCGGATGGGAACTCTCCGATGTGGATTTTCTAGGTCTTCCACGCTTCCTCTTCGGGACGACTGGTCCTTCGTCATCAGGATTCGTACATGTATAAGGTGCTATGTCGCTCGTGTGTACGCGGCCTACTGGTTCGTTTGGTCTTGTAATTTCAGCGATTTCATATGATGTTGGTGAGATGGCACGAAGAATCAAATATGGGCCATCACGTTTGGGTATAAACTTCGCTGTAATACCTTTCGCTGCATCACTTAAAACATGTGTAGTTGTCATTACTTTATCACCGGGTGAATAAATTGGTGCTGGGCGGTGATGTTTGTCGTAATACACCTTTTGTCGATCTTGTTCCTTTTGAAAACGCTCCTTTGCATTGTCTAGCGTATCTACAAGTTTTCGCAGGTGCGGAGTTATTTGAGAGACGAAATTGTCTTCTGTGATGATTTGTCTTAAATCATGTTGCGTTTCGTTCAGCGTTCGCAATTCTCTGCCGAAAGTTAAATATGCGGCTGTTTGTCCCGTGTTTTGACACCAGCCGGTATTTAGGGAGAAACGTATTGCGGGTAAGTTTTGGTCCCACATGGTATGCTCGTGACCAACAAATATGGCAAGCATTGGTTTTAAGTCGCGGTTCTTTCTTTCTGTTGGATTGGATTCTGGATGGTAAATAGACGTTAGACTTTGTTTGATACCTAGCACATGACATGCTTGCTGCATAATTGCACTAGTGAATTGTACTCCATTGTCTGATATTATTCTTCTCGGAAATCCATACCTTAGAAATATCTCATTTATTAAAATGTTTACACAAGCAAATGCTGTGGCTTGCGGTAATGGAAAAAGCTCCACCCACCTTGAGCAGACATCTTCTATTATTAAGATCCAACGATTACCCTTTTCAGTTTCGGGCAATGGTCCAAATAAATCTATGGACAACGTCTCGAACCTCTGTGCGTATACTGGGGTTTGCAATAAACCTGCTGGTTTCATATTTGAGGCTTTGTATCTCTTACATTCAATACAGTTTTGGGTATATTCTGTTACACTTCTTCTCATACCTGGCCAAAAATAATTCTTTGTTATTCTGCGATAAGTTCTCTCGGCACCATTGTGGCCTGCCATGGGTGAATCATGGTAATCTTCTAGAATTTTCTTCCTTTTCTGTTCGGGAATAACTAATTGCGCTTCTTCAGAATCGGCTTCGTCATGGTAATGGTACAAAACACCATTTAACATCACGTATCCTCTATCAGTCCACCTGGTCACCAGTCACATTTTTTATTAATTTCGGTGAATTATGATCTTGAAATGAAATAATCTATATAGAATAAAATTTTTCATTTTCCTGTGGAATATAGTTATACTCTGTTTTTAGTCGGACAGTTTTTATTTACCAAAAACTGTTATCCCATGTTATATACCTATGATTTTTTTTTTTTTTGTATGGATGGAGCTTGTGCATATATGGAAGGGAAAAATGGCCGCTACTGCTCATGTACTAGCCAATGAAAAATATTAACTACAACTTATGTGCATATCACCTTGCGCCATATTTCTTGCCTGAAGACGAAGAAGTACTAAAAATTTACAAATATGAAATTATTTACAAGCGCTATTTGAATAAATAAGAACATAGTTAGTTAAAACTTGCCGCAATATCTCTCAGTTTTATAGACGCCGTTAACTTTGGGGCAACTTGCCACCTCTTCTTCTTCAGACAAGAAATTTGGCGGAAGTTGCCCCGTATGAACTACGCATAACATCCCTATTTTTACAAGTTGGACTCATAGTGACGAATATACCTTACTGTACGTTTCCACTGACAAGATGGCAGACGAAAGAGAAGTAGCAGTGGAATAAGTAAAGGAAAAAGAAATCAGTTAGTAATTATTTAGATAATAATTTCATACCGCATTTACATTTATAAATTCATTTTTTCCTTCTATACATACAGATACAAACGCTCGGATCCAAGAGTTAGAAACCAGAGTAAACCACATGAGGGATACTCTCGAAAACATCAAAGAGCTCCTCATGTCGAAACCTCCACCAGAGGAAAACCAGGGCCAGGGATACTTCCGTGGCCGTTGGTCCGCGAAAAGAGGACGCAGTGGCAGTCGCGATGGCGGTGGCGAGCGTGGTCGCGGTGGCAGTCATGGTCGCTGTGGCGGTCGCGGTGCCGGTCGTGGCGGCTGAATAGAAAGAGGGCCCCGAGAAAATTATAATTTGGTAAGGAAACAATATACATTCTTACTATATACATTTAATTCATTCATATAAAATAATTGTTACAGAAAAACGATCAACGGTGGGCTTTGTACCGGCTAGCCCGGGACGCTCGGGACCAATATTTTTTTTTTTAAATATATCTTGTAGTTTATAATTTATTACTTTATAGAAATTTTATTAGTAGGTACATAACCAGTATTAGTTTTCAAATATATTTGGTAAGTACAACGTAATACAATAAAAATAATCGTTCTCACTCTATATAGATTCATCATAAAAAGTGTTAAAACTTTGTAAATCGCTATAGCCTGCACTATGCAAGTTATTGTTATAATTCTTTTTTATATGTGGAGACTAATGAGATCTGGTGACTTTTGGGTTAATTTTTGTAAGAAAAAATAAATACAAAAATGGAGCATTGGAACAATAAATCTCAAATGCCATGTCTAAATTTAAGAAGAATCACACTACCTTTCTGTCACTTTTGACAATCTGTGTATGAACTTTAAACGATTGTAACTTTTTATAGAACATTGTTAACAAAGATTTGAAAAAATATTATAAATAATACTTTTGAGTATAGCTTTTACCAATTATTTACTTTTATTGCACAACATATTTATTTATTGTAAATTTTGAAGTTTCAAATTACGGAAGTCAATGTTGCCAAATGTGTTATGAAGTAACTAAATGATAATCAAATATTCCTAAATAATATCAATTCAACTTTGCTATACATATATGGTATCTAAGAAAAGCAAGCATTTAAGGCTGGAGTTTAGAAATGAGATAATGATCCGTGTAACTTGGCTTTTATTAAAAAAAATTTTTTTTTTAGAAATACCCTTTTGATATCGAATGAAAAGTCTCAGTGAGGACTGGTGTACAGAAAACACAAATATGTTCCATGGCAATCTGTTTTTGTTTTTTTTGCGAAAAGTTGCAGAAGTATATCATGTTTGGTATCTAAAGACAAACCAGAAGTAATTAAACAATATGAAACATGACTACCAAACTAGTGGGGTGTAACAAACTGCTACAGTCTGCCTGTCTGCCTCAGTCATTTTTTCGTTTTGTTTGCGGCAGTGTAGGTTCAGCCTTAGTCAACAATTTTATTGCCACTGGTTTTGAAACGAGTTTT
Source organism: Stenolophus ochropezus (assembly GCA_035578165.1). NCBI lineage: Eukaryota > Metazoa > Arthropoda > Insecta > Coleoptera > Carabidae > Stenolophus > Stenolophus ochropezus. The sequence continues at coordinate 45,786,735 of JAQOWZ010000003.1, read as the reverse complement.
TAATATTTTATTTAAATATTAATAATACAAGCTATTACCTAGACATATGATAAATGTTTGATTCAGTGCCGTAGAAACATCTCTACAGGCTAGAGTTCTTAAGTATTTATCGAGTTCCCTTCCCCTACTTGTAGTTCTTTAGGGTTTATAAAAAAACAAATTAAATAAGGTCAAACAAAAACAAAATTGATTATTTTAAATGTTATACCTAATTACATTATATCCATCTAAAATATTTTAGCAAATAATATTTTGAATTCTAATACATCCATATTACTATTAGTATTATTATTAGTAAATGTTATTATAACATAAAACTAACTTTGTGGGAATTAGCAATTCACATTAGCAAATGTAGTAATAATCTGTGACATCCCGAGATCTAGCTATGTTATTTTCTATGGGCAGGAAGATAAATATGATGAACGACCTGGTCCATAGAATTTCTTAAATATGTTTCAAAATTTTTTAATTTCGAGACAGACCTTTCTGCAGTTGCAACTGTAATTGGGAAAGTTAGAAATAAATAGAAAAGGGATATAATTTCCGTGAAACTACTGCTAGATGAATTACTATACACTGTAATAAATTTTAATAAATCCTACGTATTGTTCAATGTTCATCCACGAAACATAAGACGAAAACTTAACGGTTATTGTGAAAGCTTACTGATGTATCATCTTCATAAATTGTACACAAATTTTCAGTCATTTCGGGTAAATCACTGTCACCTGCATTAAGTAGAATTTCCCTATTTAAAATTTAAAAATTATTCACTATTAATTGTAAACTGGCTGTTTTCTTTTTGACCTGATTAATGATGATATCCAATGACTTGCAAAAAACTTCTACTTTTAAAATATCTCCATATGAGTGTTTTTATTATATATACGTAAGTAGCGATCTGTTGCGAAGTTGATATTGATATTTTTGTCTGCTAGTTGCTACTGTTTTACATGCCGCCTATCAATATATAGATAAGGGATGTATTGTTTTTGGTCAAATTTCTCGAGTGTGAATTTTCAACATATGAGCCTGAATTAAGGTCTATATAATACGATTTGACTATTTTTACCGTATTGTCGGTATGTCCATGTGTGTGTTTGTGTCTGTGACAATTTTTCGTGTACGTTAACGCCAATACGATACATGTAAAATATAATATTTTGTATTTAAGAGTTATATTCAAATATGATGAACTGATTAAATTTATCTACGATTGGTTAACCAGAAGTACTTTGCATGAAGCGTTTTTGCTAAAAAGATGCCTCTAAATCATTTTTTTTTCACATATTACGTTATTATTAAACATAAAGATTATTTAATTTTCTGCCGGCCTGCATAATTACACATTTTATATAACTTCTTGCTAAACAGAAAAAAATATTAATTATATTAATTTTACACATCGCTCAAGCTGTGGAATTTCTATAAAACATTTGATATACAGTGGCTCACAAAATTATTCGTACCCTTCAATTTTTACATAAAAATTAAAAAATGAAGCCCTTTTGGAAATACAGGCCGATTTCTAACGTACAGACGAAACTGATAGGGCAACTAGAGGGGACCAAAATATAGTTTTTTTTACAATAAACTTTTGATTATAATCTAATAACAAGAAAGATACAACGGTTTAAAGTTCTTATAAACTTAAGCATTTTTTTATAAAATTTGAATTTCAAATTTAGAATAATTGAGAGTTAATTAAACAAAGTTCAGTTAAAATTTTATTAAAATTTTTATAAGATGAAAGGTATGGCTATTTAAATTTTTCTTTAAAATATTTGGTCATGGGTGTTCGTTTATTGAGAACCGCTGATTTATTTAATCTAACCATGTATGTAGGTAAGTCAAAAATTAAATAGGTTATTTGTTATGTCATTAATTCGACTGAAATGGTTAATTTCACTACCGAAGAATACGTAGACATGATTATGGTGTATGGAGCTGCTGAAGGAAACGCTGAACGCGCACGACGTATGTATTTGGAACTAATTGCCAGCACGCCTTAACGGCGCTTCTTACTTGCACTTTTTGCAAGAAGTTCTACCACAACTTCTCGAAGATATTCCTTTGGCTGTGCGTGGAAACATGTGGTTTATGCATGACGGCTGTCCTGCACATTTTAGTCGTGCTGTACGAGATTACCTCGACACCGCTTTTCCGCAAATATGGATTGGTCGGGGTGGCTTTATATCATGGCCTCCACGAAGCCTCGATCTTAACCCACTTGACTTTTTCTTATGGGGTTACATGAAAACATTGGTATATGCCACCGAAAATTCCTAATTTGGTACATTAATATTAAATTTATTATTTTTATGATTTTAACTCCGATTGTACCCCGTTCTTCTTGCAGTTGCACTTTCAATTGGGATGTATTGGAAAATGTCTTAGTCCTCAGTCTCCTATCTAATTCTGCCCATAAATTTTCTATGGGATTTAAGCCTGGAGACGGACGAGGTGTTTTTAATTGCTTAGGTGTATTATATAGTAACCATTCCCTCACAATATTGGCCGTATGTTTGGGATCGTTGTCTTGCTGGAAAATGTAATTATCTTTCAGCAGATTGTTGTAAATTTTGCTTTAATATTAACAGGTACTCCATTTTATTCATTATCCTATCAATAAAATGAAGATTTCCAACTCCACCCGCTGATATAACCTTTAAATTTAAATATAAAGAAATTTTGAAAAATTAGTTATGGATACATTTAATTTAATTTAATATAATTTAATTTAATCTAATTTAGTAACACCCTTAGGCTAAATCTAAATTGAATTACAATGTTTATTAATTATTTTTTTTCTTCTGTGTATTATATATTATTCTCATATTTATGTACATGTATGTATATTTTTTTCTGTTTAATTAATTTGAAGGTTAAGTGTAAGAGCAGCTGTAAGCTGAACTTTGTCTAATAAAAAGTATAATTATTATATACAACCCCAAATCATTACGTTCCTGCCGCCTTGTTTTACGTTGCTACATAAATTGCGGATATTAAGCTCCTTATTCTGTTTTCTCCAAACATAAGGCGTATCATCCGACCCAAAAAGGTTAAATTTACCTTTGTCTTTGATAACATACTCTTTTGCGAATGCTAGTCTTTTAATTTTATTCTGTTTGGAAATATAGGGCTTCTTTCTGGCTATACGACCATTATATCCAGCAATTCTCAATTCTTCTGATAGTCTCTGTTGAAACAGGTCTTTTAATTATGTTAGAAATTTCTGATTGCAAATTTTTGATTGGTTTTTTTGGATTTAATTTTACTTGGCGCTGAAAATACCGTTCATTCTGCTGATTTAAAAAAAATTACGATCCCGTCCCACAATATTTTCCAACTGGCCCTCAGTTTTAGATTTATTTATTATACAGGGTGTAATAGCTAAACGAGCAACCTCAAATAATTTCTATATTATTAAAGATACAATAAAATTCTATAGAGAGCCAAGGGGGACATCCGATTAGGGAAGAAAATATTTTTTTAAACCAGTGGCTCTCAAGTTACAACCCAAAGCTATATTTTCTTAAATAGGATAGTATATTTAATGTCTATTCGATAGAGTATTTTTTTCTGAATGCAATCATGTATTCATTTTATACCCCAACATAACAAAAATATTAAGAAAAATGCATTTGAAATTTAAATAAATCTATTTTTTTATTCATTTTTCAGTAAGCTATGTATAAAAAAACAAAAACTGCTATCTGTCAATTTCAATTATTTGGTATATAGTTTCTATTTGTCACAGTGTTATTTGTTGTGTTGAATGCTTATTGTTGTTTCAATATGGCTGGAATTTATACAAACGATGATTTGTTGAATTTGTTATTAATTTATGGTGAATGCCATCAAAACTATGAACAAGCTTGCAATATTTTTGCTGTAAGAAACCACAATAAACCGTGTCCAGCAAAAAATGTCACCAAGCGAATTAAAAAAAATTACAAAATCATGAATCATTTTCACGTAAACGTGAAAGACAAAGAATTGTAAGAAATAATGAAGAAATAGAAATAGCTGTGTTGGGATTTATCACTCGTAATTCAAATGCGTCCACACGAGAAATTGCCAGTGAACATTTTATTTCAAATATGTCTGTTTGGCGAATTTTGAAAAAACATAATTTGAAACCGTATACTTGTAAATTAGTACAGGCAATAAATAATACAGATAATGAACGTAGAATAGAGTTTTGCGAGTGGTTTTTAATAAAATACCAAGAAAATAACGAATTTTCTAAAAATATTTTGTGGACGGATGAATCAAAATTTACTAATAACGGTATGTTCAATAGGTATAATGAACATGTATGGGCAGAAGAAGATCCGCATTCATTTCGACTAAGAAACTACCAACGAAGATGGGGTTTGTTTTAATGTGTGGGTTGGATTAATGGGGAATAAATTGATTGGTCCTTATATTTATGAAGAAACTTTAAAATGGCCCATTCAAATGGCCTGCTCGTTCCCCAGACCTAACACATCTCGATTTTTTTTATGGCGATACCTAAAGAATAAAGTGTACTCTGAGCCAGTAACAACGAAAGAAAATTTGATGGATCGCGTAAGAGAAGCGTGCGCTACTCTCACACCAGAAGTAATTATTAATGCAACATCTGAATCAGTTTTGAAAATAATTGAATTATGTATAGAAAAGGATGGAAGTCACATAGAACACTATTTATAAAGTTAATAATAAATATTTATGTTTAATTTTAATTTAGGCTCGAATGTTTTGTTACATAGCCTACTGAAAAATAACTAAAAAAAATAGATATATTTAAATTTCAAATGGATTTTTCTCAATATTTTTGTTATGTTAGGGTATAAAATAAATACATGATTGAATTTAGAGAAAAATACTCTATAGTATAGACATAAAAAATATACTATCCCATTTAAGAAAATATAACTTTGTGTTGTAACTTGAGGGCCACTGGTTTAAAAAATATGTCCCCCTTGGCCCTATATAAAATTGTCTTATAGCATTTTATTGTATCTTTAATAATATAGAAATTATTTGAGGTAGCTCGTTCAGATGTTACAACCGGTATATTAAATAATTGCGTGCGACCTTCCTACAATTTCGGCAACCTCCCTTAAAAATTTACCCTGGCAAAATAATTTCAGACATATGCGCCTTTCAGATACCGTAGTTTCTTATTTTTTGCGACCCGTTTTATTTTTAAATATATAAAATACCGTATCAAATGATATTTATACAATGACAGATATTTTCTACTTTTAAATATTATATTAGCTCGTTTTACGTACGATTTTAATAAGTGTACGAATAATTTTGTGTCTTTCTTGTATACATTTAGTTTTATTTAATTTACATAAAATAAAAACAATATATTTTTATAATTGCTGATTGCAATTTATTTCTGTAACTTAGAAGAATATGACCACATCATTAATATTTGTATATTATTTTTGAAAGTGCACTAATTTTCAATTTTTAAATAGAAAACATGGGTGTATGAATAATTTTGTGAGCCTCTGTATGCTGTTGTCAAATTTGATGTAAATAATTTTCAAAGATAAAATAAGTAAATATGAAGTTTATATAGTAAAATAAAAAGATGGAAGAAATACACAAGGGATAGATTTTAATTACGCCAAAAATAATATTAAAATTATTCTTTGGTTTCCGATACAGTATTAGAAATTTAATGCAAGGAAATTTCAGGTACGAATTAAATTAACAAGATTTTAAACAAATTAATTTTAAAAATAAATATTTAATGTACTAAAGATTTTTTTTGTAGAATATATTACGAGTGGCGGAAGGTTGTGTGTAGGACGCATCAGAATTTTTCTTATTTTCTTTTTGATTATAATATTTTATTTTGTTATATTATAAACTTCTAATTGAAATCAGTGCGAATTTGCGAATTTTAATAACATACTTTTTGATTTGTTATGTCACGTAATATCTGCCATTTTTTCCTAAAATTGTTAAATACCCTGCATGTATATGTAATAAAATAAATCGATATCGGTAGTATCATCTATTCGAATTGATTAAAACTTTTGATTTTTGCATTATTTTCTCTGATTTAAAATAAATAAATTTTGTTAAGATCCATTAAACTATATTTTATTTAATTGTTTAAATTAATAACAGATGTCTGACAAATTTCCATTTCACAATAAAAAGCAAGTATGTAAATGAAGAAATGTGTGTATATAAGGAAAACTGAGTTATATATTTAAGATGATTCAGCAACTATGCAAAGGTTGTATAAACATTTCTGCATTCTGCAACTAGCCATTAATATTTAGTTTGTAATAACATTAGAAAATATGTACATACAAGAATTAAGTATTTCTTTCAATATGATCGAGTACAATAAAATTATGATTAATGTCATTAAGTATAATGAATTATATTTACTGAAATACCTATTGATACGTGCACAAATTACACTTACATACATATGTATGTATTTAGGTACGAGTAAGTAGTTCTACATTCTCATTTAGTAATGGTGTAATGGGAAAGTATGATATCTACAAATTTATATTCATTTTTAATAATATGGAATGTACCTATGTTATTTTATTAATTTACATTGCAATGAATTATAATTAAAGGTCAATACAAGATTGATACTTCAATATACAATTAATTAATGGAATATTTAATTAAATAAACATAAATAGTAAATAGCTTTAATTACTAATTATATTTTTCTTGTTCCGCTATTTATCTGAGTCTTAATTATGCTTTGCAAAAAAATCTTGTTCTGTAATGTTGTTGCTTACAAGTACTTTCGATGTCACTTATATATATTGAATTACTTAATTTAATTACTCTTGCAAAAGAAGCATTCCATTTCCAAATCTCCAAACTTTAATCGAAATTCGTATCTGTAATTTTTGATATAGTAATAAAACATAGAAATGATTCCTTCACGCTACTTGCTTTGCAATAAAGTTAATTAATAAAAGGTTATTTTGTGGTCATAAAAAGAAGAAATTTATTAGGTCCAAGCAACAGGCAATTAAATTCAGCGTTAGATATTTACGGTTATCATATTTTGAAATGATAAATCAATGTTAAACGTTATTATTATTAGTTAAGGACACTCATCATCATCATAAATTAAATTAAGTACGTTGTACATTATACTTTTTTTCTCTATGTTCTTACTAGATATTTTAGTCATATTTTCATCAGAGTTTCTTCCGATTATGTTATACAATGTTGGAGACCTTAGAATTATTTCGTTATAGGCACAAATACCAACTTAACAGAACAGCAAAAAATAAAACCCATGTGAGACGACGAATGCAACGAACAGTTGGTGACACAATTTTGCTTGTAACCACGCATGCGTGGAAAAAATATGCGAAATATGAGTATAGAAATATACAGCCGGAAATATATTTTTATATTAGAATCTTGTATGCATATGGGATGAAGATTTCTGATTTACATTAAACTAGATTTATCTACTAATTTCTCGGATGAATATAGTATTATAATCTAGCCGAAAAAAGTATCATGAAAAACAGGCTTACGCCAGGAAATTTGGCAGCAGGTGAAATTAAGAAGTGAACTTCACCTGGTCCATCACAATTTTACTTGCATTTTGGTAGAGTTGGTTGTCAGTCAACCAATTAGTTCAACGTGTAAGAGAGTGGTTGTGCATTTAAGAGAATAGTGTTCCTAGAGCAAAAGTGTCGTTTCGAAAAAAGAAAAAAATTAAAAGAATATTCTTAGAGCTACGGTCGAAAGCGAGCGCCATGAATGAGTAGTGAGCATTTAACGCACTAAATTGAATTATGTTTGACTTTTGGTACATAGATGGTAGCATAATTTATTGTTAACTTCTTAATCATAGAGGCGTTGTGATATTATATTTAAAAAATCGTGAATTTGCGCGGGTATACCTATCGCGTGAGTTTTTTTTTAGCATTGAATATATATTTTATTGTTCCACACATCAAGTTGTTACTTTAACAAAGTATAGTATACTGAGTGATGGTAAAGGATGAACATACACTATTACAAATTAATAAATTCTATCATGCTAGTCAAGCTTTATTTACTATTTTCAAGTGTTATTCTGACTAAATACAAATAAGTACAATTTATTTTACTTTCTGTAATGTCAATTTAACAATCTAAATAGTAATAAAAATGTAAAACATTTATACAATGTCAATTTGTCTTTAACAAAAGTTAAAATTTCATGTCACATGTCACTATAATTTTACGTACATTTTACTTGAAACATAGTCAACTTTACTGGTTACAATAGTTATACAATAAAACAAGTTTCAACTTGTTGAAAGCGTACTATCAATCCCAGTAAATTTTACTGGTATACCTAGTCAAATTTAAACATGTTTAAACAAGCATCGTTTTTATTTTGTTTTATTTTGGTGATGAACTAATGAGTACACATATGTTCTTGTGAGTTTATTGCATAGTTTGGTTTATTTTTAAAAATTGACCCAAATTCTGAAATCATTGTATATTCAGATTCTTCCAATAATACCAGCAACCCTGTGCAGACGCAGAATGACGGAATATTTATTAGGTTAAAGTTTAAAACAGAAATAAAATAGTGTTTACTAAAAATACCGGCCACCATGCTGGATGTAACTAACGTTATTTCCAGTATATGAATTATTCGATAAAGTTCTATGACGTGTGAAGTTCTTCAAAATGCAGATTTAATATTGGTTGATGACATAGGAGCAGAAATTCCCGAAAAATATTTAAATGTTTATTTAACAAGACTAGGAACAGAATCAATTTTAGAATTAAAAATAAATGAATTTGTATTTGAAGGTAATATAAATTTCAGTTTTTATGTTTACTAATATTAATGATAAACGTATAATTGTTTGTACAGATTTATTATCGTTTCCATCTTCGACAGTGACTAGAATGTCAGACTTGTCAATTAATGATACAAATTTGAACGATGTATCTCTGTCGCCAATCCCTTCGCCAACAAATAAAATATTTTCATAGAACCACAGGTAAAATATTCTACATTTAAATTTAGTTTCTCCAATATTTACATATTTCTGAAATATAAGAAATTAAACATCTTGTTGTTTGTTCCTGGATTGAAATTTTGAAAGAATAAGATGAATAGTATATTGTGTTATTAAGAGTAAAAGTGATAGTTTGTGTGGCGAGCATGAAAGTTTGCACGACGAGCGAAGCGAGTCGGACAATTGCATGCGAGGCACACAAAGACACTTTTACTCTGAATATCACATGCAATTTTTTCTTCAAATGTAGAAATTTAAAAAATTAAATTACTACTTGACGTCTGTCATTTTTAAATTAAAAACATTTTACGTCAAGTATATTTACGCAACGTAGGTGAATTTCAATTGCTCTGTTGCTATCGTTGCTATGTTTATTTCACTTTTCATTATAAACAAAACATTGAAATGAAAGTTTTCACATTAAGGTTTACATAAAAACTATGCTATTATGTCGGAATTTGAAGAGTTAGAATGAACGCCCCTTGAAATTCAAGCAGTTTTCAAAATACTACTTTAAAAAATTGTACATTTAATTTAGACTTTACTAATAAATAATGTGGCAGCAGTTTGTTGGATACTTATTTGTTTCACTTTTACTCCGGCGGCATAGAAATTAAACTTCAACCTTATGACGTTTGAAGAAAAAATAATTTTTTATCTGTAAGAAGCAGAAAAAAGCTTGTAAATATAACGGTTGATGCTATGAGTAATTCTGGTACAAAATTATCAATAAGCATAGAAAAAATTAATTACGGCAAAGCTTTGGTAAACTAATTTCCAAGATTATAGGATCCATTAACAATTAACGGATACGTAAGTTTATTTTTATTACGTGAAAAATAGACTACAGTTTGCACTACCTTTTAGGAAGCATTTTAGGATCCAACCAGTGGCACCGGGTTTTTTTACAAATAGACTAAGAAAATTAACAAGACATAATTCAGATATAAAAAAAAAGTACAAGAAACAACCTCGACTTTATTTATCGTTGAGCCTTCTAAGAGATATTCACTTTTAACAGGACGGAGCACCTGCACATAATTCTCACCAGGTTACAGAATATCTTAACGAAATGTTTTAAGACAAATGGATAGGTATTAACAGTCCTATTCCGTGGCTTGCCAGATCTCCCGATTTGAGCCCTTTAGATTTTTACTTATGGGGATATTTAAAGGATAAAATTTATGACAGCGTTCACAGTAATTTGCAGGAATTAAAAAATAATATTTGAACTTGTTCTCAATAATAATGACGGAAGAACACTTCGATTAGTGAGAAGTAGTTTATTAAGAAGATTAGAACTTTGTATTCATGTCAATGGTGGCAATTTTGAATAATTTTTATAAATTATTTGTCTTTATGTGTATTTTTTCTTTGTATGTTTGTGTTTGGTCTTTGTTTAAATGATAATTATTCACAACTTGAAGAAAATTATTAAAAATTTTGCAATTATTTCTGCATTTGATTTACTTGTTTTCTTCCACAGCACTCTTTGAATAATCATATTTGCATAAAAATGATACATACATAATTTTACATTTTTCTCAAAAATTTTGTTATGTAAGGGTATTACATATAGATATCGTTGAATTCAGAATACTGAATCGAATAAGCAAATAAAAAAAAGTATGTTCCCATTTGAAATAAGAAAGTTATACCCCGTATTTCGAGAACCACTTAAAATGGACACCCTGTATATATATGTGTATATATATGTGTATATATATATAAATATTGAATTGGATACTGCGGAAAAGTAAGTTATATAATAAAGAGACATAAAACATGTATTAATTATAATATTTATTTCGGACAGCGGTTTTTACAGACATAAATTTACTTATTAATTACTTTATGTTCTTATAAGAAATTAATTAGTTATTCTCTTGAAATTTGAAATATATACTTTTGATCTTGATACTGAAACTGGTAATAAGTAGGTACTTATTTTCCGCTGCGATAAATGGTAGAATGTGATTTACGAAACGAATTTTTTTTAAATTTTACAAAATTTATTCTCAAATTTAATTCTCTTTTCAGATACGTACATCTTCCAATGCAAACGATTCGTCACAATTTGAAATAATCTGAAGATGAATTATAAATTTTTCATATTTTTTCAAATGTATAAGAGAAATTAGTAATCACGACAGTTTGTTTAGATGTACACTATTGAATTTAAATATTATAAATGAAATTCGACAAGGGCTCAATTCAATAATAAAATTGAAGTGTAATATATGCAATATGGAATTCAGTATTACAATTAATGAAAGTAGTTTCACTGATGAAGAAGTTGAAAAATTGGGCGCTATTCCTATTTATTCAGCAGCTGTAGAGAGTACTTTGTGCGTTGGCATAGGATAAAATAAACTGGAAGAATTATTAAACACTATGGATATTCCATGTATGAATAAATTTACATTTAAGAAAAACCACAATCTTCAAGTGAGGGGATGGGAAGAAGTAGCGTACCAAAAAATGAAAGAAGCAGTTGAAATGGAAGCAAAATTTACCATAGAGTTCGGAAATGTAAAAAAAGATGGTGTACCTGCATAACAGTTGTAGCCGATGGATGCTGGTCCAAACGGAGCTATCGCAGCAATTACAACGCATTATCAGGAGTAGCCACAATAATAGGGAAACAATTTGGGGAAGTTCTACATATAGGAATTAAATAGCTATTTATGTATTAAGGGCGAAATGATATATATTTCGCTCGTAATACATACAATATTTTTTGCACATCCGAAGTAGTATTATTTCATCACCGCGATCAAAGTAAAACGATGTTCAAATCAAATTCAGATCATAGTAGTCTATTTGACATATGTACGTTGTCAAGGAAAACAATGAAAACAAGCAAGTAGTAAGTAAACAAAGTAGCAAAAAAGCGGTGACACGTCAAATTTTTTTTTATAAAAATGGGTGAAAATAGTACAGAAAATGAACTCTCAGATGCAATTAAATTAGCGGCAGAGAATGCATAACGAAATTTGCTGCCACAGAAATCACGGCTTTTGTATGAAAAAGCTTATAGTGAATTTATGAAATTATTTTAACTGGGCACGAAAAGTTCTAGGGCGAAAATGACTACTTTTTCGCCCTCGGGCGAAAAAGAGTGTCATTTCGCCCTTAAAACAATGTTATTTGTCCGACTTTTACGCCCGGATGTGCAAAAAATAAATTTTGTTTCACTTGTCACCAGGCTGAAAAGAATAATAAAAAAGTCCGGATCACTTTGCAATAAAAATTTCAATGCATTTTTTAGCATCATGGAATCATCAATTATTTTAGAAGGATTTAAAAACAGTGTATAAGTACGTCGATATATCGATAATGCAACAATATCGATAATTCGATATATCGCATATTCGATAATTCGATATATCGCATATTCGATAATTCAATATCTCGAATATTCGATAATTAGATATATCGCATATTCGATAATTCGATATATTGTATATCGATAATTCGATACATGGCATATTCGATAAATTGAATAATTAAACAGTCTGTTCAGCTTTCATCGGCCACCATTGGGATTTTGGAAACTATAAGGGCTACGATTTCGGTTAAATGGGAGTTATTGTGCGCACCTGAGGAGCGATTTTAAGTGTCCTTGTTATTCCAAAATTCCGCATAGGTTATGAGAAAATGGCGGAAAACTAATATTTATCTATTTCTTCTTTCTCAAATAATTCCTAAACAGTTGAATACGAAAGATCCATTCGAATGGTGGAAACTAAAAAATATTTCTGTACACAGACTACTAGCCTCTCTTTAGAGCGTGTTTTCAGAAAAGGAGGTGTGGTAATTTCTGATAATAGAACATCATTAACCTCTGTGCATTCTGAACAATTAATAATTCTTTCTATGAATAAAATCTATATCAAAAAGTTAAAAATGTGTGTAACAATTTTTGTAATGTACAATATTAGAGTAAATATATATTTTTTTCGATAGTGTTAATTACAGCTAATCAAAAATTGTTGAGCGCTTCAAATTTATAGATGCAGAGTAGAAAAGTGGTTTTAAAAAAACATTAAGTATAACATAATATATAGTTTTGCATTTAAATTTTTTTCATATATATTTTGCAGAAATAAATCTACCTTTATCTTTCTTAACAAGCTACGACTTGAAATTACGAGCTATTATCTACAATATTTTGATCAACTAACAAAATACGGAAGGAAATATAATATCTATTACAGTCTAAATTGACCGCGACCGAGATGGTGTTTTGAACGACCTAATAACAGACGTACCAAATATATGTGCTATGCTAGAGACAGCAGATATTGTGATTTTTGGTTTTCATTCGTTCCAAAAGTCATCTATTTCGCAGTCGAAAGAGTAACTCGATATATCGATAATCTAATGTAGGTATTGAAAACTCGATATATCGGTAATTTGATATATCGATAATTCGATGTATCGATAATCCAATAAATCGATGTATTCGATATATCAAATATTCGATATATCGATATTTTTTTAATACCGATAGTTTCAATTTTTTTTCAATATCATCCACCCCTAGTAGTAACAGTAACAATGATGGTAATCATAGGTTACTGAAGAGGAACGGTTAAATATAAGCATTGTAACTGTCGAACAATTTAATAATCCGGAATATTTATCGTACCGAGCGAATAGATTGATTGCTTATGTTTTTGGCCAAGTCGTAAAAACATGAGAGCACACAGCATATGTTGCATTAGTGAAACAAATTTAAAAAAATTCCAGTTCTCAAAAAGACACATATGCAATGCAATTTAAAAAGAAGCATGAGTCGACTGCAATTAAAATGTTTGAAAAAGTAAGGAAAGAAGAAAATCGTCCAATATCAGTCACAGTGAAATTGTCATTGACAGAACAGATTGTTTTCTTGATGCATCACCAGATGGTATTCATATTTTATTTCGTTATACTATTTACTAATTATTTTATTTCATTTTGATTTATAGGCATAAAAAATACAAGTGCAATGGTAGAAGTTAAATGCCTATATATGTTAGCCAAAAGAGGTTTGAACGTGTATGATGTTATGAACGATAATATTTAATAGTAATTTGCGATATAAGTAATGTTATATAGCTTTTTACATTACTAGAGAATAGTTTGAAGAACGAGCGACGCTAGGAGCGAGTTTTTTAAAATTCTTGAGTAATGTAAAAAGCTGTCAAATCTTTTATGAAGAATAATAGATCAGGTGTACCGAAGTAGGCTGATATATTTTGGATATTTGTGCTATTTTGTTACTTTTAAATTTGGTGCTTCAAACTCTCCGAATTTTAGGTTATAAACAGATGTCAAAATAATTGTTTTGATTATCACAGCATTCTAAAGTAGAATCAAAATATCGTTTTTGTTGAGTGTTGTGTTTTAAATAATGTTATATTCTTTAATATATTTAACATATTTTATTAAACAACTTTGAATACAATCTTTAGTATCTATTATAACAAAAACATAATTTACTGTCAACGTTTTGTGCTGTCAACTAACTTAGCATACTTTTATAAATCATAATACTGTTCTCTTATTCAAATATCTAACTTGATTATATATTGATTATATAAATCTCTACACGGCCACTTTTAAATTTAATTTTATTTATAAGTTAACCTATCTGATTGTTTTCTGATACGTCCTGGTAGTACAGAATATGTAGGAACAGTATTATTATTTACATTATAGTCGTCGAAAACAAATCTTTCTTTTCTTTTCTTTATAAATATTGTGTTTCTTCTATAATATTTATTATTTTCAGTTTTTACTAAAAATGATCTTGGAGCTTCTAATTTTTTAATTATTTCAGCTTTTTCCCACAATTTTGTTTTAACATTTTGAAGCCATATCTTATCTCCCTTCTGAAAGGTTTGTTCTTTACGAGCAGAATTATTATAATATAGTTTTTGAACATTTTGATTGTCTAACATAGACTTATAAATAATGTTTCTATCTAATGGTACCTACATGCTTCAATTTTTCAGTCTATATTGGTATTTTAGATCTAAGTGTTCTAGACATCAGTAATTCAGCAGGTGAATATTTTATATTTGCAACAGGAGCATTGCGATAATTTAACAAATACAATTCTATATCCTGTTTGTTTTCATTAGCCTTTTTTAACATTTGTTTAGCTATACCGACAGCTTTCTCTGCAAGACCATTGCTTTTCGGATAATGTGGGCTAGACGTATTAAACTTAAAATTCCATTCATTAGCAAACTTTCTCATCTCATAGCTATCAAAAGGCATGTTATCAGCTATAATGATTGACGGTATACCATAACTACTAAACACCTTTTTTAGTGTATTTATAACAGAAGTACTATTTTTATTTGTTAAATTTAATATTTCTAGCCACCTGGAATAGTAATCATATACTATTAGAAAACTTTTTCCAGCATATTCTGCTATATCTACACCTAATTTAAAAAATTGTATGTCTGGTATAGTATGATTTATTAGTGGTTCCTTTATGTTTGACTTACTAAACTTAGCACAGATTGAACAACTAGATATGTAAGTTTCTACGTCAGACATTATACCTGGCCAATATAAATTGTTTTTAATAATTTCCTTTGTTTTCCGTACTCCTAAATGAGTTTCATGTACGAGATTCAGTATGTATTTTCTTAAACTTTTTGGGACCACTAATCTATCATCATAGTATACTAGATTTTTCTCTACAGTAATATTATTTCTAATTTTAAAATAATGAGATAATTCATCTGAACTTCTAGAAATTTTAGGCCAACCATTAATGTAGTTATTTATTACTTCTTTTAAGTCATTTTGAAATTAAATGGCGTATAAAGAGTTAGCTAAGAATTTGAAAGGTAGAAAATTACTTGATGCCGATGAAATAGTATCTAAAGACAGTTATAATTTTTTTAGGCGATGCTCTGGTTTACCTCAATCCGAACTCCTAACAGATATAGACATTGCTATCATGACTTCCCCACCAGTAAATTCTGCAGCTACAAAGATAATTATCTGCGAAGTTTGTCAAAGTGAGAAAGAAGAATGTAAATGTCTAGAACTATACAGTTCCATAACTAAAAAGAACGATAAGCCAACATCCGACACAATATCTGTAGAATATTTAAACTTAGATGATTCGACACACGAGCCATCAGAACATGGAAATACAGCTCTTGACCCAGATACGTTGTTGTCAAGAGAAGAAATAAACCTAGATGATGATAGCTCTGCTGTTCTAAATTTATCTGAGAATTAAATATTCTTAGAGACGCAAGATGGTGATGAAGACAACCAGGAAGGATCGATAGAGTCTAGCGATAAGACTACTTTAAATAAGAAATCCAACAACTCAAAGTTAAATAAAAAGGGTCAAAAGATCAGTTTTCAGGAACATGATCCAACAGTACCAATAATATTGGAGAAAAGAACTAATAGTTCCAGTAGCCAAGAAGCAGATACACAATTAATATACACAATTAATATTAGGAAGTGAACCTGTCAATGCAGGTATATCTGCTGTTCCAACAATTGAGATCATAAAAAAATTAGAAGAGGATCCTCGTGTAGTAATAGATTATCCTACCGACTGCGCCATGTTGAGTGTTGTGTTTTAAATAATGTTATATTCTTTAATATATTTAACATATTTTATTAAACAACTTTGAATACAATCTTTAGTATCTATTATAACAAAAACATAATTTACTGTCAACTAACTTAGCATACTTTGATAAATCATAATACTGTTCTTTTATTCAAATATCTAACTTGATTATATATTGATTATATAAATTCCTACAGTTTTATCGTATTTTATCGTTATGTTTTGGGAAATACTGAACGGATATGTCAACACTTGCAAATAAATACAGAACAATATCTCTTCCACTTGCTGGTCATTTTTGGTTGTTGTTACTTATAACTCTATATGACAGCACAACGTTTTCCCTACGTCTTATATGTTTTATTTTGTCACCAGATGTCAGACACTTTGTTGGCTCTTGCCAATAGTTATAAAAGAAAAAAAGTTTCAACGTGTTGAAAGCATACTATTAATCCAAGTAAATTTTACTGGTATACCTAGTCAAATTTAAACGTGTCTCAACAAGCATCGTTTAATTTAGTTTTATTTTGGTGATGAACTGTTGAGTACACATATGTTCATGTGAGTCTGTTGTATAGTTTGATTTATTTTTAAAAATGGACCCAAATTCTGAAATCACTGTATATTCAGATTCTCCTATTTATACCAGCAATCCTGTGCAGACGCAGAATATTAGGTTAAAATTTAAAACAGAAATAAAATGATGTTTACTAAAAATACCGGCCACCATGCTAGATGTAACTAATGCTGGTACGTATATGAACCCTATATGAATTTTATATATTTCTACAGACTAATAAAAACGGGTTTTCAGTTTATGAATTATCGATAAAGTTGTTCAAAATGCAGATTTAATATTGGCTGATGACATAGAAGCAGAAATTCCCGAACAGTATTTAAATGTTCATTTAACAAGACTAGAAACAGGCTCAATTTTAGAATTAAAAATAAAAGAATTTGTATTTGAAGGTAATATAAAATTTGTTTTTATGTTTACTAATATTAATGGTAAACGTATAATTGTTTGTACAGATTTATTATCATTTCCGTCCACATCTACAACGACAGTGACTAGAACGTCAGACTTGTCAATTAGTAATACAAATTTTAATCTGTCGCCAAGCCCTTCGCCAACAAATAAAATATTTTCTATAGAACCTGAGATAAAATATTCTACATTTAAATTTAGTTTCTCCAATATTTACATACTTCTGAAATATAGGAACTTAAACAAGAATTGTTGTCTGTTGGTGGAGGTTCAGAAATTTTGAAAGAATATGATGAAAATAATTTTTTATCTGAAAGATGCAGAAAAAGCTTTTAAATATAACGGTTGATGCTGTGAGTAATTCTGGTACAAAATTACCAACAAGCACAGAATAAAATTAATTACGCTAAAGATTTGTGTAAATTAATTTGCAAGAATAAAGAATCCATTAACAATTAACGGATACGTAAGTTTATTTCTTTTACGTGAAAAATAGACTAAAATTTGAACTACCTTTTAGGAAGAATTTTAAGATCCAACCAGTGGCACCGAGTTTTTTACAAATAGGCTAAGAACACTAGAATAATTTCGACGAAGATATTAGTTTTCTAAAACGCTCTTGTCCAAAGGACCAACAAGAAGAAATTTTATGCATGAAATTTACTTATCCGGCTAGGAAACATTTACATTTATGTAATTTGAATTTTACATGTTCTTTAAATCTTTAACCTTGGAACAATTGACAATTTGGATAATTCATACTAAATATAAACGTATAAGGTGATTTATCGTGAACTATGGATATGTTTAATTATCTACTGTGTATCTTTTGAGTTTGGTATTCTACCGTTAACCAAACTATATTACTATCCTCCGGACTGCAGAGGATGTTTTAAAAGCGTTATTATATCTATCTTCGTCTTTCGATAATTGATGATTGATTAATTTCATATAATAATGTATAACACATTAACAGGGGCGGACTGGGACAAGATTTCGGCTCTGGCATTTTCAGTACCAGCGGCGCACTTACACAATTTTCTGTAAAGCCTTTAAATTTGAACAAATAATAAGGAACGTGAATTAAAATAATACAATCTTAGAAATGATCAAATTTGAAATATTTATTTAAAAAAAGTATACAATAATCTTTGGTAAATAAGTAATTAGTCACAAAAAATATTTTTTTAAAAATAATTATACGGCATAAGTATATTTTTTCGTTTATTTTATCAACGGCGGACCGGCGCAACTAGCACCGGCGCGTCTGGCATTTGCCAGAGTTGCCAGATGTCCAGTCCACCCCTGCACATTAATGATTTTCTTATCAGCTTCATTTCTAACATTGATAATAACTTATTGAAAACTCAACTTACTACACCCAAACTGTGACGTCATGCACAAAACCTATATAAACATGGTTAATGTAGTTATCCAGAGTATTTGACGCGAAAAATCGCCTATGTACCTACCTATTAAAGTTGTTATCAAGTAACTTCTGAATGTCTATTATGAATATAATTTTCAGATAAAATAAGATTTTGAAATAAGGTACCCGAACCATGGTAGTTTTTTGTTAACATATTACCCAAAATTAAAACTATTTTCGAAACAAACTCCCATGCTAATAAGCTTCCATTTCCGTAAAACGCTTCTGTTAATTTCTATTAAATAATGATTTGTATAATAAGTAGTTATTTCTTATTATAATATTTTCAGACTGGAATTATCACATAAACGGATTTATAGCTCTATTATATTTATTGCCGCCAACAGCGCGAGGTCGTGCAAGTCATAGAAAAAGTAACATGTATATGTTACTTTGCCTATGGTGCAAGTGCAACAAGAGACACAATCCAGTTAAGTGTAGACCGTCTAATTATATTCCATAAGGCAGATAATTAATTACACTCTTTGAAGGAACATTTAAATCTATAAAATAGATTTATTTTAGACTGGACTTTCATTGACGATGTCCTCAGCAAAAAGAAGGCAAATCAACCCACTAATTGCCCGCAGACCAAATAAAGGAGCAGGGATGGGATTCTGTAACTTCATAACGGACCTTATAACATATGCATACGTTATATAACGTATTCAAATGAAAATTGCGATTCTGTAACTACGTAACGCACTCAAATAACGTTGATTGCGTTATTTGATTCTGTTATCATAACAGACGATAAATAGCATCTGTTAAGA
This sequence comes from Stenolophus ochropezus, assembly GCA_035578165.1. Taxonomy (NCBI): domain Eukaryota; kingdom Metazoa; phylum Arthropoda; class Insecta; order Coleoptera; family Carabidae; genus Stenolophus; species Stenolophus ochropezus. Next base: position 45,766,904 of record JAQOWZ010000003.1, on the reverse strand, counting down.
ACATTAGCTTGTCCACTTCGAAAATTAAAACATAATTTATAAGTGAGTTATACGTAAATAATTAATAAAATTATATTTTTTTGTAAAATGAATATAGCATGAAACGTTTAATATATTAGTGGCACCGAAAAGATTAGGAAAAACAACTCCATTACAATACAAAAAATTAATTTCCTTTATGGAGAATCATGTGGAGTTGGCACATGGCAGACTGCGAGGTTTGAATGCTCGATAACGTATCAAAAGTGAGTTGGATAATTTGGCGGAAAATTTCAATGCTGAACTGGGACCACAAAAAGAGTCGAAACAGTGGTAGGCAGTAAGTTTTATAAACAATCCTGATATGGCATATGTTCTGAAAGACATTTTTCCCAACCTTACTATACCTTATCAACATCACATAATGTTTAGAGTGTTTGAAAAGAAGTGTTCTAATTTCCCCGTTAAAATATGTAATTATTGTTTTATATGTGTTAAATTTACAAATTCAGTTGATTGAATAACTACTCATTTTCTGAAGAAGATATCAATAATTTTCTTTGTTGTAATCAAATTCTAATTGTTGTTATTAAAATTTTTTCGTTAGAATCAAGCATGATCTTTCGAAATTCAGTACAAACCATAAAAATGTACCTATAATATTAATACATATTTGAGATAATTTGTTCAATAAACATATAATATTAGGATATAAGTTGAATTTTTTTTAAATCCCGTTAAAACCTAACCTTGCATTATCCTTAGGTATAGAACGACTGGGAAACCAATATTAAAAGAAAATAGTGAATGATCAGAGATTCTTAGACCAAAACTGGAGGTGGTCCAATGACAGATATAAAGCTCACACCCATTGAAGAAAGGCTGATTGTTTTAATCGGCTACTCATCCCTTGTAGTTGATCGGGAAACACCTGAAAGTTTATGTGGCGTCACAACCGAAAAAACAGAGTTTTTATATGTTGTTGAACCATCGACAGTTCCTGTACAAAACATTAACGAAGTCATTTTTCCTCTACAAACAACCTCCACAGGTAGAATAGAAAACCAGTCACCTATTTCCCTTCCTTCAAATAGTAGAAAAAGAAAAATAACAGACGAAACAATAATACAAAATCTAAAAAACAATTAAAATGAATGGAAAACATATTCCAACACATACAAGAGATAAACAAAAGTTTTAAACATTGTACTAAGGCAATAAGGGAAAACACGGAAGTAATGAAAGAATTATTAATTCTTCTTGTCTCAAAAAAATAAAACTACATTACAATGAAAATAAGTTTTTATTTTATAATAGTTTTTATTTAAGTATTACATTTAAGAATAATAAATACAGTTATTTATACATACTTTTTTTTATTTCAGTAATAATAAATGTATTGCTACACCTTAAGTGGTGAAAAGTCCGCGTAAGGTTGTATCTGACTAAACTACAGTGAAGGGGGTGTGAGTGAAAAGATTCTCCAAAGTATAAACAAAAAAGTATAATACCATGGGCGCCAACTGACCGATTAGGGATACTCAACCTAGACTGGTCAACAAGTTTGCGGAATAAAAGATGGCAGCTCAGGTTCCAAAGTAAATGACTAGACTCAGTAAATGAGTTGGCACTATATTAATTGATACGAAAAATTACAATCGTTTTTGTAATAACAATATTCATTCAGTTCAAATATATAAATAAATAGATAAATCTTTGGTCAGGAGTCCGATCAACTTCTGTTCAAAAAGAAATATAGCATAAAGATAGATATAAGAGAAAAAAAAAACTATAGTGACGTAAGCCCGTCGACGCTAGTCGAGCGTATAGGATGGAAAATTGGGAAACAACCCAAAAGTAGGGTTAATTAAATAATACAAACCGCGTTGACCGTTGGTATACCAGCGTTTCACGTCAGTTGTATCGACGCAACCATGTTGTAGAATGATAAATAAACAAATAAAATAGCCTGTCCTAGTTGCTGCAATAGGCGCACAACACGCTAATTAGTACGCGACATACAATAAAAATGAAAAAAATAAAAGAAACTAAATTGAAAACGTGACCAGACCTAACAGTCTATACCTTAAAAGATTTGTACAAATATAATACCAATAAAATTTTAAAATAACATTCCAACATAAGCAAACAGATTTACAATCATATTCAATTATAACAAGTTACTCATAAATACGAAAAAAATAATAAAAGATTTAAGCTTACGCCCCTGATAGGAATTACTGTCCTGAACTGGTACCGGAGGGTTGGAACTAGCGGAAACTCGTAAGATCGTCCAAGTAACGGCTGACGATGGCGATTAGCAGCTACCATGCTCCCTCAGAAATATCCAGGGCATAATTTGGGTCAGGTATAACTTCACGATTTAATAAAATAATCGAGGTGATTGAGTCTTGAATTCAATTGAAACCTCAGGTTAAATCCAAATCATTTAGCTTTAAGATTATATGATAGTAGGGTAAAACAAAATAAACAAAAAAAACCTGAAAAAGGTATTTTAGAAAAGGGAAAAATATTATGGGTGTTATCTAGTTTTAAATTGAAAATATATGATATTCTAGTATTCTAGATTTAAGTTTCAAACAGAATATAAAATAATCACTAACAAATTACTATTTATAAATTTTATTTAAAACCAAATTCTTAAGCAAACCAAAATTTAAACAAATATATGTAGATAGCTAAGTTGGAAGACGACTTAAAAGTAGTTAAAATGTGACTCCTCCAAATCCGAGATTTCTCGATACAAAATTGTTGTTTTCCAATAAATTTCTTTATAATAAGTGAAACGTTAGCAATGATCCAAAATATTTAATTCAAAAAGTCCAATAACCAAAATTTACTTCCACAAAATTGCTTGCACGTTTCACGAGGAGATCACCAACAAGAAAGAAGCGTACAAAAAAATTTACAAGATTTTATAAGAATGTATCCGCTCGTAGCAGCACCTTAATGCCGATATATAGTGCGTTCGGTAATGGCACTCTCTTTACTCTATTCGCTCTTTTGCGTTCGTTAATTTTAAAAAGAGCAAAATGTGCTGAGACAGACTGGAAGTAGTAGCATTCGAAAATAACAGAGCGGAGTGTATGGAGTTCACGACTAGCGACTAGCGCGCGAAATTAAATAACCCAAAAATGACAGAAGAAGCTGCAGAAGTTTATTTTTTGTGCAATGTTTGCAATGAAACATATGCATTATTTGACGATATTGTTGCACATATACAAACACACCCAAATAGTAAGTCTAGAAAAGTTATGGTATTACGGCAATTTTAAATTTATTCTTTCAGATAGTTGTTCCGACATGATCTAATTAGTTAGTGATTTACATGTTAATAATGTAGAATACACAAATTCTGATAATGAATTACAGGAGACTGGAAAGTCAAAGGAACTATATCTTCAGTATAATTTTTTACTATTACTAATACATTATATTTATCTACATCATCATTATTATCATCAAGGAATAAAAAATATCCAGTCTGAATAATATTGATTATATTATTCACATTTATAATTGTGTATAAACCAAAATTCCTATTAGAAAGGAACCAACAGTCAATTTGTTGGTTATGAACAACTTTGGTAAATTACTTTTCACGTTTCTTCGCTCTAAAGTGTTCTTTAATTGCAGAAGCGTGTAGAGCAAACTGAAGCTGTATGTACTACTCGCTCCGCGCTTAAACTGCATTGCCGAACGCACTAATAAATACAACGGAGCAGTCCCACCTGACGTCACATAATACGAATGTTTCGCCTACTTAGGCTTACGTAACGAAAGGGTTGCAACTTACGTAATTACAAGAAGTGTTTTTATTTCAATTTCTATATTCAAAACTATATTTCATCGTTTTCCCCTCTGATAATCCTTTTTTGATTTCCCTTGACTTTAGTTCAACTTTGTTTGGTAGCAATTTTGGATTTTTGAGTACTATTGAGAAACATTAGTATTTCAGTGTATTCATTTACTTTTTTGAATTCACTTGGGAAAACTGTGATTTAATTTTTCTATGGGTTTTTGATTTATTTTCGGACACATAGTTTCAGTGTTTTCATTTTTGTTCGAGTTCTTTTGGGAAACATTGTAGTTTCTCTGTTTTCTTTTTTGTTTGATTAGTTGAATACCGTAGGGAAACATCATTGTTTCAATATTTTCGTTTTTATTTGTTTTTTTGAGTTCTTTTCACATTTTGGTGTCAATTTGTCGTGTAATAATAGGTAGTACAGGAATAAATCCTTCACAAGTTACGAAAAGAATACAAGAGCTGTTACCAACCATGTATTCGTATCAACTAAAAATGGAAGCATAGTAGCAAATATTTTATGTTTCAGTGCTGATTCTGAGATTGTTGAGAAAAGTCAATTTCGCGAGACTCCTACATTTTCTTGTTGGTAAATATTTTTTTTACATAGAAGAAAGTATGTACATATCGCAAAGAAAATATGCGAAAACTAGTAAAAATATAATTTTTTTATTGTTCATAAAACTAAAATTTAGCTTAGATATGCAAGTAACAATCAACTTTTCACTATAAATTTCAAATATTATTAGAAGAGTTTGAATATTATCATAAATCAATTTTACATAATCATACCATTTTACGAAACTAAGAAAAACTGTAAAAAAACTATTTCTTCCCGCAATGTACATATATTATTAATTAATGACAACATAGCGCAAGCGTTACTTTTACAAAATGATTCATTCAATTAACTTTATAATATTATATTACCCGTAGCAAAGACATTGCTGATGATGGGATGAGACGATAGAGACACGATGATCTTGGACACTGCATGGGGAACTGATGAAGAGTATGAAGCCTAAGGAATTTGTACAACTATAACGAGAATCCAAATTTATAGTATAATATTTCTAACACCTCTTACATAAGTTTTGGGAAAAAACATCGTAAAGCTAATCAGCTATAGAGAGAAAAAATTACTAGGGGTTTTGTCAATCTGTTTGTTATTTCATATTTTTATGCGTCACATTCGAAATGGTGTACAAATTTGGTATTCGAAAGTCCCGGTTGGGCTAAAGTATAGAATATCTACCACTCTACAATTTTACTTTAATGGTAATATATAGTTGCAAAACCATTAGAAACACTAAATACCATAAAAATTAGGGTGCGGAAAAAAAGATTTATAGAAATTATGGCATTTTTTTCTGAAAAAAATAAGATAAGGTGATGTACATATATTTCCATATTTGAAGAGGTACTTAGACTTAAATACGATTAAAACTGTTCCATTTTAACGTATATTTGCGTAATTATGTTTAAATACCGTTTTTTCATTATTTTAAAAACATTTTAAATTAGCTATTTTGCCTGGATACTTGATATGTCAAATTTATAATTCACTTGAATTATAGTCGATATTGAAAACATGTATAGTGGTAAGAAAACTGTTTTTCTTTAATTCAAATCTCTGTAATACCGACTTAGATATTTTGAACGCGTTATTCAATTGTTAATTCTCGTTGTCATTCGCTCGCTCGAACAGTTCGCTCGCTATGGCGGTTAATTTATTATCGCTCAATAAAAAATGTGAAGACAAAGTAGCTCTACTCGAGAAGCTACAAGAATGGAATTTGATTCCAATTCTATAAATGCTAAATAATTATAAATATGCCGCAATATATGTAGTCTCACGAGCCCTCTTTTTGAATGGGCCCTTGGATGGCGCCGAAATCTCTCCATGAGTGGGCCCCAAATAATTCTTGAAAAGGTATTGTAAATAATGCGCCCTTAAACAAAAGACATACGAATTCGATTAGTTAGACAAATATAGGCCCATCAGGAATCTATTTTCGTAAATTATCGATATTTGGAAAAAATCCTTATATCATTATATGTATATCATCACCTCCTTGTATATACCATATGCTAAATAAATAAGTAAATAAATAAATATAGGCGATAATGTAAAATTTACATTTGATAATTTTTATTACAAATAGCTTCCAAGTATTTTATGCCCCTTACATCTTAGCGCCCTTCAGCCATATTTATCTAGCTAGCCGTACAGTGCCGGTCCTGGTTTGAATGATTTATTACAAAAAAATAATATTACGACCCATCAATGTTTAGATATATATTAAAAATGTTATTTTACTGCCTTAAATTGATTAAAAATGTTATATATTGCCTATAATGTTAGTTACTGAAAAATGACTGCGTGCCATGAAAATGTACACCAAATGTCAGTGGCAAATGAACCCTCAGCTAATTAAAATGATACTATATGAAAGAATACACTGAATAATCCGCAATAAAACAGTAAAATACAACTGTATTGAATTAATCATAAGTGACAATAGAAGCACTAATGGCCGGCTTCCTATGTGCCAAATGATTTTCAACCTTAGCAGAATACAGTGGGGCTGGTTATTTCAATACTCTCTTGTATACAGGTTCTGTAGTTCCTATAGTATTTCAAATTAATAACCTTAAATAATTTTAAAATGGTTTTTAGTACAATTTGGAATTATTTTAAATAAGGAAACCAAATAAACAAAACTAATTATAAAGGATATTATAATAACTTTTAGGGCCTGTGTAATCATGATTACTTTTAATTATAATTATTGGAATACAACACACAATATTCCGTACATTTATTTATTTTTGTTACAATCAGTTCGTCCATTAGAACATCATCAGAATCTGTAGAATAATCAAGTGTTGTTTCAATAAGTAGGAAAATAAAATTTTGTGAGCCAACATGTAGATTTGATTTCTTTTCACAATATTATAAATACAGCATGGTAGTTAAGCGTCTAACTTCACACAACAGGATTACCATAAATGTTACAAAAAATAGAAGTGTTCTTGAAAATAAACCATAGCGTCAACTCTTTTGGTAATTTAAATAATATTAATATATAATTATTTTATTTCAATACTTGTTAATGAAACTATGTTAATTATCATAAAAGTAATGTAGCGATATGTATTATTATGTTACTGCCTCAATAAAGTCAATAAAGTTATTTTTATTATATTTTACACAATTTGTGTTATGGTTTCATTAGCATTGTCTAATTTAGGGGCTCTAAACTAGTTAGTTTTGCTACAAGATTTTGATATCTTAATTTGGCATTGCAATACGTGATTTAACGGAAAAACAAAATGAATTTGGTTCAAACATGATTATCAAATCATTTTAGTTCAGTATTGTCAAGGTGTTAGTTTGTGTTCTAAAGTTCTAACTTTTGTACTTAATATTTACGATTAATTGCCTCTAAAGTGTGATTAATATGTTTTTTCGCCTAAATACGCGTGTATAATTTGTTTATTGTTTCTATTTTCAAGTATTTGGACGTATAATTCTTATATATTCTAATTCAGTTTTTGTTCTAAAGGCATTGTTTTGTTTTCACGTAGTGAGAAGTATAATTTTGTTTATTATTGTTTTCATTGACGTTATTTCACGTAAATAATTTGTATTTTGTTTTTTCAGTATTTTTTATTTGTTATTTTGAATATGGAACGTTTAGATGGCTAGCGATCTAATTCACAATTATTTACAATAGATAATTATTTGTATAAAGCAAGTAGACGTTTAGTTGCTACATCTTATCTCAAATGTAGGAATTACGAAAATTGTTCTGCACGTGTGATTTTAAGAGATTGTATTCCTACTGTAACATACCCTCATAACCATGAGGCTGATTTAGCTGAGGTTCAACATTTAAAACTGAAAACTTTCCTAAGAAGAAGGGTACAACAGAAAAACACTAAAGTAGAACTGATTTTCTGGGAAGAACAGCGTTTTCCTTTAGGAGCAGCCCTGATAAATGGTTTTGAAGGTGTACTTTCAACAATGTATAGAAGTAAGAGAGTAGGTACGCCAGCAATACCAAGTACCATGGTTGAATACTCTGAAACAATTAGGCAACAACAGTACGTTAAAGTGCAATATTGTAAAACAAATATTTAGCAAATAAATTTCAGATGGTTTAACCGTTATGGACGGGATTTACATCTTGCCGAGAATGACTTTTTTAGAGGCCATATTACTGCATCGGAAGACAGTGTCTCAATAGTTTTTGTGTCCACCTACATATGGATGCAACGTTTAAAGTCGTTCCTAGAGCAGGTGGACCGTTTCAACTTTTTAGAATACATGTGTTGTATGATGATAATTTTTTCATTTACGTATAAACTAAACTAAAAGTATGATTGGAGTCAATGAGAAAATATTTTTAGTAATTAATTTTGCGCGGGAAATTGCAAAACACTTTGCCGCCTTTAAATATCTGCTAAAAAAATATTTTGCATTTAAATACATTGTATTTTAAAATAATGCGAATGGATAGCAGTCCTTCAATGAATTATGATTGGAATCAATGAGAAAATATATTGGGTAATTACTTTGAAGCATTTAGAAAATCTACTAGAAACCGATTATTTTGCATTTAAATACATTGTACTTTAAAAAATGCTGCTAAATAATATTATGTGTTTAAGATGAAAGGTTCAGTGCAATATCATACAATCATACTTTTAATTTTCTATATTAATAAAGCAGTATTGCAGCGAATTCTTCGTATAAATTCTATGAGTGCTATTCTGATGTCAACGTTAAAATAGCCTAGAGGTGGTCTCTAGCTAAAGGTGACCTTTAGTGTTTAGAGTTGATGTTATTCTACTGTCAGTAAATGATCTACGCTAACTACCAGTAACCTTTAGTCAAAACAACACTTGGCAACACTGTATTACCTGTCAAAACTTAAACGTTACGAAGTTTGAAATCATAATTAGCAGTAATTTTATTCACTTTGTAAATACACAGGAGTATTTTATTAAATTTTACATAATATAGAATAAAACACAATTTTAAAATTAATATTTGATTATTTTAACCTAATACATACTTTAATTATTATAATCAGGGAAAAGGAGTAAAGATAAAAGAAATAGGACGAAAAATTTTGGGGAAGAGGAGAAAATAATTTAATTTTGGGTAATAGAATTTGTAAAAGATCATGCAAACATAATGGAGAGTAAAGGGAGTGATCCGCGGCTTCACATTAAAAAAAAATTATTATGGTTAGAATTGCAAAAAAAATGGAAGCTAGTGGTTTTATAAGAACAATGCCGGCTATTAAAGATCTATACCAGACTAAAAATTCAAGCAAAATCAGTGATTACAAAAATTAAAAAAACATTGAATTACAAAATTAGCCGTTTCTTTTCTCAGTCTATTATCTTCGTCTGAATTCTTCATCATCAAACTGTTGAAAAGGATTTATTCTTTCACGTTCAACTCTAATTCTTCCTCTATTTACGTCCAGAACGTCTCTAACATCTTGAATATCGGCGCCATATACCTATTACTAATAGGTATACTATACTAATAGATATATGATCGGCGCACTCTCCATGTTCATCCGCCATCTTGTTAACGTTAAAACGATTTAAAGTTACCCAGTGGCACCTTTAAGTTTTAGAGGTGACCGTTAGCGTTAGCGGCGGTGAAAATTGACACTAGAATATGATTTTTTAGAGGTCAGCTCTAAACTGCGCTAAAGGTAACCTTTAAGTTGTAACGTTGACAGCAGAATAGCACTCTATACCTATACCTTGAGCCTATAATATAATCTTAAGTAATTAAAAGAAACAAATAATATTAATTATTGGCTTTATTTGAAGGTACAGTGAATTTTAATACACTAAAATAAGCTAGCATGTTTTCCAAAGGCGGCAAGAATTTTTCAATTTTCCTCGCAAATAATAGTTACCCGGCTTGTTTTCTCATCGTATCAGTCAGATATTGAAATTAGTTGAAAATTTTTTTTACTGCCACCCTTTATATATATTGTGTGTTTATAGACTTTTCCATTGTTGTTCTCTTTAATGGAACGCAAAACGATGGGCTGCTTACGAAGCAATAATAAGTTATATGAAACGCATATTGCGAAACACGGTAGTTGAAAGCGTGATGGCCGACTATGAAACTGCGTTGAGATCAGCCGTGATGACCATTTTGGGACGTAATATCAGATTGAGAGGTTGCTGGTTTCATTATTCGCGTGCAGTCTACAAGAAAGCACAAGAACTAGGACTTCTTAGAGCAGGCAATCGCCAAGGAATAAGAACAATATTACGCGCAGCAATGATACTTCCATTGTTGCCGCGTACACTTTTAATAGATGGTGTAAATGAAGTCGAAAATATTGCTCAGAAGCGCAATATTAATGTGGCTAACTTTTTAAATTATCTGCGTCGGCAGTGGTTACCTCTGCAAATAAGTGTGCATGGTGAACAACATCGAACTAATAATTCTGTAGAAGCTTTTCACCGGCAACTATACTAGTATTATAAATTTCTTTAATGTTTTAACTATGTTTTACTGGATTTTATTTTTAGTGAGAAGACCACATCCCAGCATATGGACGTTTAAGGTGCAGCTAATTTCTATAGAATACGTCAAGGATCTTGATTTTACAAGACTCCGCACGGGAGTAATGTTGCTGCATCAACGACGACGTCGTTATGTTTATCTAGACCAGCGAATCAGAAGAGCGAAAGAATGATTGGCGGCAGATGGAGATGTGTGCAGATTTTTATTGCATATGGGTCACGGAATTAGTCGTTTAGAGGCTGTTTTGCTCGGTATGCCGGGTAATACAGCATGTCAACCACCAATTCCACCACCGGTATTACCTCCAGTACCACCACCATCTCCACCAGTACCACCACCATCTCCACCAGTACCACCCCTATCTCCACCATAGATTGCATGAACACCATCCAATACGCGTTCGCCAGGTCTATAAGTACCACCTTTGCCACGCGCATTACCTCCAGTACCATCACCGGCAATTCCAGCACCATAAATCCTATATGCCCTACCATCTTGTGTTGTGTGTTACACAAATGCAAGGCAATTTTTACTTTTGGATTGCCTACATCTTTGCCAATTTGGTGAATGTGCGCAATATTATCACGTTAGGGAAGATGGAGAAAATTCACCTGCAACACGTTGTCCTCTGTGCTGTACAGCAATCATGCCTGAGCAAGTTCGAGTTTTCGTACCCAAATAAACCAATTATCATCCTTTCAATTTCAATATCACAAGCTTTTGGTAAATGTCTGATTTTTTTACTAGATCAACTGACCTGCTAGCAATTACGTATTTATTCCATATTATATACTAGTATATACCTCTTTATATTATCACCTGCTGAAACCTGCTTATCTATCCAACGTCAACTGCTGGCAACTGTCTTTCTATCCAATGTAACCTGCTGGCAACTGCCTCTCTATCCAACGTCACCTGCTGGTAACTGTCTCTCTATCCAACGTCACCTGCAGGCAACTGCATCTCTATCCATCATCACCTGACTGCTGCTCTATCTAACATCACCTGCTGGCACCTACCTATGTGATTTTCTCAATTTTCTCTATTATGTATGACAGGGGTAGGGCAGCGCGATATTGAAAAAATGATATCGAATATCGATAACATTTTAATATCGATTTATCGATATTATCGGAATCATCGAAATTATCAAAATTATCGATATTGTTAAAAAGATCAATTTATCTATATTATCGAAATTTTCTATAGGTATTATAAAAATTATTTATATTATCGATATACTAGTTATTAAATTTAAATATCATAACAACAAAGTCCTAGTAATATCAATTGGGTATAAAGTTTATTTACATCTACGTAATAAAGCAACAAAAATTTTGTTACATTTTATATATAAATTAGTAATATTACGTATATATTGTACAGATATATGTCGTATATATTTCAGTATAATTTATCTTAAATATAATGCTTTTTACATAAATGACGCATTTAGTTTTATCTATGTTAACTAATATAAAAATAAAAGAAAAATAAATATGGTAGCAATTAGACAGGGGTATTCATTTTTCTGCTTCTATAAACAGTGACTTAATGCCCCGTTTCACCATCGATGAATAAATATTTTATTCGACAGTAAAACTATTCCTCAAATAAAACTCCCTTATTTTGTTTCACCGTCATTTATCTATATTATCGAAATTTTCTATAGGTATTATAAAAATTATTTATATTATCGATATACTAGTTATTAAATTTAAATATCATAACAACAAAGTCCTAGTAATATCAATGGGGTATAAAGTTTATTTACATCTACGTAATAAAGCAACAAAAATTTTGTTACTTTTTATATATAAATTAGTAATATTACGTATATATTGTACAGATATATGTCGTATATATTTCAGTATAATTTATCTTAAATATAATGCTTTTTACATAAATGACGCATTTAGTTTTATCTATGTTAACTAATATAAAAATAAAAGAAAAATAAATATGGTAGCAATTAGACAGGGGTATTCATTTTTCTGCTTCTATAAACAGTGAATTAATGCCCCGTTTCACCATCGATGAATAAATATTTTATTCGACAGTAAAACTATTCCTCAAATAAAACTCCCTTATTTTGTTTCACCGTCAGTTAGTGTTTATTTGACAAATAAATCTTTGGTTAAGTTAACTGACGATTTTTGGCCAGTTAAATATTTATTCAACGAATATTGTGAAGTTTGAAATCTTTTTTGATTTTTATTATATTTCTTGAAATTGTTTTAGAAAATAATAAGTTATATATTTATATTTGCAAAAAAGAATATATAAAATAAAAAATGAATTGAAGGTTATTGTAAAAATTTATATATTTTTAGGTTATTTTTTCTGATAATAAATCTGTCAATATTAGAATGCTATGTTATCGTCATCTTCATTGTTGTTCACAGTTTTCAACCCTTAGATAACAATTTTTATGAGAAAAATGCATATTTAGATTTATTTCATTATAGCTAAAATAGCCATAGACAAAATAAGTTGAATAAGGATTCAGATTTAAGAGTGCTGTGACCGAAACAATAGCACTATTTATTTTGTTTACAACTGTCAATTGCTATTATTGAATTATTATTCTTGTGTGAATACTGAATAAGCTCAATTTAATAGAAAAATGCATAATTTTACTCATAATGAAAAAGTTGATATGTACGAAGTGGACATTTTAGCAAGAAAAATACCTTTGCCGCGGTTAGATGTATCAGAAGAAATATCCTGAAACATAGTACCATCACATAAATATTTTCGAAGATTAGAAGCCAGATTACGTGCTAATAGAACTGCATTTATAGAAAAACCGAGAACAATAAATAATGATATTGAAATAGATATTTTGGCCTATTTTGAAGCAAATCTCAGGGCATCTATTAGAATGGCTGCTACCGAGTACCAGTGTAGTGTAGGAAGAGTACATAAAATTTTAATAAGGAATAAATACAGACCGTTTATACTTAAAAACAGTCTAACATTTACATCTTGGAGACCATGAAAGACGCCTTGAGTTTTGTCATTTGTTGTTAAACAAAGGAAGAGACTTTTTAATATTTATTATCTGAAGAGATGAATCTAATTTTTCCAATAATGGTATGTTTCATGCAAGAAACAATCATTACTGGAGTTCCGAGAACACTATAATTGTGCGTGAGAGAGGATTTCAAAGAAAATTTAGTGTTAATATTTGGTGCGCTATTTTGAAACAAAATATTTTTTCATATGTATGAAGGTACTCTCACAGGTAATCGGTACTTATTTTTAAGAGACGTGTTAACAAATATGCTAGATGATGTGCCTTTAAATTTTTTTAGAGATTTATATTATCAACAAGACGGTTCACCTGCCCATAATGCGCAAAAAGTAACGCAATAATTAAATGATATGTTCCCGAGTCAGTGGATTGGTACTATCGGCCTATTTCATGGCCCGCCAGGTCGCCGGATTTAAATCCATTAGATTTTTTTTATGGAGATTTTTAAAGGATAATGTTTACAATAATGTGTATCCAGATTTCAGCATAGAAAATGTTTTACATAATATTGAAGGCCGGACGTTAAAATCAGTAAGAAGTAATTTGTTTCGAAGAATACAGTTATGTATTAATGAAAATGGAGGACAATTTGAGCAGTATTTGTAAATTTATGTATTTGTTTCAAATAATTTTTTTTTACATTCATTTGTATCGTTCATGACACTTATTTTAGTCATTTTAAAATAAAACTGATATAAATCTAAATTTACATTTCGCTCGTAAAAATTGTGATCTAAAGGTATACAAATATTATATCACTGAAATCAGAATAAAATTCTCTATCGAATAAGAAAATAAAAAAAATATAGTAGAAATTATAACAAATTTCCTTAAATTGTAGAATCACATGTAACTTGTAAATCAATACACCAAATTTTAAAATTTCGAAATATCTTTTACGGTGCTACCTCAAGATTAAAGTTTTACATAACATTGGTTTTTCATGGAAACAAGAAGACAACGGGCGCGCTATATACGAGTTGCCACATATTGTGTCCAAAAGAATAAATTTTTTGTCAAATTTCGTAAAAAAATTAAAAGAAACTATACCTCATAAACTTGTTTTCTTGGATGAGACTTGGATTTTCCAAAAAGGGTCTGCTCGTCGAAGTTGGCAGGATGCGGATGTAAAAAGCGTTAAGCGAAAAACAACATCAGATGGAAAAAGGCAAGTTTTGAAAATTAAGTGGTGGGAATACGCTTGAAGTATTTTGTTCAATTCATCTGATCTATTATATATATTCTAATAAGTATTTTAAACATAAAATCATTACAATGACTCACTTTTTTTATAAAGGTACATTATTCTTAATGCGGGAACGGAGGACGGTTGGGTTCCCAATTCTTCTCTTATTTTTGCTTCGCGAACAAACTCAGATGATTATCATGGAGAGATGAATCATGAAAACTTTAGTAAATGGTTTAAAGAGCAATTGATTCTAAATTTAAGTGAACCTTCCCTTATAATAATGGATAATGCCGCATATCACAGTAAATTAAAAGAAAAAAATCCGAGAGAACATTGGACCAAGGTCCAAATACAAACGTGGTTAACAGAGCACAATATAAATTTTGATCACTGTCCATTCAAACGGCAGCTACTTGATCTTGCTGCAGAGTAAGTTGAATATTAATTTTGTATTTTACCGTAGTACATTTTTACTCTGAACGTTTTGAATTTTGATTTATATTTGCATTTCAGGCATAAAATTACTGAAAAATTCGTAACTAACGAATACGCACTGGAATGTGGTCATCGGGTCTTACGTTTACCGCCATATCATTGTATTTTTAATGCCATTGAGAACATTTGGGGGATTTCGAAAAATTACTATATTGGCCGCGACGGTTACGGAGACAACCAAACATTAAATATGTGGACAAAAGCGCTAAACTCAGTGTCTCCAGTAGTTTCGAAAAATACTATAAATTACACTGTGGAAGAAATTAAGAAATGATACGATCGTGAAATTCGTATCGACCAGGACGATATTGAACCTCTCATAATACAAGTCAATGCTGAAGACGACAGCGGTGAAGAAGACAGCGATTTAGAAAAAAGCGACGAAGAAGAAAAGCAGCAGAGCATTTGTACACCTTAAAATATAGGTATTCCACAAGAGTTCTGTATTCTATTTCTCTATAGCCAAACACCAAATAAAAGAAATATCCAAACATTGCCTTATAAAGTAGCAATCAATGCATATGTAAAAATAATAAAAAATCCATTTTAATTTTTAAAATTTGGCATAGCAATATGCAACACGCAACACATTTTCTAAACTAATGCACATATAAACTTTGTAATTCGTGACGTCATAATCTAGTTACAAATATTGATGACGTGCTGTGAAATTATTGGAGTTTTTAATCAATGGTTAAATATTAATCGGTACGGAAAAATACTGAAAATAGTTGTTTAAATGTAATTGATTGTTATTTATGTTTAATCAGAAATGTAACACTATTTTAACTATTTGTTTAAGCCTACTTGATTGCAGTTTTGCACACCTGATAAAATTTGTTTCAAACGATATTTCTCTGGAACTAATGATCGGATTTGAAAAATAAAAAAACTGTTGAAAAGAGAATTGAAAGGCCTTTCGAACTGTGTGATGTTTGACACCCTTTTACCTTTAATTTTTTTGAGGTGCAGTCCACACCCATTTTAGGGTTGAAGTTATGCCATTGGTACTAATCCATTTAGGTGTCCACCTTTATATTAAAATTGACGTGTTCGAGCGTTTTTTGCAAAATTAATGTTAAGAAAAGAAAACTACTGGAATTCAGTCAATGGGATAAAATTTTATTTCCTCTCCTACCGGTTTCGACCCCACATGGGTCTTCCTCAGGGACTATTGATATATCATATTGTTAGTTTACATGTAATTTACAGGTAGGTTCTTTACTTACGTGAAAGTCATTTTATACATTAATAATGTTTTGTAAATACATTTGTCTATAATTGTAACAGTACAGTTAAAAATCAAATCGTGATGTTTTATAAACTCACAAGTCAAACATATGTAAAACTATTTTATAAATGCAGATATTAAATATATAGTAATTTAATAATTTTATTTTTCACAAAAAACGTGGTTTCGTGCATCTACGGTAAAACCAGCTAAGCATTGTAACAAAGATATACTTGTGTAATTAAGCCTTATTAAGGACAGTTGAGATAATTGAAGATAGGTATAATTTGATATATTTAGGGGATAGAATAATTATCAAAATGATTTAAAATTGATATCTAGTTGTGTTAAATTTGTTATTTTATGTATTTATTTTATGTATTTTAATTATTAATTTTTAATTTTTTTTATTTAATTGTAATCAATTTTTTATTTATTATTTTTATATTTATATTTTAAGATGTTGTTATATATTTTACTTAAATACATTGTGTCTGATCTTAAATTTATATTCTTATCATCGTTATTAATGTGAAGCATTTCTAACGTGAGGCGTTTATTAAGATTTGTTTCTGTTGTTAATATTTTAGTGTTTTCAAAATCGAAAGTGTGATTTTTAGATTTGCTATAAACTAACAATATGATATATCAATAGTCCCTGAGGAAGACCCATGTGGGGTCGAAACCGGTAGGAGAGGAAATAAAATTTTATCCCATTGACTGAATTCCAGTAGTTTTCTTTCCTTTCATCAATTGACCAGTCAAGAAAAATCCGTCTACCATTATTCAGCAGGAACGCAACAAGAGACCAGCAGCATCCCCCCCCCCCCTTTTCAACATGGATATCTTCAATGAAATAATCCAAACCTACGGTAACGAAGCTAAGTACCACGTTAAGCATATGTTAAATATAACTTACAAACTTGTGTCTGCCTTAAACCAGCGCATATTTCTTTTAAGATGCAAACAGGGTAATATCTTTCCCAAACACATTACAAATAATTTCAGATGTCTCAATAATATATTATTAAAAGACAACCCCTATAAAAATGATACAAATAAACTTGTAAAAAACTTTAAAACCCAAACCCTTAATCTTGAAATTAAGATTTCATGTTGGCGTATTAATAAATTAGAACAACAATATAATTACCATTTTAATCAAATTAAACAAAACGTAAGTTTCATCCATTTTCATAAAATACAAATAATGTTCCAACGTAAATTCGATTATTACAATAAAAAAATAAAATGCATCCAAATAAATAAATTCAATAACCTACAAAATAACACACACAATAATAAACATATTCGAGGCGAAGAGAGTTGGTTTCTAAATCTTACCAACACTGAATTCCCAACACACGTAGTTGACATGCTGTCACTAGGTCCCAAGTTTGCCATACCTTTAAATATCAATGAAATCCCAATTTTCCAACTTATTGCAGATACAGAATTTATAATCAGTCAAACACAAGACGTAGATGTCCGCAACATGGTTAGAGCTGAGTTCACAAACATAATGACTAATTTCTACAACAAACATAAACAAACAAATAATTCCACAGAATTACATAAAAACTACAACAAAACAAAAAAGTTTTTAAAAGAAAACCCGGACATAATAATATTAAAAGCGGATAAATCAAATAAAACAGTTGCCATATCTAAAGATGAGTATAATAGTAAAATGAAAGAATTATTACAGGATCAAAATACATATAAATTATTAACAACAGATATTACTAAAAAAATACAAAATAAAAACAACAAACTAGTAAAAATTTTACATGACAAAAAATACATAGACATTTCAACAAAGAAAAACTTAACATGTGACAATGCAATACCACCTAGAATATACGGTTTAGTCAAAGTACATAAAGTAAATAAACCCTTACGACCTATTGTATCCGGCATTGGGTCACCAACAGATAAATTATCTAAGTTTTTAGCTAACCTTTTTAAAGGTTTAGAACATGAGAATTATTACATTAAGAACACTTTTGAATTTCAACAGTTTATCATTCAACAAAAATTACCATCAGATTACATACTCATATCACTAGATGTAATTTCACTTTTCACCAACATACCAACTGCATTAGTTATCGAAGCTATAAAAAAACACTGGGACATAATTAGTTCACGTACAAAAATTCCACAATCTGACTTAATAGAACTGACAACGTTCTGCTTAGATGAAGGGTATTTTCAATTCAACGACACATTTTACAAACAAGTTTGGGGAACCTGCATGGGGTCCTCCTTATCCCCCGTCATAGCAAACCTAGTGATGGACGAACTTCTTGAGCAAGTTATTCCAAAATTAAATTTTAAAGTGCCATTTGTAAAAAAATACGTAGACGATCTGATACTAGCAATTCCCGCAGATCAATTAGATAAAACAATTAGAATTTTTAATAGTTACAACAGTCATCTTCAATTTACGGCAGAAGTAGAACAAGTAGGTAAGATACCTTTCCTGGACATCACACTCCTCCACCAGGACAACGGTTTCATTCTCACACAATGGTACAAAAAACCAACTGCTAGCACCAGATATCTTCATTATTTTTCACAACATCCAACTACACAAAAAATAAATATGGCAACTAACCTCATACACAGATCCATGAACTTAACCACGTCTGAATTACAAAACGAAACTATTAAAGAGGTTAAGGGGTTGTTACGAACAAACAAATATCCACATGGTATAATAAACAGTATATATAACAATTACAAAAAAAATAAAAACAATAATAACCAACAAATTACAAACAATACAATAACTTCTCAGAATAACGTACACATAATACAACCAGAAATAAAACAATCTACCTTACCAACTTACGCATCATACATATACATAGATGGCGTCGCTTCAAAAATTTCAAAACTATTAAAAACACATTTAAACGTTCAACTAGGATACAAAACTATTAAAAACATTGGTCGTACATTCACACAATTAAAATCAAAAATTAACAAAAATTCTAGATCAAATGTAGTCTATAAAATCCCATGCAACAATTGCGAAGCTCAATACACTGGGCAAACTAAAAGATACTTGGAAACGAGACTGAATGAACACAAACGAAATTGCATGAGAGACAGTAAAAATCCCGGGAATTGTGCACTAGTAGAACATAGCAAATCTAAAAATCACACTTTCGATTTTGAAAACACTAAAATATTAACAACAGAAACAAATCTTAATAAACGCCTCACGTTAGAAATGCTTCACATTAATAACGATGATAAGAATATAAATTTAAGATCAGACACAATGTATTTAAGTAAAATATATAACAACATCTTAAAATATAAATATAAAAATAATAAATAAAAAATTGATTACAATTAAATAAAAAAAAATTAAAAATTAATAATTAAAATACATAAAATAAATACATAAAATAACAAATTTAACACAACTAGATATCAATTTTAAATCATTTTGATAATTATTCTATCCCCTAAATATATCAAATTATACCTATCTTCAATTATCTCAACTGTCCTTAATAAGGCTTAATTACACAAGTATATCTTTGTTACAATGCTTAGCTGGTTTTACCGTAGATGCACGAAACCACGTTTTTTGTGAAAAATAAAATTATTAAATTACTATATATTTAATATCTGCATTTATAAAATAGTTTTACATATGTTTGACTTGTGAGTTTATAAAACATCACGATTTGATTTTTAACTGTACTGTTACAATTATAGACAAATGTATTTACAAAACATTATTAATGTATAAAATGACTTTCACGTAAGTAAAGAACCTACCTGTAAATTACATGTAAACTAACAATATGATATATCAATAGTCCCTGAGGAAGACCCATGTGGGGTCGAAACCGGTAGGAGAGGAAATAAAATTTTATCCCATTGACTGAATTCCAGTAGTTTTCTTTCCTTTCATCAATTGACCAGTCAAGAAAAATCCGTCTACCATTATTCAGCAGGAACGCAACAAGAGACCAGCAGCATCCCCTTTTCAACATGGATATCTTCAATGAAATAATCCAAACCTACGGTAACGAAGCTAAGTACCACGTTAAGCATATGTTAAATATAACTTACAAACTTGTGTCTGCCTTAAACCAGCGCATATTTCTTTTAAGATGCAAACAGGGTAATATCTTTCCCAAACACATTACAAATAATTTCAGATGTCTCAATAATATATTATTAAAAGACAACCCCTATAAAAATGATACAAATAAACTTGTAAAAAACTTTAAAACCCAAACCCTTAATCTTGAAATTAAGATTTCATGTTGGCGTATTAATAAATTAGAACAACAATATAATTACCATTTTAATCAAATTAAACAAAACGTAAGTTTCATCCATTTTCATAAAATACAAATAATGTTCCAACGTAAATTCGATTATTACAATAAAAAAATAAAATGCATCCAAATAAATAAATTCAATAACCTACAAAATAACACACACAATAATAAACATATTCGAGGCGAAGAGAGTTGGTTTCTAAATCTTACCAACACTGAATTCCCAACACACGTAGTTGACATGCTGTCACTAGGTCCCAAGTTTGCCATACCTTTAAATATCAATGAAATCCCAATTTTCCAACTTATTGCAGATACAGAATTTATAATCAGTCAAACACAAGACGTAGATGTCCGCAACATGGTTAGAGCTGAGTTCACAAACATAATGACTAATTTCTACAACAAACATAAACAAACAAATAATTCCACAGAATTACATAAAAACTACAACAAAACAAAAAAGTTTTTAAAAGAAAACCCGGACATAATAATATTAAAAGCGGATAAATCAAATAAAACAGTTGCCATATCTAAAGATGAGTATAATAGTAAAATGAAAGAATTATTACAGGATCAAAATACATATAAATTATTAACAACAGATATTACTAAAAAAATACAAAATAAAAACAACAAACTAGTAAAAATTTTACATGACAAAAAATATATAGACATTTCAACAAAGAAAAACTTAACATGTGACAATGCAATACCACCTAGAATATACGGTTTAGTCAAAGTACATAAAGTAAATAAACCCTTACGACCTATTGTATCCGGCATTGGGTCACCAACAGATAAATTATCTAAGTTTTTAGCTAACCTTTTTAAAGGTTTAGAACATGAGAATTATTACATTAAGAACACTTTTGAATTTCAACAGTTTATCATTCAACAAAAATTACCATCAGATTACATACTCATATCACTAGATGTAATTTCACTTTTCACCAACATACCAACTGCATTAGTTATCGAAGCTATAAAAAAACACTGGGACATAATTAGTTCACGTACAAAAATTCCACAATCTGACTTAATAGAACTGACAACGTTCTGCTTAGATGAAGGGTATTTTCAATTCAACGACACATTTTACAAACAAGTTTGGGGAACCTGCATGGGGTCCTCCTTATCCCCCGTCATAGCAAACCTAGTGATGGACGAACTTCTTGAGCAAGTTATTCCAAAATTAAATTTTAAAGTGCCATTTGTAAAAAAATACGTAGACGATCTGATACTAGCAATTCCCGCAGATCAATTAGATAAAACAATTAGAATTTTTAATAGTTACAACAGTCATCTTCAATTTACGGCAGAAGTAGAACAAGTAGGTAAGATACCTTTCCTGGACATCACACTCCTCCACCAGGACAACGGTTTCATTCTCACACAATGGTACAAAAAACCAACTGCTAGCACCAGATATCTTCATTATTTTTCACAACATCCAACTACACAAAAAATAAATATGGCAACTAACCTCATACACAGATCCATGAACTTAACCTCGCCTGAATTACAAAACGAAACTATTAAAGAGGTTAAGGGGTTGTTACGAACAAACAAATATCCACATGGTATAATAAACAGTATATATAACAATTACAAAAAAAATAAAAACAATAATAACCAACAAATTACAAACAATACAATAACTTCTCAGAATAACGTACACATAATACAACCAGAAATAAAACAATCTACCTTACCAACTTACGCATCATACATATACATAGATGGCGTCGCTTCAAAAATTTCAAAACTATTAAAAACACATTTAAACGTTCAACTAGGATACAAAACTATTAAAAACATTGGTCGTACATTCACACAATTAAAATCAAAAATTAACAAAAATTCTAGATCAAATGTAGTCTATAAAATCCCATGCAACAATTGCGAAGCTCAATACACTGGGCAAACTAAAAGATACTTGGAAACGAGACTGAATGAACACAAACGAAATTGCATGAGAGACAGTAAAAATCCCGGGAATTGTGCACTAGTAGAACATAGCAAATCTAAAAATCACACTTTCGATTTTGAAAACACTAAAATATTAACAACAGAAACAAATCTTAATAAACGCCTCACGTTAGAAATGCTTCACATTAATAACGATGATAAGAATATAAATTTAAGATCAGACACAATGTATTTAAGTAAAATATATAACAACATCTTAAAATATAAATATAAAAATAATAAATAAAAAATTGATTACAATTAAATAAAAAAAAATTAAAAATTAATAATTAAAATACATAAAATAAATACATAAAATAACAAATTTAACACAACTAGATATCAATTTTAAATCATTTTGATAATTATTCTATCCCCTAAATATATCAAATTATACCTATCTTCAATTATCTCAACTGTCCTTAATAAGGCTTAATTACACAAGTATATCTTTGTTACAATGCTTAGCTGGTTTTACCGTAGATGCACGAAACCACGTTTTTTGTGAAAAATAAAATTATTAAATTACTATATATTTAATATCTGCATTTATAAAATAGTTTTACATATGTTTGACTTGTGAGTTTATAAAACATCACGATTTGATTTTTAACTGTACTGTTACAATTATAGACAAATGTATTTACAAAACATTATTAATGTATAAAATGACTTTCACGTAAGTAAAGAACCTACCTGTAAATTACATGTAAACTAACAATATGATATATCAATAGTCCCTGAGGAAGACCCATGTGGGGTCGAAACCGGTAGGAGAGGAAATAAAATTTTATCCCATTGACTGAATTCCAGTAGTTTTCTTTCCTTTCATCAATTGACCAGTCAAGAAAAATCCGTCTACCATTAATGTTAAGTGTCCAAAAATTGCGCTGATAATTTTCGCTGGGCCACCCTGTATATTAATGAATTTACAATTATTTCTAAAGTCAGTCCGTATTCCTCTTAGAGAATATAAAATGATTTGAAATAATTGTAGTTGATTTTCATACCATACATTGGCAATCATAAAAATGATCTTGTTTATATTATATTTTATACCGATCGAATATTGATCTTGTCATTCGATTGTCAGTGTCAGTTAGAAAGTATCGTGTCAGTTTTTTTCTGTTACTGATTAATCATGCCTAAAGGTTTATCAAAGCAGTCAAAAATACTGACAATGAATGTAGTGCATTATTTTGAACGGGAACTAGACAATGGTGGCCCATTAATTCCATTGAAAGCCGTACGAGAGGTATTTTTTTTTCTATTTTTTTTTAAATTTAATTGAATTATGTACTTTTAGAGAGCAGCTAATGCACTGCAATTAAGCAAACCAGTTGTAAATAAGATTTCGGGACAAGTAGGAAGAGGCGAATTTGTCAACTGTTACTTGAAGAAATAGTTATGCAACACGCATTGCACTTTTTTCTAAAACAAATCAGTATCCCATATATTTATAGTAGTAGATGACGTCATTACTTTAGTTATATTATTTGATGACGTGAGTCTTCTCCTTCTCTGTTTTGACTATAGTAGGGATTTATAGCTACAATAGTATTTTAAATGATTCCGTATTAAAAGTGAGTGAAATCCCTCCAACTTTTTTTTTTCTTTTAAACATCAGTAAAACTTTTGTTCTTTTTCACCTCTTGAAGCACGCGGAGTTGTAGATTTTTTTAATCTTAAAAATTCATTACCAACAATGATACACCTAATTGTTTGTCGTCTAATAATAGCATTCATATTATTAATTATTTCGTTATATCGCCAAGCCGAGGAAAATTATTTATTCGCCCTGGATATAAGTCCGGCAGTATCCGAATCTACGCCGATTGTTAGTAAAGAAATACCGTCAACTGCACCTCGAAGTACATCACGAAGTATGTACAAATAATTAATATAATTAGATCTTAAATAAATAAATGTGATTAGAGAACTAAAAAAGTAATAAAATATTTTATAATTTAATGGATTTTGTATATTTTCACAGAAATCTTCAAAAAGACAAGTGTTGCAGCCGAAGCTGCTGCAGACAAAACAGATAAATTATTTAATCAAAATGAAATGTTTTTAAGACAAAATGAAAAAAATATTATACAGAAGGATAAAACCGTCTGACGGAGAAAATGAACATGTTTTCAATTTTCCATTAACAGAAAGGGATATCACAATTTAAATGTTCAAATAGTAAGTTTTTCATTTTCCAGTTTTACTTGTTTATTGAGTATAATATTTTAATTTCAGATTTGTGATGCACGTTTGCGTATAATAAATTGCTTCGCACGTTTCCCTGCAAGCACTCACGATTCTCATGTTTGGAGAAGTAGTTCGGTTGAGCGCGCAATGTGTGCTAATTTTGAAGAGGGAGATAGAAACACGTTGATGATAGGTAAATACAATTGAAACAATAAATTTTGTAATATATAATTAACTATTTTCTGTTGGTCACAGGTGATCCTGGGTATGCGTGCTTACCATGGTTAATGGTTCTCCTCCAGCGGGCACAAAAGGACCGTGAAGTGCGATTCAACGATGTTGTCAACCGTACGAGGAGTTCTGTGGATTGTAGTTTCAAAAGGAAGATTCAGGTGTCTCCTGAGGGATCGGACTCTCCATTATAGTCCATGTAATGTAGAAAAAATTGTCATGGTTTGTACAATGTTGCACATTGCCATTTAGTACAATGTATATGATCCCGTACCAGACAATTCGTTTCATTTTTTCTTCGATAACTTTTTTCCTTCTATGACTTTACTGCAAGAACTAAAGTCGAGAAAAATTAAAGGAACTGGGACAATCAGAGAAAATAGAACATCAAAATGCCCTGTACGCAGTTCATCCGTTCTGAAAAAATGTACAAGAGGAACATTTGAATTTGAAGACCAAGGAAGATGGCATTATTATATGCAAATGGAATAACAACAATGTTGTAAATATTACTTCGAATGTGTCATCCGTCAATCCAATCGATACCGTGAAAAGATATTCACAAAAAGAGAAAAAAAAATTGCAGTACCACAACCAAATATTATAAAAAAATATAATGAAAATATGGGGGGTGTCGATAGATGCGACCAAAACATATCTCTGTATCGCGTTTCTATTAGAGGGAAAAAATGGTATTTCCCACTGATTTGCCATAGCGTTGACATGGCTGAACAAAACGCTTGGCAAGCAGCCGCTAGAACCGCACCAGTCAGCACGAGAGTGCTACCAACCGGACCATACGGCGATTGTGCGAGGCCCGCAAACGAGAACTCGGGATGGTGAAACCAACGGCACACGGGACGTGTCAATGGAGTTAAACTTGATCATTTAGCATTCAGAAGAAATATAGCAACTAATCTGCTAGAGAGTAATCGAAAATTAACAAAAAGAGGATCGTCTAAAGAGATCTGTAAATTTCCCTGAAAATTCAAGATATGATAGACTTGACCATCTAGTTGTCTACAAAGAAAAACAAACCAGATGTGGCTTTTGTCAGAAAAAAGTGCAATTCCAATGTCAAAAATGTGAAGTTCCCAAAGAATGTTTTGTAAAATATCATACCTTATAAATATTTATACGTTAAAATATATGTTTTTACTAGTCATATAAATTATAAGATGTAATTATAATAGTTTTTGTTAATTTAATATAATTTTAAATCTGAGGCAATAGTAGTATATAAGGCTACTGTCCTTTAAAAAGAACAGCCGTTTTTTCAAAAAATACTGGTCTAAATACGAAAATTTCACCATATATATATTTATATATATATATATATATATATATATATATATATATATATATATATATATGTAAGCCCTATTATACTAAATAAAAACATATTAAAAACTATAAATTTGCATTAAAAATAATTTCAGCGTTATCTAGGTTAAGTTTACCCTGATTTTCACAAAATCGGGAATATGTTGCTCTCACCCCAGAACTTATTTAAAAGAAATAAAAAACAAGAAAATTTAAGATACCAACTTGTCAAATGATATTAACCTATACCTGAAAAAGGGTCAAAATTTTAATGTAATTTAAATTGGGGTCACTTTAAAAACTTTTCAAAATAATCACTATAAAGCTTATAAAATAAGCCGAAAGTAAGAGACTATTCTGGAGGTAGGAAGAAAATCTAAGGAAATCAAACCTCAGCAGATATAAAATTTTAGTAGAACTCTATGATCCACTGAAGAATTTAATTAATACTGTGACGAAGCGTCACGATGCAGTTTTAATTTAACAGTATTTTTGAACGTAAATTTGAAGTCAAATTTACCGCAGCGCTACTTTCCAAATATTTTAAACACTATTGCCTAGAATTTGTATTTGAATCAAGCAACCGCGCAAGGCCAGCGCGCGCACGTCTAGTAATGGCCGAACAGCATGGAGATTTATTTGTTTACATTGTGTTTTGGTGAAGTGTTCTGCAAACCAGTGCTCCGATTTTCTTGATTCAAACACCATGAGATGTAAGATAATGTTCTACGTAGTGCAGTGCCAAACACATCGCAGTGGTTTTTGTGAAAGTGGAGTTTTGAAAAACATAACCATCGAACATGTGTTTTGGTTGTAGTCAAGTTACTCGTTCAGTTAATTTCATGCGGCGAAATTAACTCGTTTAGTGACTTAAGGCAATAGTAAGTGTATTGTTTTTATTATTGTTATATTGTATGCTAAATGTTATTTATTTATATTTATTTATTTATATTTATTTTTTATATATTGTTTTGATCTGTGACTATGTTCACCCTCCGGGATGGAGGGGCGGAGGGGAACAGTATAAAAGCTCGGTCATTGACCGACTCAAGCCTCTTTGAGAAAGTTTTGAAAGACGAATAAAAGACGTTATTAGTGATTTCGTGTTTCATTTGTTCAAGTTATATTTCAGAAAATCCGTAAGGTAGGTGCATATATATACAGTATTTACGGATAGTGTAATAGTTGTTTCCGCTGTTTATTTTCTTCATTCTTGTGCGGCGAAACGTGTGCTTGAAAAAGTCATCGGGTTCCCGTCCTGTGCACGAGCGGAGTGAAAGTCTCGATAGTTTGCGAGTCCCGATTACTAGAGCAGGAAAAAGCTAGTGATCGCGTTACCACTATCGGGATAATTTTGGATAAAATTCGGCCTAAAAATAATCTTTTGATTTCGCGAGCCGCGAGACAGGATTTGGCCTGTTTTTCTCTTTCAACCAGGATCCAGCAAGGATAGTTCGGTCCGATTGCACTTTGCGTTCGTTCTTTTCCTCATCCTATAACCTCGTGTGCGTAAATGTGAGCGAGCAGCGCAGGGTAAAATATTTTTCCGAATAAATATATTTAATTTTTTTTATTTATTATTTCTTTACTGTCTTTTTTTCTTGGAAATCGGCCCGTCGCATTGTGTCCAAGCGAGCGATCACCACTGGAGTTGGAATCCGTACCTTGGACATTTTTCTCCACTGAGATACCCGTGGCCGTCGTCACTGGAAGCCTGCGAGTTAGACGTCTCTACCGTTACGTAGAGTGGCGCCCGAGATTTGGCAATAAGTAGCGCGACAGCGTTTGTATATTTTATTATACCGTAACCTGTCGACTAATTCCGGTGCTTTTGCACCAGTTCTTGTTTTGCAGGCTGTGGCGGCGTACTGTACGTTGTGTGACGCGAAGATATCGTCGTAGACCGTCACCCTTCGCCGAGTACGATTGGGACCGGCGACGTAACGACGTCACAATACAAATAATAAATACATAATATAAATACGATACAGTACGATTAATGTAGAATCCAGTGATTTTCCCGAAAAAAATTAAAACTTTGGTGATGATTGCCTTTGAAATATTTTTATATTAAAATTGTTATATTATGTTGCAAAACTTGTAACCTGCTTTAATATTTTGGGCACATACAAAAATAAAACATTAATATATTGTTATAGTTTTTCGTCATACCTTGCTGAGAGGAGAAAAGAAGTGGACTTAAATTTCACCTGGGCGGAATATTCACCCGGGCGCCACTCTGCATTCAATAGTTATTGCCTTACATTAAAACAAAAACGTCATTGACATGTATAGTTATTTATTTTCTGCACTTATATTTTTTACATAATATGAACATACATAAAAAAGTATAGTTTTCTGTTTTCTTTATTTTATTTTTCACATTTCTTTAGTACAAGAACAATAGAAAAAATAGACGGTTTTCATTCCGATTCACAATTTTACGTGTTTGAAAATTACGTTTACAATGTAAATATGCGTCAGAGAGGAAACGTTATTTATTTAAATTGCCGAAATCGACAAACTTGTCCTAGTCGTGTGATTTTAAGAAATGACATCCTGATGGTTACCCAACTGCATAATTACGAAGCAGATGTAGCTGAAGTTTAACTTTTTCGGATGAGAACCTCTTTACGCAGGAGGGCTCAGCAAGAAAATACAGAGCTAGAAGTCATTTTCCGTGAGGAAGAACAACGTTATCCTGAAGGTGCTGCACTGCTGAATGGTTTCGAGAGTATTCGTTCCAGCATGTACAGAAGCAGAAGACTAGAAACTCCCAGAATACTACAAGATCTACTAGAGTATTTGGAAGCCATTAGACAACGACAGTATGTAAATCAATACATATTTTTTGAAGAAACATAAAAATAATTTTTATAGATGGTTCACACGCTATGGCAGAGATTTGCAACCTGCAGCAAATGACTTTTTTAGAGGTCAATAACAAGTGCCGACAATAGCATATCAGTTCTGTTTGTATCAGATACTATTTTGCACCATGTTAGACAGCAAGCAGGTGTCCATCTTCATATGGACGCAACTTTTAAAGAAGTATCTCGAACTGGAGGAGCACTACAGCTATTAAATATACATTTTCTTTACGATGATATGGTAATATAATATGGGAATTTAATTATCTCATATAATAAATAAAAATATTTTAGACATTTCCACTGCTTTATGCATTAATGGAGCACAAAACAAGGCCAGCTTATGAAGCTGATATAAACTATTTAAAGCAGATATTAAAAAATACCGTAATTGAAAGTGTGATGGCAGATTACGAAACGGCATTAAGAACTGCAGTTATGAGAACTTTAGGTAGAAATACATGTCTGAAAGGTTGCTGGTTTCACTACTCCCGAGCTGTTTTCTGCAAAGCCCAAGAAGAAGGATTATTTCGCCCTGCAAATCATCAAAACACAAGACATATGGTTCGTGCAGCAATGGTTTTGCCATTATTACCTAGGAATTTGCTGATGGAAGGCGTTAATGAAATAGAAAATATGGCCTAAGAACGTAATATTAATGTGAATCCTTCTATTAATTATTTACGTAGATAATGGTTACCTCTTCAAATCAGCGTCTATGGTGAATATCACCGCACCAATAATTCCGTTGAGGCTTTTCATCGACAGCTTTATCGGTATATTTTCATAAATTTAGTATATGTATATATATATATATATATATATATATATATATATATATATATATATATATATATATATATATATATATTTACAATTGTTTCTCATTCATAGCGTCATGAGAAGACCTCATCCTAATATATTGACTTTTACATCTAGACAGATAGATATATGGAGCATGCGCGGACTTTTGACTTTATTCGACTCCGTACAGGCGTTATGTTAACTTAATCAACGCATTAGAAGAGCTGAAGATCAGTTGGCAATAGATGGAAATGTAAGAAAATTTTTACAATACATTTATTTTTATTGAATTTAGTGTTTCTATTGGTTTTGCAACTATATATTACAATTAAAGTAAAATTGTAAAGTGGTAGATATTCTAGACTTTAGCCCAAATAAGTTTAATCTTAGAGACTGATGATTTTCCACTATTTTACAAAGTTTCCATTCCATTTGTTACTATGATTTTATCACTGTTCTCTTGTCATCACAAGTAGCTTCAAAATATAATTCTAACCTTTTATTAAATCCAATACAAGTGGATCTGGCAATTTGATTCAGATTTGATTTGCGATTCCATCTGTTTTTTTTTTTGTTCTTTTTTACTGATATATTATCAGTACCACCCCTGATATATTTTTTATTACATAGATACGAGTTATTGTTTAAAAACAAAAGTATTTATTAAATCACTCAAGATAATGCGACAACTATGTTACAAAATGAAGATACATTCTACTTGACTGTCAAATAACTTCTAGTAACCTCTCTCTATGTTACCAAATATATCTAACTAACTTAACATTTATTTTACAATCACAAAACTTACAATTATATTTCAAGGAAGTGTAGAAAAATCTATAATTGAAATACCCTACTATGGAATTGTACTATATTTACAAATGATGCTGTAAAAATGCTTAAAACTGTAATGTATTACATTTAATGATACCAGATGTTTCTACATCGTTTATCAATGGGCACATTTAGCGCAAACCGCTCAATTTCGTTAGGGGACTGAGCACTCAGTAGTGCACTGAATGCAGAGTACAATACTTAAATTAACGGCTTTAAAATTGTTATTTTAAACGTCGTGGATGTGAATGCAATAAATTTATTACTTTTAGCCGATGCTGATGATAAACCAATTCATTTCAATACGGTTCTAAAATATTATTGAAAAATTAACTAAATCATTAAACGACGTTGTGACCGAAAGAAAATTAGTTGTTCGAAATAAAAATTATTTTGAAATTATTAAATTATATTTACGTTATTAAAATCATAACGGACCGTTGTTTATTCCACAGACGACATTTTAATTAAATTAGTGAACAACTGCATTCACTGTTGTTACTTTGTAAGCGCTTTCTGAACGTTCAGTAAGCGCTCACATGCGCTGAATGCGCCTAATATTTTTCAAATACAAGATGTGTCTCTAGATATCTATACAGGCTAAAGATGTCGTGATTTAAATGTCATTTCTGACACTCGTTTGTCTGTTTATCCGATAAATTCATGGCTCTCGATATATTACTTATGATAAATTCAAACGACCCAATCATTATACAAAATACTTGAATATTCAATTAATGGACACAGTATTATACTGATAAAATTTTGTTACAGCGATAAATTTCTGCTACCAATTAGACATTTCTTATTGTATATAACTGTTGGTATGATAGTTATTTTTTATTTCAAAAATAATAATTCATTTTGTGCTGTTTTTTGATTTCATTTCACCATACACGACACGATCTCTCTCTCAATTTGCTTTTATGTTTATTGATAAGTAAAAAAAAATCGTGTAAAATGAATATTTATCGGTAGAATTGATAAAACTAAGTATATATATATATATATATATATATATATATATATATATATATATATATATATATATATATATGAATGAACACATACTTAATACATTCAAACACAAACAAAAAATTAAATTCAATAAAATTTTTCACAAAATAATTTAAATAAAATAGACATACTTTCAAAACAAAAATATGATTCACTAAAAATTCAAAAATGATGGTTTAAAAATCTTAGTAACACAAATATTCCGAAAAATGTTCAAAGTTGCCTCAGCTTAGGTCCCAAATTTTGCATTAACCCTTCATTAAAACAAATTAACATTCAGAAATTACTCAGTGATGTCGAATTCATCATTTCAAAAACAAATGAAGGTAATAAGAATGTGACCAGAGGCAAAATCACCAACATCTTAACAAATTTTCTAAATTCACATAAACATTTAGATAATAATTTCATTAATAAAATTTACTATGACACAAAAAGTTTTTTAAAAAATAATCCCAATTTGATTGTAACACAATCAGATAAAGGTAATGTCACTTGCATAATGGAAAAGAAAAAATACAATGAATTAGCTTCAGAAATACTATCAGACAGTTCAGCATATAAGTTACTGAACAAAGATCCAACATCCAGCATACAAAATAGAGCCAATAAAATAATTAGTGATTTCAAGAAAAATAAAAAAATTGATCCACAATTAGCATCAACATTAATGATTTCCAATTCGACCGCACCAAAATTCTACGGTGCTCCTAAAATCCATAAACCTAATCTCTGTCTCCGACCTATAATAGCTTCAATGGATGCACCAAACTCCAAAATTGCTAAATTTGTTACAAACATACTAACGATATACAATAAAGACAACAAGTATTACATAAAAGACTCATTTATGTTCGCAGAATTTATTAACAATTTCAAAATACCAGAAAATTACATTCTCATTAGCCTTGATGTTGTGTCTTTGTTCAGTAACATTACAGTCGATCTAGTTATCACCAGTATTACAAAAAATTGGAATAACATTAGTGACAATACGGCCCTCAGTAAAACTGAATTTATTGCATTAGTTCAATTCATCTTTGACACCAGTTACTGCCAGTATAATAATAATTACTACAAACAATTGATTGGTAGCCCCATGGGAGCTGTAGTCCGTCCCATCGTCGCTCAATATGTTATGGATGCAGCACTTGATGATTGCATTCCAAAACTATCATTCTAACTACAGTTTATCAAGAAATTTGTAGACGATATTATATGTGCAGTACCTGCGAACAAAGTTGAAGAAATAGTACACATTTTTAACCAATACGATCAACATTTACAATTTACATCAGAGATAGAGCGTGAAAATACACTACCTTTCCTCGACACTCTGGTAATAAGAGACGACGAAGGAAACTTAAAAACAAATTGGTATGTAAAACCTACTGCATCTCAACGCTACATTCATTATCAATCACATCAACCAAAAAACATGAAAATAAATGTAATTCTAGCTTTAAAAAACAGAATTTTAAAAATTTCACATCAAACTTTTCACCAACAAAATTTGAAAATACTGAGAGACGTATTGTTGACCAATGCTTATCCAAAAACATTAATTAATAAATTACTTTTTGGTACGCCAACACAAAATACTAACAATAATATTGAGTTAAATAACAATAATCTACCTGATCCGGAAACTAAAACGTTGTACGCTTCCTTTCCATATATTCCCGATCTCTCACCACAAATAATGGGGATTGTGAGATCCCCTACTTGCAAAATTGCCTACCGCAATTGTGTTACAATCAAAAGCATTTTCACAAAACTCAAGGATAAAACACCCACTTTACAACAATCTGGCGTTGTGTATTGTATACCATGTCAAGACTGTGACAAAGTTTATATAGGTCAAACTAAAAGAAATCTACAAAGCAGACTTACATCGCACAAAAGTGATGCTAGACTTAGACCAAAATCTAATGCCTTAGCAGAACATCAACATTTAAAACAACACCAAATTGACTATGAAAATGTAAAAGGTTTTGACATAGAAAATAACGATTACAAACGCTCCTTCCTTGAAATGGTACACATACACAACACAAACAACTGTATGAATAAAAGGAAAGATGTTGATGATTTGAGTAATATATAGTTATTTATTAGAACATATCAAATTTCAAACAAGTAGAAATTCAACGGCAGTTACTTGACTTTTCTCACTTTTTCAAATTTCAAATTTACCGCCAACCTGTGTGGAATAACAAAAATAAGAAGTAGGTTAAATGTAAAACTACGTCTAAACTTGTAAATTTAAGATGAACACTGAGGCATGTGGTGCATACATAAATTTCTGTGATTTGTAATATTTTACAGAATTATTATTTTAAAATTATAACAAAACATTTATAAATATCAACAATGTTAATTACAACAATTTAAAAATAGTCAAGATAAAATGTTCATGGACTCGACAATTTTCAAAATTATAACTCTACCAAAATTGTAAGTTAATTAAAAAATTATTATTGTACATTAGTACTATTTTAAATAACTTTTTTATGTAGTGACCTGAAGAAGGAATAAAGTGATTCCGAAAGCTAGTCAAAATTTAAAAAGACGTAAAAATTATTAGCCCGATTCCTGACTGACCTGAACTAATTGCAGTCACAATTACCTTCAACTGATTTGTTTTAGCCTACTTAATGGCAATTTTGAACACCTGATAAAATTTGTTTTAAACGATATTTCTCTGAAACTAATGATCGGATTTGAAAAATAAAAAAAACTGTTGAAAAAAGAATTGAAAAGTTTTTCGAACTGCGTCATGTTTGACACCCTTTTCCATTTAAAATTTTTGAGTTGCAGTCCACACCCATTTTAGGGTTGAAGTTATGCCATTGGTACTAATCCATTTAGGTGTCCCCCTTTATATTAAAATTGACGTGTTCGAGCGTTTTTAGCAAAATTGATGTTCTGTGGCCAAAAATTGCGTTGATAATTTTCACTGGGCCACCCTGTATGTCTACGCCTTATACTATAAATATATGTAAATAAAGTTATAACTCTTTTTTTTGTCCCTTTTTTCATCCAAATGGCTAGCGTGGCCCGAATCCATCCAGATTTCCAAGTAAAAAATATGTTCTCAGTTCCGCCCTGTTAGTTTGTGTTCTAAAGTTCTAACTTTTGTAGTTAATATTTACGATTAATTGCCTCTAAAGTGTGAATAATTTGTTTTTTCGCCTAAATAGGCATGTATAATTTGTTTATTGTTTTTATTTTCAAGTATTTGGACCTATAATTCTTATATATTCTAATTCAGTTTTTGTTCTGAAGGCATTGTTTTCTTTTCACGTTGTGAGACGTATAATTTTGTTTATTATTGTTTTCTTTGACGTTATTTTACGTAAATAATTTGTATTTTGTTTTTTCTGTATTTTTTATTTGTTATTTTGAATATGAACGTTTAGATGGCTACCGTTCTAATTCACAATTATTTACAATAGATAATTATTTGTATAAAGCAAGTAGACGTTTAGCCGCTACTTCTTATCTCATAGGTAGGAATTACGAAAATTGTCCTGCACGTGTGATTTTAAGATATGGTATTCCTACTATAACAAACCCTCATAACCATGAGGCTGATTTAGCTGAGGTTCAACTTTTAAAACTGAAAACTTTCCTAAGAAGAAGGATACAACAGAAAAACACTAAAGTAGAATTGATTTTGTGGGAAGAACAGCGTTTTCCTTTAGGAGCAGGTGTACGTTCAACAATGTATAGAAGTAGGAGAGTAGGTACGCCAGCAATACCAAGTACCATTGTTGAATACTCTGAAACAATTAGGCAACAACAGTACGTTAAAGTGCAATATTGTAAAACAAATATTTAGTAAATAAATTTCAGATAGTTTAACCGTTATGTACGGGATTTACATCTTGCCGAGAATGACTTTTTAGAGGCTATATTACTGCCTCGGAAGACAGTGTCTCAGTAGTTTTTGTCTCGGATGCAATATGTAAGACAACAGGCAGGTGTCCACCTACATATGGATGCAACGTTTAAAGTCGTTCCTAGAGCAGGTGGAGCGTTTCAACTTTTTAGAATACATGTGTTGTATGATGATATGGTAATTTTTTCATTTATGTATAAACTAAACTAAAAGTATGATTGGAGTCAATGAGAAAATATATTGAGTAATTAATTTTTCGCGAGAAATTGCAAAACACTTTGCCGCCTTTAAATATATGCTAAAAACAGAATATTTCGCATTTAAATACATTGTACTTTAAAATAATGCGAATGGATAGTATTATTTGTTTCTTTCAGTGAATTATGATTGGAGTCAATGAGAAAACATATTGGGTAATTAATTTTGCGCGGGAAATTGCAAAACACTTTGAAGCATTTAGAAAATCTACTAAAACCGATTATTTTGCATTTAAATACATGGTACTTTAAAAAATGTTGCTAAATAATATTATTTGTTTCTTTTATTGAATTTTCGCATAGAAAGACTAAACAATAATTTTTTTTTCTGTAGTAACGTTAACTATAAGATGAAAGGTTCAGTGCAATATCATACAATCATATTTTTAATTTTCTATATTAATAAAGCAGTATTGCAGCGAATTCTTCGTATAAATTCTATACCTACTATACCTTGAGCCTATAATATAATCTTAAGTAATTAAAAGAAACAAATAATATTAATTATTGGCTTTATTTTAAGGTACAGTGAATTTTAAGGCAATATACACTAAAATAACCTAGCAGGTTTTCCAAAGACGGCAAGATTTTTTTCAATTTTCCACGCAAATTATATTTACCCGGCTTGTTTTCTCATCGTACCAGTCAGATATTGAAATTAGTTGAAAATTTTTTTACCGCCACCCTATATATATATTATGTGTGTTTATAGACTTTTCCATTGCTGTTCTCTTTAATGGAACACAAAATGAGGGCTGCTTACGAAGCAATAATAAGTTATATGAAACGCATATTGCGAAACACGGTAGTTGAAAGCGTAATGGCTGACTATGAAACTGCGTTGAGATCAGCCGTGATGACAATTTTGGGACGTAATACCAGATTGAGAGGTTGCTGGTTTCATTAATCGCGTGCAGTCTACAAGAAAGCACAAGAACTAGGACTTCTTAGAGCAGGCAATCGCCAAGAAATAAGAACAATATTACGCGCAGCAATGATACTTCCATTGTCGCCGCGTACACTTTTAATAGATGGTGTAAATGAAGTCGAAAATATTGCTCAGGAACGCAATATTAATGTGGCTAACTTTTTATATTATCTGCGTCGGCAGTGGTTACCTCTGCAAATAAGTGTGCATGGTGAACAACATCGAACTAATAATTCTGTAGAAGCTTTTCACCGGCAACTGTACCAGTATTATAAATTTCTTTAATGCTTTAATTATTATGTTTTACTGGATTTTATTTTTAGTGAGAAGACCACATTCAAACATATGGACGTTTAGGCGCTGTTAATTTCTATAGAATACGCCAAGGCTCTTGATTTTACAAGACTCCGCACGGGAGTAATGTTACCGCATCAACGACGACGTCGTTATGTATCTAGACCAGCGAATCAGAAGAGCGAAATAATGATTGACGGCAGATGGAGATGTGTGTAGATTTTTATTGTATATGGGTCACGGTATTGGTCGTTTAGAGGCTGTTTTGCTCGGAATGCTGGGTAATACAGCATGTCAACCACCAATTCCACTACCGGTATTACCTCCAGTAGCACCACCATATCCACCACTACCACCACCATCTCCACCTGTATTACCCCATCTCCACCAGTACCACCCTCATCTCTACCAGTACCACCCTCATCCCCATCAGCTCCAGTAATACGTTCGCCAGGTCTAGAAGTATCACCTTTGCCACGCGCATTACTTTCGGTACCATCACCGGCAATTCCGGCACCATAAATCCTACATTCCCTACCATCTTGTGTTGTGTGTTACACATTATACAAAGCAATTTTTACTTTTGGATTGCCAACATCTCAGCCTATGTGGTGAATGTGCGCAATATTACCACATTAGGGAAGATGGAGAAAATTCACCTGCAACACGCTGTCCCCTGTGGTATAGCAATAATGCATGAGCAAGTTCGGGGTTTTCGTACCCCAATAAACCAATTATCATCCTTTAAATTTCAATATCACAATCTTTCGGTAATTGCCTCATATTTTTTTTACTAGCTCAACTTGACTTGCTAGCAATTACGTATTTATTCCATATTATATACTGGCATATACCTCTTTATATTCCTTTATCTGCTGGCACCTGCCTTTCTATCCATCATCACCTGCTGAAACCTGCCTATCTATCTAACGTCAACTTTTGGCAACTACCTCTCTATCCAACGTCACCTGCTGGCAACTTCCTCTCTATCCAACGTCACCTGCTGGCAACTGTCTCTCTATCCAACATCACCTGCTGGCAACTGTCTCTCTATCCAACATCACCTGCTGATAACTGGCTCTCTATCCAACGTCACCTGCTGACAACTGCATCTCTATCGATCACCACCAGACTGCTGCTCTATCGAACATCACCTTCTGGCACCTGTCTATCTGATTTTCGCAAATTTTTCTATTATGTACGTGGTATGACAGGGGTAAGGCTGCGCGATATTGAAAAAATGATATCGAAAATCGATAACATTTTAATATCGTTAATATCGATGTTATCGATATTATCGGAATTATTGATATATTGATATTATTGGAATTATTGATATATCTATATTATCGATATTATTGATATTATCGGAATTATCGAAATTATTAAAACTATCGACATAGTTAAAAAGATTAATTTATCTATTTTATAGAAATTTTCTATAGTACTACAAAAATTATTTATATTATCGATATACAAGTTATTAAATTTAAATATCATAACAACAAAGTCCTACTAATATCAATAGGGTATAAAGTTCATTTAACAAAAATTTAGTTATATTTTATATGTAAATTAGTAATATTACATATATATATATATATATATATATATATATATATATATATATATATATATATATATATTGTACCGATATATGTCGTATATATTTCAGCATAATTTTAGAGAACTAAAAAAGTACATAAATATTTTATAATTTAATGCCAAACAGATAAATTACTTAAACAAAATGAAATGTTTTTAAGACAAAATGAAAAAATTATTACTCAGAAGGATTAAACCGTCTGACAGAGAAAATGAACATATTTTCAATTTTTCATTAACAGAAAGGGATATCACAATTTAAATATTCAAATAATAAGTTTTTCATTTTCCAGTTTTACTTGTTTATTGAGTATAATATTTTAATTTCAGATTTGTGTTGCACGTTTGCGTATAATAAATTGCTTCGCACGTTTCCCTGCAAGCGCTCACGATTCTTATGTTTGGAGAAGTAGTTCGGTTGAGCGCGCAATGTGTGTTAATTTTGAAGAGGTAGATAGAAACACGTTGATGATAGGTAAATACAATTGAAACAATAAATTTTGTAATATATAATTAACTATTTTCTGTTGTCACAGGTGATTCTAGGTATGCGTGCTTACCATGGTTACTAGTTCCCTTCCACCGGTCACAGAAGGACCGTGAAGTGCGATTCAATGATGTTGTCAACCTACGAGGAGTTCTGTGGATTGTAGTTTCAAAAGGAAAATTCAGGTGTCTCCTGAAGGATCGGACTCTTCATTATAGTCCATATAATGTAGAAAAAAGTGTCATGGGTTGTACAATGTTGCACAACATTGCCATTCAGTACAATGTATATGATCCCATACCAGAATGGGATGGCTTAGTCAGGGAGCCATTGAACGACCAGCATCACCAGGACGATGGAATGTACAGAGAGGCAGGGCAACAAAAACGACACACATATGTAGAAAAATATTTTTAAAAATAAATAGTAAATAATTAGAATAAAAATTATCCATTTTCAATGACCAAGAAAACAAAAACATGTTCCCAAGATTCTTGTTCAAGTGATTCAAATTTTGAATTAGGAATTTTCGATTTCGATAATTCTTGTTTAATATTAATATAATTTATTTTTATTTCCTTCAAGGTATTGACAAAACTCCGTCAAAGAAAAAGAAATCCTTAGAGACACTCGTCAACAAAATAATTCAAACAAATCAAATTTAAAACGATTTTTCATATTTCGTTATAGATACTAACGATTTCATTCATATTTCGTGCCAATTGGATTAGATTTAGATCCCAGGAAAATGGATGCCGTAGGCTTCACTTTTTCATATGCTATGCCCTATACAGAAGTATATATACAGATCAGTGATTAGCAAGCCATGAGTCGATATTCTGTTGTCACTTTATTGTTGCTATGGTTATAGTACGACAAAAGATCTCAAGTTGACGTTTAAATTGTTTTATAGTTGTGGTATCTATTCAAAGTTTTGCTCCAGGTACCCAGCTAAGCACTGGATTTGGAAATCCCAAAGTAATATTAGCATACCTTACTTAATATAAATGGATTACTGTACAACCTGGAAATAACCAGACAGGGATGTATTTAAAATTTTAATACCGTTAATTTCTTAGCAATAATCATTATCTTCGTGGAATTGCAAACAATTTTTGCATAAAAACGAAACTGCTATAACATAATGTTCTTATTACCAAGAGTACATCAACGTTACTACAACTTGTGACAATTATTAGAGTATTTTTCATAAAACATGGTATTAAAATTTTAAATACATCCCTGTCTGGTTATTTCCAGGTTGTACAGTAATCCATCTATATTAAGTAAGGTATGCTAATATTACTTTGGGATTTCCAAATCCAGTGCTTAGCTGGGTACCTGGAACAAACAGTGTATTCTAATGGATTTCGTACAATTCTATACCCTATAGCAGAACGCATAAAGGTCACATTTCTTTCCATACTTGTACTGCAATTATAAAATGGCGCCCCATTTTAGTCCTTTTTTTAATCTTCCTTCGTACTTCGAACAATTTTATTAGAAGGAAAAAAATATATATGCTTCGAATGCAATTGACTTAAACCGAATGCGAAATGGCAAAATATAAATTAAAACTAACTAATTTTATTTTAAATTAAATAGATTTTTAAAATACCTGTACATTTGGGAGCACCAATGGCGCACCCAAGATAATGTTTAACAGTTTTAAATTAAAAATTTTATTTTTTAAAGGTAATAAGTTGTATGTTTCACTCTCTCATACAATGTTTTATGGCAGCTGTCCTTAAAATATTCCGTACGAACAACTTATATAGAAAAATTAAACTTTTTATTGAGTGCGGGCGCATATTCTATAAATGCTAAATAATTATTAATATGCTGCAATATATGTAGTCTCATGAGCCCTCCCTTTGAGTGGGCCCTTGAAGGAGTCAAAATAATTATTGAAAAACACATACAATTCTAGAAAAGGTATTGTAAATAATGCGCCCTGCACAAGGATCTTAAACAAAAGACATACGAATTTGGTAAATTAGACAAACATAGCCCCATCAGGAAACTATTTTCGTAAATTATAGATATGTGGAAAAAATCCATATATCATTATATGTATATCATCACCTCCTTGTATATGCTAAATAAATAAATATAGGCGATATGTAAAATTTACATTTGTTAATTTTTACAAATAGCTTCCAAGTAATTTATTTGTTTCACCGGCACGATGCCCCTTACATAGTACAGTGCCGGCCCTGGTTTGAATGATTTATTAAAAAAAAAAAATGAGTACAAAACATACATAGCAGATATAATATAAAACAAACTTATTTTTTTTAATAAGTTATTCTAATTAGTTCATAAAAAATAAAACTATTCTTAATTGTTTGTACATAATTTTTTTTCTGTCCATTTGAACTTGTGAAGATCTGCTATGTTTAAAAGTAATTTCAAGCTTCTAAATTTAGTAAATACAACAAAAAATAAAATCAACAATTTTAGTGTTAGCGGCTGATTGTTAACGCACCTGTATTCGGACAAGTCAATTTCAATTCGTAATAAAAAAATCCTTCATGTACTTTATTGTTATTAACGATTTTGTACGTAAGTTATATTCGGAGAATGATGTAAAAATAATAACAATATTAATATTTTTTTTTAAATTAGTGTGCCCTTGACAAACACTATAGTCGAAATTTTTAAGCAGTAGAGAGACGTCATAGACCTGCAAAAAACGTTACAAAATGAAATAAAACTTGTAGAAATTTTCGAAAGATGTTTTTTTTAGAAAACCGAGTAGTAAAAAAAGGTATCATAAAAAAATTACTTATTTATTATATTTACTATTATTTCAAATTAAAATATGAGGTATTTAATGACATTTCAATTTATTTATAATAATTGCAGTGTATTTTTTTTAACACACGTTGGCTACGACTCAAATAAAATATGTTTACATATATTTGTTTGTCAAATAATATAATATAAAATCTTTGTTTGTTCGTTTAAGTTGTATTGTTCCTTATAATTGTTCGTATTCGTGTTCTTTGTTTCTTGTTATACGTTTATTTTATTAGCGTAAGTAATAATGCCTAAAGCATTATCGAAGCAGTCGCAAGTGCTAACTGCAAATGCGACTACATATTTTGAAAAAGAACTGACAGTGGACCATTACTGCCGTTAAAAGCAGTTCGAGAGGTATGTTATCATTTCATTTGTTGTTATTAAATTTGGCATTGCCATATGCAACATGCAACACAATTTCTAAACTAATGCACATATAAACTTTGTAATTCGTGACGTCATAATCTAGTTACAAATATTGATGACGTCTCTCTACTGCTTAAAAATTCCGACTATATACAACTGCACTAGATAATGGCGTGACTCTCCCATACTTTAAACTGACTATACCGAGAATAATATTACTACCCATCAATGTTTAGATATATACGAAAAATGTTATTTTACTG
This sequence comes from Stenolophus ochropezus, assembly GCA_035578165.1. NCBI lineage: Eukaryota > Metazoa > Arthropoda > Insecta > Coleoptera > Carabidae > Stenolophus > Stenolophus ochropezus. The sequence goes on along the minus strand of JAQOWZ010000003.1, from coordinate 45,724,102 downwards.
CCTTAAATTGATTAAAAATGTTTAAAGGTGGATTTATGCAGCCAAAATTAAAATTAAGATTAACATTTACATTATCACTAAAAAGTTGAATACACAATAATATATGGAGTGATTTACGCAAGCAACTAACATTAAATTAACATTAAAACTTAACTAGAAAGATGACCAACTTCCAACTTTTTAATGTTAATGTTAGTTGATTACACTACTGCGCAAACGCAACGTATGTCATTTGAAGAGGTTTGAGAATACTTTAAATTTAATTGTGTATCCGGTCTTCTTCTTGTCATTCATTTGACAAATAAGTAATAGACAAACAAATATAATAAACAATAGAAGTGTTCTTGAAAATAAACTATAGCGTCAACTCTATTGGAAATTTAAATAATATTACTATATAATTATTTTATTTCAATACTTGTTAATGAAACTATGTTAATTATCATAAACGTAATGTAGCGATATGTATTATTATATCACTGCCTCAATAAAGTCAATAAAGTTATTTTTCTTCAAACGTCATAAAAGTGACATCTTCTGTGATGTGATTGACAAGGTTGAAGTTTAATTTCAACGCCGGCGTAATATAATTTTTCATTCTAGCCGCCGTTTAATTTATTCGCCGCCGTATGTAGCAGCTAATAAGAAGTAACTTATACAATAGAAATCTGTAATATCGACCTAAATGTGACTATAAAAACTATATAACCTAAGAATAAAGTTACTAAAAATTATGAATAACTGACAGGTAATTAAACGTCAAATAGCAATTAATTTTTAAAATTTCTACATTTGAAGAAAAAATAGCATGTGTTATTCAGAGTAAAAGTGCCTTTGTGTGCCTCGCATGTAATTGTCCGACTCGCTTCGCTCGTCGTGTAAACTTCCATACTCGCCACACAAAGTATCACTTTTACTCTTAATAACACAATATACTATTTTGTTATATTTTACACAATTTGTGTGTTATGGTTTTATAAACATTGTCTAATTTAGGGGCTCCAAACTAGTTAGTTTTGCTACAAGATTTTGATTTCTTAATTTGGCATTGCAATCAAGGTCACGTGATTTAGCAGAAAAATAAAATGTATCTAGGTTTAAACATGATTATCAAATCATTTTAGTTCAGTGTTGTGAAGGTGTTAGTTTGCAGGGCTGGATTGGCCCGGCGGGATACCGAGATTTTCCAGGTGGCCCGTGACGGCTTGTGGCTTGACAGTGTTAAAAAAAATACATCAAAATTTAGAGTTAAAAAATAAATCAATACAAAAATAACAGACTTTTAATTTTTAAATAATTCTCTACTACTCTTGAATACGCGCCAATATTTTATAGCTACTTTTCTTTTTGATAACCATTTGTTAAATTCATACGAAGTACGTAGCATGCCGTAGAATCTTACAGTGTAGAATTGCTTTAGTGCCGAAGTGCCATAGTGCCGAAATACCACAATGCCGAAAGGTACCCCACCACCAATGCCATAGCGTAGAATAAAGCTAGTGCCATAGCGCCGAATCCGAGTTGAAATAGGAAAGGCCGAAATGATTTCCAATGTTCTCAGGGCAACTTTACAGAGAACTGTAATGTTTAAATATCCCCTACTACCCCACAGAGTGCATTGCCGTGCATTATATGTATTTTTTCTCAAGTACACTCACACAAGAATTTCGATCTAGTACTGAAGGTTGATATCATAATTATTGTATTAAAATTGATTAATTAAGTTTCGATGTCAATATTTTAAAATCAAGAGTATAGATTATACTACACAGAAAAGTTTTTTGATTAAATTCCTAATCTGGAACAGGATTTCTCAAACTACAGTACGATTAATGTAGAATCCAGTGATTTTCCCGAAAAAAAATTAAAACTTTGGTGATGATTGCCTTTGAAATATTTTTATATTAAAATTGTTATATTATGTTGCAAAACTTGTAAGCTGTTTTAATATTTTGGGCACATACAAAAATAAAACATTAATATTGTTATAGTTTTTCATCATACCTTGCTGAGGGGAGAAAAGTAGTGGAATTAAATTTCACCCGGGCGCCACTCTGTATTCAACAATTATTGCCTTACATTAAAACAAACACGTCATTGACATGTATAGTTATTTATTTTCTGCACTTGTATTTTTTACATAACATGAACATACATAAAAAGTATAGTTTTCTGTTTTCTTTACTTTATTTTTCACATTTCTTTAGTACAAGAACAATGGAAAAATTAGACGGTTTACATTCCGATTCACAATTTTACGTATTTGAAAATTACGTTTACAATGTAAATATGCGTCAGAGGAAACGATATTTATTTAAACTGCCGAAATCGACAAACTTGTCCTAGTCGTGTGATTTTAAGAAATGACATCCTGATGGTTACCCAACTGCATAATTATGAAGCAGATGTAGCTGAATTTTAACTTTTTCGGATGAGAACCTCTTTACGCAGGAGGGCTCAGCAAGAAAATACTGAGCTAGAAGTCATTTTCCGTGAGGAAGAACAACGTTATTTTGAAGGTGCTGCACTGCTGAATGGTTTCGAGAGTGTTCGTTCCAGCATGTACAGAAGCAGAAGACTAGAAAGTCTCAGAATACTACAAGATCTACTAGAGTATTCGGAAGCCATTAGACAACGACAGTATATAAATCAATACATATTTTTTGACGAAACATAAAAATAATTTTTATAGATGGTTCACACGCTATGGCAGATTTGCAACCTGCAGCAAATGACTTTTTTAGAGGTCATATAACAATTGCCGACAATAGCATATCAGTTCTGTTTGTATCAGAAACTATTTTGCACCATGTTAGACAGCAAGCAGGTGCCCATCTTCATATGGACGCAACATTCAAAGTAGTACCTCGAACTGGAGGAACACTACAGCTATTAAATATACATTTTCTTTACGATGATATGGTAATATAATATGGGAATTTAATTAATCTCATATAATAAACAAAAATATTTTAGACATTTCCACTGCTTTATGCATTAATGGAGCGCAAAACAAGGCCAGCTTATGAAGCTGTTTTAAACTATTTAAAGCAGATATTAAGAAATACCGTAATTGAAAGTGTGATGGCAGATTACGAAACGGCATTAAGAACTGCAGTTATGAGAACTTTAGGTAGAAATACCCGTCTGAAAGGTTGCTGGTTTCACTACTCCCGAGCTGTTTTCAGCAAAGCGCAAGAAGTAGGATTATTTCGCCCTGCAAATCGTCAAAACACAAGACATGGTTCGTGCAGCAATGGTTTTGCCATTATTACCTAGGGATTTGCTGATGGAAGGCGTTAATGAAATAGAAAATATGGCCCAAGAACGTAATATTAATGTGAATCCTTCTATTAATTATTTACGTAGACAATGGTTACCTCTTCAAATCAGCGTCCATGGTGAATATCATCGCACCAATAAATCCGTATATTTATTTACAATTGTTTCTCATTCATAGCGTCATGAGAAGACCTCATCCTAATATATTGACTTTTACATCTAGACAGATAGATGACTTTTTTCGACACCGTACAGGAGATATGTTACCGCATTACGTACGTCTATCTTAATCAACGCATTAGAAGAGCTGAAGATCAGTTGGCAATAGATGGAAATGTAAGAGAATTTTTACAACACATTTATTTTTATGGAATTTAGTGTTTCTATTGGTTTTGCAACTATATATTACCATTAAAGTAAAATTGTAAAGTGGTAGATATTCTAGACTTTAGCCCAAATAAGTTTAATCTTAGAGACTGATGATTTTCCATTATTTTACAAAGTTTCCATTCCATTTGTTATCATGATTTTATCGCTGTTCTCTTGTCATCACAAGTAGCTTCAAAATATAATTCTAACCTTTTACTAAACTTTTTTTAACTATCTGCAATTATTGTCCAAAACAAGTGGATCTGGCAATTTGACTCAGATTTGATTTGCGATTCAATGTGTTTTTTTTTTTGTTCTTTTTTACTGATATTTTATACTAGTATTATTAGTCCCTGCACTAGTAATACCAGTGAAGTTTACTAGTTTTTGTTTCTGAAATGAACAAGTGTAAAATACTGGTTACAAGTTGGGAACTAGTATTTACTAGTGTATTTGACATAAAATACTAGTATTTTGTTTCTCAAAATATTTGTGTTGTGTGTCAGACTAGTAATTTGCTAGAGAAAAGCTACAAGTGTCAAAAGTCTTGTAAATTTTTATTATAAATTTTACTAGTCGTATAATTTTATTGTTTGTGTGTTATTCTTTTTCATATGTAATTTAATAGTTCTTTGTTAATATTTATTTAGTTTCATTTGGTGTTTGTTGTTGTTTAGTGTTAATATATTTTTAAAATAATATAATGTGGTCAAGTGACTCTGATTCTAGTGATGAAGAAGTAGTTGTGCGTCGTCTGTTTAAATTATTTACGAGTTGAACCAATGTTTCATGCCAAGTTTTTAATTGTTGTGTAACACTGTGCAACTTTGCACGAAATATAAATAATGAGGAATTGGATGCTATTAGAAATGAATGTGATTCTGATGACTGTAACATAAAGGTTGGCCAAGGTTTAGAGGAAGAGAAAGAAGAGGATTTGCAAGCTGCTGAAAAGTTCGAAAGAATTCAAAATTATTTTCGAACATAATTTAACTTTATTTATTAGTTCTTTTAAAAGACAATAAAACTTTAATAAGTTAACCAAAAAAATCTAAATAACTTAATTTAAAAAATACAATTTTCTGCCATCTTCTCCCACTATTTCTCCATCTTGATTTAAAGAAACAATATTTTGGTAAATTTCAACATTACTTTCGTCGTCTGTTAACCCTACAGTAAATTTAAATCTATTTTTGAACCCTAATTCCTTTTCTTTTTGCAAAATTTCCAGTTTTGCTTTATAATTTTGTAATTCTAAATATTCAATATGTAATTTTAATTTTGTCTCTTTAGGCCTAAATCGGTTTCATGTTCTTCAAAAGATGAGCTCTCTTTTGTGACGAATCTTTTTAATTTTTTTGTTTTTTTCCGGCAAATTTACAGGGGGACCAAGTTGTTGTATGAAAGAAGAGGTTGACGGGGCACTAATCTTTCACTTTCCACATGAGTAATGTACTATCGACCCTCCTCTGGCAAATCCGTAATGCGTATGCCCTACATGTCATTTAAGAATACGATGAATTTAACAAACTAATTATTAAAGTAAAAAATCTACCTCATTACTTATGGTATTCATATTTTCGTTTTCTTCTATTAATAAATCTTTCTGGCTTAAAGCAATAATGGATGGCGATTCTTTTCCTATTATTTCTAGAATAATATCGTCTATGGGAGTTTTCTTTGATTTCTTTCTACCACCTGAGGTCTGAGGTCTTTTGTTTATAGGGTGCTCTGTTTTGTCAGAGGGCCATTATTTATATTGTTAAAGATGGTCTGAATGATAGTTTTATTTGAGATAGACACCCAGCTGAGCTGGCGAATCTGTGGTGTTTGAGTAAATTTACAATTGTAAGACAAACAATATTTAGATTAGATGGTTATATTTGATAAAGAAATATATTATTGTGACAATTACAAATTACATTTAGGAATTTTTATATAAAGAAAATAACAGATACATACCTAGCTTGTCCGAGAAGTCTCGATGTTGATGGGAATAGGATATATTTCCAATAGGGAATTTTATAGAGGATTCGGAAGTTAGTCTCAATGCCTGACATGGACCAATAGCAGAAACAGCCTTCCTGGTGAAGCAAGTAGCGGATTTGGAAGTTAGTCTCAATGCCTGACATTAGTCAATAGCAGAAACAGCCTTCCTGGTGAAGTAAGTAGCGGATTTGGAAGTTAGACTCAATGCCTGACATTAGTCAATAGCAGAAACAGCCTTCCTGATGAAGGAGTACAGATTTGGACTCGGGTTATAAACAAAAATATCCCTCTTCACACATTCAGAACTATGGTGGTCCGGGGGTAGTCCATGATCCGAGCACGTGATCGTATAAGCTTCGAGAATATTTTTAATATTCCATCTCACTTGGATGCATGATAAATTCTTTGTCTTAATCCTTTTCCAAAGATACTGATTTTTAACAGTTCACACGTACGATGACGCATCATCTAGGAAACATTTTTTTTTTCAAGTGGTTGTAACACCCTGGCCTGGGCTAGACTAAACAATAAACTGATAAGGTCTCGTGCCGTACAGTTGCACAAAAATTCATTATACAAATTAAATAGTTTGTTCATTAAATATTTTTATACGTATTAGAGATTATTTCTAATATTATTAATAAAATAAAATTATACATGCAGGCAGTACAGCCTCAATATGTCTCTCTCAAATAAATTTAATAATGATGTTCGACATAAAGCAAAATCAATTTTAGATTCATTATTACAGTTCAAAATTATTCTTACCGCTCAAATTTTTTTACGTATATTTAAAGAAACAACACCATTGTCATTGTACTTGCAAACAAAAGGGATGGATATAATTACGGCTTTTAATATGGTGAAAGACACATCAGACAATCTATAAAAAATTTCAAGAAAATTTGAAAAGGTGTATGGGTAGCAATTAATTTTGTAACAGCTGCCAATAAGGAAATAGATTCACGAGATATTGATATTTTCATTGAACCACATCTAGACGCCAAAGAAGAAGAAATATATTAATCAATGCTAAAGATTTATTTCGAATAAACGTTCATAACATAATAATGGATAATGTAGTTAACGGTTTAAATGAAAGATTTGATGATTAAGCTGATAATAATACGATGTACTACTACTTGTCAATCATGAAAAAATTGCATCAACTGTTGTTATACAGTCTTACAAAAATTTAACGTACATAGTTTAGCTTATTCAAATTTATTTTTAAATTGCAAATATAAAGAGATAAAGGAATTGTCTCAAACAAAGTAAATTAGAAGCATGCATGATTATGTCATGTGAAAAAGATATATTAAACAGCATAGAAAATGTGACCAAATTATAGATGTTTTAAAAGAAAAAAGTAAATTATTAAATAAAATATTGTAATTTTTTTTTTTACCATTATTGTTTCGAAAGTATTTATTTTATCTTTTTTACAACCTATACCACAGTGTAAAGCGAATATACATACATATGTACATATGTCTACGCCTTATACTGTAAATATATGTAAATAAAATTAGAACCCTTTTTTGTCTCTTTTTTCGTCCAAATGGCTGGCGTGGCCCGAATCCATCCAGATTTCCCGGTACAAAATATGTTCTCAGTCCAGCCCTGTTAGTTTGTGTTCTAAAGTTCTAACTTTTGTACTTAAAATTTACGATAAATTGCCTCTAAAGTGTGATTAATTTGTTTTTTCGCCTAAATAGGCGTATATAATTTGTTTATTGTTTTTATTTTCAAGTATTTGGACGTATAATTCTTATATATTCTAATTCAGTTTTTGTTCTAAAGGCATTGTTTTGTTTTCACGTAGTGAGACGTATAATTTTGTTTATTATTGTTTTCTTTGACGTTATTTTACGTAAATAATTTGTATTGTTTTTTCAAAATTTTTTATTTGTTATTTTGAATATGGAACGTTTAGATGGCTACCGATATAATTCACAATTATTTACAATAGATAATTATTTGTATAAAGCAGGTAGACGTTTAGCCGCTACATCTTATCTCATATGTAGGAATTACGAAAATTGTCGTGCACGTGTGATTTTAAGAGATGGTATTCCTACTATAACAAACCCTCATAACCATGAGGCTGACTTAGCTGAGGTTCAGCTTTTAAAACTGAAAACTAAGAAGAAGGGTACAACAGAAAAACACTGAAGTAGAACTGATTTTCTGGGAAGAACAGAGTTTTCGTTTAGGAGCAGCCTTGATAAATGGTTTTGAAGGTGTACGTTCAACAATGAATAAAAGCAGGAGAGTAGGTACGCCAGCAATACCACGTACCATGGTTGAATACTCTGAAACAATTAGGCAAAAACAGTATGTTAAAGTGCAATGTAGTAAAACAAATATTTAGCAAATAAATTTCAGATGGTTTAACCGTTATGCACGGGATTTACAACTTGCCGAGAATGACTTTTTTAGAGGTCGTATTACTGCATCGGAAGACAGTGTCTCAGTAGTTTTTGTCTCGGAGACTATCCTGCAATATGTAAGACAACAGGCAGGTGTCCACCTAACATGGATGCAACGTTTAAAGTAGTTCCTAGAGCAGGTGGAGCGTTTTAATTTTTTAGAATACATCTGTTGTATGATGATATGGTAATTTTTTCATTTATGCATAAACTAAACTAAAAGTATGATTGGAGTCAATGAGAAAATGTATTGAGTAACTAATTTTGCGCGGAAACACTTTGCAGCCTTTAAAAATCTGCTAAACAGAATATTTTGCATTTAAATACATTGCACTTTAATAGGTTAAGCGCCAAAGAAATTTGTATAAACTTTCTATATTAACCAAGCTTTTTTATTGTCAGTTTGTGATATTTATGTGTTTCTCATACCGATGTTACCTAATTATGGTACACCCAAATCCGAGCGAGCACTATGTTTCACGATATGTCAGCCGTGTTTATCTTGCAAATTTCGACTTGCAATCTTGACAATATCGTTTGCTTGTTGCATTATTTGTTACAATAATTATGAGTATCCGTAAAACGTATTTTGCATTTAGCTTTACAACAAAACCAGGATATTGCTACTAAAAACCTGACACCAGCATTAGATTTTACAGGGCCACAGCGGACACAGTACTGCATTATAACCCATAAGAAAGTAAACGTTTGGCCAGGCAGGATCGATAAAAAAGTAAAAGCCAGGCGGACACCGGTGTCCGCCATGGCCAGATGCATAACGGACACCGGTGACCGCCATGGCCAGATGCATAACGGACACCGGTGACCGCCATGGCGCTTAACCTGTTAATATAATGCGAATGGATTGTATTATTTATTTCTTTCAATGAATTATAATTGGAATCAATGAGAAAACATATTGGGTAATTAATTTTGCGCGGGAAATTGCAAAACACTTTGAAGCATTTAGAAAATTTACTAAAAACCGATTATTTTGCATTTAAATACATTGTACTTTAAAAAATGCTGCTAAATAATATTATTTGTTTCTTCTAATGAATTTTGGTATAGAAAGACTAAACAATAAATTTTATATTTTTTTTTCTGTAGTGACGTTTACTATAAGATGAAAGGTTCAGTGCAATATCATACAATCATATTTTTAATTTTCTATATTAATAAAGCAGTATTGCAGCGAATTCTTAGTATAAATTCTATACCTATATTTTGAGCCTATAATATAATCTTAAGTAATTAAAAGAAACAAATAATATTAATTATTGGCTTTATTTTAAGGTACAGTGAATTTTAAGGCAATATACACTAAAATAACCTAGCAGGTTTTCCAAAGGCGGCAAAATTTTTTTCAATTTTCCACGCAAATAATAGTTACCCGGCTTGTTTTTTCATCGTACCAGCCAGATATTGAAATTAGTTGAAATTTTTTTTACCGCCATCCTTGTAATTATTTACTAAGGTGAACATAACACACATCTTTAAGGAATAATTGCATTTATACAGAACATATTTTTCAGTGTATCATTTACTGATTTTCGAGTATTTTAAAGACAACTATAATATCTATGGTTCTGTTCTCCAATATAGCTGCGAACCGCAATATCTGGAACAAAGAGTTGAGAAGCCTAATATATGGGATGACGTTATATATAAATTGTACAAATACTTACATAATGTATTATTTATAATTACATTAAATATTAAATTTTATTTCCTAAAAAAATTTAGGTGTATTATATATTATTAATTATTGTCAACTAATTGTAAATGTAATGAATACAAAATATTATAAATTTATAATATATTTCGTATATTTATTTTATGTTTATATTATCGAATTATTTACATTTGGCAATAACTTGAAATTTGTTGCTAAATTTTAACGAAAAACAAAAATTGTTTGAAAAACTTATTGTTGAGAAAAATTTCTACAAGAAGCATGTCTGTAAGTACATTTCACATTAATATTGAGTTTTCTAATAATAAATATAAATATTTTTTCCTCAGAATAACGAGAACGACGTGGAAATAATGAAGAAGAGGGCGGAAGAAGATAAAAAAGTACGTTTATTAAAGAAATTATTTCTTTTATTAATAATGATAAAATTTTAGAAAAAGAAGAGGAGGTGAAAAAAGAAAAAAAAGAGAATAAAACAGAAAAAGAAGAGAAAGACAGAAATTAAAAAAAGGTATAAATTACATAAAATTATTATTGATAATAAATTGAAACTAATTTACGACATTGTTTACAGCACAAAATAAAAACACCAAAAACAACGAAAAAATGTCGAAGGGGAGAAATATATACAACATTGTTAATAATTATTCTTAATAAAAAATATAAAAAAACGTACATTTTGCCTTTAATTTTTAATTATATTACATAGTAATATTTTTTAATAAATTTAATTTCAATACTAACTTCTTCCAAAAACAATTTAAACAATTAAAAATAATCTGTTCGTGTGAATAAATACATTTTTATTATTTTTATAATTTGTTTACATGCATCAAAATTGATATTGTTCTGTAATTTTCAAAATACAATAGGCTTCACTTTTTATTGTTCTGGTATAAAACTAATTACATCCAAGGAGAACTACATATTTTGACAATTCTTTTGCAAAGGAATCACGTATTACAAGTGTTGCGCATAGAATCTAAATTTGACCAAAAAATTTTAATATTCTATAAATAAACAAATAGGTACTTACTTTATTGTTGTAAACGTTTTCATCTAAAATATAATTGTTATTAAAAATATAAAATATAATATATACCTACATTTGTATACAACCAAATAATTATTTAAGAATGTATTGTTATTATTTATGCAATAAAACTGCATTTAAAAACCTGCCTAAAGTTTGTGGTTCAATATTCGTTATATTGTTATAATTTAACATTTACATATTGTAAAATATTCTTCATTAAATCATCTCTATTACAAGGTACTTACATATGGAATATAAATATTTATATATTAATCGTTAATAAATTTATTTTTTAGTTGAGACTATAACCGACACGTACTCAGATACACAAAGATGGAAAATATTGTTAAAATAAATGAGAATATAATATATTCTTTAAAATAAATTCACAAGACTATTCCAGAATGGATTATTTAATCAATAAAACTCCATTTCAAAGTCGATTAACAATCTTACTTTTAAAAATTGATATTTGATTATTATTCAAACACTTGCAAAGGTAAATACATACTGTAAAGTATTCTTACCTTATGTATAAATACTTTTTTATCTAATTTATACATATTTTAGAGAGCTACACAATGGATTCTGTCTGATTACGTGAAAAACCTGAAAACCCTTTGCTTCATACCGTTTTGGAGGGAATTGTTTAACAATTTCATGTACAATAATTAGTATATAAATAAATAATGTATCTGGACCTTATTAAACTTTAATTAATTGATTTGGCTCCATTCCTGAATACCCCAGTTTTGGTGTTCGCGACCAAAGTGAAGCCGCGCTACTCTATGTTCCCTGGTCAATTGTGGGCCATTTGCAGGTCTTCTCGCACGTAACCCGTGTTCCTCTAATCTTCTTCTTACAGTTCTTTCGCTTACTGCTACTCCCCGTACCTCTTGCAACTCGTTTCGTACCCTAATGGCAGTAGTGTCCCTATTTCGCAAAATTCTTAATGTTAAAAAGTGATCATCCCGAGCAGTTGTACATCTTCTTCTGCCTGATTCAACTCTTCTGGTGTAGTTTCCAGTTTCGTGAAAACGTCTAACAGCCCTTTGGACACTACATCTTGAAACACCAAGAACATGAGCCACGTAGTACTGCGATCGTACTTCTTGAATAAGAGCGATAGCTCTGGCACTGTCGGTCGGGTTTAAAACCATATTACAATTTAATGAACACTAATGCAATGATTCTTGACAAGATTGAGAACGTTGATATAGAAACAATGTCAAAAATGATACAAGAACTGGAAATAAGAAATTAACAAAAAACATTTTAATTCCATAGTGAGCTTGGATTATTTTTTTTAAATTTCATATTACATAAAAATGTTTTTTGTCACAGTTTATACGATATCTACATATTTTTTACTTGATTTATCCCATAGAAAAAAAGTTATGCTAAAAATTGTAAATGGATCGATTTTTGTGCCGGTGAGTGTATATTATGTGTGTTTATAGACTTTTCCATTGCTGTTCTCTTTAATGGAACGCAAAACGAGAGCTGCTTACGAAGCAATAATAAGTTATATGAAACGCATATTGCGAAACACGGTAGTTGAAAGCGTGATGGCCGACTATGAAACTGCGTTGAGATCAGCCGTGATGGCCATTTTGAGAAGGAATAACAGATTGAGAGTTTGCTGGTTTCATTATTCACGTGCAGTCTACAAGAAAGCACAAGAACTAGGACTTCTTAGAGCAGGCAATCGCCAAGAAATAAGAACAATATTACGCGCAGCAATGATACTTCCATTGTTGCCGCGTACACTTTTAATAGATGGTGTAAATAAAGTCGAAAATATTGCTCAGGAGCGCAATATTAATGTGGCTAACTTTTTAAATTATCTGCGTCGGCAGTGGTTACCAATAAGTGTGCATGGTGAACAACATCGAACTAATAATTCTGTAGAAGCTTTTCACCGGCAACTGTACCAGTAATATAAATTTCTTTAATGTTTTAGCTATTATGTTTTACTGGATTATATTTTTAGTGAGAAGACCACATCCAAGCATATGGACGTTTAAGTCGCAGCTAATTTCTATAGAATACGTCAAGGATCTTGATTTTACAAGACTCCGCACGGGAGTAATGTTACCGCATCAACGAAGACGTCGTTATGTTTATCTAGACCAGCGAATCAGAAGAGCGAAAGAATGATTGGCGGCAGATGGAGATGTGTGCAGATTTTTATTGTATATGGGTCACGGCATTGGTCGTTTAGAGGCTGTTTTGCTCGGTATGCTGGGTCAACCACCAATTCCACCACTGGTATTACCTCCAGTACCACCACCATCTCCATCACTACCTCCACCATCTCCACCACAGATTGCACAAACACCATCCCCACCAGCTCCAGTAATACGTTCGCCAGGTCTGCAAGTACCACCCTTGCCACGCGCATTACCTCCAGTACCATCACCGGCAATTCCAGCACCATAAATCCTATAAGCCCTACCATCTTGTGTTGTGTGTTACACAAATACAAGGCAATTTTTACTTTTAGATTGCCAACATCTCTGCCTATGTGGTGAATGTGCGCAATATTATCACGTTAGGGAAAATAGAGAAAATTCACCTGCAACACGCTGTCCTCTGTGCCGTACAGCAATAATGCATGAGCAGGTTTACGTACCCCAATAAATCAATTATCATCCTTTCAATTTCAATATCACAAGCTTTTTGTAATTGTCTCATTTTTTTACTAGCTCAACTGACCTGCTAGCAATTACGTATTTATTCCATATTATATAGTGGTATATACTCTTTATATTATCACCTGCTGAAACCTGCCTATCTATCCAACGTCAACTGTTGGCACCTGTCTCTCTATCCAACGTCACCTGCTGGCAACTGTCTCTCTATCCAACATCACCTGCTGGCACCTGCCTATCTGATTTTCTCAAATTTTTCTATTATGTACGTGGTATGACAGGGGTAGGGCTGCGTGATATTGAAAAAATGATATCGAATATCGATAACATTTTAATATCGTTAATATCGATTTATCGATATTATCGATATTAACAGAATTATCAATATTATCGATATATCGATATTATCAGAATTATCGATATTACTGATATCGGAATTATCGATATTATCAAAATTATCGATATTGTTAAAAAGATCAATGTATCTATATATATATATATATATATATATATATATATATATATATATATATCGAAATTTTCTATAGGTATTATAAAAATTATTTATATTATCGATATATACAAGTTAATAAATTTAAATATCATAACAACAAAGTCCTAGTAATATCAATAGGATATAAAGTTTATTCACATCTATGTAATAAAGCAACAAAAATTTAGTTATATTTTATATCTAAATTAGTAATATTGTATATATATTGTACTGATATATGTCGTATATATTTCAGCATAATTTATCTTAAATATAACACATTTACATAAATGATAGTTGTATCTATGTTAACTAATATAAAAAATTTTGTTATATAAAACAAAGAAAAATAAATGACATATTTTATATAAAACAATGCGATTTACCTTCGTGTTTTCAATCGAAATTATCGATATCAGATTATCGATAATATCGAAGTTATCCATAATATCGAACTTATCGATAATATCGAAGTTATCAATAATACCGAAATTATCGATAATATCGATATTTAAAAGTTGAAATATCGATATCGATAATATACCGATAATTATTCCCTGCAATTAGACAAGGGTATTCAATTTTTTGCTACTATAAACAGAGACGTAATGCCCAGTTTCACCATCGATGAATAAATATTTTATTCATCGAATAAAACTCCGTTATTTTCACCAACGTTAGTTAGTGTTTATTCGACAAATAAATTGTTGGTTAAGTTAACTTACGATTTTCGGCCAGTTAAATATTTATTCGACGAATATTGTGACGTTTGAAATATTTTTTGATTTTTATTATATTTCTTGAAATTGTTTTAGAAAATATTAAGTATATTTATATTTGCAAAAAAGAATGTATAAAATGAAAAATGAATTGAAGGTTATTGTAAAAATTTATATATTTTTAGGTTATTTTTTTCTGATAATAAATTGTCAATATCAGAATGTTATGTTATCGTCATCTTCATCGTCGTTGACATTTTCTAACGAATAAATTGTTTAACGAGTACAACAACAAAGAACGATGAGAAGTAAGAACGATCCATTTCGATCATTTCCAAATATTCTACATTTAATATTTAATACATTTTATTTTTCTTCTTCAACATAACTTTTGCTTCTTTCTCTTTTTTATTTAATTTCTATCTATAATTTTATGTACATATATAATACAGGGTGAATACTAAAAACCTTGACATCGGGAATAGCCTTGACATCGGGAATAGATGGAAAGACAGTTTTTTGTTATTATCATCTGTTCCGCTAAAATGATGGGCTGTATGTTGTACCATTGGTTAGATGATTTAATTTTGCATCTATTGATATCTAGTATTATGAAATAAGATATTTTTTAATAGAAATATGGGATAAAAAAAAAGGTTCTGACAGCTGTTTATGTAATAAGAAAATTTCAAACTAATTGTTTCATAGCCGAGTGGTTTCTATGGCTCCATAAAAATAACTCATTGCAAAGTAGGGATTCGATACCTCAACAGTTACATTTTTCGATTATTTAAAATGTAAATTACATTCTACTAATTTAGACCCTTGTAACATTGAATCAAAATATTTTATTTGATTACAAAAAATGGATTGAATTTTGTTAATTTCACCCCATGTGTCAACATCACTTATAGTAATCAAAATCCTAAAAGTAATCAAATAATTTCTTTGATTAAAACAAATTCGGTCATATTTTTCATAGAATATCTCAACTATTTGAATTGTAACAATTCTTTAGGTAAGAATAACACTGAAATTAATTCATTAATGATGAAGTGAATATGATCTACGTTTATAAAAACAGAAGAGACAAATTTTTAATCATTTTGAATTTGATAACGAGTTGGACAATTTGGATACATTCCAGTAAAAATGTTTAAAATATTTCACAAATTTAAATTTTCGATGACAGTTGTATAGTTGTTATGTATTATTTGCATTCATCGCCTAGACGATGTTGTAAACTCAATGCAGATATATTATGGAAAAGTATTATTCTACGAATAACTATCAAAGGATTTTGGTTGGTGAAACGAAACTTTGACTATTCAATGAATAAAATTTATTCGTCAGATAACTATATGAAGATTTAACCTACAATGGTGAAACTGGGCATAAGTCATTTTAATATCATTTTGTAAGTATTACAAGTCGTTCATCTAATTGGGTAGTACCGCGATGTCAATGCCGAATCTATTTTCTTCAATAATTTGTTATCCGACAAAGAAGAATAAAACTTCATTCGCTCATTGGTTATAACTCTGAATTGAAATACGTACGTTCTCTATATTTTCCATCATCAATTTTTGCTGCAAGAATTATTAAACTTTTATCTTGCATTTTAGATAAGACTTTAATTCGCCGATGACACTTATAATTAATTAAAGAAACATTATTACTACTTAAAATTTTATACACTTTAGGTTTTTATGTCAGAAACATTTTCAGTTCACATGGATATATAAACAATTCATGTTTAATTCAAAAAATTTAGTGACATTTGTTCTAACCTAAAAAATATAACGAATGAGCAGTGGGATTCTATAACTTCGGTTGCTACCAACTTTGTTATTTTAAATGGAACCATATTTTTTTTATTTCTTTATTCGATAGAGAATTTTATTCTCAATTCAATGATATAATATTTGTACACTCTTAGATAACAATTTTTATGAGAAAAATGCATGTTTAGATTTATTTCATTATAGCTAAAATAAGAGTGCCATTGACGAAACAAGTTGAATATGGATTCGGGTTTAAGAGTGCTATGACCGAAACAATAGCGCTATTTATGTTGTTTACAACTGTCAATAGCTATTATAGAATTATTATTCTTGTGTGAATACTGAATAATCTCAATTTAATAGAAAAATGCAAAATTTTACTCATAATGAAATAGTTGATATGTACGAAGTGGACATTTTAGCAAGAAAAAATACCTTTGCCGCGGTGAGAATGTATCAGGAGAAATATTCTGAAAGATAAGTACCATCACAAAAATATTTTCGAAGATTAGAAGCCAGATTACGTGCTAATAGAACTGCATTTATAGAAAAACCCGAGAACAATAAATAATGATATTGAAATAGATATTTTGGCCTATTTTGAAGCAAATCTCAGGGCATCTATTAGAATGGCTGCTACCGAGTACCAGTGTAGTGTAGGAAGAGGACATAAAATTTTAAAAAGGAATAAATACAGACCGTTTATACTTAAAAACAGTCTAACATTTACATCTTGGAGACCATGAAAGACGCCTTGAGTTTTGTCATTTGTTGTTAAACAAAGGAAGAGACTTTTTAATATTTATTATCTGAAGAGATGAATCTAATTTTTCCAATAATGGTATGTTTCATGCAAGAAACAATCATTATTGGAGTTCCGAGAACACTGTAATTGTGCGTGAGAGAGGATTTTAAAGAAAATTTAGTGTTAATATTTGGTGCGCTATTTTGAAACAAAATATTTTTTCATATGTATGAAGGTACTCTCACAGGTGATCGGTACTTATTTTTAAGAGACGTGTTAACAAATATGCTAGATGATGTGCCTTTAAATTTTTTTAGAGTTTTATATTATCAACAAGACGGTTCACCTGCCCATAATGCGCAAAAAGTAACGCAATAATTAAATGATATGTCAGTGGATTGGTAATATCGGCCTATTTCATGGCCCGCCAGGTCGCCGGATTTAAATCCATTAGAGTTTTTTTATGGAGATTTTTAAAGGATAATGTTTACAATAATGTGTATCCAGATTTACAGCATAGAAAATGTTTTAAATAATATTGAAGGCCGGACGTTAAAATCAGTAAGAAGTAATTTGTTTCGAAGAATACAGTTATGTATTAATGAAAATGGAGGACAATTTGAGCAGTATTTGTAAATTTATGTATTTGTTGTGTTTTTGTTTCAAATAATTTTTTTTTACATTCATTTGTATCGTTCATAACACTTATTTTAGTCATTTTAAAATAAAACTGATATAAATCTAAATTTACATTTTGCTCGTAAAAATTGTGATCTAAAGGTATACAAATATTATATCACTGAAATCAGAATAAAATTCTCTATCGAATAAGAAAATAAAAAAAATATGGTTCTATTTAAAATAACAAAGTTGGTACCCACAGTTTTCGTGCTCATTAAAAATTATTAAAATAGTCTTGTAGAATATAAATTGTTTGCTAATTTAACCAACCTCGTAGCTCTTATAGTTCTCGATATAGCAATAGTGGACAAAATAAAATGAACAGTCTGTATAAAAAAAACACTATACCGATGTGGGAATGTCTTAAAATCATTGCAAATTTGAATTTCGGCCTTGATGACATTTGGCATTTGACGTGTGTAGTTGATATTTTAATAAGTACAGTTGTTATTTGTACTTGTTATGAGTTATAGAATTACACCCGTGAATTGATATTTTTCATCAATTAACGTAATCATAATCTTACAAGATGAGTATAATATGAATAATAAATTAAAAATATTTGTTTTAATTAACGTTTTACATTTCTAATAAAATAAAATTAAAATTTTTGATAAAATGTAGTGTTAAAATACTTAAGTTGGCATCCCTACATTTTGCCGGCCTAGGCCTGCAAACAGAGAGTTTCTGGACGATTTTGTGTTCTATAATACTAGTCATAATGAAACGGAGGCGCGAAAATAAATATTTGGTAACAAAAGCAAGAACATATGATAACAATTTAATACTGTCAGGCTACAGGTATATTTCCCATCCGCAAATTCTAAGAAATTCGGACAAACGATTTTCTGTTTAAAATTAGGCAACCAGTGAAAATGCTTAAGACAGTTGACAACACAAGATTAAATGAAATACTCATTAATTGTTGTGTATTTCCATATTATTCTCGAAAAAGATAATATTTTGTCAATAGTTAGGACTAGAGCTGGGAACTTTTTTCGATATATCGATTACTTTATCGAATAGTCGATATATCGAATACCGATATTTAAAAAAAATAAATATCGATATATCAATAATTCGATATATCAATATATCGATAATGCGAATAAATCGATAATTCGATATATCGCATATACGATAATTCGATATATCGCATATTCGATAATTCGATATATCGTATATTCGATATATCGCATATTCGATATATCGTATAATCGATAATACCAGATTCCATCGGTCACCATTGGGATCTCGGAAACTGTAAGAGCTACGACTTCGGTTAAATGGGAGTTATTGTGCGCATCTGAGGGGCGATTTTAATGATGTTCTTATTATCCCAAAATTCCCCATAGCTTATAAGAAAATGGCGGAAAACTGAAGGAAATATAATTTCTACTATAGTCTATTTTGACCGCGAAGCAAGTGGTGCTTTGAGTGACCTAATTACCGACGTACCCAATATATGCGCTATGATAGAGACAGCAGATTTCTGATTTTTGGTTTTCATTCGTTCCAAATGTCATCTACTTTGCGGTCTAAAGAGTAATTCGATATATCGATAATATAATGTAGTTATCGAAAACTCGATATATTGATAACTCGATATATCAATAACTAGATATAACGATAATTCGATATACCGATAATTCGATATATCGATAATTCGATAATTCGATAATCCAAGAAATTGATATATTCGATATATCAAATCTTCGATATATAGAATATATCGATATTTTTTTTAATATCGATATTTTCGATATTTTTTTCAATATCGCCCACCCCTAGTTAGGACTCTATTACATATGATCATCGTCTTCGAATAAATTATTTAATTCTTGAAGATTCGTAATTGTTAGGTGAATTGTCAAATTCTCAGTTATATGTTACGGATAACGGATAACTATAGTTGAAATTTTTAAGCAGTAGAGAGACGTCATAGACCTGAAAAAAACGTTACAAAATGAAATAAAACTTGTAGAAATTTTCGAAAGATGTTTTTATTTAGAAAACCGAGTAGTAAAAAATGGTATCATAAAAAAATTACTTATTTATAATATTTACTATTATTTCAAATTAAAATATAAGGTATAATATACGTTTGTAGAGTGTGCAATAAGAAACGTCCTTTATGAGATGTATGCAAACAGTAAGTTTATTAATACTGACGACCCATAATAGTAGAAATTATAACAAATTTCCTTAAATTGTAGAATCACATGTAACTTGTAAATCAATACACCAAATTTTAAAATTTCGAAATATCTTTTACGGTTCTACCTCAAGATTAAAGTTTTACATAACATTGGTTTTTCATGGAAACAAGAAGACAACAGGCGCGCTATATACGAGTTGCCACATATTGTGTCCAAAAGAATAAATTTTTTGTCAAATTTCGTAAAAAAATTAAAAGAAACTATACCTCATAAACTTGTTTTCTTGGATGAGACTTGGATTTTCCAAAAAGAGTCTGCTCGTCGAAGTTGGCAGGATGCGGATGTAAAAAGCGTTAAGCGAAAAACATCAGATGGAAAAAGGCAAGTTTTGAAAATTAAGTGGTGAGAATAAGCTTGAAGTATTTTGTTCAATTCATCTGATCTATTATATATATTCTAATAAGTATTTTAAACATAAAATCATTATAATGACTCACTTTTTTTTATAAAGGTACATTATTCTTAATGCGGGAACGGAGGACGGTTGGGTTCCCAATTCTTCTCTTATTTTTGCTTCGCGAACAAACTCAGATGATTATCATGGAGAGATGAATCATGAAAACTTTAGTAAATGGTTTAAAGAGCGATTGATTCCAAATTTAAGTGAACCTTGCCTTATAATAATGGATAATGCCGCATATCACAGTAAATTAAAAGAAAAAAATCCGAGAGAACATTGAACCAAGGTCCAAATACAAACGTGGTTAACAGAGCACAATATAAATTTTGATCACTGTCCATTCAAACGGCAGCTACTTGATCTTGCTGCAGAGTAAGTTGAATATTAATTTTGTATTTTACCGTAGTACATTTTTACCCTGAACGTTTTGAATTTTGATTTATATTTGCATTTCAGACATAAAATTACTGAAAAATTCGTAATTAACGAATACGCACTGGAATGTGGTCATCGGGTCTTACGTTTACCGCCATATCATTGTATTTTTAATGCCATTGAGAACATTTGGGGGATTTCGAAAAATTACTATAACAAATTGGCCGCGACGATTACGGAGACAACCAAACATTAAATATGTGGACAGAAGCGCTAAACTCAGTGTCTCCAATAGTATGGAAAATACTATAAATCACACTGTGGAAGAAATTAAGAAATGGTACGATCGTGAAATTCGTATCGACCAGGACGATATTGAACCTCTCATAATACAAGTCAATGCTGAAGACGACAGCGATGAAGAAGACAGCGATTTAGAAAAAAGCGACGAAGAAGAAAAGCAGCAGAAAAAAACACCTTAAAATAAAGGTATTCCACAAGAGTTCTGTATTCTATTTCTCTATAGTCAAACACCAAATAAAAGAAATATCCAAACATTGCCTTATGAAGTAGCAATCAATGCATATGTAAAAATAATAAAAAATCCATTTTCATTTTTAAAATTTGGCATAGCAATATGCAACACGCAACACATTTTCCAAACTAATGCACATATAAACTTTGTAATTCGTGACGTCATAATCTAGTTACAAATATTGATGACTTCTCTCTACTGCTTAAAAATTTCTACTATATTTATTTAACAGACTAGAACGTGCTGTGAAATTATTAGAGTTTTTAATCAATGGTTAAATATTAATCGGTACGAAAAATACTGAAAATGGTTGTTTAAATGTAATTGATTGTTATTTATGTTTAATCAGAAATGTAACACTATTTTAACTATTTGTTTAAGCCTACTTGATTGCAGTTTTGCACACCTGATAAAATTTGTTTCAAACGATATTTCTCTGGAACTAATGATCGGATTTGAAAAATAAAAAAACTGTTGAAAAGAGAATTGAAAGGCCTTTCGAACTGTGGGATGTTTGACACCCTTTTCCCTTTAAAATTTTTGAGGTGCAGTCCACACCCATTTCAGGGTTGAAGTTATGCCATTGGTACTAATCCATTTAGGTGTCCCCCTTTATATTAAAATTGACGTGTTCGAGCGTTTTTTGCTAAATTAATGTTAAGTGGCCAAAAATTGCGCTGATAATTTTCGCTGGGCCACCCTGTATATTAATGAATTTACAATTATTTCTAAAGTCAGTCCGTATTGCTCTTAGAGAATATAAAATTATTTGAAATAATTGTAGTTGATTTTCATACCATACATTGGCAATAATAAAAATGATCTTGTTTATATTATATTTTATACCGATCGAATATTGATCTTGTCATTCGATTGTCAGTGTCAGTCAGAAAGTATCGTGTCAGTTTTTTTCTGTTACTGATAAATCATGCCTAAAGATTTATCAAAGCAGTCAAAAATACTGACAATGAATGTAGTGCATTATTTTGAACGGGAACTAGACAATGGTGGCCCATTAATTCCATTGAAAGCCGTACGAGAGGTATTTTTTTTTTCTTATTTTTTTTTAATTTAATTGAATTATGTACTTTTAGAGAGCAGCTAATGCACTGCAATTAAGCAAATCAGTTGTAAGTAAGATTTCGGGACAAGTAGCAAGAGACGAATTTGTCAACTGTTACTTGAAGAAATAGTTATGCAACACGCATTGCACTTTTTTCTAAAACAAATCAGTATCCCATATATTTATAGTAGTACATGACGTCATTACTTTAGTTATATTATTTGATGACGTGAGTCTTCTCCTTCTCTGTTTTGACTATAGTAGGGATTTATAGCTACAATAGTATTTTAAATGATTCCGTATTAAAAGTGAGTGAAATCCCTCCAACTTTTTTTTTCTTTTAAACATCGGTAAAACTATTTTTCTTTTTCACCTCTTGAAGCACGCGGAGTTGTAGATTTTTTTAATCTTAAAAATTCATTACCAACAATTCATATTATTATTTATTTCGTTATGTCGCCAAGCCGAGGAAAATTATTTATTCGCCCTGGATATAACCAATTAGTGCTCTCGAAATGTTGCAATGAAGTCCGGCAGTATCCGAATCTACGCCGATTGTTAGTAAAGAAACACCGTCAACTGCACCTCGAAGTACATCACGAAGTATGTACAAATAGTTCCATTAATATAATTAGATCTTAAATAAATAAATAAATGTGATTAGAGAACTAAAAAAGTAATGAATTATTTTATAATTTAATGGATTTTGTATATTTTCACAGAAATCTTCAAAAAGACAAGTGTTGCAGCCGAAGCTGCTGCAGACAAAACAGATAAATTACTTAATCAAAATGAAATGTTTTTAAAACAAAATGAAAAAAATATTATACAGAATGATAAAACCGTCTGACGGAGAAAATGAACATGTTTTCAATTTTCCATTAATGGAAAGGGATATCACAATTTAAATGTTCAAATAGTAAGTTTTTCATTTTACAGTTTTACTTGTTTATTGAGTATAATATTTTAATTTCAGATTTGTGATGCACGTTTGCGTATAATAAATTGCTTCGCACGTTTCCCTGGAAGCGCTCACGATTCTTATGTTTGGAGAAGTAGTTCGGTTGAGCGCGCAATGTGTGCTAATTTTGAAGAGGGAGATAAAAACACGTTGATGATAGGTAAATACAATTGAAACAATAAATTTTGTAATATATAATTAACTATTTTCTGTTGGTCACAGGTGATCCTGGGTATGCGTGCTTACCATGGTTAATAGTTCCCTTCCACCGGCCACAGAAGGACCGTGAAGTGCGATTCATCGATGTTGTTAACCGTACGAGGAGTTCTGTGGATTGTAGTTTCAAAAGGAAGATTCAGGTGTCTCCTGAGGGATCGGACTCTCCATTATAGTCCATGTAATGTAGAAAAAATTGTCATGGTTTGTACAATGTTGCACAACATTACCATTCAGTACAATGTATATGATCCCGTACCAGACAATTCGTTTCATTTTTTCTTAGATAACTTTTTTACTTCTATGACTTTACTGCAAGAACTAAAGTCGAGAAAAATTAAAGGAAGTGGGACAATCAGAGAAAATAGAACATCAAAATGCCATGTACGCAGTTCATCCGTTCTGAAAAAATGTACAAGAGGAACATTTGAATTTATGAAGACCAAGGAAGATGGCATTATTATATGCAAATGGAATAACAACAATGTTGTAAATATTACTTCGAATGTGTCATCTGTCAATCCAATCGATACCGTGAAAAGATATTCACAAAAAGAGAAAAAACAAGTTGCAGTACCACAACCAAATATTATAAAAAAATATAATGAAAATATGGGTGGTGTCGATAGATGCGACCAAAACATATCTCTGTATCGCGTTTCTATTAGAGGGAAAAAATGGTATTTCCCACTGATTTGCCATAGCGTTGACATGGCTGAACAAAACGCTTGGCAAGCAGCCGCCAGAACCGCACCAGTCAGCACGAGAGTGCTACCAACCGGACCATACGGCGATTGTGCGAGGCCCGCAAACGAGAACTCGGGATGGTGAAACCAACGGCACACCGGACGTGTCAATGGAGTTAAACTTGATCATTTAGCATTCAGAAGAAATATAGCAACTAATCTGCTAGAGAGTAATCGAAAATTAACAAAAAGAGGACCGTCTAGAAGATCTGTAAATTTCCCTGAAAATTCAAGATATGATAGACTTGACCATCTAGTTGTCTACAAAGAAAAACAAACTAGATGTGTCTTTTGTCACAAAAAAGTGCAATTCCAATGTCAAAAATGTGAAGTTCCCAAAGAATGTTTTGTAAAATATCATACCTTATAAATATTTATACGTTAAAATATATGTTTTTACTAGTCATATAAATTATAAGATGTAATTATAATAGTTTTTGTTAATTTAATATAATACAATTTTTAATTTTAATTCTGAGGCAATAGTAGTATATAAGGCTACTGTCCTTTAAAAGAACAGCTGCTTTTTCAAAAAATACTGGTCTAAATACGAAAATTTCACCATATATATATATGTAAGCCCTATTATACTAAATAAAAACATATTAAAAACTATAATTTTGCATTAAAAATAATTTCAGCGTTATCTAGGTTAAGTTTACCCTGATTTTCACAAAATCGGGAATATGTTGCTCTCACCCCAGAATTTATTTAAAAGAAATAAAAACAAGAAAATTTAAGATACCAACTTGTCAAATGATATTAACCTAAACCTGAAAAAGGGTCAAAATTTTAATGTAATTTAAATTGGGGTCACTTTAAAAACTCTTCAAAATAATCACTACAAAGCTTATAAAATAAGCCGGAAGTAAGAGACTATTCTGGAGGTAGGAAGAAAATCTAAGGAAATCAAACCTCAGCAGATATAAAATTTTAGTAAGACCCTATGATCCACTGAAGAATTTAATTAATACAAATAATAAATACATAATATAAATATGATACAGTACGATTAATGTAGAATCCAGTGATTTTCCCGAAAAAAATTAAAACTTTGGTGATGATTGCCTTTGAAATATTTTTATATTAAAATGGTTATATTATGTTGCAAAACTTGTAACCTGCTTTAATATTTTGGGCACATACAAAAATAAAACATTAATATATTGTTATAGTTTTTCGTCATACCTTGCTGAGAGGTAGTAAGTTGTGGACTTAAATTTCACCTGGGCGGAATATTCACCCGGGCGCCACTCTGCATTCAATAATTATTGCCTTACATTAAAACCAAAACGTCATTGACATGTATAGTTATTTATTTTCTGCACTTATATTTTTTATATAATATGAACATACTTAAAAAAGTATAGTTTTCTGTTTTCTTTACTTTATTTTTCACATTTCTTTAGTACAAGAACAATGGAAAAAATAGACGGTTTTCATTCCGATTCACAATTTTACGTGTTTGAAAATTACGTTTACAATGTAAATATGCATCAGAGAGGAAACGTTATTTATTTAAATTGCCGAAATCGACAAACTTGTCCTAGTCGTGTGATTTTAAGAAATGACATTCTGATGATTACCCAACTGCATAATTATGAAGCAGATGTAGCTGAAATTTAACTTTTTCGGATGAGAACCTCTTTATGCAGGAGGGCTCAGCAAGAAAATACTGAGCTAGAAGTCATTTTCCGTGAGGAAGAACAACGTTATTCTGAAGGTGCTGCACTGCTGAATGGTTTCGAGAGTGTTCGTTCCAGCATGTACAGAAGCAGAAGACTAGAAACTCCCAGAATACTACAAGATCTACTAGAGTATTCGGAAGCCATTAGACAACGACAGTATGTAAATCAATACATATTTTTTGACGAAATATAAAAATAATTTTTATAGATGGTTCACACGCTATGGCAGAGATTTGCAACCTGCAGCAAATGACTTTTTTAGAGGTCAATAACAAGTGCCGACAATAGCATATCAGTTCTGTTTGTATCAGATACTATTTTGCACCATGTTAGACAGCAATCAGGTGTCCATCTTCATATGGACGCAACTTTCAAAGAAGTACCTCGAACTAGGGGAGCACTACAGCTATTAAATATACATTTTCTTTACGATGATATGGTAATATAATATGGGAATTTAATTAATCTCATATAATAAATAAAAATATTTTAGACATTTCCACTGCTTTATGCATTAATGGAGCGCAAAACAAGGCCAGCTTATGAAGCTGATATAAACTATTTAAAGCAGATATTAAAAAATACCGTAATTGAAAGTGTGATGGCAGATTACGAAACGGCATTAAGAACTGCAGTTATGAGAACTTTAGGTAGAAATACACGTCTGAAAGGTTGCTGGTTTCACTACTCCCGAGCCGTTGAGGCTTTTCATCGACAGCTTTATTGGTATATTTCCATGAATTTAGTATACATAAATGTATATATATTTAAAATTGTTTCTCATTCATAGCGTCATGAGAAGACCTCATCCTAATATATTGACTTTTACATCGAGACAGATAGATATGGAGAATGCGCGGACTCTTGACTTTATTCGACTCCGTACAGGAGTTATGTTACCGCATTAAAGACGCCGTAGGTACGTCTATCTTAATCAACGCATTAGAAGAGCTGAAGATCAGTTGGCAATAGATGGAAATGTAAGAGAATTTTTATAATACATTTATTTTTATGGAATTTAATATTTCTATTGGTTTTGCAACTATATATTACAATTAAAGTAAAATTGTAAAGTGGTAGATATTCTAGACTTTAGCCCAAATAAATAATCCTAGAGAATGATGATTTTCCACTATTTTACGAAGTTTCCATTCCATTTATTACTATGATTTTATCGCTGTTCTCTTGTCATCACAAGCAGCTTCAAAATATAATTCTAACCTTTTATTAAACTTTTTTTAACTATCTGCAATTATTGTCCAATACAAGTGGATCTGGCAATTTGACTCAGATTTGATTTGCGATTCAATGTGTTTTTTTTTTTGTTCTTTTTTAATGATATTTTATACTAGTATTATTAGTCCCTGCACTAGTAATACCAGTGAAGTTTACTAGTTTTTGTTTCTGAAATGTACAAGTGTAAAATACTAGTTACAAGTTGGGAACTAGTATTTACTAGAGTATTTGACATAAAATACTAGTATTTTGTTTCTCAAAATATTTGTGTTGTGTGTCAGACTAGTAATTTACTAGAGAAAAACTACAAGTGTCAAAAGTCTTGTAAATTTTTATTATGAATTTTACTAGTCGTATAATTTTATTGTTTGTGTGTTATTCTTTTTCATATGTAATTTAATAGTTTTTTGTTAATATTTATTTAGTTTCATTTGGTGTTTGTTATTGTTTAGTGTGAATATATTTTTAAAATAATATAATGTAGTCAAGTGACTCTGATTCTAGTGATGAAGAAGTAGTTGTGCGTCGTCTGTTTAAATTATTTACGAGTTGAACCAATGTTTGCATGCCAAGTTTTTAATTGTTGTGTAACACTGTGCAACTTTGCACGAAATATAAATAATGAGGAATTGGATGCTATTAGAAATGAATCTGATTCTGATGACTGTAACATAAATGTTGGCCAAGGTTTAGAGGAAGAGAAAGAAGAGGATTTGCAAGCTGCTGAAAAGTTCGAAAGAATTCAAAATTATTTTCGAACATAATTTAACTTTATTTATTAGTTCTTTTAAAAGACAATAAAACTTTAATAACTTAATAAAAAAAAATTAATTAACTTAATCTAAAAAATATAATTTTCTGCCATCTTCTCCCACTATTTCTCCTTCTTGATTTAAAGAAACAATATTTTGGTTAATTTCAACATTACTTTCGTCATCTGTTAACTCTACAGTAAATTTAGATCTATTTTTGAACCCTAATTCCTTTTCTTTTTGCAAAATTTCCAGTTTTGCTTTATAATTTTGTGATTCTAAATATTCAATTTGTAATTTTAATTTTGTCTCTTTAGGCCTAAATCGGTTTCATGTTCTTTAAAAGATGAGCTCCCTTTTGTGACGAATCTTATTAATTTTTTTGTTTTTTCCGGCAAATTTACAGGGGGACCAAGTTGTTGTATGAAAGAAGAGGTTGACGGGGCACTAATCTTTCACTTTCCACATGACTAATGTACTGTCGACCCTCCTTTGGCAAATCCTTAATGTGTATGCCCTACATGTCATTTAAGAAAACGATGAATTTAACAAACTAATTATTAAAGTAAAAAATCTACCTCATTACTTATGGTATTCATATTTAAAAGATATGCAGATGTTATGGTCGATGATCGCTCCGCAAGTTTTTATCCAAGTTGTGCTATAGAAGTGCATCAAACATCAAAATTTTAGTGCAATCACGTGTATTAGGTGCTGTGATAAGTGTTATGTGTTTTTGTTCTGGTTTTATTGCTCCATTTTTGATGAAATTGTGAGTATTTCAGTTTTTGGTTATTCACACTTTCATACTCCATTTCTGGGTATACGGATAATGCGATTATTGCGACATTTGTTAGTCTTAAATAGTTTTATTTTATCCCACGATTAGTGAAGTCGCGAACCTTTTATCTGCTCTGGTTTTTAAGTAGAGCAACACGTGTTGCGTCGGAATTTCTAAGTTTTTCATACTTTAACAAGAGTTTTTTGTAAATTTGATTACACCATTGAATTTGTCTTGTTATTACGCATCTTTTGATGTATCTTATGTTAATCTGGTTATCCTAGTTTGTAAATAGAGCAACACGTGCTACATTGGAATTTCTAAGTTTTTATACTTTAACAATAGTTTTTTTTTTTCTCTAAATTTGATTACACCATTGAATTTGTCTTGTTAGCACTCAAATTGTCTCATTTAGATCTACATTTTCATGTCTCGTATGCTGATTTAGCCGTTATAGTTTTTAAGTAGATCAGCACATGGTAGATAAGCATTCACATTGGTTCTAGATATTTAGTTTTATTTTCTCGTTGTTAGGCATTTCTTCCGGTCATCCGTCTTCCTCATATTCAGTAACTACCTTTCTGTTGTGTTTACCCTCCCGTGGTCCATTCCAGTACGTACTAACCTTAGCCGTGACGGACCGCACTGGCGCTTCCCTCTCCTTTCTTGTATCCATTGTGTCTCATTCATACACATTTTTTTTTGTTAGTAATTATTAATTATTTAAACCTTATTTTTTATATTTATATTCAATTTTTTGATAATGCAAAATGTCTGCATGTGGCAAATGTCGCTATAAAAGACCTGATCAATCAATCATTAATTGTGAAGGTTCATGTGGCAAATCGTTCCATATAGCATGCGTTGGTATTAGTGATAAAGAGTATGAAATAATAAATAAAAATAATAATTTATTTTTTCTGTGTGATGATTGTAAACGAACCTGCGAAATAATTAATAAATCTGATTCGGTTGAACTCGTCGGTACAATCAAGAATATAAATGAGAATTTGTCCAAAATTATAGATAAAAATGCATTAGATACTTTCAGTTCACTTTTTAACACAATGCAAAACGACTTTGAAAAAAAATTTGAACTACTGAAATGCCAAGTAGAAAAAAGCATCAACGATCATCTCAAATATATATCCGATAATGTCTGCCCACAGTCTTCCGCATCTAAAACTTACGCTAATATTTTACAAAATAAAAATAAACCCATAGAGCCACCAATTATTGTTAAACCTAAGTCTGGTAAACAAAGACCAAGTGTTACTAAATCTGATATGTTACAGTCCATTAACCCTATCGATTCTGAAATAAATATTGTTAACGTAAAAAATAATCGAGATGGTAGTCTTGTAATCCGTTGCGACAATAACGAGAACGTTGTAAAATTTAAACAACTGGCCTCCGAGAAACTTAAAGATAAATATGATGTCAAACAATTAAGTATGCTACATCCCAGAATTAAAATAGTAGGATTGACTGATAATATTGAACCCGATGTCTTAATAAGTTCCCTCAAATATCAAAATAAAGTTCATTTTTCGAGTGGCAGTACTTGTGAAGTTGTGACTATTAAACCATTAAAGAAAAATAAACATGTTTACCAAGCCATCTTACAAGTCGATCACAATACATATCATTCGATCCTTAACTCCGGTAACATTCTTATTGGTTACGATTCTTGCTCAGTTTATGATGCAGTTGAATTACGTCGATGTTTCAACTGTTGCGGATTTCACCATACCTCAAAAAATTGCACAAAAAAAACGCCAACATGTCCAAAATGTGCAGATTCGCACTCTTTAAAAGACTGCAAATCCATTTCCCTAAAATGTATCAATTGCACGCAAGCAAAAGCACTTAAACCAAACATTTCAACAGATCATGCAGTTTGGGATCACAATTGTCACATTTTTAACGAAAATTTAAAAAGATTTAGATCTTCTATTTTAGGAGACTCATAACAATTAAAGATATCTTACGAATCCGGCCAAAATTCAATTAATTGTACTAATATCAGTGACATAAATACTGACAACAAAAACTTTTTTTGCTACTACCAAAACGTAAGGGGATTAGGAGGTAAATCAGCTGAATTGTATTTAAACACACTAACTCAAACTTACTTTCAACTATATGCGTTTACAGAAACTTGGTGTCATGAACATATTACAAATAATGAACTTTTCGACCAAAACAATTTCACAGTCTTTAGAACTGATCGCAATTTTGAGCTTACTAGAACAAAACGGGGTGGTGGTGTTCTATTCGCCATACAAAATAAATATAAAGCAATTAAAATTGACATTCATCAACATTGTAATACATTTAAAGATCTACCTCATATTGATATTTTACTTATAAAAATTTTCCTCAATCACAAACCCCTATATGCTATGGTCTTATATATTCCCCCTTCATGCACTGTTAATGATTATAACTCTTTATTTGAATCGATATCTACCCTTAAATTTTTATATAATTCTGAAGTAATAATATTCGGTGACTTTAATATACCTGTTTATTTAAACTGTCATAATAATGCTGCCACTTGTCCCATTTATAACTCTCTATTGAATTTCCTAAATTTTTTCAATTGGTCGCAGTACAATTTTGTAAAAAATAATGATGACAGAATTTTAGATTTTGTCATCAGTAATAATAACTGCATAGTAACTCGTTCAATATATAATATCCTTAATGAAGATAAATATCATCCATCTTTAACTATTGAATTGCATCACGACTCTAATGTCAGACCTAAATCTGTTTCCAATTTAGGATTAAATTTTAAGAAAGCAAACTTTGTTTCGCTCTATCATGAATTATCCACTATTAACTGGAGTCCACTAAATGATTTTGATAATGTAGATGATGTTGTCCGTGAATTCTATAATCTTCTAAATCCAGTCCTGCATAACAACGTTCCTTTCAAGAAAAAGTCTTCTAAGAGCTATCCACCTTGGTTCAATGGATCCATTATCCATAAAATAAAAGCGAAACATAAATTATGG
This sequence comes from Stenolophus ochropezus, assembly GCA_035578165.1. Taxonomy (NCBI): domain Eukaryota; kingdom Metazoa; phylum Arthropoda; class Insecta; order Coleoptera; family Carabidae; genus Stenolophus; species Stenolophus ochropezus. The sequence goes on along the minus strand of JAQOWZ010000003.1, from coordinate 45,692,227 downwards.
ACGAAGATAAAAAAATTCCGTTCTCCAGATGATGTTAATAGTTTCAGTCGTTTAAGATCTCAAATTAAACTTGAAACCAAACAGGCGTATTTAAATTACTGCAACGACATTATGCATAGCATTGTAGATGAGCCCAAGCGATTTTGGTCTTTCGTCAATAACAAGAGGAACACTGCTTCAATGCCTACTGTACTTACATACAATAATAAAACTCTGGAAGACCCACAATCTATTGTTGATGCATTCGCCGAATATTTTTCTAGTTCTTACAATAATAATAATATCAATAGCACTATTTCCCCGCTCAACGATACGGATTCCGGCTGTTGTACTTTAAATTCTGTAAGTGAAGACGTCATCAAAGCTGTCAATAAACTTAAGTCCAAATTAACAATGGGTCCAGATTCAGTACCTTCTTTTATAATTAAAGACTGCTCCTCTGTATTTGTAAAACCACTTACAATAATTTTTAATTTAATAATTAAACATTCCGTTTTCCCGGAAACTTGGAAATTGTCGAGAATAAATCCCGTTTTCAAAAAAGGTGATAAAAATGATGTTAGTAACTATCGGCCAGTTGCATTGATATCCAATTTTAGTAAAGTGTTTGAAACAGTTATCCATGACAAATTATACAATCACGTGTCAAATCAATTAGCTTCTAACCAGCACGGTTTTGTTAAAGGTAGATCAACTACTACAAATTTATTATGTATAACTCAATATATTAGTGAGACGATAAATGAAAATTGTCAAGTTGATGTTATATATACCGACTTCTCAAAGGCTTTCGACAAATTAAGTCACTCCATACTCATATGTAAACTTCAATCTTTTGGTTTTTCTCCCTCTCTCGTCCGACTATTCACATCTTATCTCAGTAACAGATATCAATATGTCAGCAAACATGGCTTCAAATCAAATAATTTTACTCAAAATTCGGGCGTGCCACAGGGTTCTGTGCTTGGACCGTTACTATTTAACATTTTTATCAACGATATTACATCTGGTATCACAGTTGACTATCTTATATACGCCGATGATATCAAAGTATTTTGCAAAATTAAAAATGTTGATAACTGTGTAGAATTACAAACTAATTTGAATTTTATTAGCGACTGGTGTGATCAAAATGAACTGAATCTCAATATTAATAAGTGCTTAATTATGACTTACTCTCAGAAAAAATATCCAATACATTTTAATTACACTCTTAGAAATCAATCCTTAATGAAACCAGATTACATCTGCGACCTAGGAATTACTTTTGATCCTAAATTAACATTTAATAAACATATTGAAATGAAGGTTGTTGCAGCATTTAAATGTTTAGGTTTCATCATAAGAAATGGTCAAATGTTCAACAATATAACAATATTTAAAATGCTTTTTACATCGCTGGTAAGACCGCATCTCGAATATTGCTCAGTTATTTGGAGTCCTACTACTAGTATTATGATTGAACTTATTGAGAGTGTTCAAAGAAAGTTTATTAAAGCAGCTAAATTTATTTTAGAGGGTGTATATCCCCCCAGAGGCATCCCTCAACCCATACTACTTGAATCCTTTAATTTGCAATACCTTTATCAACGACGGAATATGCACGCTACCATTATCTTATGGAAATTAATAAATAACAAAATAGACTGTATAATTATTATTAATAAAATTCAAATTCATGTACCCAGACTGTCCTCCAGGTTTCAATGTACATTTTACTTGCCTCGTACAAGAACTAATGTACTTGCAAATTCCCCAGTATATTATATGATACAATCGTATCGTCAAATCCAGTATCTTGTTGACATTTTTAACTGCACTATTAGTGAACTTAAAGGCTGTATCTATTCTTATTGAATTTTTTTTTTCTCTTTCTTTTTTTTCTCTTACCCTTTAATTGGGCTTTAGCCTGTTGGGTACAGTATTAAATAATAATAATAATAATAATAATAATAATAATAATAATTTTCGTTTTCTTCTATTAATAAATCTTTCTGGCTTAAAGCAATAATGGATGGCGATTCTTTTCCTATTATTTCTAGAATAATATCGTCTATGGGAGTTTTCTTTGATTTCTTTCCACCACCTGAGGTCTGAGGTCTTTTGTTTATAGGGCGCTCTGTTTTGTCAGAGGGCCATTATTTATATTGTTAAAGATGGTCTGAATGATAGTTTTATTTGAGATAGACACCCAGCTGAGCTGGCGAATCTGTGGTGTTTGAGTAAATTTACAATTGTAAGACAAACAATATTAGATTGGTTATATTTGATAAAGAAATATATTATTGTGACAATTACAAATTACATTTAGGAATTTTTATATAAAGAAAATAACAGATACATACCTAGCTTGTCCGAGAAGTCTCGATGTTGATGGGAATAGGATATATTTCCAATAGGGAATTTTATAGAGGATTCGGAAGTTAGTCTCAATGCCTGACATGGACCAATAGCAGAAACAGCCTTCCTGGTGAAGCAAGTAGCGGATTTGGAAGTTAGTCTCAATGCCTGACATTAGTCAATAGCAGAAACAGCCTTCCTGGTGAAGCAAGTAGCGAATTTGGAAGTTAGTCTCAGTACCTGACATTAGTCAATAGCAGAAACATCCTTCCTGGTGAAGGAGTACAGATTTGGACTCGGGTTATATACAAAAATATCCCTCTTCACACATTCAAAACTATGGTGGTCCGGGGGTAGTCCATGATCCGAGCACGTGATCGTGGAAGCTTCGAGAATATTTGTAATATTCCTTCTCACTTGGATGCATGACAAATTCTTTGTCTTAATCCTTTCCCAAAGATACTGATTTTTAACAGTTCACACGTACGACGACGCATCATCTAGGAAACATTTTTTTTTTCAAGTGGTTGTAACACCCTGGCCTGGGCTAGACTAAACAATAAACTGATAAGGTCTTGTGCCGTACAGTTGCACAAAAATTCATTATACAAATTAAATAGTTTGTTCATTAAATATTTTTATACGTATTAGAGATTATTTCTAATATTATTAATAAAATAAAATTATACATGCAGGCAGTACAGCCTCAATATGTCTCTCTCAAATAAATTTAATAATGATGTTCGACATAAAGCAAAATCAATTTTAGATTCATTATTACAGTTCAAAATTATTCTTACCACTCAAATTTTTTTACGTATATTTAAAGAAACAACACCATTGTCATTGTACTTGTAAACAAAAGGGATGGCTATAATTACGGCTTTTAATATGGTGAAAGACACATCAGACAATCAGCTGCCAATAAGGAAATAGATTCACGAGATATTGATATTTTTATTGAACCACATCTAGACGACAAAAGAAGAAGAAATATATTAATCAATGATAAAGATTTATTTCGAATAAACGTTCATAACATAATAATGGATAATGTACTAAACGGTTTAAATGAAAGATTTGATGATTAAGCTGATAATAATACGATGTAGTACTACTCAATCATGCAAAAATTGCATCAACTGTTGTTATACAGTCTTACAAAAATTTAATGTACATAGTTTAGCTTATTAAAATTTATTTTTAAATTGCAAATATAAAGAGATAAAGGAATTGTCTCAAACAAAGTAAAAGAGATATAAAAAAGATATATTAAACAGCATAGAAAATGTGACCAAATTATAGATGTTTTAAAAGAAAAAAGTAAATTATTAAATAAAATATTGTAATATTTTTTTACCATTATTGTTTCGAAAGTATTTATTTTATCTTTTTTACAACCTATACCACAGTGTAAAGCGAATATACATACATATGTACATATGTCTACGCCTTATACTGTAAATATATGTAAATAAAATTAGAACTCCATCCAGATTTCCCGGTACAAAATATGTTCTCAGTCCAGCCCTGTTAGTAAGTGTTCTAAAGTTCTCACTTTTGTACTTTGCCTCTAAAGTGCGATTAATTTGTTTTTTCGCCTAAATAGGCGTATATAATTTGTTTATTGTTTTTATTTTCAAGTATTTGGAAGTATAATTCTTATATATTCTAATTCAGTTTTTGTTCTAAAGGCATTGTTTTGTTTTCACGTAGTGAGACGTATTTTGTTTATTATTGTTTTATTTGACGTTATTTTACGTAAATAATTTGTATTTTGTTTTTTCAGAAATTTTATTTGTTATTTTGAATATGGAACGTTTAGATGGCTACCGATCTAATTCACAATTATTTACAATAGATAATTATTTGTATAAAGCAGGTAGACGTTTAGCCGCTACATCTTATCTCATATGTAGGAAGTACGAAAATTGTCCTGCACGTGTGATTTTAAGAGACGGTATTCCTACTATAACAAACCCTCATAACCATGAGGCTGACTTAGCTGAGGTTCAGCTTTTAAAACTGAAAACTTTCCTAAGAAGAAGGGTACAACAGAAAAACACTAAAGTAGAACTGATTTTCTGGGAAGAACAGTTTTCGTTTAGGAGCAGCCTTGATAAATGGTTTTGAAGGTGTACGTTCAACAATGAATAAATGTAGGAGAGTAGGTACGCCAGCAATACCAAGTACCATGGTTGAATACTCTGAAACAATTAGGCAACAACAGAACGTTAAAGTGCAATATTGTAAAACAAATATTTAGCAAATAAATTTCAGATGGTTTAACCGTTATGGACGGGATTTACATCTTGCCGAGAATGACTTTTTTAGAGGCCATATTATTGCATCGGAAGACAGTGTCAGTGTGTAGTTTTTGTCTCGCAGACCATCCTGCAACATGTAAGACAACAGACAGGTGTCCACCTACATATGGATGCAACGTTTAAAGTCGTTCCTAGAGCAGGTGGAGCGTTTCAACTTTTTAGAATACATGTGTTGTATGATGATATGGTAATTTTTTCATTTATGTATAAACTAAACTAAAAGTATGATTGGAATCAATGAGAAAATATATTGGGTAATTAATTTTGCGCGGGAAATTGCAAAACACTTTGAAGCATTTAGAAAATCTACTAAAAACCGATTATTTTGCATTTAAATACATTGTACTTTAAAAAATGCTGCTAAATAATATTATTTGTTTCTTTTAATGAATTTTGGCATATAAAGACTAAACAATAAATTTTATATTTTTTTTCCTGTAGTAACGTTTACTATAAGATGAAAGGTTCAGTGCAATATCATACAATCATATTTTTAATTTTCTATATTAATAAAGCAGTATTGCAGCGAATTTTTCGTATAAATTCTATACCTATACCTTGAGCCTATAATATAATCTTAAGTAATTAAAAGAAACAAATAATATTAATTATTGGCTTTATTTTAAAGTACAGTGAATTTTAAGGCAATATACACTAAAATAACCTAGCAAGTTTTCCAAAGACGGCAAGATTTTTTTAATTTTCCACGCTAATAATAGCTACCCGGCTTGTTTTCTCATCGTACCATTCAGATATTGAAATTAATTGAAATTTTTTTTTTACTGCCATCCTTTATATATATTGAGTGTTTATAGACTTTTCCATTGTTGTTCTCTTTAATGGAACGCAAAACGATGGGCTGCTTACGAAGCAATAATAAGTTATATGAAACGCATATTGCGAAACACGGTAGTTGAAAGCGTGATGGCCGACTATGAAACTGCGTTGAGATCAGCCGTGATGACAATTTTGGGACGTAATACCAGCACAAGAACTAGGACTTCTTAGAGCAGGTAATCGCGAAGAAATAAGAACAATATTACGCGCAGCAATGATACTTCCATTGTTGCCGCGTACACTTTTAATAGATGGTGTAAATGAAGTCGAAAATATTGCTCAGAAGCGCAATATTAATGTGGCTAACTTTTTAAATTATCTGCGTCGGCAGTGGTTACCTCTACAAATAATTGTGCATGGTGAACAACATCGAACTAATAATTATGTAGAAGCTTTTCACCGGCAACTGTACCAGTATTATAAATTTCTTGTGTTTTAACTATGTTTTACTGGATTTTATTTTTATTGCGAAGACCAACATCCAAGCATATGGACGCTTAAGGCGTAGCTAATTTCTATAGAATACGCCAAGGGTCTGGATTTTACAAGATTCCGCACGGGAGTAATGTTACCGCATCAACGACGACGTCGTTATGTGTATCTAAACCAGCGAATCAGAAGAGCGGAAGAGCGATTTGTATTGCATATGGGTCCCGGCATTGATCGTTTAGAGGTTGTTTTGCTCGGCATGCTGGGTAATACAGCAGGTCAATCACCAATTCCACGACCGGTATTACCTCCAGTACCACCACCATCTCCACGTACCATCCCCATCTCCACCCCAGATTGCATGAACACCATCCCCACCAGCTCCAGTAATACGTTCGCCAGGTCTACAAGTGCCACCTTTGCCACGCGCATTAGCTCCAGTACCATCACCGGTAATTCCAGCACCATAAATCCTATATGCCCTAGCATCTTGTGTTGTGTGTTACACAAATACAAGGCAATTTTTACTTTCGGATTGCCAACATCTCTGCCTATGTGGTGAATGTGCGCAAGATTATCTCGTTAGAGAAGATGGAGAAAATTCATCTGCAACACGCTGTCCTCTGTGTCGTGCAGCAATAATGCATGAGCAAGTTCGGGTTTTCGTACCCCAATAAACCAATTATCATCCTTTCAGTTTCAATACCACAAGCTTGTAGTAATTGCTGAAACCTGCCTATCTATCCAATGTCAACTGCTGGTAACTGTCTCTCTATCCAACGTCACCTGCAGGCAACTGCATCTCTATCCATCATCACCTGACTGCTACTCTATCTAACATCACCTGCTGGCACCTACCTATGTGATTTTCTCAATTTTTTCTATTATGTACGTGGTATGACAGGGGTAGGGCTGCGCGATATTGAAAAAATGATATCGAATATCGATATTTTAATATCGATTTATCGATATTATCGGAATTATCGAAATTATCAAAATTATCGATATTGTTAAAAAGATCAATTTATCTATATTAACGAAATTTTCTATAGGTATTATAAAAATTATTTATATTATCGATATACAAGTTATTAAATTTAAATATCATAACAACAAAGTCCTAGTAATATCAATAGGGTATAAAGTTTATTTATATCTATGTAATACAGCAACAAAAAATTGTTTACATTTTATATGTAAATTAGTAATATTACATATATATTTTACAGATATATGTCGTATATATTTCAGTATAATTTAACTTATATATAACGCTTTTTACATAAATAATGCATTTAGTTTTATCGATCTAGTACTGAAGGTTGATATCATAATTATTGTATTAAAATTGATTAATTAAGTTTCGATGTCAATATTTTAAAATCAAGAGTATAGATTATACAACACAGAAATTTTTTTGATTAAATTCCTAACCTGGAACAGGATTTCTCAAACTTTTCACTTTTTCATCTTTTAAAGAGAAGCAAATTTTCTTACTGGCCACCAATTAAGTTTACCCTGATTTTCACAATATCGGAAATATGTTGCTCTCACACTAGAACTTATTTAAAAGAAATAAAAAACAAGAAAATTTAAGATACCGACTTGTCAAATGATATTAACTTATGCCTGGAAAAGGGTAAAATTTTTTATGTAATTTAAATTGGGGTCACTATAAAAACTTTTCAAAATAATCACTATAAAGCTTATAAAATAAGCCGGAAGTAAGAGACTATTCTGGAGGTAGGAAGAAAATCTAAGGAAATCAAACCCCAGCAGATATAAAATTTTTGTAGGACCCTATGATCCACTGAGGAATTTAATTAATACAAGTAATAAATACATAATATAAATACGATACAGTACGATTAATGTAGAATCCAGTGATTTTCCCGAAAAAAAAAAAAATTAAAACTTTGGTGATGATTGCCTTTGAAATATTTTTATATTAAAATTGTTATATTATGTTGCAAAACTTGTAAGCTGTTTTTATATTTTGGGCACATACCAAAATAAAACATTTATATATTGTTCGAGTTTTTCGTCATTGACATGTATAGTTATTTATTTTCTGCACTTATATTTTTTACATAATATGAACATACATAAAAAGTATAGTTTTCTGTTTTCTTTACTTTATTTTTCACATTTCTTTAGTACAAGAACAATGGAAAAATTAGACGGTTTTCGTTCCGATTCACAATTTTACGTGTTTGAAAATTACGTTTACAATGTAATGCGTCAGAGAGGAAACGTTATTTATTTAAATTGCCGAAATCGACAAACTTGTCCTAGTCGTGTGATTTTAAGAAATGACATCCTGATGGTTACCCAACTGAATAATTATGAAGCAGATGTAGCTGAAGTTTAACTTCTTCGGATGAGAACCTCTTTACGCAGGAGGGCTCAGCAAGAAAATACTGAGCTAGAAGTCATTTTCCGTGAGGAAGAACAACGTTATTCTGAAGGTGCTGCACTGCTGAATGGTTTCGAGAGTGTTCGTTCCAACATGTACAGAAGCAGAAGACTAGAAACTCCCAGAATACTACAAGATCTACTAGAGTATTCGGAAGCCATTAGACGACAGTATGTAAATCAATACATATTTTTGACGAAACATAAAAATAATTTTTATAGATGGTTCACACGCTATGGCAGAGATTTGCAACCTGCAGCAAATGACTTTTTTAGAGGTCAATAACAAGTGCCGACAATAGCATATCAGTTCTGTTTGTATCAGATACTATTTTGCACCATGTTAGACAGCAATCAGGTGTCCATCTTCATATGGACGCAACTTTCAAAGAAGTACCTCGAACTAGGGGAGCACTACAGCTATTAAATATACATTTTCTTTACGATGATATGGTAATATAATATGGGAATTTAATTAATCTCATATAATAAATAAAAATATTTTAGACATTTCCACTGCTTTATGCATTAATGGAGCGCAAAACAAGGCCAGCTTATGAAGCTGATATAAACTATTTAAAGCAGATATTAAAAAATACCGTAATTGAAAGTGTGATAGCAGATTACGAAACGGCATTAAGAACTGCAGTTATGAGAACTTTAGGTAGAAATACACGTCTGAAAGGTTGCTGGTTTCACTACTACCGAGCTGTTTTCCGCAAAGCTCAAGAAGTAGAATTATTTCGCCCTGCAAATCGTCAAAACACAAGACATGGTTCGTGCAGCAATGGTTTTGCTATTATTACCTAGGGATTTGCTGATGGAAGGCGTTAATGAAATAGAAAATATGGCCCAAGAACGTAATATTAATGTGAATCCTTCTATTAATTATTTACGTAGATAATGGTTACCTTTCAAACCAGCGTCTATGGTGAATATCATCGCACCAATAATTCCGTTGAGGCTTTTCATCGACAGCTTTATCGGTATATTTTCATGAATTTAGTATATATGTATATATATATATATATATATATATATATATATATATATATATATATGTCAGTTACAATTGTAATTGTATATGTTGGAGTTTTTTGAGTTTTATTATTGTTTTCAGAGTCGGCATGCCGTTGCTCTGAGGTCTTTTGTTTATAGGGCGCTCTGTTTTGTCAGAGGGCCATTATTTATATTGTTAAAGATAGTCTGAATCGCAAAAACCGGCCCATGAGCACACGGTTCTACCGGCCCTAAGAGCACACGGTTCTACCGGCCCTAAGAGCACACAGTAATCGTGAACCGGCCACGGCGAGTACACAGTCAAAGCTATCAGAAATAATTATTGATAGTTTTATTTGAGATAGACACCCAGCTGAGCTGGCGAATCTGTGGTGTTTGAGTAAATTTACAATTGTAAGACAAACAATATTAGATTGGTTATATTTGATAAAGAAATATATTATTGTGACAATTACAAATTACATTTAGGAAAGAAAATAACAGATACATAGCTAGCTTGTCAGAGAAGTATAGATGTTGATGGGAATAGGATATGTTTCCAATGGGGAATTTTATAGAGGATTCGGAAGTTAGTCTCAACGCCTGACATGGACCAATAGCAGAAACAGCCTTCCTGGTGAAGCAAGTAGCGTATTTGGAAGTTAGTCTCAATGCCTGACATTAGTCAACAGCAGAAACAACCTTCCTGGTGAAGTAAGTAGCGGATTTGGAAGTTAGTCTCAATGCCTGACATTAGTCAATAGCAGAAACAGCCTTCCTGATGAAGGAGTACAGATTTGGACTCGGGTTATATACAAAAATATCCCTCTTCACACATTCAGAACTATGGTGGTCCGGGGGTAGTCCATGATCCGAGCACGTGATCGTGGAAGCTTCGAGAATATTTTTAATATTCCATCTCACTTGGATGCATGACAAATTCTTTGTCTGAATCCTTTCCCAAAGATACTGATTTTTAACAGTTCACACGTACGACGACGCATCATCTAGGAAACATTTTTTTTTCAAGTGGTTGTAACACCCTGGCCTGGGCTAGACTAAACAATAAACTGATAAGGTCTCGTGCCGTACAGTTGCACAAAAATTCATTATACAAATTAAATAGTTTGTTCATTAAATATTTTTATACGTATTAGAGATTATTTCTAATATTATTAATAAAATAAAATTATACATGCAGGCAGTACTGCCTCAATATGTCTCTCTCAAATGAATTTAATAATGATGTTCGACATAAAGCAAAATCAATTTTAGATTCATTATTACAGTTCAAAATTATTCTTACCGCTCAAATTTTTTTACGTATATTTAAAGAAACAACATCATTGTCATTGTACTTGCAAACAAAAGGGATGGATATAATTACGGCTTTTAATATGGTGAAAGACACATCAGACAATCTATCAAAAATTTCAAAAAAATTTGAAAAGGTGTATGGGTAGCAATTAATTTTGTAACAGCTGCCAATAAGGAAATAGATTCACGAGACATTGATATTTTTATTGAACCACATCTAGACGACAAAAGAAGAAGAAATATATTAATCAATGCTACAGATTTATTTCGAATAAACGTTCATAACATAATAATGGATAATGTAGTAAACGGTTTAAATGAAAGATGTGATGATTAAGCTGATAATAATACGATGTACTACTACTTGTCAATCATGCAAAAATTGCATCAACTGTTGTTATACAGTCTTACAAAAATTTAAATTGCAAATATAAAAGAGATAAAGGAATTGTCTCAAACAAAGTACATTAGAAGCATGCATGATTATGTCATGTGAAAAAGATATATTAAACAGTATAGAAAATGTGACCAAATTATAGATGTTTTAAAAGAAAAAAGTAAATTATTAAATAAAATATTGTAATATTTTTTTTTACCATTATTGTTTCGAAAGTATTTATTTTATTTTTTTTTACAACCTATGCCACAGTGTAAAGCGAATATACATACATATGTACATATGTCTACTCCTTATACTGTAAATATATGTAAATAAAATTATAACCCTTTTTTGTCCCTTTTTTCGTCGAAATGGCTGGCGTGGCCCGAATCCATCCAGATTTCCCGGTACAAAATATGTTCTCAGTCCAGCCCTGTTAGTTTGTGTTCTAAAGTTCTAACTTTTGTACTTAAAATTTACGATAAATTGCCTCTAAAGTGTGATTAATTTGTTTTTTCGCCTAAATAAGCATGTATAATTTGTTTATTGTTTTTATTTTCAAGTATTTGGACGTATAATTCTTATATATTCTAATTCAGTTTTTGTTCTGAAGGCATTGTTTTCTTTTCACGTTGTGAGACGTATAATTTTGTTTATTATTGTTTTCTTTGACGTTATTTTACGTAAATAATTTGTATTTTGTTTTTTCTGTATTTTTTATTTGTTATTTTGAATACGAACGTTTAGATGGCTACCGTTCTAATTCACAATTATTTACAATAGATAATTATTTGTATAAAGCAAGTAGACGTTTAGCCGCTACTTCTTATCTCATAGGTAAGAATTACGAAAATTGTCCTGCACGTGTGATTTTAAGATATGGTATTCCTACTATAACAAACCCTCATAACCATGAGGCTGATTTAGCTGAGGTTCAACTTTTAAAACTGAAAACTTTCCTAAGAAGAAGGGTACAACAGAAAAACACTAAATTAGAAATGATTTTCTGGGAAGAACAGCGTTTTCCTTTAGGAGCAGCCCTGATAAATGGTTTTGAAGGTGTACGTTCAACAATGAATAAAAGTAGGAGAGTAGGTACGCCAGCAATACCACGTACCATGGTTGAATACTCGGAAACAATTAGGCAACAACAGTATGTTAAAGTGCAATGTAGTAAAACAAATATTTAGCAAATAAATTTCAGATGGTTTAACCGTTATGCACGGGATTTACATCTTGCCGAGAATGACTTTTTTAGAGGCATATTACTGCATCGGAAGACAGTGTCTCAGTAGTTTTTGTCTCGGAGACTATCCTGCAATATGTAAGACAACAGAGAGGTGTCCACCTAACATATGGATGCAACGTTTAAAGTAGTTCCTAGAGCAGGTGGAGCGTTTCAATTTTTTAGAATACATCTGTTGTATGATGATATGGTAATTTTTTCATTTATGCATAAACTAAACTAAAAGTATGATTGGAGTCAATGAGAAAATGTATTGAGTAATTAATTTTGCGCGGGAAATTGAAAAACACTTTGCAGCCTTTAAAAATCTGCTAAACAGAATATTTTGCATTTAAATACATTGCACTTTAACAGGTTAAGCGCCAAAGAAATTTGTATAAACTTTCTATATTAACAAAGCTTTTTTATTGACAATTTGTGATATTTGTGTTTCTCATATCGATGTTACCTAATTTTGGTAATTTTTTTAATTTGAAAACAAAAAAGGGGGCGGCGGACACCGGTGTCCGCTGTGGCCGGGGAGTACACCCAAATCCGAGCGAGCACGATGTTTCACGATATGTCAGCCGTGTTTATCTTGCAAATTTCGACTTGCAATCTTGACAATATCGTTTGCTTGTTGCATTATTTGTTACAATAATTATGAGTATCCGTAAAACGTATTTTGCATTTAGCTTTACAACAAAACCAGGATATTGCTACTAAAAACCTGACACCAGCATTTGATTTTACAGGGCCACAGCGGACACAGTACTGCATTATAACTCATAAGAAAGTAAACGCTTGGCCAGGCAGGATAGATAAAAAAGTAAAAGCCAGGCGGACACCAGTGTCCGCCATGGCCAGATTGGCCACATGCTTAACGGACACCGGTGACCGCCACGGCGCTTAACCTGTTAAAATAATGCGAATGGATTGTATTATTTATTTCTTTCAATGAATTATAATTGGAATCAATGAGAAAACATATTGGGTAATTAATTTTGCGCGGGAAATTGCAAAACACTGAAGCATTTAGAAAATTTACTAAAAACCGATTATTTTGCATTTAAATACATTGTACTTTAAAAAATGCTGCTAAATAATATTATGTTTCTTCTAATGAATTTTGGCATTGAAAGACTAAACAATAAATTTTATATTTTTTTTCTGTAGTGACGTTTACTATAAGATGAAAGGTTCAGTGCAATATCATACAATCATATTTTTAATTTTCTATATTAATAAAGCAGTATTGCACCGAATTCTTCGTATAAATTCTATACCTATATTTTGAGTCTATAATATAATCTTAAGTAATTAAAAGAAACAAATAATATTAATTATTGGCTTCATTTTAAGGTACAGTGAATTTTAAGGCAATATACACTAAAATAACCTAGCAGGTTTTCCAAAGGCGGCAAGATTTTTTTCAATTTTCCACGCTAATAATAGTTACCCGGCTTGTTTTCTCATCATACCAGTCAGATATTAAAATTAGTTGAAATTTTTTTTTACTGCCGCCCTTTATATACCGGGTGTCCCAGCTCAACCGACACATGGGAGTTTTACATGGGAAATCAGTTAATTACGAATAGTATCTCCCCAGTGCAAGATATTAACTTGAAATTTTGTATACTTATCGGAGAATATTAATTCTATGGATCACACTTATTTGAAATATGCAATTTCGTCTGCAGGGCGAGATTTATTAAATTTAAAATCTAATATTTTCGTTCAAAATCAGACAGCCATGGAAATAAAAGAAAATATTTATTTGACAGTTTAGTGAAGTATCACTGATTTTAATTCTTATTCCCTGTATTTTAATACTATTTAAGTTAAATTTAATTTCTTTTTGTTAAATAATATATCAATATTACAACACTATAAATATCTACAATGGCATGTCATTAACTGTCAGAACTGTCACATAGATATTTTCTTTTATTTCCATGGCTGACTGATTTTGAACGAAAATGATGATTTTATAATTTAATAAATCTCGTCTTGCAGACGAAGTTACACATTTCAAATAACTGTAATCTATAGAAATAATATTCCCCAATAAGCATACAAAATTTCAAGTTAGTATCTTCCACTGGGGAGATACTATTCATAATTAACTGATTTTCCATGTAAAACTCCCATGTGTCGGTCGAGCTGTGACACCCGGTATATCATGTGTGTTTATAGACTTTTCCATTGCTGTTCTCTTTAATGGAACGCAAAACGAAAGCTGCTTACGAAGCAATAATAAGTTATATGAAACGCATATTGCGAAACACGATAGTTGAAAGCGTGATGGCCGACTATGAAACTGCGTTGAGATCAGCCGTGATAACCATTTTGGGACGTAATACCAAATTAAGAGGTTGCTGGTTTCATTATTCGCGTGCAGTCTACAAGAAAGCACAAGAACTAGGACTTCTTAGAGCAGGCAATCGCCAAGAAATAAGAACAATATTACCGGCAGCATTGATACTTCAATTGTTGTCGCGTACACTTTTAATAGATGGTGTTAATGAAGTAGAATATATTGCTCAGGAGCGCAATACTAATGCGGCTAAAATATTAAATAATCTTCGTCGGCAGTGGTTATATTTGCAAATAAGTGTGCATGGTGAATAACATCGAACTAATAATTCTGTAAAAGCTTTTCACCGGCAACTGTACCAGTATTATAAATTTCTTTAATGTTTTACTGGATTTTATTTTTAGTGAGAAGACCACACCCAAGCATATAGACGTTTAAGGCGCAGTTAATTTCTATAGAATACGACAAGGCTCTTGATTTTACAAGACGTCGCACGGGAGTAATGTTACCGCATCAACGACGACATCGTTATGTGTATCTAGACCAGCGAATCAGAAGAGCGGAAGAACGATTGGCGACAGATGAAGATGTGCGCAGATTTCTGTTGCATATGGGTCATGGAAGTAGTTATTTAGAGGCTGTTTTACTCGGTTTGCTGGGTAATACAACAGGTCAACCACCAATTCCACCACCGGTATTACCTCCAGTACCACCACGATTTCCACCACTACCTCCACCATCTCCACTAGTACCATCCCCATCTCCACCCCAGATTGCATGAACACCATCCCCACCAGCTCCAGTAATACGTTCCCCAGGTCTACAAGTACCACCTTTGCCACGCGCATTACCATCAGTACCATCACCGGCAATTCCAGCACCATAAATTCTATATACCCTACCATCTTGTGTTGTGTGTCACACAAATACAAGGCAATTTTTACTTTTGGATTGCCAACATCTCCGCCTGTTTTGTGAATGTGCGCAATATTATCATGTTAGGGAAGATGGAGAAAATTCACCTGCAACACGCTGTCCTCTGTGCCGTACAGCAATAATGCATGAGCAGGTTTACGTACCCCAATAAACCAATTATCATCCTTTCAATTTCAATATCACAAGCTTTTGGTAATTGTCTGTTTCTTTTTACTAGCTCAACTGACCTGCTAGCAATTACGTATTTATTCCATATTATATACTGGTATATACCTCTTTATATTACTTTATCTGCTGGCACCTATCCATCATCACCTGCTGAAACCTGCCTATCTATCCAACGTCACCTGCTGGCACCTGACTCTCTATCCAACGTCAACTGCTGGAAACTGCCTCTCTATCCAACGTCACTTGTTGGCAACTGCCTCTCTATCCAACGTCACCTGTTGGCAACTGCCTCTCTGTCCATCATCACCTGCTGGTAACTGCCTTTCTATACAACGTCACCTGCTGGCAACTGCCTCTCTATCCAACGTCACCTGCAGGCAATTGCATCTGTATCCATCATCACCTGACTGCTACTCTAGCTAACATCACTTGCTGGCACGTGCCTATCTGATTTTTTCAGATTTTTCTATTAGGTACGTGGAATGACAGAGGTAGGGCTGCGCGGTATTGAAGAAATAATATAGAATATCGATAACATTTTAATATCGTTAATATCAATTTATAAGTCCTAGTAATATCAAGGTTGAAGTTTAATTTCAACGCCGGCGTAATATAATTTTTTATTCAATAATTTCTTTGCCACCGTATCTACTCAGCCAATAAGAAGTACTTTATACAATAGAAATCTGTAATATCGACCTAAATGTCACTATAAAAATTAGATAACCTAAGAATAAAGTTACTAAAAATTATGAATAACTGACAAGTAACCTACATATTAAACGTCAAATAGTAATTAATTTTTAAAATTTCTACGTTTAAAGAAAAAATAGAATGTGTTATTCAGAGTAAAAGTGTCTTTGTGTGCCTCGTATGCAATTGTCCGACTCGCTTCGCTCGTCGTGCAAACTTCCATACTCACCACGCAAAGTATCACTTTTACTCTTAATAACACAATATACTATTTCTTTATGTAAATAATAAAATAAATATTTTTTCTTAGTTACAGGGTTTATTAATTTTACCTTAAATCTATAATGCATTATTTTGTACAATTAATGGTAAAAAGCATTTAAGATAAAAATATTCTAATTTCGGCAAAAAAAATTCTATAAATTCGTTATCTTTCTCAACTTTTATGTTCAAAGAGTTTTTAGAACATACGAGTATAAACAGATCCATTTTTTCTAATTTGAAAACAAACATAACAATTTGACATTGAGTGTAATACTGATGTGATGTTTTAAGTTCATTATTCCATTTAATATACTGTAAATTACTATTTTTGGTATTTTCATCAAATACATTATTTCTGGCTGAAGAAGGGCATTTTATTTACAGTGCATATTTTGGTTTATTCACATCACCACACTTTTCAATAATAATTCCATCTGGACTTGCACAAAGTCACTGGTATTCCGAAGATATTATTAAACCACATTCTAAAACTTTCACATTGAAAAAATTTTCATGTTTCTTTTGCAATTTTTTCATTTCTAAGGCCATATTGTACATTTGACTCAGCTTGTTCCGTTAATTTACGTGCATTTAAAAATTACATCGCTGATTTTGAAGAACTTTTCCTGGTTAAAATTTTAATTTGATGAGCTTTTGAGCTAGCCGAAATACTAATTTTTCTTTCCGAAAACCACAAGTTACACTGGGATTGCATTTTAGTTTTCTTAAATACATATTGTCATTTTTTTTGTGGATATATTGACGTGTTTATCATAGAAAGCTATATGTGAATCATTTAAACTATAATTTCTATAATCTGATTCATCTGTATTTGAATTATTATATACGTGAAGTAAAATATATTCTACTTGTTGTTGAATAATATTATTCAACACGTTATATATAATTTTATCAACACATATTTCCGCTATTCTTTGTGATTCTGTTTTGGCATCTTCCTGTAGTAATTTTTTTAAATTACAATTTATGTTTCTTTTTCATAAATTAAAAACATCTGACTCCTTGCTGTCCAGTTTTGTCTTTTTTTTGGAAAAAGATCTTGAAATCTTTTGCCCTTAGCATATTTCTCTGGAAATAATGATCGGATTTAAAAAATTAAAAAACTGTTGAAAAGAGAATTGAAAGGCCTTTCGAAATGTCATGTTTGACACCCTTTCCCATTTAAAATTTTTGAGGTGCGGTCCACACCCATTTTAGGGTTGAAGTTATGCCATTGGTACTAATCCATTTAGGTGTCCCTTTTTATATTAAAATTGACGTGTTCGAGCGTTTTTTGCAAAATTAATGTTAAGTGGCCAAAAATTGCGCTGATAATTTTCACTGGGCCACCCTGTATATCATTTCTATTTAACACCAACTCAACACTCCAGGACTTCTTCGAGAGCTCTTTTTTTGTTCTTATTTATTTTGTTTTTGATTTATTTATATAAGTTTAGACTTATCTACTAGTCCAACATGGGTAAAATAATGATTTCAAAATGTAATGTTGATGAAATACACGAATCATTTAAAGAATTTATTTTAAGTACAACGGAAGACAGTGTAAACCATTTAACAAATGATTTATACAGTTCTGACCGCATGTATCATCTAATGCCATTCAGGCGCACTAGCATGTTTTTACAGTTTTTATTTCATGCGACTTTGCTTAGCGCAATGACGTCAATTCCTGTCTTGTGTGCACGCATCTGTAAACTGTGATCTTTCTCTGGCATTCGCTGTCTGTCCGCTGAGGAGATCGCACGCTTCTACGCTACGCCAAAATTGACCAAGAGGCTTAATATTTTTTCTATTGTTGTTTTTTATACTTCAACTTTTGTTCTTTTTGTGCGACACACAATTGTACATTTTACACGCTGTAAGTACACACATTTTTACATTGTTTAGCACTTTACACTTGCGCTACTTTTGCGATCTTGTTTTACGCTAAATATATCTTATTTTCATTTTCAATTGTTATTTAATTGCAACATTGTATAGTTTTGCATATTCGCTGCATATTTTATTTGCATTTAATCGCATGTAGTTCAAATTAATTTGATTACATTTGACAAGTTTTTCTGTGCTTTTATTGTTGCTCTAATTATTTTTACAAGCTCTAAGATTGTTTAGCTTTGTTTAAAGTTCATATTCGCTTTATTATATTGTTATTTATTCTTCAATTTGTTTGTACTTTCGCTATTTTTGCCTACTTACATTACATTGTTCGTTGAATTTTTAGGCAACTTATACATATTATTTACGCTTGGGTACATTGTTTATTGCATTTAATATTTAGCTGCACATTTTTGTTAAACATGTACTTATGTTACATAAAGTATCCTTTTATTTTGTCCCCTTTTATACAAATTTACGGCGTTTATAGCAGCTTCTACTGGACATCTTGCGCTGCTTGCTGGTTTATTTGTATTTGCTTTCTACTTATATGCTTTATCTTTCGCTGTTGTTAGGAATAAGAAATTCATTAGCTTCGCTATCCTAATCAACATTTATTATCCATTTTTAACAATTTATCCTGTCATTCTTAAGGGTTCTGTATCCAGTCCTACTTGTATTCTCGTTTCTACTTCGCTTTTGCCGCTACGCTCGAAATAAACGTTCTAAATAACCAACACGTCAATCGACCAGCCGACCAGCTACAGTTCTTTCGCTTACGAGGCATACTTTAGGTCAACGCTAGCACCTGATCAGGGATTTTGACTTCAGCACTACGCTGGTCCTTCGAGTCAATCTCCAGAAGTCAGCTTTAGTCAGGCCGCATCTTAATAAATCAACCTAAAGTGCTGAGACAGCTGAACCAGCCACTCAACGCCCCAACATACGAGGTCTGGCTATTAAATAACGAGACTGCGCGCGCAGAAGGCGTCCTAGAAGGGTAAAGGGGAAACGAATTCAGCGTTGGTTAGCTGGAAGTGTGTGCTATTCCGGTATATAAACACGTTTTTGTCGCTGAAGTAGTATTTTTTCTATAGAGGTTAGAAACGAACGTGTTTTTTTCTCGTGCCGATAACAATGTGTGACGATAAACACGTGCAACGGATCAATGTGAAATTTCTCGTTAAATTACAAAAAACTCCGACTGAGTGCTATAAGTTGTTGAAAGAGGCCTATGGTGAGAATTCTCTATCTCGTGCGCGCGTTTTCCAATGGTATAAACGGTTTTCTGAAGGCCGAGAGAGCACCGAAGATGGCTAACTCCGCAAACAGTAACCAAAATCAATGAAATTGTCTGTGGAGATCGTCGTATGAGCATTCGAATGATTGCTGAAACTGTAAACGCCGATAAAGAAACTGTCAGAAAAATTTTACATGACGAATTGAACATGAAGAAAGTCTGTGCGAAGTGGGTCCCAAAAAATTTGACCCCTGATCAAAAGCTCGTCCGTCAACAGATCTGCTCAGATTTTCTTGAGGTTGGATGAAGAGCCTGAATTGATGAAAAACATCATCACTTGCTATGAAACCTGGATATTCCAATACGATGTTGAAACTAAGCGACAATCTATGCACTGAAAACTCCTGCATCTCCAAGAATGAAAAAAGCAAGGATGTCGAAATCAAAATTTAAAGCCATGCTAATCGTTTTTTTCGACATCAACGGCATCGTGATGATAGAATGGGTTATAGAGGGTCAAACTGTAAACCAAACTTTCTATTTGAAAGTTTCGGCAACACTGCGGGAACGAGTTCGTAGGAAAAGGCCGGAGTTGTGGAGAAACAAGTCGTGGATTTTGCACCAGGACAACGCACCTGCCCATAACGCACTGTCTGTAAAGCGTTATTTAGCCGCTAGAGACACTCCAGTGTTCGAACATGCGCCGTACTCGCCTGATTTAGCACCATGTGATTTTTTTCTGTTTCCGAAGATCAAGTCTGCCTTAAAAGGAACCCGGTTCGAGTCGATGGAAGAGGTAAAGCGAAAATCGGCGGAGCTCCTAAATGCTCTAACAAAAGAACACTTCCAGCATTGCTTTGACCAATGGAAAAAACGAATGGAATGGTGTGTGGCGAGGGGAGGGGAGTACATTGAAAGGAAGCATTCGATTATAGAACAATTTTTAAAATTAAACTCTTTTTCATAAGCAGTCTTGTTATTTAATAGCCAGACCTCGTATACTATACAGAATCTTCCATTTATTCAGACTTGCCGTTTTTTTGGCTTAAAAAATAATGAAAAAAATTGAAATAAATATTATAAATTTTGGATGCGTAATAAGGATAATATTATAGCCCGGTTAAATTGTATTTCACTTAATCGCGAATTTAGTAATATAACGTCTACTGAAGATAAAAAGGAAACTGAAGCATCACCATCTACATCCGCTAGTTTCAGTACAATATATACTGACACGGTGTTGCCCGAAGCACAGTTCACTATTCCGAGCGAAAATTAGGTTAATTTTGTAGATCTTCCAGACAATTTTATTGTTGAATTGGAAGATAAATTGAACACAAATTATTTAGAAGACACAAAATCACAAATTCCGAATACATTCTGGCAAAAATATTTTGTAAACAAAAAAAAAAACAGTTCCACAAAGATGGACCGATAAATTCAACATTTATTTTAACGAACATTTTTCACATTGCGTTTTAAAATTTTTGTGGCATAAATGTTATTTACCATATAAAACATAGTGGAGTGCAAAATATAAATTTTACACAAAACTGAACGCACCCATGGGTTTTTTGACAGTTTTTGGTTGTTTAAGTGCACAGATACAAATATAAAGTTCGTGCTGGTTGGTCTTTACCATACCAAATCCCCTGCGTTGAACATCTGAGGTCTCCCCGTTGTTCACGGCCGACAGGTCCTTAACGGGGAGGCCGGTGAGCAGGTATTGAACCTAACCACTCCAACCAAGTCTTATTGTAATTCTCGTCAAGAACGGTTCGACCTTGACAAGTGTTAATACAAAGAGTGTTTTTACCACATCAAATGCGAGTTCCACCAAAAACTGAAGCAAGCTACAATACAGAGCTGCAACCAGGTACGGTAGAGCATAGGCAGAATTCCCTTTTATCCCAAGGTTTTACCACATTTATTCATTTAAATATTTAAAATGGAAATTATGAGTGTTAGTGTAGTACTAGGGTATAGGTAGTGTTATTTTAACGTGATCTAAACAATTCTGTAGTGTTCAAGTAGCAGCAACAAGTGTGGTAGGTACTGCGTTTAATTTATCCGGAATTATCACGATAAACCATCAAATTTATTAAACTAAAAATACAAGAAAGTAACGAAGAATACGAAAATTTAGGTAAGTACTTATTGACTGCTATCGAAGAAATAATTATAATCAGTCGGAAATAAAAATCATTAAGATTTACAGTTTGTATTTGATTTTTAAATTTTTAATTTATCTATATTGAAAGCTAATTCTGTTAACATAAATAAGTATTCAAAATAATCAACATTTTATAAACTTTTTTCTTACATGTTTATTAAACATAATATTGCTTTTGTAGGCTATGAATTTTTATGTTTACATTTGTTTATGTAATAGAATAAAGGAGGCGGATGTTTTTGTTATAATTAGTTTGAATGATGAAAAAGAAGGAATGTCGAATAAATTATTCTAAATAATTTGTTATTTATTTTAGAAGGTATACAATTATCAGAAGTGGGATAAGCCAAAAATAAGAACATTTTGTTAAATAATTTTAAATGAATGGAGATAGTTCGAAAATGAACAGTGATGGTAATTCTGATGATACAGCTAATGTGTTGATTATTAATATCGAGGATATCATGGCGGCTACAACGCGTGCTTTTTTACAATCCAGAAATGTACCAGAAGAAAGGCAAATGTCACTTAGTTTTTTTTTGACATCGGCTCACAAATTCCTCAATTTTCTGGAGAACCAGACAATCATATCTCCATATGGATTAATAGTTGATGAAATTCGTGTAGCATATGAAATTAGTGAAAAAGTCATCAAAGTTCTTGCCATAAAACAACTAAGAAGCCGTGCGAAGCACTGGTATGAGTATTCGCCGGGCATGTTTTGAAAAACCTGGGATGAATTAAAGAGAGAAATGAAGATGCCTTTTTGTAAGTGGCGGCTCGTCAGAGGAGGTAAGGGAGGCACTGCCTCTTTTTAAAAGATAAAGAAAATGTGCACGTTTAATAAATATTTTAATACTTTCTACTAATAATAAATGGAATACTATGAAGACTTATCTATTATATTAGAAAAATATATTAGTAGATATTATTCAATTATGTGTTGTTTAAAGAGAGAAATAAATATTCTTTAATGAGCCGGAGACAAACTTAAAATATGTCTCCACCTATCCCCCTTTAAAGTGAAGAGAAGGCTAGTTTTGACCTTGAATCAATTCAAGAAGAAAGATGAAGTATATGAGTTGAACAGAGTAAACATAGCAAGGGAGGCATGAGCTCCGATCATTAGCAACTGTCAGTAACGGTGTAGCGGCTCTTCTAGGAATGTTTGGATTGGAGGTCTGGCTATAATAATAATATATATTAATTTAATTTTTGAACAACCTGAAGGGATTTTTTCCATTTTACAAAGCAGAAATATAGATATTACATTAGCAAAAAAACGTTTAACTTCATTAACAAAAAAATTAGAATTTTTTAATGACCTATTTGGAAGAATAAATTTTGAAACAGATCCAATTCTTAAAAAAAGAAAAACTACATTTGATATTTTAGATTTAAAACAACAACACCGACAAATTATTATTGAAATTTTAGAGACAATAATTGACCAAATTCAAGTAAGATTTTCTGATTTAGACAACTTACACTTTTTTTGATTTTTTGACCACCGAAAATTATCTAAATTATTTTAAAGAATTCTTTTTTGGACCCTATAAAATTAAAAAATGAGCTTTCTGTTATTTATAACGACATATCATTATTTAATGGAAACAAGGCACCAACTGATATGTTAACGAAACGATTTACATTTTTGCATGCCAGAATTTTATAAGTTTTTGATCATCATTGTGACTATTCCAATCAGTTCAGCATCTGTGGAAAGGGATTTTACAATTTTAAAGCACATAAAAACTTATCTGCGCATTTCTTTGGATCAGAATCGACTTAGCGATATTGCATTAATTTCAATAGAAAAAGATTTTATTTCAACGATCAAAAAAGAAGATAAATATTATAAAAGTGTAATAGATTATTATGTGGTTCAAAAAAATAGACGTATTTCACTAATTTTTAAAAATGTTTAATTTTCAGTATATTAATTTTTTTGTTAAGAATGTATTTATGTTTTGTATTTTCAAAGTTTTTGTTAGCTTAGGCAGTTTATTATATTTTTTTATTACATACAGTGTGTTTACTTTCTTTTTTTAATTTAATCAAAACTACCATTTTCTTTCATTCCTAATCTATTCTGACACAATAAATTATGAAATAATAACAGCGGAGCTACTAGCTAGCAATATATTCCATGATTTTTTGACTAAGCAGAGTTTATAGTTTTAAGTAAATAATTTGCCTCCTCATTACTTCAGGGCGCAAGCCGCCACTGTTTTTTGTAATTATGAAAATCATGTAACTCTCATCAGAAAAATGGAATCTAGAAGAAGGAAAGTAGGAGAAAAGTTTTCTGCATATTTCTATGATAAACTAAAACTCTCCAATAAACTGAACTTATCAGAGTCAGATATCATATAGTACATGATTTAAGGTATTGACAATTATGTGATACGACCCCAAGCAGTTGCTGCTAGACACGACAAAATAAGTAATTTTTAGAATTTATGAATTTAATTTCGCGAAATGAAATTAGACGTCCTGCTCAAGATATCACCAAGAAGAATGTCACCCAACGTTCAACAGGTTCAATTACTCAAAAAGCATCAAATATAAACTGTTATAATTGTAACGAATAAGGGCATTATGCCCTTGTCTACGCCAAAAAAGGGAAAGAGGTTCCAGAGATTATCGGCACAATGAATGTCCAAGATATTTAAAGAAGACAGAAGCAGCCAATAAAATAACGCATATAATCCAGCAACCACTTCCAAAAACAGCGAACTTCCTACCAATGGAGATTCCCTGTAAAGAAGAGCCCATTGTGTCAAACCGAAGAATACACGCCTTAATTGACATTACCTTTCTGCCAATAGCTTCAAAGGTATCAATAACTGAGCAATAAATATCAAGTACATATGTATGCAAAGCTCATTTAGCTAATGATATTTAAGTAGATTTAACATTTTATGTAGTACCGGTAATAATGATTTATCAATTTCTCGTAGGTCGTGATATCATTTCTAATCCTGAGTATTCTCTTATTTTTAATTATGATTCTGTAATTGTACAGGAAAACAAATTTCATCCTGAATTTTTAACTAGTAATGTCCTACTTTTTGAAACAGATTACGCGAATGATTCAGAATTTGTTCTTAAAAATATTAACCCGAATATCAGTCTAGAAAAGTAGGAAATAAAATTTATATTGAATCCTACCTGAAACTACAAATATCAAATGAAGCTGATTTACATTATCATATGAATATTATTGGGCGCGTTCAGCACGGCGTAACGCTTCATGAGCGCTACGAGCGCTACAAGTGCCGAACGGTACGCTCAAACGTAGCGCTCCATGTAGCGAGTGAGCGGTGTTGAAGACCGCTTCATTCGCGTAGCGTATTGCTACCCTTGTCTAATTGACATGTCAATCGAGTTTATAAAAATGGCGGAAACTAGTGAAACGTTACTGTATTAAATTTTTAAATTTCGATTAAACCGACGTTACGATCATCATTGATCATCCTCAGGCTAACTAAATATCTGGAATATGAAACAATCGTGTACAAATAATTTTTGAAATACAACATTATAGTTACTTACAATCGTGTCGGAAGTTATTATAAAAATACACAATGAACAACATGGATAAAACTATTTTAAAAAGATAATAAATATTAAGATTAACAAAGTAAAACAAAACAAATTAAAATTATTAACGAACTGAAACAATCTTCTTTAACAACTAACTGAATACTATTTTTATAATAACTTCTGACAAGATTGTGACTAACTGTAATGTTATATTTCAAAAATAATTTTTATGATTGTGTTATATTTATGTTTAATTACCGTGAGGATGATCACTGTGATGATCGAAACGTCGGTTTAATCGAAATAGAAAACCTTAAAACTGCGTCCCGATTAATATTTCTTCCCTACATCAACTTTCCAGTTGATTGTCACAGCATTTACAATTGTAATTTAAAATTCATTGTAGAATTTATATGGGATAAAAAGTCCAGCCTGTTACTTATTGAACAGTATGAGATTTTACTATCAAAATTTAGAGACCCAAAATAAAAAATAAAAAACCAGTTATGAGACAAAATTCAGCTGGAATTTGTAAAACATAGCTTCCATGTAACAGATATATTGGACAGAAAAATGCGAAATCTAAAAATTAGATACCGGACCATAAAGGACAATAAAAGACAAACAGGGAGGGGTACAATTAGTTGGGACTTTTATGAAGTTCTAGATAATATGTTCAGGGAAGACAGAACCATAAATTTACCTCCAACTCTCTCTTCCTTTCCTGCCAATCAGGGCCTTGAGGTAATTTTTAAATTTTAAAATATTTATTTATATGTATTAATTTACTTTATTCGGACCTATCCAGAATATTCCTACTCCAATTCCTAATAAGCAGCTTCCTGACTCTTCTGCAGAAGTGAAAGAGAAATGAGCTGGACAATTTTAGAAATAAACTTTTAAAATTAGAAAAGGAAAAACTAGAAGTTTTAAAAAATATTCATGAGCAATTAAAAATTGCTAATGATATAAATTCAAAAAAAGTGCAACTCATGGAAGAAGCAATAAATTAAAAAAATAAAAAATGGCTCATTTGATTCATTCGAGTAGCAATTTTATCCCAAATTAACTTTTTCTTTGGACATTCACGAATAGTTATTGATAGGGGTTGAAGAAGCTGGTGAAGTTGAAGCTGAACCTAAAATTGAGATGGAAATTAAAAATTAAAATGAAAAATAATTTAATTAAGTGTTCACACATGATGATTCTTCCACATTTTTATTTTCAATATTGCATTTCCCTGAGGGATGCTGCATATAATTTGACATAGTCAGGATCTAAAACAAATTGCAAGTGAAATTCTGTGTAAATCTAAATTTTAATTAATACTAACCAGACAGAAGTGCATTAGCTGAGTATTTATAAACACGTAGAATTAAATGATCTATTTCTAGTTGAAGCGTAGCCATTTTGCTTATCACACCACATAATTCAGTATTGTTTCTATAGCTAGCCATCCATCCCCACCCTACATAAAATTTTTTTTGAACCAGTGCTGCTGACTGTTTTAATTCATCTAAATCCATTTTGCTAATAAAAACAGTGATATATAATAAATTTCAAATATATATTTGTTTTGAAATTGTTGCTGTGGATAAGTTTACCCGCTATTAGACCAAGTTCAGTACAGACCGTAGCGCTACGTAGAGCGAAGCAAAAACCGCTCAAAGCGCTACGTCCATGCTGAACGCGCCCATTTTAACTAGTCATTCTCCCTTTTATTTTCGTCCTAGACGTCTGTCATATTTTGAAAAATCTGAGGTTGACAAAATCATAGTTGACTTATTAGCACAAGGAATTATTCGGAATAGTTTGTCTCCATATATAGCCCACCGATTGTCTTTATCAAAAATAAATATGGTAAATTACGATTATGTGTAGATTATAGAGAGTTAATAAGTCAAGTGTGACAGATAATTTTCCTTTACCATAAATTGATGACTTGTTAGATAGCTTGCAAGAGAAAAAATATTTTACAAGACGATCTAAAAAATGCATTTCATCATGTAAGAATAAGTGAAGAATCGATTAAATATACGTCATTTGTAACACCCAATGGTCAATATGAATATGTAAAAATGCCACTTGGTTTTACAAATAGTCCTTCTGTTTTCACACGATACATAAATACAATTTTCAAAGACTTATTAGACGAACATAAAGTAATTATTTACGTTGATGCCATTCTTATTGCAACTAAAACTATTGAAGAAAATTTAGATATTCTTTCGGATATTTTTAGACTTATGGTAAGAAATCATTTGACTCTTTCTATGGAAAAGTGCCAATTTTTAGAAACACAAACATCTTATCTTAGTTACTTAATAGACAAGAATGGTATTAGACCAAGTACCGAAAATATTCAGTCAGTACAAGACTTTCCCATACCCAGTAACGTAAAAGAGATGCATCGTTTCATTGGATTAACTTCTTATTTCTAGCGATTTGTAAAAGATTTCAGTATAATAGCAAAGCCACTCTACGATTTATTACGAAAAAATAGAGAATTTAATTTTGGTCCAGAGGCATTATCTTCTTTTGAGTTATTGAAATCACATTTAATCCCACAACCAATATTGACAATACATTCTCCAAATGCAGAAACACAGTTAAATTGCGATGCTAGTTCGATAGGTTACGGAGCAATATTATTGCAAAGACAACGATAATTTATTTCATACAACATTTTATTAATGTCGAAGAACAAGAGAAACAGAATCGAAATATCATAGTTTCGAGCTTGAAACCTTATCTATTGTTTATGCTCTACAGAGATTTCGAATTTATTTGCAAGGTATTACTTTTAAGATAGTCATTGACTAATAGCTTGAAAGCTACTTTAGAAAAAAGGACATAAATCCTAGTATTTTGCGTTGGACATTAATTTTACATAATTTTACGTATACATTATCACAGACCAAATCAACGAATGTGTCATGTAGACGCCCTGAGTCGGTCTCACAATAACATTTCAATACTTAGCGATAATACATTTGAACGTAATTCAGCTCTCAAACAAAATCAATATTATGAAATAAGTAAAATCAAAGAAGAATTAGAAAATAATAAATTGAAACATTTTGAACTAAGCAATGGCTCAGTTTACCGAAAGAAGAAAGATAAGACTATAATTTAAATTCCAAAAATTATGGAATTCCACGTACTTAATTTATATCATAATAATATAGGACATTTAGAGATAGACAAAACAATGGAGCTTATCAAACGAACATATTGGTTCCCAGATATGAAAAATAAAATTAAGTTATACATTTCAAACTCCTTAAAATGCATTTCACTCTCTCCGCAGAGTGGGAAACATGAAGCTGTCTTATATGATATACCTAAAAGGAATATTCCATTTCAGTGCTTGCACATAAATCATTATGGTCCACTTGAAAGAACACAATATAAAAATAAATATATTTTTGGCATTGTTGATGGTTTTACAAAATTTATTCGCCTTCAGCCTTGTAGAACAACAAACTCTAAAGAAGTAATTAAACACTTAAAAACTTATAGCAAACCATTGAAAATAATTTCTGATCGAGGAACTGCATACACTTCATAAGAATTTAAGGATTTTGTTCAGACTCATGAGATTCAACATGTTTTATTTGCAACAGGAGCACCACGCGCAAACGGACAAATAGAAGGGATGAACAGAACAATTACTCCAATGTTTGCAAAGTAAAGTCCTGATGCCAAATACTGGGACTAAGTATTAGATGAGGTTCAATTTTGTTTTAATAATACCATTAGTCGAACAACAGGAGAAACTCCTTCAAAATTATTATTTGGAATGAATGAAAAGGGAATCATTAAAGATAAACAAACAAATTAGAAATAAAGTTAATTTACAAAATGAATCAGTTCAAACACAAAACGAAAAATATTACAATAGTAAACATAAAAATACCACTAGTTATGTAGTAGGCGATTATGTAATGATAAATAATGTACATGTAACAGTAGGAATGAACTTATACAAAAATTCAGAGGTCCATATATTATTAAAAAAGTTTTACCAAATGCTAGATATGTTTTAAATGACATTAACGGATTTCAAAATATTCAATTCCCATACAATATATATGTATCAACGAAGACGAACCCCCCTTTATTTTTTTATTATAAGAAATAGAAAAATTTGTTTCATATAAAAGTTATATTATTTTCTATATACTATTTGTTCACGTACATAGAAAAAAATTCAAATCCTGATTTACACGCAACGACTACCAACTTTTATTTTTTAAATGGGAACCTAGAATTATTTTGATAAAATTAAAACTGCCATTTTTTTGTCTTTCCAATGATGTATTAATTGTCGCATATGAATTTGAAAAAAAACAAGAAAAATAATAAAACTGAAAAATAATTTTTACTGAAATATTCTAGGGGACTATGAAAAAATTAACAAATTGTAACGATGAAAACTATTAAATTAATAATAACAAAGTAAATATTTATTCGTTACAAATTTAATGCGTTTTGAAATTTGTTGAGTAGCTGGTTCAGCTGTCTCAGCACTTCAGGTTGATGTATAAGATGCGGCCTGACTAAAGCTGACTTCTGGCGGATGACTCGAAGGACCAGCGTTGCGTTGAAGTCAAAATCCCTAATCAGGTGCTAGCGTTGACCTAAAGTATGCCTCGTAAGCGAAAGGACTGTAGTTGGTCGGCTGGTTGATTGACGTGTTGGTTATTTAGAACGATTATTGCGAGCGTAGCGGCAAAGCGAAGTAGAAACGAAAACACAAGAAAGGACTGGATATATAACTCTAAAGAATGACAGGATAAATTGGTAAAATGGATAATAATAAATGTTGAGTAGGATAGCGAAGCTAATAAAGTTCTTATTCCTAATAACAGCGAAAGATCAAGAAAGTAAGTAGAAAACGAATACAAATAAACCAGCAAGCAGCGCAAGATGTCCAGTAGAAGGCTCGGTGTTATAAATGCTGTAAATGTGCACAAATAATGTGCAGCTAAATAATAAATGCAATAAAAATTGTACCCAAGCGTAAATAATAATTATAAGTTGTCCAAACATTCCACGAACAAAGTCCTAATAGAAGTAGGCAAAAATAGCGAAAATACTAACAGATTCAAAAACAAATAATAATAAAATAAAGCGAATATAAACTTTAAACAAAGCTAAACAATCTTAGCGCTTGTAAAAGTAATTAGAGCATTAATAAAAGCAAAGAAAAACGGGTCAAATGTAGTCAAATTAATTTGAACTACATGCGATCAAATGTAAATGAAATATGCAGCAAATGTGCAAAACTATACAATGTTGCATTTAAATAACAATTGAACATGGAATAAGCTATATTTAGCGTAAAACAAAATTGCAAAAGTAGCGCAAGTGTAACGTGCTCAACAATGTAAAAATGTGTGTACTTACAGCGTGTAAAGTGTACAGCGTGTGTAGATTGTGTGTTGCACAAGAAGAACAAAAGTTGAATTATAAAAAAACAACAATAGAAAAAATATATTGAGCCTCGTGGTCAATTTTAGCGTAGAGTATAAATGAAGCGTACGATCTCCTCAGCGGACAGACAGTGAATACCTGCGGAAGATCAATTTGCAGGTGCGTGAAGACAAGACAGGAATTGACGTCATTACGCTAAGCAAAGTCGCATGAAATAAAATTGTAAAACATGCTAGTGCGCTTGGATGGCACTAGATAGCATATGCGGTCCGAACAAAATTTAATTTTTGAATATATTTACAAAAAATGAATTGATTGATACGATTCTAATAATCGGAGAATTAACTGGAATCCTGAAAAAGGCGAAAAGAATGTATCAAAATATTATTTTCACCGACGCAGCTACATTTAAAAGCAATGGTTGCGTTAACAGGAATCATATGCAGTATTATGCAATAGAAACCGCGCATTGGTTGCGAAATATTGGTAATTAGAAAATATGGTCATAAAATGTTTAGGGTGGCATAAATGAAGATTTTGTTGTTGGTTCACATTTTTTGAAGGCCCATTAAACGGGGATATTTATTTAAATTGTTTTACCTATAACTCTTCCTGAGCTATTGGAATATGTTCCATTAAATGTCCGGTAAATTGTGTTATTCCAACATGACGGAACGCCACCGCATTATGCTCGAATTGTTCGGGATTATTTAAATAATCAGTGGACAGAACGGTGGATAGGACGAGGTGGATATATTTCATGGCCAGTAAGGTCACCTGATCTTACTCCAATGGATTTCTTTCTGTGGGGTTATATCAAAGATATTGTTTACATGGAAGAACCTACAGATGAAGTAGATAATAAACACCTATGACCTATTGTAATATGTCCGTTAGCGGCCGTCGCCCGCGGGCCTAACCTTGGGATTAATTCGAAAGAGAAGATATTATGCTGAAGGATTAAAAACTGAAAGAGTTTGTGCTTATTTCAAATATATGAATAATTTAACTGTTGCGTTAGGTGAAGAAAAAAATACAGCAACAGTACAACTGAAAGAAATTTTACATCTTCAAATGGAACTTGCAAATGTATGTACAATAATTTTAAAATTAGGTCATAAAAATTCATAATGCGAAAATTACAAAACGAGACGCAGGCTAATTTTATAAGAGCATATGTTAAATAACAACATAGTTTCCTTATGTGTTTCATATAGTAGCGATCCCAAGGACACGTCGCGGACAACGGCCGCTAGCTGACCTGTCACAACAGGTACAACAGGTCCGCTCGCCCCTGTTGTCCTGTTTTCGAGAGGGTTGGCGAACTTTCCAGAACATAATTGTTCTACTATAAAAACCCCGAGCAGGAGATCGCGAGGACAGTCTAATATTGATAAGTGTGGTGATCGTTGGTGATATAAATATTGTGGAAATAAATATTGCGTAGTTTTAAGTGTTTAAATAAATAATCAGTGTTTGTTTTTATTAATAATTGTTAAACTTAAAATAGTGTTTATGTTTTTTATTCATAGTGTTATTTATTTTAATTATCTTTTATAATTCCTATTTCGTTTACCAACTTAGTTTTATAAATATTTGTTCAATTGTTTCTTTACACTTCACCTAAATAAATTAAAGTTATAATTGGTGTCAGGTGTGAGAGTTAATAAATTGTGAAATAAATTAAGTGAATTATATGTGGCCGATCTCAGGAGGGAGCTGGTAGAAAGAGAGTTGGAGACATCGGGAACTAAGTCTGTTCTACAACTTCGTCTACGCTAAGCTTTAATAGAAGCCGCTGAAAATTCTGATGACTTTTTATTCGAAATTGATGATTTTGTTCAAAAACTGATAGAAAATTCTAGAAAATTAGAACAAAAATTAGAGGAAAGTTCTAGAAAATCCGAAGAAAATTCTAGAAAGTTTCAAGAAAACAGAAATTGATGGAAAATTCTCGAACATTAGAAGAAAAATTTAAAGAAGAACTAATAGAAAATTCCAGAAGTTTAGAACTGTTGTAGTAATACAAATAAAACTTTTTATGTTATGTATTTCAGTACACATCTAGAGACACATGTATGTTATATTTGATTTGTTTTTAGTTGTTCTGTCAGTTATGTTTTTTGACGTATTGTGATTTATAATTATATAATAAATTGTGTGAGTTCAATTCGTTTTTATTATTTGTTCACTGTTTGATAGATAACTTCATTAGGTTATGGGCCCAGTGTGCTTGAAAACAAATAGATAATTGAACAAATAGTTGTAGATTCAGAAAAGTCATTTGGTGTCTAGAAAATTTTTGTCGAGTCACTGATATATTGTTAAGTTTTCGCAAATGATTTTTATATTTTTAACTTTAATTAAATAAACTTGTTGCAATATATGTTATGAAATAGTTTTTTTTCTTCCACAGTAGCCTTAGATTTACTTTTTTCAATGCAATTTTAGTATAAATAACAATTTTTGTTAATTTTTCTGTTAATTATAAAAATAAATTATTACTGCTTTATATCATTGTAAAGCTAAAAAAAAATCTCTATTTAAAAATACCATAACTTAATATGACCTCCATATGAAAAATAAAAGTTGCTATCAGTAACTCGTAAATGGTTAGATATAAAAAAAAAATTGAGTACTTCTGCAAATTCACCCTACAAAAGTGCCTTAAGAAAGTGCAAACCAGAATCTCGTATTATTTCATATAACAAAGTTATAAGCGAAAAAAGAAAATCACTAACTTTACATTTTCCCCTATATCTAGTGATCTATGCATTTTTTCGCAAATAACAAAACACTATTAAAATAGCTTCCTAACGGGGCAACTTTTGTCTAAACCGAGTAGTAAAAAAAGGTATCATAAAAATTACTTATTTATGATATTTACTATTATTTTAAATTAAAATATAAGGTATTTAATGACATTTCAATTTATCTATAATAATTGCAGTGTGTTTTTTTTAACACACGTTGGCTACGTCTCAAATAAAATATGTTTACATATATTTGTTTCTTGTCACGCCGATTGATTGAGTTATCAAATAATATAATATAAAATCTTTTTTTGTTCGTTTAAGTTGTATTGTTCCTTATTATTGTTCGTGTTCTTTGTTTCTTGTTATACGTTTATTTTATTAGCGTAAGTAATAGTGCCTAAAGCATTATCGAAGCAGTCGCAAGTGCTAACTGCAAATGCTACTACATATTTTGAAAAAGAAGTGGCACACGGTGGAACATTACTGCCGTTAAAAGCAGTTCGAGAGGTATGTTATCATTTTATTTATTGTTATTAAATATGGCATTGCCATATGCAACACGCAACACATTTTCTAAACTAATGCACATATAAACTTTGTAATTCGTGACGTCATAATCTAGTTACAAATATTGATGACGTCTCTCTACTGCTTAAAAATTTCGGCTATACCAGCTTGGGGTCTTTGAAATGTACACTGATGCTGACTTTGCTGGTGATGTAAAAACTAAGCGATCAACCTCTGGGATGGTTAGTACTTACAGTGTAGGAGCAATCAACTGGTTCAGTCAGAAGCAGGGATCTGTCGTGTTGTCTACTACAGAGGCAGAGTTTGTTGCAGCGAGTGAAGGGGCAAAGGAAAAAATGTGGTTAACTCGGATGCTGAACGAGATTTGAGAGGAAGTGTTGTAGTAATACAAATAAAACTTTTTATGTTATGTATTTCAGTACACATCTACTGACACATGTATGTTATATTTGATTTGTTTTAAGTTTTCTGTCAGTTATGTTTTTTGACGTATTGTGATTTATAATTATATAATAAATTGTGTTTGAGTTCAATTCGTTTTTATTATTTGTTCACTGTTTGATAGATAACTTCATCAAGAACAAAAGTTTATGGAAAATTCTAGAAAGACTGAAGAAAGTTTAAAAAAACAATTATAAGAAAATTCTAAAACTTTAAAATACGAATTAGAAGGAAATTTGAAAAATTTAAAAACAGAATGACCTGAAAATCGAAGAAATTCAGGAAAATTTCTCTAAAATTACATCAGCGGTTTCGAATTCTGATAAAGTTAAGAGGAATAAAATTCCAGAAAAGAAACCTGAAAAAGAAAATAATTCCAAAATGAATATAAAAATACCAGAATTTGAAGGGAAGTCATCGTGACCGAATTATATAAAACAATTTGAAGCCGCTGCTAAAGCAAATGGCTGATCTTCCAAAGAGAAGGCTACAGCGCTGACAGTTTCGC
Organism: Stenolophus ochropezus; assembly: GCA_035578165.1. NCBI lineage: Eukaryota > Metazoa > Arthropoda > Insecta > Coleoptera > Carabidae > Stenolophus > Stenolophus ochropezus. Next base: position 45,657,051 of record JAQOWZ010000003.1, on the reverse strand, counting down.
TGCGTGGAGAAGCTATCGATATCCTTCAGACGCTAAAAAAGGATGAACAGGAAGACTATGACCAACTGGTCAAGCGGTTGAATATGCGATATGGCAATGTGCATCTGACACAGGTGTACCAGACGCAATTGCGAAACCGAAATCAAAATTCTAAAGAGAACTTGCAAAACACCCTACAGCTCCTCACAGCGTCTTGGAATGCCTAATTACACAAGCATTTATCTATGGGGTCCGAGACAATGAAATTCAGCAGGTACTACGACTGGCTCGACCAAAAACTCTGCTTGACGAACTTTCATATGCAAAGATCATAAAGCTGCGAAACAAACTTTACGTAACCAATCGCGAGTGCGAAATATAGATGCAGAGAGGATGGAACACACTAAGGATCTAGAAGACAAGATAAGACGAATTACGTTTGAAATTCATGCCGCTGGAAGAAAGAAACTCCGCTGTTGGAATTGCGGTGAATTAGGTCACCCGCAAAGGCTCTGCAGAAAACAACAAAGGGAAGCAGAACCAAGAAAGAAAAGGAGTCGGGAAACTAAGTCGGGTTGATGCGAAGGGGAAATCGTCGACCCGTAATCCAGTAGCAACAGAATCCATTAGTTATGTCGCCTCCCTTCATCATCAAGCTACTATCATCTATATAGACGGATCTATCGACAGAAGGACGCTTAAAATGTTGCTTGATACAGGTGCGACAAAAACAATAATCAGACCCGACTTAGCAAGAAAAATATGCAGAAAACATCTAGCTACCGCATCTGGAGAAATATATTTGAACATCGCTATTGGAACAACATGCATAAAACATCGTGTGCTGGTAGATGAATTCATTCTCGGAATGGGCATAATGAAAAAGCATGGATTTTAAACTAGACCTGAAGAATGGAATTATGATGGTCAATGATGAAGAATTGGTATTAAATCTATGAGACGACAACGCCATGCGAGTATTGATAACGGAATATGTAACCCTCCCAGAACGGAGTGAATCAATTGTGGAAGCAAAGTTAGATGGTAGCTTCTGTGAGGGAAACATTTTCATGCTCAAACCGAAAAATGATATCAAAACGGGCACGAAAATTGTAATTGGAAAATCCTTGCTCAAATCCGACAAGACAATCTCAGTTCGAGTAATGAATATTAACTTTTATTCCGTTGTACTAAGAAAGGGATCGTAGTAGTAGGTAATGTTCAGCGGTATTATAAATTATTCGAACTGTGAAGGCCAAAGAGAACACATCCTGTGAAGTTCCGGATATTCTAATCAAGGAGCTGTCAACAACGTTCCAGGACTTTAGTGCAGACCAGAAAACTAAGGTTGAGAACTTAATTGGGAACTTTCAAGATGTGTTCCAATTTGACAAGAAGGACAAAGGAAAAACCAATATAGTCCATCATAAAATAGACACCGGAGACGCAAGACCCATCCGCCAAACAGCTAGAAGATTACCACTGGCGAAGCGGGAAGAAGCAGAAGAAGTTATTGAGGACATGAGGACCGAAGGCATGATTGAACCTTCAAGCAGTCCATGGGTTCCACCAGTGGTATTGGTGAAGAAGAAGGATGGCTCTATACGATTTTGCGTCGATTATCGTCAACTTAAATGCTGATACTGGCAAGTGGATTTAGACCCAAAAGACAAAGAAAAGACAGCCTTTACCATCGGTATTAGTCTGTTGCAATTTACTGTTATGCCATTTGGTCTCCAATGCCCCTGCAACGTTTGAACGACTCATGGAAACCGTTTTGGCTGGACTGTCGTGGAAAACATGTTTGGTTTACCACGACGATATTATTGTGGAAGGAAAAACGTTCGAGGACCACATGAAGAACTTGGAAGAGATTTTGCAAAGATTAAGGAAGGCTAACCTAAAACTCAGTCCAAAGAAGTGTCACTTATTTCATAAAGGAGTACATTATCTTGGACACGCAGTTTCTGGCAAGGGTATTGTAGTTGACCCGGAAAAAATAAGGGCTATGAGTGACTGGCCAGTACCGAGAAAAGATAAACACGAATTAAGAAATTTCCTTGGTCTCTGTACATACTACCGACGTTATGAACCTGGGTTTGTCAACATAGCGAAGCCAGTGACAAGGCTTACTGAAGACGACAGAATCTGGGAGGTGGACTGTTAAGCCGCATTTAAACAACTAAAACATTCCTTGAGAAGCGCACCTGTACTAAGTTATCCTTTACACGAAGGAGAGTTCTTAGTAGACACGGTTGCCAGCAACGTTGGAATTAATGGCGTTTCTTCCCAGATACAAGACGGGCAAGACTTTACCTTGTCAAAACCAGAGAAGAATTATTGCGTCACCAGAAAAGAAGTTCTGGCAGTCGTAAAATCCTTGGAGCACTTCTACAAATATTTGAACAGTAGAAAGTTTCTCATAAGAACTGACCATGCTGCTCTCAAATGGCTGCTACAATTTAAGAATCCTGAAGGTCAGGTGGCTAGATGGATTGAAAGATTGCAAGAATATAACTTTATCGAGCATCGGGCAGGTACAAGCCATCGTAATGCTAACGCATTATCCTTGCCAAGACGAATGTAAGCATTGCAGTCGTCTAGAAGAAAAACTTTCCACCGTCGACAGAACAACAGTAGTCAATGATAGTTGGTAAACGGAAGACCTTCACAAGGACAAAGAGAATGACTCGGACTTGAAAATAATACGGGATTGGAAACGTGGCGATAGCAGACCAGTTTGGGAAGATGTTGCACGACACTCACGAAGTGTAAAATCGTACTGGGCGCAATGGGACTCTATTGTGTTTGAAGAGAGCAGCCTGTAATGTGTCGTACAGAATACTGAAGGTACTGAGAGTAGGACCCAGTTGATAATCCGTAGGAAAAAATACCGGAAGTATTGGAAGAGATCCACGACGGATCTGGTCAAACATGACATAGTTCGAAAAGCCATTCAATTCTCTTTTCTACAGTTCTTTTATTTTTCAAACCCGATCATTAGTTCCAGAGAAATATCGTTTAAAACAAATTTTATCAGGTGTTCAAAATTGCAATCAAGTAGGCTTAAACAAATGACAGATTGATTGCAATTTTGCACACCTGATATGATGAACGTTATTTGGAAGATGAGTTGATTTTCCAACAAGACGGAGCTCCTCCTCATTTTGCATTAATTGTTAGGTAGTTCTTGGATCATACGTTTCCTGGGAGATGGATTGGACGGAGAGATGCTATCGAATGGCCAGCAAGATCGCCAGATCTATTACCATTAGATTTCTTTTTGTGGGGTTATTTGAACACTAAGGTTTATGCCACGCTACCAGAGTCTTTAGAAGATTTACGGTAACGTATCGTAACTGAGTGTCGTCAGATTACTCCACAAATGTTGCAGAACGTACGACGACATTTTCAGCAAAATCTCTATTATTGTATGGAAGTTGGAGGTAGTCATTTTGAACACCTAATAAACTAATATTTGAGTTTCTGTCATTTGTTTAAGCCTTAGTCAATTTGAACACCTAATAAACTAATACTTGAGTTTCTGTCATTTGTTTAAGCCTACTTGATTGCAGTTTTGAACACCTGATAAACTTTGTTTTAAACGATATTTCTCTGGAACTACTGATCGGATTTGAAAAATAAAAAAACTATATCATGTTTGACAGCCTTTTCCATTTAAAATTTTTTAGGTGAACTCCACCCCCATTTTAGGGTTTATGTTATGCCATTGGTATTAATTCATACGAGTGTCCCCCTTCATACTAAAATTGACGTGTTCGGGCGTTTTTTGCAAAATTGATGTTAAGTGGCCAAGAATGGCACTGATAATTTTCGCTGGGCCACCCTGTATATATAAATAAATAGTAAACTATTTGTTACAATCGGTGACCATGGAGAACATGATTGGTGAAGAGCAGTATAATATACCTGAACGAGATTCTTCAAATTTTTGGCCAGATGATCCTATTACTCTTATCAAAAGGCTGACGCTTTCGGATCGTGAAAAGTTTAATTTACTATTATCTAATTTGCAATTGGGTAACAGGAAGCCAACACAGTTACTTCGTTATATCAAACAACTATTAGGAGACAAGAAGTTAGATCCTTCCTTTTTAGAAGAAATTTTCCTTTAGAAGCTACCGGATAATATTACGATGCTTCCAATTACTTCTAATAATACAACTTTGGAAGAAAAAGCTGATCTGGCAGATAAATTATTGGATTTAAACTGATGAGATATTATCGCTACAATAAGAAATGTTAAAAATCAAGAAAATGGTCAACCAGTTGATTGATCAAAGAAGATTACCTGCAAAGCGTCCAATTGAGGTTTCAACGGATTTATGTTGGTATCACAATAAATACAGATATCAAGCTATAAAATGTATTCCCCCTTGTAGTTGGAAAACTTCAATAAGCAATGACGTTTGTGTAATGGCTAGAGATAAAAAAAACTGAGTATTAATCAAATTTTAATTTCCAGTAACTTAAGCACTTCTCTTCTTCTTCTCACTTGCTCTTCGTAGAGGATCGGCTTTCAAGACATCGCTTTCTAGTCTCAGTATTGTTAAACCACATGCAGCACAAAAGATACACAAAGATAAATTTTCTTCATTACATGCTGTTAACAACTCAATTATTAACATGTTTGACTTCGTTGATTTAAAAGTAGATTTAGGCATTAATGAAATTTTTAATTGGAGGTTTATTGTAGCAGATGTTCAGTATACAATTTTAGGGGCAGATTTCATTAGCTACTTTAATTTTAAATTAATGAAAGTTATAAAAATTGATAACTGTAACTAACACTTCACCTCCAATTGTTGGCATTATTTCTTCGGAATTTCCTTATCTTAAGTTACTTTTATATTTTCCTTCATTAACAAATGCTTCCAGTTCCCAACGTCAAATTAAACATAATATCAGTCATAGTATAGAAACTACCGGATTACGAGTTTTTGTCAAATCTAGGCGATTACTTCCTAATCGTTTAGAGATAGCGCAAAAAGAATACAATGAAATGTTGAAAATGGGGATTATCAGGCCGTCTACAATCAACTGCTCTTCAGCTCTTGATATGGTGATTTTCGTGCTTTAAATTTAATAACTACTCCAGATAGATATTCATTGCCCCATATACGAGATATCGTTACTAAATTGCAAGACTGTAATACATTTTCAAAAATTGGTGTAGTTAAGGCTTACCATTAAATCCCTATGGATCCTAAATAAATTCCTAAAACTGCTATAACTGCACCTTTTGGATTGTATGAATATATTGTAATGCCTTTCGGATTGAGAAACAGCGCGCAAACTTTTCAAAAAGTTTATTGATGAAGTAGTAAGAGGATTAAACTTTAGCTTTGCATATATAGACGATATTTTAATAGCTAGCAAAAATTTTGATGAACATATGGATCATTTAAAACAACTGTATACAACATTAGAACAATATAGAATTTTAATTAATTAAAAAAAATGGTCATTTGGGTGCAGTGACAGAATTTTTAGGCCACCGTATAAAGATATATAAAATTGAACCTTCAGAAGAAAAAGTTGATATTATTAAAAGATTTCCGGAACCTAAGTCAAAAATCTTTAAAATAATTTTTAGGAATGATAAATTTTTGTCATCGATTTATTCCAAATTGTTTTATCATTGCTCAACCATTATATAAATTAATCGATAATAAATCATATTGTTCAAAGGCTGTAGTTTTAACAGATTCAGAATCACACGTTTTTTGAATTTGAAAAATGCTTCCGATACAGGAGTAGGTGCAGTCCTTCAACAATTTTATGAAAATAAATGGCATCCCATTGCATTTTTTTCTACATGTTTCAAACTTCCTGCTCAACGTTATAGTAACTTTAGCAAAAAATTACTAGCAATTTATTTAGTTACCAAAAAATTTAGATATTTTGGAAGGACGAGAATTTTTTTTTCTTACAGACCACAAAGCATCAACATTTTCTATAAAAAAGAACTCTTAACAATTATTCTTCACGAGAATTATGTCAATGAGATTACGTATTACAATTTACTAGTGACATTAGACATGTAACAAAAATTGATAATCCAGTAGCTGATGCATTGTCAAGAATGTATGTCAATATTTTCACAAACTCTGATGTTATTGATTTTCTTTAGATAGCAAATTGTCAAACGAAAGTTAAAAATCTAAAAATACTAGAACAGGATTAGAGTAGTTCACTCAAATTTCATAAACTTGATTTACCTTCTTCCAATATAAAAATGATTTGTGTTATGTCAACAGGTAAACCTAGACCATATATTCCAGGTAAATTTAGAAAACTTCGTTTCAATAAATTTCACTCTCTCGCACATCCTGGAATTAATGCGACTAGAAAACTTATTTATATACTGGCCTGTCAAAATAACATGGAACAATTGGATAATGCACTGTAACCATGGCATTATATCAACCCATACAGACTTGATTACGGAATCGTTATTAGCAAGATAATTTTATGAAATAATATTTATTAATTACGTCTTTATTTTCTGAGACCAGTTAACTATTGTACAAATCAGCAATGTTATCAGGATTTAACACGGGGCCAGCGGTGCCATGCCCTCTGGTTCTCCACCAATGCAATGGAGTTTTCAATTAAATCAAAATCCGAAAAAATGATCTCATGACTTTTTTAACGAAAATAAAAAGGCATATTAAATAATAAATTAAAAGGAACAAAACAAAAATTACCATTGAGTTATTTTTTCGAGATTTATTTTTTCTTTGAAATTTTAGTCTTTACAGAATATTAAATCCGGCACTGGATGTTATAATTCATATCAGTCCTTAGATGTCTTTCAATCTTCGCTCTACGAGTTATGTTAATAAATATAAATAAGAATTGATTTAACAGTTGTAGATATATTGAAACATATTGTGAGAACTACTACCACTAACTGTGCTAGGGATCACGGTGATTTGTAAAATGGTTAAATACAAGAAATATTTACAATATATTTAAATTTATTTGCGAAAAATAAAACATTTTTTGGGCGATCAGTTTTGGGATAGTCACATTTGTATGTATTAAATTTTTCATGTTTAGTTAACATCCATAGAAGCAATGAGTAACGTAACAATTAAAGAATTGCAACAAGAATATCTAATAATACACCTTCACCAAATTATATGAAAAACAAGTTATTCTCAATGGTGAACCTAACGGAAAATGATATGGTATTCTATAATCCAGGGCCTCGATTCTGTAACTTATAGCAACTCTACATGTTATTATATTCACTATTGCTCTCTAGCGGCAATGTGCTGAACGTCCGATATGACTACAGATTTGCAGCAAGTTAGGGAAGTGTTGCTGCATCGAAGCGACAGTTGCTAAAGGCGACTTTTGACAGTTTGAATCATTCTTTTAATATAGGTTGTGTGATTCATATTTTTTCTTCTGAATTTTTTTCAAATCATTGGCATAATGGCTTATTTGTATGCAATTCTGGAGGTAATTGCTGAATTAGAAAATGAAGATGAACGGAATAATTCCCGAATTATGAGACGAACCGTAAGGGATTTGAATAAACCTTTCGGTATTTAAGGAGGCTACAGCCATATATTGGGCATTTCATAAATTCTTTATATATTTGTACGGTCGAAAGGTAAATTTAATTACAGATAATAAACCATTAGCAATGATTCTAAATCCAAGTAAAAGCTTACCACCATTACCAGCTGCACGTATGTTAAGATATGCACAATTTATATCAGGATTTGATTATCAAGTACAACATAGAATATCCGAGAAACATAGTAATGCAGATTATTTATCAAGATTCCCATTAAAATTCACAGAAGATGACAAACAAGAAGATGTAATATCTGTATTCTACATGGATCAAATTAATGTATTACCAGTCAACGCAGAAGATATTAAAAATAAAACTATAAAAGATCCTGAACTTACCAAAGTATACTATGCACTTAAATCAGGTCATAATTCCCGAATTATGAGACGAACCGTAAGGGATTTGAATAAACCTTTCGGTATTTTAGATTCGGAATTTATAAAAAAAAAATCGGTTAAACAAAGAGGCAGCAATGTACGTTACTTATTTATTAACACCATTCATGGGAGAAAGATTTAAAAAAATAGCGATTCTGTAAGTGTGACTATTAACTGTTGTTACTGACGTCATCATTGCAGCAACATTAATAGTTGTTAAGTTACAAAATCGAGGCCCAGAATACATAAAGGGAACAGAGAAACTAATCCAAACTGTTTCTAAGAGTTATAGCAAACTATATAATGTCGCGTGCAATTTGTAAAAATGTTGATTATTTACCTCATGATTATTATCGATATGAGAACGAGTTTTTACATGGAAATAAAACCCAAAAAATAAGAAAGCAAAAGACAGTGGAACATGTGGATTGGATGGACAAAAAAACTAGGAAAAGTACTTTGGTAAAAATTGAGGCAATCCATTTTTATATTAGTTTCTCGGACGAGTTGTTAGACGACAATATAATAATGGATTACTATAAAAATGTAGGTATTGTATAGTGGGTTCTTTAGTTAATGATCATAGAATTGTATGACATGAAACCGTATTTATTTTTCAATATCTATTTACATAACAACATATTCAATTATTTAATTACATACTACTTGATACATTTGTATAGTACATACTTGATATAAATATCAAAAGATATAACAATCGCCCTCACTAAATGCAAACATAAATAGGAAATTAATAATACATAGCTAATAAATAATAATGTAATAATTAATTTTAATTTATTTAATATGTTAGTCTATCAGGTGTTCTCCTGATTCTTGCTGATTTTCTTACTTCGGGTGTTATGGACTTCAGTGGAGAAGATGAAGGTGATGAATCGGCCGGCGAGTCATTTCTTTCTTTATTTTCTGCTGCTGCAGATGTCTCTGGCTCAGCTGTAGAGGATGAGTTCTCTTCTTGCTCGTGTTCGTGCTCAGTTGGCTCGTACTCGTGCTCAGTTGGAACTGATGGTGTCGTCCGACCTAAAGACTTAGTTAGCTGAAATTTATTTTCAATAGTATTATTAACAAAATTTCTTTTTAGCTGGTCGATATGTTTCTTCACAATCTTTCCGTTAATATCAACAATGTAGTGTAAAATTCCACTTCTCTTCAAAATTTTTCCAAATACCCATTTCTTTTCACCTGTATAATTCCTTACTATCACTTTTGTATTTGGTTCAAATTCAGGAATTTTTGCTGTTTTCTTTTCATCAGTATCACTTCTTATTTGATTTGTTCTGTTGGGTTTAATTAGATCGATTCTAGTTCTCATTCCAAATTTAAATATGAGTTCTGCTGGACTTGTCTGTGTTGTACAATTTGGAACTTTTCTCAATTGCATCAATATATTACATAACTTTAAATTTAAATCGCCTGGTTCATCAGCTGTTGCCTTTAGACTTTTTTTTATTGTTTGAACATAGCGTTCGGCTTGTCCATTTGTCGCTGGATGATATGGAGCAGTTAATTTATGTTTGATGCCATTTGACTTTACAAAATTTTGAAATTCTTCTGAAATAAATTGTCTTCCATTGTCGGTCACTATTGTAATTGGTAATCCAAAACGAGCAAAGACTTCTCGTAGTTTGTTGATAGTTTTTGTCGTGGTAATATTTTTCATAGGGAATACTTCCACCCATTTACTATGTGCATCTACTAATATTAAAAAGTAATTACCATTCATTGGTCCCGCGAAATCCAGATGAATTCTGTGCCATGGTACATCAGGATAATACCAGGGGTGATGTATAGGTTGACGCATATTTTGTAAAAGTGAGCAATTTTGACAATTTCTTGAAGTAGCTTCGATATCTTTGTCAATTCCTTTCCAATAGCAATAACTTCTTGCAAGTAATTTCATTTTTGTGCTACCTATGTGTGCTGTATGGAGTTCATCTAAAACTTGTTTTTGTAATAATTTTGGAACAACTACTCTTACCCCTCTAAAGATACATCCTTGTTCAATAGTGAATTCATTTTCTTGTCCTTGAAATATGGTATTGTGTAATCCATGACCTGATTTAAGTGCATAGTATACTTTGGTAAGTTCAGGATCTTTTATAGTTTTATTTTTAATATCTTCTGCGTTGACTGGTAATACATTAATTTGATCCATGTAGAATACAGATATTACATCTTCTTGTTTGTCATCTTCTGTGAATTTTAATGGGAATCTTGATAAATAATCTGCATTACTATGTTTCTCGGATATTCTATGTTGTACTTGATAATCAAATCCTGATATAAATTGTGCATATCTTAACATACGTGCAGCTGGTAATGGTGGTAAGCTTTTACTTGGATTTAGAATCATTGCTAATGGTTTATTATCTGTAATTAAATTTACCTTTCGACCGTACAAATATATAAAGAATTTATGAAATGCCCAATATATGGCTGTAGCCTCCTTATCTAGTTGACTATATTTACATTCACTTGATGATAAAGTCCTGGATGCGTAAGCTATCGGTCTTTCGGTTCCATCTGGCATAATATGAGATAATACCGCTCCTAATCCGTATGGAAATGCATCAGTAGCTAAAAATATAGGTAAATTTGTATTATATGGTACCAATACTCGATTACTAGCAATTTCTTTTTTAACAAAGTCGAATGTATTTTGGCACGTTTTAGACCAATAATATTTTCTGTTCCTCTGTAATAATTCATTGAAAGGATGTAAAATAGTAGCTAAATTAGGTAGAAATCGATTGTAATAATTTACCAATCCTAGAAATGATCTTAATTCACTCACGTTAGCTGGAGGTTTGGCTTCTTTTATAGCTTTGATCTTATCATCTGTTTTGTGTATTCCGTCTTTGTCTAATTTGTAGCCTAAATACTGTATTGAATCCTGAAAAAATTGACATTTATTTTTATTCAATTTAATATTATTTTGACGTAATCTGTCAAAAACTGCTTTTAATCTGTCATGTAATTCCTTTATTGTATTTCCTTGAACTTTAATATCGTCAAAGAACGCTACCACTCCATCTAAATTCTGTATCATTTTATCCATTTGTCTTTGCCAAATACCTGGTGCTACTTTTGTACCAAACATGAGTCGTTTTACTATGTAACTGCCTATATGTGTACTTAAACATTGCATTTGTGAAGATTTCGAATCTACTGGCATGTGTAAATAAGCTTTATGAATATCTAATGTACAAAAATATTTACCATCCATTTTAGCTAATATTTCTTCAATTGTAGGTATTGGATATTTATCATCTATTAAATATTTGTTTAACGTTACCTTGTAATCAGCGCAAATCCTTATTTTACCCTTTTTACCAATGACTGGGACTATTGGTGTTCCCCAAGTATTCTCAATCTTTTCGATGATTCCTTCTTGTTCCATTTTATGTAATTCATCTTCTACTTTTTTCCTTATAGCGAAAGGTACTGGTCTAGGTTTGAGATAATTGGCTCTGTATTTTCTTTTAACTTAAATGAACACTCTGTATTTGGAATTTTTCCTATTGTATCTAAAAATAAATCTTGATATTCATGTATTAGTTTATGTATTATTTCTCTTTTATTGTGTACGTTTAAATTTTCTTGTACTATATTAATCTGTAGTGAATTATTATTTAGTAATTCCAGTAATCGTATCCACTCCCTGCCTAATATTGGTGTGACTTTTTTATTTATAATGAACAACCTTGCTTTATTGACAGTTTTATTTCCTATATTGACATTGACATATGCCACTCCCATAGGAAATATGATTTCTCTCGAGTAAGTTTTAAGTTTAATTTTAGTGTTATGAATTTCATTTGTAAAGTTATATTTGTTAAAATCATATTTGCTAATGGTGGAGACGGCTGCCCCTGTATCAAATTCCATAACGCATGGTTTATTATTTATATTTATAGTTACCATAATACTGTCCTGTGTTGTGCTTTGAACTGTTTTAATTTGATATTCAATTTCTTCTTCGTCTTCGGTACTATAATCGTCACTCTGGTTTTGTATTTCTTCTGTATTTAACTGATGTTGATTTATTTGATTCCATTTTCTTCCGAAGAAATAATTTTTATTCTTTTGACACACTTTTGCTAGATGTCCTTTTTTGTTACAGCTTTTACATATATAGTCTATAAATTTACATTTGTTAGCTTTATGATTTGATAATCCACACCTAAAACAATAAATTGATGATTGTATTGCAGTATTGTTTTTAGAATTGTAATTTTCTTTAGTTTTTGTATTAAATTGTTTAGTAATTTTGTTTACGCTTGCTGATGTATTCATTTGCTGACTTTCTAATTTTGATGCTTCAATATTGAGAGCTGTTTTTATTGCTTGATCTATTGTAAATTTATTTGTTTCTTGTAATAATTTCTCTCTGATATCTTGATCACGGAGTCCCCTAATGAATTGAGAACGTAAATGTAAGTTTATAGTCGATGATTTGCATTTTTCGCAAGTAAAATTGCAATATTTTGTTAATTTTTTTAGTTCAGCTACATATGATGCTATAGATTCATCCTCCTTTTGCATACGTAATAAAAATTTATGTTGTTCTGCCACTTCATTAGGTTTCGGATCCAAATGGTCCTTTAATAATTTAACCAATTCTTCGTAAGATTTTATAGTTGGTAAATCGGGTGCTGTAAGATTAGAAAGCAATTGATAAGTTTTTGTACCCAGACTATTAATGAAAATTTGTAGACGCTTCTGTTTCTTCTCGATGCTATCGCCCATTAAATCTTTTAGAAGCAAGTAGTTTTCTAATCGTTGCATATATATTGTAAATGTTTCATTTTGCTCGTCGTAAGGCTGCAAATAAATACCTTGCGTAAAATTTGGAGTTGAAGGTGCAAGTTTAGATATCGCTGCCACTAAATTATTTAAAATTTCTTCTGTATTTGCCATGTTCTTCTTCCGTCTCGTCGCCAGTTTATTGTATAGTGGGTTCTTTAGTTAATGATCATAGAATTGTATGACATGAAACCGTATTTATTTTTCAATATCTATTTACATAACAACATATTCAATTATTTAATTACATACTACTTGATACATTTGTATAGTACATACTTGATATAAATATCAAAAGATATAACAGTAGGTAATACAGTATACTATAAAAATGTTATTAATACGGTATTATAAAACGGTTTAAATATTTAAATATCCAACTGAATTAATGATAAGCTAAACAACTAAAAACTGGTTGTTATTGCGCTAGGGAATGTAGTAGAGGGAAATCAATCGGGGCATCAATATATCATCACTTTTATTACTACTTTTATTGTCACTTTTGATAAAAGTGTAAGTTCACTTTTATTGTGCTCTGTATGACCAACTCATTTTATCATCGATTTTATTGCGATAAGTGCGAAAAGTCAAAAAATTAATCTTGGCAACGTTGCACGTGTCACGAATCGTCTATGAGATACAAGAAACAAATAAATATCAGTACTCTGTGATCTCAGTATCTCATTGTTAGTGAGAAAAGTAAGTTATTATTATTTACAGAACATTAATTCTCTGCTACTAAATGTAAGCATTTCATTAATAGTTACACTTATTTACTTCTTTTGTGAGTAATCAACAATAATATTCCTTTACGAACTGTGTAAGGTTAGATGTGGAAATAATTAAGTATATCAAATAAATATCATAAGTACTTGTTTTATTTTGTACATAAATAAATAATTTCACATTGTTAAATTTCTATAACAAGAATAACAACATATATCACGTATATTTTAGATGAAATCGGCAAGAGAAAAGAAAAATTTTTCTGCTGAAGAAAAAAAATTAACTATAGAATTTGTTAGAGATAACAAATTAATATTAGAAAGTAAATCTAATGATTTAAAAATTATGAAAGAAAGAAAAAAGAAATGGATGGAATTAAGTGAGGAGTTTGCGGCAAATGGGTATTGCAGAGATTGCGGGAGTATTACCACAGAGCAAAATGCTCAGCAAAAACAAAAATTAGCAACTACAGAAAGTACCAGCGAGCTACTGGTGGAGGTCCAGGACCTTCTAAGGATGATTGTCCCTCAGAATTTGACTGGGCAAAAAATTATATTTGCCCAGTTGATTTCGAAACTGATACTAATCAGTTTGATTCTGATCAGCAAGTATGAAATTAACAATAAATTAAAATGAGTTATTTTCGTAATTATTGATAATTACAGACGAGTCAAGTACCTGACAGAAATTGTGAGGAGGAAGCTGATTTTATAGTGGATCCGCAAACTGGGTAAGAATTAAAAATATTAAGAAATGTGTATGTATTTTTGTTTCAGTTAGTTTTCATCCATATAAAATAGTACAATGTAAGTTAGTTTTAAGTTTTACATCGGCAAGCTCAGTAACACATGAATGAAAGAATGAGCTATATCTTATGGTGGGTTCTGAACCACTGGAACAAAGCGGTATTAATTTTTTATTGTAGTTTAGCAAAGATTTGAATAGAGGCACGCTAATCGAATGCGTTATTATTGCCGGTTAAATTATTCTCTTATGAAAACAATACGATACTCCGATTCATGTGACTGGGCTCGTATAAACTAACAATGTTTTGTAGGTTTAATTGAATATAAATGTGTTTATTAGAATTTACAGCAATATCAGAATCTTGGAAATAAAGTCAACAATTTATATTTTTAAATATATAATGTATTTCTTTACTAAAATTCCTAAAAAAATATCTCCCATTCCGAATCCCAACCACAATCCTCTCCTCATCCCCCTCAATTTCCTGCAACAAGGAGAGAAAAGGGGCAAGTAGAAAATTCAGGAGGACATCTGTCAAAAAACAAAAATTTAGTGCCTTCGACGACGAATACCTCAAGGCTCAAATAGAATTTTTAGACAAAAGAAATAAAAGGGAACAAGAACTTCATGAGTCGAAAATGGAAGTTGAAGAATTAAAGAAAGTAAAAATCCGTTTAGAAATACGACTTCAAAATGAACTAAATTTTATTCTAGTTCCTACTGATTTTTCATAATTTTGTAATATAAATATATTTTATCTACTCTCACCCTATAATGATTCCATTATTTTGCAAGTTATTGCATGTGAAGTGTGTCATTAATGAAATCGTTTAATAATGAAACTAAATCATGCCTAAAAGAACAATGTAAATTAAATGGGACTTTCATTATTATAACATTTCTTTTAACAAATGAAAAACATGTTTTTGAAAGAATGGTAATGTAAAACACCGGTTAGTACTGCTAACGCTATAGTATCGCAGAAAAATATAGTACAAATTATCGTATTTGGATTTTATGTAAGAGTTTTATCTCAAATTGGTGACATTGCATCGGTGTCATCTCAGAAGTATACTGAACGCAACCTACCATCACCTGTCTACCTGTCATATTATATAAATATAGTAAATTATTACAATTCTATTTATTTTTCTAATTGGTTCGTAGATAAAATATTGTATGACACTCATGTGTGAAGTACTTTTATGCACTCATTACGGTTAAGACACTCGCTTTCGCTCGTGCCTTAAACTCCGTAATTCATGCCTAAAAGTATTCCTTCACACACTAGTATCATAAATAACTATTATGTTAAACGTATTTGTATTAAATACACATTATATAATATATATTTCTTATTAAATTCGTTTTATTGTAAATAGTTTATTTTATTATTAACTACTCTAACTATAATTAGAAAATATATTTACACGAAGTGAGACAAATACAACCACCTAGAAGAAGATATATACGCAATGTACTTTAAAACCTAGATCCGTTTATGATGATGCAGAATATTTTAGAATATATCGTTTGTCTAAAGTTACAGTAAAATATGTAGTAAATTGTTGTTTGAGGAACTGTCTCTTGTTCGAGAATGATGAACTTTTTGCACAGAATATGAGTATTTACTGACTGGTGAAGTGCTCTCGAATAAACTGGCGACGAAAAGCATTCCCTCGCTGTGACGGTTGCATTGTGCAAAAACTGTTCTCTTCACTATCAGAATCAGACTCTGGATCAGAATCAGAATCTGCAAGTATAAACAAATAAATAAACTTTTAATAAACTACGAGATAAAAATCAAAGAATTAAGAGCAATAAATAACCAAAGATAAGTAACTTACTATATTCATCTTCTTCTCCATGCAGTTTCCTGATGTTGAAAATAAAAGCTATTGCTACAATTGCAGTTTTAATGGTCAGTTGAATGCCATTGGATAAGGTACGGAACATACATTTCCATTGCCCAAAACATTTTTCGATTGTCATCTTTGTCGCCACATGGGCTGTATTATAAGCCCATTCAGCAGGAGTTTGAGGATTAAGCAATGGTGACAATAAGTAAGAGGTATACGGGTACCCAGTGTCACTCAATGCAATACCTTTTATTGTTGAATTTTGTAATTAATAGTTATTTGTGTATCATGAGCGCAGAGTGAATCTTTATTGCTCGTGCTCGTAAATTGAAGCGCGAGCGTAGCGAGCGCTACAATCGAGCTAGAGCAATAAAAATACTTTACGCTAGAGATGCACACATAATTTTTTCTACGACTTTACTAACGAAATAAAAAAACAATAATACATATTTAGTAAGTTCAATTCAATCAACCAATTTCCTGTTTTGTGTTGCTGTAGCCATGACAATATTAGTAAATAAATAATTCTAAGCGAGCAAATTAATTACTTTACCGCTCGTTGCTACGGGGACGCGCCAGTATTTGTTTGCTCGTTCCTCAGTAATCATTAACTTTACGATGACAAAAGAGAACATAAATATCAACTTTTTCTGTTGGTCGTAGAAAAAATAAATTATAATCATTTATTGCAATGTAATTTAAATGTCGTAAAACTTTTTACCTCAAACTTCTGCTTCACGGAACTTTCAGCTCAAATTCTGCCATCATGGACGCTCCCTATCCACCTTGCAACTATTTCCAAGATTTTGCAGTCGGCATCTAAGATTTTGCAGTCGGTATCACACATCACCTGCACGTTTAAAGAGTAAAATCCCTTCCAATTGCAGTACAGTAAGACTTGATTCTTGTCCGGGTTCTTAATTTTGACGTGCGTGCAATCCAAACAATCTACCACATTTGGAAAACGCCGAATGCCATAGAACTTCTGTTTCGTTGCTTCAAATCGGTCGGGAAACTTCACAAAACGCGGTAACAGCGCGTCTAATTCTCTTGAAGCCGTGAATATCAACTGCAAAGTATAAATAAATTAAAATTTTATAAGTTGGGTTATAAAATAATTTGTTAAATGAAAATATTTATTTTGTGTGTGCGGTGAACTTACCGTTTTCGTAATAAACATGTAGAAAGAATAAAAACACCCTCGGTTTTTGTTTCACGATATAAACAATAATCCTTTATTGTACAATTTCTGCGTTTATGCCATCATCAAAAGGAACTGTATCGATAATTCGATATATCGTATATTCGATAATTCGAAATATCGTATAATCGATAATTCAATATATCGCATATTCAATAAATTCGATATATTGAATAATTATAGTCTGTCAAGATTTCACTGGCCACCATTGGGATTTCGGAAACTATAATAGCTATTATCTACAATATTTTGACCAACTAACAAAATACATAAGAAAATATAATATCTATTGTAGTCAATTTTGACATCTATTATAGTCTATTTTGACCGCGAAGCAGATGGTGCTTTGAGCGACCTAATAACCGACGTACCCAATATATGCACTATGTTAGAGACAGCAGATATTGCGATTTTTGTTTTTCATTCGTTCCAAACATCATCTACTTCGCAGAAAGAGTAATTCAATATATCGATAACCTAATGTAGGTATCGAAAACTTGGTATATCGATAATTCAATAAATCGATATATTCGATATATCGATATTTTTTTTAATATTGATATTTTAGATTTTTTTTTCAATATCGCCCACCCCTAATCGTATGCCGCCCCAGCTGTTGTTGGAGCTACAGTTGTACGCAGGGTTTCGCTGATGGTCACCCATAAAACTACTATACGTGCCTACGGTGGATAACTTCTGTGATTAAGCGAGACTTAAACGCGGGTAGCTCGGCCGTAGCTCTTTTATGATATTAACAATTTTTTAAAATAAATAAAAGTTTTATTTTATAATACGTTTTATATTTGACACAGAAATTTTTTTTTCGTTCCTTCCAACAAAATGAAAAGTCGGGGCCTATGGCTGATCACCTACGTTATTAAACAGCATATAATTCGTTTCATATTTTACACAGAAAAATATTTTCCGTTCCCTCCACAAAATGAAAAGTCGGCGCCTATGACTGATCACCTACGTTATTAAACAGCAAAGAAAATATCAGTGAACTAATATTTGTGATATTTGAGTAGCTGTTCCTCCGAGAAGTATAGTGTAATTAATATATGTAATTTCTCTAAAAGGAAATGAATTGAAATTAAAGTAAATATTTTTGCATACGTCTTTAACACATTCTCCTGTCATCCTGTTTATGACATTCACTGAAAGTAAAAGAATATCGCATTTAAACATATCTTTTGAAAACGATACTACTATATTATATTTGTCTGCGGCATGAGTTACGACTGTTCCTGTTATTTGACTCTTATGAAATGAAAGAATTTCTAATTCCCTAGAGCTAGGCAGATATCCCATTACAGATTTTCTCGTGAGCAGCGAAAGTGTAACCAAGTACGAGTTGTAGTTCGGTTGCAGGGACTACTTAATATATCTTTACTTTTTATCTAGAACAAGAATGTGTAGCAACGCTAGCAAAATAGCCGGTTTGTTTACCTCGGAATTAATACAACGTTTATATTCGATGCAAAGATAAATTATAATTTATGTCTCAACACTAAATTATAGCGAATGAAAAATAGAAAATAATTATGACGAGGTATTTTAGTTATAATTTATATACTAAACATTTAAAAAAATAATTTAACATTTTTTTTTGTTCTGAGTATGACACTGAATTTATCAATAAAATATCGACACATAATTTATGTTAATTATTATATGACGAATTTAGATTTTATATTAAAAATACATAAGTGTAGATATTGAACTTCATACCATACTACGTATTTTGTGAATAGGTATAAAATTTAACAGAAAATTATAAAGGAAAACACTGATTTTTCTTTTATATTTTGAGTAAAACGTCTAGCATTAACTTTTATTGTAAATTTATCATTAATTACATACCCGGATCTATAGGAATAGTTTCATAAAATTTAATAGCTTATATTGAATTACAAATGTCCTGTTTCTTTCTGATTATCAACTTAGAAAAGATAGGTAAAAATCTATAAACACTATGGCTTGTATTACGAGCTCACTTTTATAATAAAATCACGATTTTAACGCCCACTTTTACATCGTAATCTTTTGTAAAATTGAAAGTTAAAATCACGATATTATTATAAAAGTAAGTTAGTTCGCTTTTATAATAAAATCGCGATTTTAACGTTCGTTTTTACAAAAGATTTTGATGTAAAAGTGAGCGCTAAAATCGCGATTTTATTATAAAAGTGAGCTCGTAATACGGGCCTATATTATTAAGGTACTTTTGTATCGATCGCTTCCTCCTACATTTATTTGGTGTAGGCAATAAAAAATATTTATGCCTTTCTCGTAAAAACCACTAACTAAAGTCAAATATAAGTCTGTATACCTATAATAAAAAACTAATTAAATAATTATTCACATTTTTATATATTTACAAAAATTATTATTTTTTTGGGCATAATGTATATGTATATAAAGCAATAATGCATGGATTCCATGCATTGCAATAATTAAATACAATAACGACAATTATTAAAAAAAAAACCGTAAATACTCTAACTAGACATATATTTTTTGTTTGTAATTTGGATTTAAAATTTTCGTATCACACGAAGTACGTCTTTAAGATCTAAATAAAATTACTAGTTATTTCTATTTTTTGTATTTTTATTACTTCTTTTTATTCGTCCGACCACATATCGCCGTTCCTAACCGTATTTCTAGCTACACCCATCAATTTCAGAAGTTCTTAATTATTTTACGACTTTATCCATTACACCAGAGCGTATCCTATTTACCCATTTATCTGATTACTTATTGTACCATTGAGTATACTTGAAATTCTTTAATTTTACATTTTAATTATTACCCTTGCTCTACTATCTATCTAGTTAGTAATTAAAAAGAACAATTCTCGACGGTTGCTATGTATTACGAGAGTAAGTAAGTAAAGTAAATTATGAACAGACGAACTATTACTATTTATTATATTAGACTATATTAATAATGACAATCATATAACTACTAAATTTATATTTATGTAGATCGTGTATAAAATGTAATCCAACAAATAAAATTGGTATCAAATTAAAAGATAAAACATATACATGACTGGAAACAGACATTTATAATTGCGTTTGTAACTGGCCAGTATTATTAAGTACTATTAGTGTTATTTATCATTTTTAACGAATGTTAATAGCGTGAAATGAAATGATTATAATAAATAATGTGTTTATTTAAAATAAATCATATGTGTGATTAAGTAATTTCTTACAACATAAATAATTGTTGGGTGTTAAATATTGGACAAGAATGGATAAAAAATCCTTCTTTGTTTTTGTTAAACTGACACAATTACATGTAGTAAATTCTAGAGCACAATTATTTTGATATTTTTTCTTTTATTGTTCTGTAATGTAAGTTTGAATTGAGTTTTACTTCTATTGCAAATGGAGCAATCATCGATTATGTCACTGTTGGCCCATGTAAGTATTGCAGTACTAGAGTTGAATTTTATGTGATTTATATTAAAGCTTCAACACAGCACAGACTAAGTAATATTACTGTGTCTATGCTTTTATTTGCCGTAATATATTCTTATCGCCTATTAACTTTTTGTTTTTTAGAAGAGGATTGAAATGTTCGTATCAAATTATTGTTGTCTGACAAATATGACACAACGTAATATTATTTTCTTTCAATAATGCAATCATTAAACATTTTTAATATACATAATTTTAGTTTTATTTCGTTACATTTTAAAAAGACAAAGACAAATAATCCTTTAAATTCGCAACACAAAAATATTTAAATTTAACTATTGCCACAAGCTGTTAATAATACTTCCCAGAGTTTTTACTAAAAAAAAAAAAATATTAGAATATAAACATTGCTATTATTAACTAAAAGAAATACACATAAGCCCCGCTCCTTAGATATACACTACAAATGATAAACTTATACGACTGTAATGAGTAATGAAATATTAATAAAAATTAATTTCTAAAGTAAATAAAACCATTGATAAATGTGTTACAAGTGCGTGAAAAGCTATTTTTCTCTTTTTAAACAGTTGGCCGTGAAAAATGACTAGTCTTTGAATGCTGAAAAAATGTACAATAGGCATGATGACTAATTTTCAAAGACTATTCTATAATATTCCTTTATATCTAGTTTAACCATAAAATGTAATATTTCTGTAATAACCAGCGGTTTATTTAGAAAAAGTGCGATTTTAATTTCTAAGTTAAATTTTTGCGCCAAAACGGTTGGCTAGTGTCATGGCGTCTGCGTGACGTCACGTTCACATAACCAAAGAAAGTTCTTTTTGCTTGCTAGTAGGAGTCTAGGTACTACATCGAATTTAAATATGAATTCTAAAGTTTATAAGTGCTGTGGGGTCCCTCAGTGCGATAGTTCATCACTTAAGAACCCGAATAAATTGTTTGTTCACGTGCCAAACAACAAAAAGATGAGATATAAGTGGTTTAATCTTGCCCGGCGAAATCCAAAAGATGTTGATCTACACTCTCATATTTACTTCTGTGAAGATCATTTTGATGCAAGTTTTTACTTTATTTCGTATATATTTATGGTGTGTGGCTTTATTTAACTTTTAATATCTACAGTCCAGAAGAAATGCAATTGGCAGAGGGCAGCTGTCAAAATATTATTTCAAATTTGTTAAAAGTTTACTGGTAATACAATAAAATAATTTTATACATCTGTATTGATATTTCGCATTGTAGAGATATTGTTTAAATTATATTTTCACTCGAACTGTTTAAAGTTTGTCAAATATATCTAATAGTGAGGTCAGACTTCACTATTATATATATTTGACAAAGTTTTTGACAATTTGAGTGAATATATAATTTAAACAATATCTTTACAATGCGAAATATCGATACACATGAAAAGAATTATTTTATTCTATTACCAGTAAATTTTTAATATACTTGAAATAATATTTTGACAGCTGCCCTCTGCCAATTTCATTTGTTCTGGACTGCCTAATTATTGAAGTTGAGGTTATATTTGTGTCTGAAATAAAAACTTTAATCAAAGCAAATGTGTATTGTGGAACACAGGTAGTTATAAAACAGTCTTGATTCACTGTGACCTGTCATTTATTGACATACAATAGTTTAACGGCCATAACATCGATTAAAACCAGAAAATACATGCAAAATAAAACTTACTTAATACAAAATTTAATCATTTATTATTCATTTTCTAGTTACTAAATGATATGGATAACTTCATGGAGTATCATATTATGGATTCCGTGGCGCAGGTTCGCATGATACCAGGATGTATACCTTCAAAATTTCAATGTCAACCAGATAGAAGAAAATGAATATCTGACATCCCAGAACGATATACTCAGAAAAAACAAAGAAGGACATTAATTGAGGAATGCATAAAAGAAAGCAGTATTACTACCAACCCTTTGGAGCGCAGTGGTCGACGAAATTTCCAAAAATTCACAACATTTTAAGTGACAGCGTAATGACATGTAATGTTTATATGATCGTGACGTAATCGACTGTGATTGGTGTTCAATTCAGCATGGCGGAATGCTGTATTTTGTAGTTACATTTTATGAAATAATTAAATAATCTCGTATTAGAAGTTAAAGTAAATATATTTTTCAGAATACATTTCTTCTATTTTAGTAAATAAATACATTATTTTAGGGATTCTTGCTTACAGTCATCATGCCTATTGTTTTAGATATTTATTCATAAATATAAATGTAGATATTTTCTGATATATTTCCCAATAAAAAATAATTTTCAAAAATTAACTAATTTCTGGAATGAGAATAGAATAAAGTTATTATTTTAAAAATTTGTGTCATTGGTTATCTTTCAAATTAAATGTCTTTTTGCTACTTCTACAAAATTCAGGTGTCAAGCTATGTTTAAGATCAGTGGCGCCTCGTGGCGTCATCACATGGGGGTGTTTCAATAATTTCAATAAAATATCAAAATTATCGTAAAAATACAAAAATTAACACGAAAATATATTATTATTTCTTTAAAACTATGAATTATTTTACGTCTTTACTTGTAATGTCCAAATATGTAAAGATTAAAGATACGTTATAAACAAAATAAATATTATGAACACGCTTTTACACTAGTGATTATTAAGCTTCTCACAGCAAGTATAAATGCTTGCGCACGTATTGATATAAGCTATCTTACTATGTGATAAACATAGTGCTGCTAGCAATCTTCGGCCTTCTTTTGTGTTGCAACATGTACTTTTATAATCTTTCATACAAAATAATAGAACTAAATACAATGAAATTATGAGCCTCCCCTGTTTAAAATCTGTTACTTCTATATCCATTTATTAAATAAATACTGCATCTATTTGTGCATAAAGAAAACTTTAAATGCTTTTAAATATTGTAAAATTACATAATAAATAGCCTAGAAATTATTTATTATGTTGTAATTTAGTAACGTTATAAATAATTTAATTTTGGTGTTTTTCAGTATAGCTCTTTTTTATTTTTCAGTATTGTATATTTTTTGTCAACATTTAAAATCTGGGTGTGTACGGTTGTATATGTTTAGAAACCACTAATTATAATTGAATAAATAAGTGGGCAGTTATGTCCTAGTAACATCAGATTATAAATGTATTATTTAGAAGAAAATGAATTGTTCATGTAAGTGTCCACGTATTACGACAGACGTGATAAAAAGTACGCGGAAGTATTTCTTGTTTCGTGTATGAGTAAGTTCGTAGGAAAATGTGTTGTCAGAAAACTCGTGGGCGTTGAGCAATGTTGATTGTCTGCGTTGATGCAAACGTTCGGTTCATATCCCGGACACGGGCACGTTCACGTTGGTCCATGAATTAATATGCAAGTGGAACACCATACACTTTGTGATATCGTATTCATATTTTGCGTATGTGAAAATGGATGAAATCTCATGTGAAAATATACGGTACTAAATTTCTACAGAACAAGTTATTAGTGATGCATTTCATAATGTATGTCTAATTTTAATATTACAAGTAAATTAGAACATTCGAAATCTTTATAAAGCAGAAATTATTCATTGCAAAAAAATAGTAAATTTAAATCTTTTGGAGTAATTTTATAATTGACAAAGAACATAATTAACCTACAATTTACTTTTTGCGCCTCCGTTTCATTATGACTAGTATTACAGAACTCAAAATCGTCCAGAAAATCTGTTTTCAGGCCTAGGCCTACTTAAATATTTTAGCATTAAATTCTGTCAAAAATTTTAATTTTATTTTATTGCAAAAGTAGAACATTAATTAAAACAACTGTTTTTCATTTATTATTCATATTATACTCGACTTGTACGATTATGTTAATATCAATTCACATTCGTTTAATTCTTTTGGTTAGAACAAATGTCACTAAATTTTTTGAATAAAACAAGTGAATTGTTAATACTATATACATGAACCAAAAATGTTTCTGACATAAAACCTATAGTATATAAAATTTTAAGTAGTAATGTTTTTTTCTGAACAACGTGCAAATATGATACATTACTGTTGAGGAGCTATATTGAAATACGAGGCACATTGTGCCGAGTATTTTATGGCTCCGAGTAAAGTACAGACATTTTTCTGACAAATCATGTATTTTTTTCTAAAATTTTGATTAAAATAAATAATAATTTTACATTTAAAAGTAAATCAGATTGTCAAGAAATATTTAGTAGTGTGCTTCTTTCGTTTCTAAGGCGACGGAAAAAATTGTACATAAACAAAAACTAAACTGTGCGCGTATAATAATTTGCAATATCCTGCGAAACTAATCACAGCGATGTGGTTTCTGTAGATATCAAGAAGCGGCAGCAAAAATTGTAGCAGACCTACTGCTCAAAAAATAAAAAAACAGGTAAAAATTAAAAAGGTTAAATATTTTTATAAGTACTCAGGAAAATGCATCTTTCAAATATCAACATCCAAATATTTATATTAAAAAAAAAATTAGTTTTGTTCAACATATTTATAATATATTAAAATTTTTAGTATAATACAAATGTTTGTAAAATATTGATGAAAGCTTGTAACTAATTTTGAATTGACCATTATTACATTTTTAATTTTAAACTGTACCACTTGGTACTATTTAGACATATTTGATCTCAAATATTAACGGAAGTGTGACAAAAAAATATACATATATTTGCGCTCATACATACCAATTAAAAGCACTAAGCCTGATTATAATACTATCCAAATGCCCCCTCGTAATTAAAGAAAACATATATAATAATAAGAATAAGATTTAACAATTTCCAATTTACTAAAAGAGTTTTTAAAAGTGGCTATAGTAATTTTAAGTAAGAAAACATTTAACTTTGCCAATTTTAAATTCATTGGTTTATATTATGTACGCAATTTTATAATAATAACGTTTTTAGGACGCGTGCTTTATTATTATAATCTTATGAGGCCAGTGCCACGCCATATTGACATTTACATTTAATCCTTATTGCACTGATCCCCTTGTATCACGGGGGGAATAATCTGGCTGCGATGTGATGATGATGACTGATGGACAAGGTTACAGGACACAACACGTTGGGAATATGGGAGCACATCTACACTTACACTTTACTTAAAGTAATTATATTTACAATATTTATATTTAATAAACCAAACTAAACTAAACTAATTTAAAATTAAACAAATTAAACTAGACAGACTACATGATGATGCGTCTGATCAGCTAACCCTAACTAAGGCTGCCTACAAAACTATGTTGAAAGGCAAATCTACCCTCTCAACTTCTTATCTAAATACAAAATTTTCGCTGTGAAATATGATCTCTTCGGCATATGGACCCATTTTACAATCTAGATTGTAAGTTCTAACTTCTTGCAATACACATGTAATATGTAACCTGTAACTTATTTATATAATTTTGCTGATGATGATTGCTGTTTTAAGCGTCGAAACGTCCAATTTTACTAAAAAAAAAAAAAAAACAATAAAAAAATTACACATTTATTGTTTTATGATTCTGAGCCACAAGTACCCTTTGTTATTACAATGAAAATAGATAGCTTTGAAGAAAATATCAAAACATCACTTGTAATGTTTGTTTTATTTGTTAAAAATTAACCACTAAGTTACAGAATAGGCACCATTATATATCATAAAATGTAAATAAAAAAGAATGATATAGCATTGACAAGTGCAACCTTTCGAAAGTCTTATTTTTTCCATTTGTGTATTTAATTAAATTTATTTTAAAAACTGTGAAATGTTACGTTTGGAAACTAGGCACAAATAGAGCTGGACTGAGATTAGAAAGAGATAACCGATGAATAAGTCTTGAATCAAGCTGCTAGCTGACGTTGTGAAACGGCAAATTTTTTGTAACCTTTTAGGAAATAAAAAATTTTCATCAATGGGTGTTGGAAAAGTGCCGTTTCTAAAGGTTAGTCAATTTTAAAAAGTGAAGTTTATAAGTCAAAATATAAAAAAGAAAAAATTAAAATTAAAAGAAATTTATCAAAATCTTCTATAAAAAACGTTAGAAAATACAATTTTATATTATTTGTGTGGTTTCGCGGGATCTCGCTTCGGTCGCTCCGGAAATATCCCACAGTTACAAACCAAATCATTTGGAAAAATCGCCTATTATTGCTTTGTACTTATCAATGCAAAATCAATCAGATCAGGAATTAGTAATCATAAAAAAGATCACAAGATGTTAAGACAACATTCCAAGACAGATATAATTTAATATATATAGCATCGTGGAGCATTTGTGAGGTGTTTAAAAGTATTGTAGAATATGCAAACTTAATTCATTTATTCTAGAAGGTCTTTTTTTAAACATACCATCATCGTTGTATTACTATATAAATTCAAAATCGTCAGAACTGTACTTTATATCGTACAAGTTTGTAGACTTAACTTCGTTCGATGCTAATACAGCACATAGTGTAACGCACAAGTGATAACTTGCACAATTTTGAAAAAATATATAAATTTTTTAAGATCCTATATCTTATTTGTTTGATTTACTGTATTATTAATAAATTCCAATGTAAATTTCTTTAAAAAATTGTTTTCTCGGTAAACGTCATTGAGTCGACTCTTGCACAGGCACACAAGGCTAACAATAATAAATGCAATATTCATTATATACATAAATATCAATTTTATTATAAATTATATTAATAAACTCAATATACTCGTAACAATTTAATATGTAATCATAATATTGACCTTATTTAAATTATTATAAATTATAATAATTATAAATATAACTTTTATGTGACATGTATGTATTTCAGTTGCTTTAAAGTCAATTTGTCTTTTACAGTATACATATGCATACATAAATATAACTATAATATTATTTTGTTGTATTTTAATAATATAAAATGTTTACTTACCTACCCTAAATTGTATTTTTGTCACAAAATATGAATATGAGATTTTAGAAACTATGATTTAAAAAATCTGATATCGACACCACATGACTTGTACGCTAAATGGTACACATTCCTTGCTGCCCTTCGTTTAAACTAAGTTCGATTGAAAGTTAGATCATTCTGTGGTTAATCATTCTTCAACTTTCATTCGTTTCAGATTTTCAAACTTCCCTTGGAATGGAACATCTTTTGTAAATTTTATTGAAATGAATATCACTATTCCTTTTTGCACGATTATTTTAATCGCTCAAAGACTTGCAAAGAAAAATGTATTATTTTCATTTATTTCCTATTTATATCTTATATATATCCTGAATGGTTAATTTTTGTTAAAAATTATTTAGATTGTTATGAGAATTACGAGCTTTTAAATGAATGATTTTTATTAATGTTATGAAGTAAAATAATAATAGGCTCGAGTAAAGTAATTGGACTATTTCTAAAATAAAAACAGTGAATAAAAACAAATTTTGACAGGTATATAAACAATGTTTCTAAGCACTCTTAAAACGTCAAAAAAATTTCGCTTAACGAAACTCACTTGTAAAATATAGCATCTTATTGGCTTAAAGTATACGAAATTTTCTTTGTGATGGTGTTTTATCGAAATAAACCTTGATAACTAGATAGAATCTTGAATTTGGATTGGTTTATAAATTTAAGTGGAATAATCTTGAATATATTCGTACAGTTGACAATGTCAATTTATTAACAAGAAATTAAATGTTTCGTACCTAAATAAGGAACCAACTAAATAATTATTTTTTGTTTCAGTCAAATGTAAACGAAAAACGGAGGTGCATCACTAGCTATTCCATAAATAAAATTTCAAGTTTCTGCAGCTAATCGTTTTTGAGCTGTGAAAAATTCAAAGAAACACTACGAGCAAAGTGCTTTTTTAGCACTACCGATTGCAATAAAAAAGGGAGGTGCACAACTAGATGTTACAGGAGTCCTACATACAAAATTACTACTTTCTACAGTTAATCATTTTTGAATACGTTCATTCACACGTCACGTCGACACTATTAAAAATGTAATCAGGAATGGTAGAAATAGATATTTCCATTGAAACCTGAAAACATATTTTTTTTTGCGATTACAATATTTCCTTTACTTTGTACAAGGAAGTAAAAAGAAATGTACATATGTTTAAATGTATGTGAAATTTGAAGCAATTACATCTACACAATTCTACTGAGCCATGAGTAAAATGTAGCTGCTTGAAATAAACAAAGGAATGGATTTTTAAAATAACATTTCCTTAGAATTACGTAATTA
Source organism: Stenolophus ochropezus (assembly GCA_035578165.1). Lineage (NCBI taxonomy): Eukaryota > Metazoa > Arthropoda > Insecta > Coleoptera > Carabidae > Stenolophus > Stenolophus ochropezus. The sequence continues at coordinate 45,628,030 of JAQOWZ010000003.1, read as the reverse complement.
TCAAATTAAATAATTTTGGTCCAAAGAAATGTTCATGTTTACCCAACTACATAATTTTGAATACGAAAATGTTTTATTCTTCGTTAAACACAAGAAAATAAAATATGTGAGAATATTATTACGCAATGCGGTATCTAAATTATTTGTAGAAAAAAATAAATAATTTTAGAGATAAGTAAAAAAATAGTTTTTGAAATAATAAATAAAATATAGAAAATGAGATTATTTATGGTTTTTCAAATTATCTATTCTTGAAAAATTTATGAAAATTAAATTTAACGTCATACATTTAGAAGCCATACAGTACAAAAATATATAAGTTAATTTTAAGTGATACACTATTATTATTACCAAACAATACCTATCTGTATGACGATAGAGACTATATACTATAACATCTGGGGATATTTAAAGCTTGACGCGGGCTAGTATATACAGACTGAGTCATCTAAATGCCCGTCTTCGATATCTCACTTGTCATTACAATAAAGCATAAATTTATTAATAAAATTTATTTGTCTACTCAAGGACCATAACATAAATTTATTTTCACATATACGAGTATTTATTTTAATAGTAAAAATTAAAATTTTTTTTCTGCGCAACTATACTTATGCTCTATGATCTGACATATTTTTTTTAAATGTAATTATACTGGGTGTTCAATAAAGAGAATCAAATTTACTCAATTTCAAATGGCTATAATTCGTCATTTTCCAATGGGACATCGTATGTTTTATTATTTAGTTGTGTATCTTTTTGTATTATTTTCATATGTTATTAAGGGTTTAAACAAATAATTTCTGTGTTTTTCACCATTTTCCTCTAAACTTATTTATTCAATTAAAAATTAATTAATTAAATCTGGTATACCGTGGATATTGTTTTTCTTTTTATAAGACATGAGACAGTAGTTTCATTAGTCAATAAATAAAACTGATCATTATTAGTAATAGTACAATTAAGTAAATTCATTTATTAATATGAATCTCTCGCAAAAAGAACTTACGAATATGGTGTACGCACCTTTTTTGGCATCAATAATTTATGCACATCGGTTGCCGGAAAAACGACATCCAGATTCACGTTCTTTTGAAAAACTAAGAGAAAGATTTGAAAGAACTGGTCACGTTTACTACGAAAAAAGACAACAGGCCCGAAATGAAGATACTGAGTTTATTGAACTCGCAAGCGTTGTTGAATATCTCCATACAAGCATGCGAAAAATCAACCGTGAGTTAGATGTAAGTCAATCTATCGCTTAAAGAATTATTCGTAAAAATAAATTTCAAGCATATAATGTCCCCATGGTGCAAGAATTAGAAGAACGTGATTTTCGAAATCTTCAAAATTTTTGTGAATGGGCTCTTGAAAAATATGGGGAAGAACACGACTTTCCACAAAAATGGACAAGTAAACTAGCACAATTTTCGTTACTACGACACCGTAAATCTACATTTTGTAAGACCATTAGACCATCTACACAGATGGTCTCTTAATATATGGGGAGGAATATTAGCGGATCGTGTTATTGGACCATATTTTTTTTGATCATCATATTAACGGAGAAAATTATTGTGAATTTTTACAAACTAATCTTCTAAACGATTTCGAAAATTTACCCCTCAATATTATCCGGAGATTGTGGTTCCAACATGATGGTGCATCAGCTTACAACATGTTGATAACTAGAAGTACTGCAGTAGTTTTATTAAATAATTAATAATAGATCAACAGAAAATATTTATTTCTTGACATATATCAATCAAAAATTACATTATAAATTTTATTATTTTTCATAGCAAACTAAATTTTTGATATGTATTTGCAGTTTGTATTTCATTAAATAAAAGATCAAAGTCAACATCCCTCCTCAAAGTACAATGCATATAAATTTAGTTTTTCACAAAATCTTACAAACTTGATTTTTGCCAACGGTTTTGTTAGTATATCCTCAATCATTTTGTCTGTTTCACAATATTGCATATCTATTATTCCCTGATTATAAAGCTCTCTATAAAGCAATATCGCACATCAATATGTTTTGACCTTTGGCTTATTCTCTCACTTATTATCATTGCGATGCATCCTTGATTATCTTCAAATATATTTATTAATCCTTTAACTTCAATTTGTAATTCTTTCACCAGTTGAATCAACCATAATCCTTCTTTACAAGCTTCTGATACGGAAATAAATTCGGCTTCAGTAGATGACAATGAAACAGTATTTTGTTTTCTACTTGCCCATATTATTGGATTATTACCAAGTTTAATAATATAACCACTAGTTGATTTCCTATCTTCTGTATTTCCTGCCCAATCAACATCAACATATATATTTATTTCTGAGAATCCTTCAGTTATGTATAAATAATAATTTATAGTTGTTTTAAGATATCGAATTACTTGTTTATCTGCAGTCCAGTCTCGAAATGTTAATTTACTTACTTTTCTTGATAATATTCCTACAGCTGTCGCAATATCTGGTCGAGTAGTAGTTGATAATTATAGCAGACTACCAATAGCTTCTCTATATTGAATATTATCGTGTAACTCATTGTATTGTATTTGTTCTTTTATATATTCAGGATTCATGGGAATATTTGCTTCTTTTGGATCATTTAAACCAAAACTATTTACAATTTGTTTAATCTTTGTTTTCTGAGATAGTTTGAAATTTCCAAATTCATCTTTCTCTACTTGAACTCCAATATAATTTGTAACTTCTCCTAAGTCGCTGATTTCAAAATAGGTTTTAAACATTTGTAAAATCTGATCTTCAGTAGTTTGATTGTGTGTAACCATTAAAATATCGTCTACGTATAACATTAAGTAACTCCATCCATAATTTTCTTTTCGTATATATAAATATTGATCAACATCACTTTTTAGGAATTTATTTTTCGTCAAAATCTCATTTATCTTGTCATTCCATGTCCTTGCCGCTTGTTTCAGGCCATATAGTCCTTTCTTTAATCTGTAAACTTTCTTCTCTAAATCCTTTTTCTCATATCCTTTCGGTTGTTTCACATATAATTCTTCTTTTAATTCTTCATTTAAAAATGCTGTTTTCACATCAAGATGTTTCACTTTCATTTTCTTTGAAACAGCAACACAAAGTAAAATTCGAAATGTTGCACTATTTGCTACTGGTGCGAAAGTTTCTTTAAAATCTTCACCTGGTTTCTGTGTGAATCCTTTTCCTACCAATCTTGCCTTATAGCGAATAAAATTTCCACTTTGATCTTGTTTAGCCTTGAAAATCCATTTTGTATCATCAATTGCTTCTCCGCCTTCTGGTAAATCTGTCAAATCCCAAACATCTTTTTCAGCTACAGACTTCATTTCGTCATTTGATGGTTCAATCCATTTTCGTCGTATTTCTTCTGGTAACGTTTGCATTTCTTCCCAAGTCGTAGGTTCTTGAACTTGTTCAGTTGTAGTCTTATATGCAGGTGTATAACGTTTTGGAGGGATACCTTTATTTATCCGTGTTGACCGTCTTGTGTTTTTAGTGTTTTCAATATTATATAGAGATTTTTCTTCTATTCTAATTTCATTTATATTATTTTCCTCATTAGGTTCATAAATTACTTCATTTGTATGTTTTTCATTCTCTTCTACATCATTGTGTCCATCTAAACATTGAACATTGGTTCTTATTATTACTTTATTTGTTATTTTATCTAAAATTAAATATCGTTTAGTTTTATCTCCATAGCCTATAAAAATTCCTTCTTTTCCACGATTTTCTAATTTTGTTCGCTTTTCCGCTGGTATGTAGTAGATTACTTTACTACCAAATATTTTCATGTGACTTACACGAGGTTTGCGCCCGTACCATTCTTCAAATGGAGTCTTTTCAGTTGCTCTTGTTGGTAAGCAATTTTGTATATAAGATGCTGTTAAGATAGCAGCTCCCCAATATTTTCTGTCAAGACTATCTTCAAGCATACATCTTGCCATTTCAATTAAATAACGATTTCTTCTTTCTGTTACGCCGTTCTGAGAAGGTGAATATGGTGCAGTAGTTTCGTGTTTTATTCCCTCTTGTATAAAATATTTCTTCAGTTCTTCATTAATAAATTCCCCACCTCGATCTGTACGTAGTATTTTTGGTGTTTTTTCATTTTTAGTTTTCACATAATTTAAAAATTCTTGAATCTTCTTTATTGCTTCTTTTTCATGACTTAAAAGATATACAGTTAGAAAGTGCGATTTGCCATCAATCAAAGTTAAAAAATAATGCTTTCCTGTAGGAGTTGTTGTTTTCATTGGACCGCAAATATCTGCATGAACTAATTCTCCTATCTTTAAATTTCTGTTTTCACTTTTCCTTGGCAACTCTTTGTACTCTGTTGCATTAAGAGGATTGAAAAAGAGATTTACTGATGTAGTTAGCTTTTTGAGGAATTATTCAACTTCTGAACAAATGTATGTGAAGATAAAAAAAGATAAGGATTCCTGTGCATTGTTAACAAAAAGATTTTTGAAGAAGGGGCAATTGTAGCAACTGCGATTGCACAATTTAAGAACTCCACATTCAAAAACTTTTATCAAGAAAAGACTGATTCTGCACGACGTCTCCAAGAGAGAACTATTGAGTATCTCAGTCTCATATACAATGGCTGGTATTCTGAGCTCCCAACTAAAGTTCGCGACTAAGGGCGTGTAACTAGTCGCCGACTATCTTATTTAGTCGGTTGTCAATTCTTAGCCAAGCGACTAAGCCCGACTAAGTAGTCGACTAATTTAGTACAATAACGTAGATGAGTAAGAGAGAACGCTCTGAAAACTGGAGTCAGGAGGAAAAAACAATTTTTAATGAATGTATAAATAAAAGGAAAAATATCATAGAAAGTAAAGGAAATGATAATAAACTAATGAAGAAGAGAAAAGAAGCTTGGTGTGAAGTAGAAATAGAAATGAAATCAAATGGATATGAAAGAAATGTAGATAGAATGAAAGAACAGTGGAGACGATTGAAAGCCCAAGCAAAAAAAAATGTGGGGAAATATAAAAGAGGTTTAAATGCAACTGGAGGAGGTTCCCCAAATGAAGTTCCTGATACTCAAGATTGGACGATTGCTGAGATATGTCCACTTGATTTTGTGGCAGATAAGAGTCATTACGACAGCGATGCACCTCCATTTCTTGAATTGGTAAGAATAATAAAAATGTACTTTGACAATATCATGTATAAAACATTATTTATATATTTTAGAATACTGCAGAAAAAATCAACATTTTGTTAAATAATGAAACAGGGTATGTATTAATGACTTAAACAAAATTATATTTTTATAGGTTACACCAGCGCTGCTTTCGAATTTAAACGCGTGGATATTTTACTCGTAGAGAAAGTAGCGGGAAATTTGAAAAAATATCAGTTATATATGAGGCGTTTTCATAAATTCTATTATATTTGTATGAGAAATCTATAAACGAACATCACAAATTCGCACATTTATTAAGATTTAAATATCGGTCTTTTGCGCCATTACTCAAATATATGTAATCTGTTCGTTATGTATAGATTTGCTATATCCACTCGTTTAAATTTACTCATTAATACTTGTAAGTTATTTATTTTACAATTGTGTTTTAAAGAAAAACAATAAATAATTCAATATATTTTATGAATTTATAGTATATTTGAATCTGAACCTACTATCCCAATACAAATGGAAGAATCCCGCTCGAATCCAGACACTCCTATTCCTACAACTCCTTTAAGAAGAGTAAAAACTGCAAAACGCAAAAACGAAATGACGCAATATGAAGAAAAATTATTACAAATGGAAACAAAAATATAAACAAGAAGAACAAAGAAAGAAACAGCAACATGAAGCTATAATGTAAAAATTAAAATTAGAATATAATTTCATTGAAAAAAAAATACGTTAGAATTAGAAATCTTAGAATTAAAAAAACAAATTTTTTTAATAAAATTAGATTTAAATTAAATAAATATTTTTTTATATCTTAATCTTTATCGTAGTTATTCATTAAAATATCTATTAATAAAATATTGGCGAAAAGCATTGCCACGTAATCTGGTTGGTTGTATATTTTGTTCTACTTCTGGTAGAACATCAATTTCATCGTCGCTTTCTTCCATGTCGGAGTTTTCTTCATTATCTATTTAGCGATAAATATAAAATAAATATTTATATTATAAACATGGATTACAATGATCCATAATACCTATATCCATATCCTTTCTAATGTTATGTAAAACTGCCATTGCAGCAATGGCTGCTTTAGCAGTATCCAGTGAAATTAACACCCATTTTGCAACGACCGAAATACAGATTTCCACTGTCCAAAACAACGTTCCACCGTGTATCTTGTTTTTATATGGGCTCTATTATACATTTTTTCAGCAGGACTTTGCGGATTCAATATGGGTGTTAACAGATACGGTGTGCACGGGTAACCCCCATCCCCTAACAAAACACCATTTACTTCACCTCGCTAAAAGATTACATGAATTTATATAAGTTTTTGTGAAATATGTACTGCAAAATGAAGTGAACTTTACATCAAATATTCTGGCCAGATTACATTCCTCCCATATCCTAACATCGTGCGCATTTCCTCGCCATCGGGCTTTATTAACTCCACATTAAATTTTGTGGGATCAGAGCTATTCGCAAAACAATAAGATCGAAATTAAATTCGAAATTAATTCTTATATTAGTTACAAATTTACCGCCTTAACACTTGTCACCACTAATCAATAACTTATATGATACCATAAATTGATTAAAATTATATTAGTAGTTTTCAGTTGCTTTCTGTTTTAGTTTAGGATTACTCGAAGAGAATTAATAAAATGGAAACAGAGAAAATAAAAAAAAAATCAGATTTTTAAAACAGGACATTGAAAAAAAAAAATAAAAAAATTGTACTAAAATAAATACATGTTTTTAATTACTAAATTTTAAAATAAAAAAGGTTAACTTTAACGTTTCTGTTCTGTTCAATCATAATCATCAATAGAGACCGGATTTAAAGAAATATGCCTATGGTTAAAATTGAAAGCATAAAAAATATTTTTCAAAATCTGCACGAATCAGATAAAAAGAAATAAAATAAGACTGAGTTTTTTATGCCTTTTTTGCTTTTCTTTGAATTTTCATGTCTATTATTTATTTTATGCCTATTTACAGCTTTTTTTTACTTTTGACGCGATTTTTCCAAATTTTAATTGCAAAAAGGATTTTGCTTCTATCATTCCTACCATGCTACACCACTGCCCATTTGCTTCGTGTATGAATTTATACTTTGTAATTCCCCGCCATGCAGTCTGACGTGGGATTCCCCGTGTTTACTGAGACTTGCGTTGTGTCTTAAATTCAATCAGATGAGCTAAGTTTTTCGTGTGAGAGTGTGTAGTGCGTTCGTAGAACAATGCCGAAACAAAAACCCACTGTATCGGAATGAATTAAAGATTACAAGGAATTAAAATACGACTGCAAACAAGTATTTTGCCAAGCGTGTACAAAAACTGTAAGTTTTACTTGCAATTAAAATTGTAAAATATATTGATGTCATCTCCGCAAAAATTATGTTAGTTCAGTGCACAAAGAAGTTATTCAGGATATAAAAAGTATTATTGGAAATAACTATATATGGATATATGTAGACGAAACTACAGATGTATGTGGACGATACGTGGCAAATTTATTAATCGGAATATTAAATGATGAAAATCCATCAAAAAGTTTTCTAATAAGTACGAAAGAATTAAAAAAAAAACAAATAATAATACAATAACAAAATTTATTCACGATGAATTGACACATTTTTTCTTACCGGAGCCGGTACCGAGTGATAAAATTTTACTCATGCTGTCAGACGCAGCAACATATATGGTAAAAGCTGCATCTAATTTGAAGGTCTTTTATCAGAATTTAATTCATTGCACTTGCTTAGCGCACGGACTTAATCGAGTAGCTGAAAGTATAAGATTACAGTTTCCGGTAGTAAATAAATTAATAAAATGTGGTAAACAAATATTTGTTAAAGCTCCTTTAAGGGTAAAAATGTTTAGAGGTAAATTTCCAAATACACCATTACCACCAGAACCAGTTCTTACAAGATGGGGAACATGGTTAGAAGCCGCTATTTACTACACAAATACCTTAGACAGTTTTAGAAAATTAGTAAATGAATTTTCAGAAACAAGTAGTAAAGCAATACAAGATTGTCAGGCCGTATTGAAAGATGTAAAATTACAAAATAATATGGCATTTATTAAAACCAGTTACAATTATGTAAGTGACTCAATAAAATCACTTGAGAAGCAGGAATTATTTTTAGTTACTGCAGTATACATCATTAAAAATTTTAAAGAAGCCACGGATACTGCACCAGGAGTTATTGGTCGAATGATAAAAAATAAATTAAACGAAGTTCTGCTTAAAAATGAAGGATTTGACACATTACAAAAAATTGCATCAATTTTAAATGGTGACCATGTTCTTGATTTTATTATGGATCCCGCTTTAATTGCAAAATTCAAATATGCACCAATTACAAGTGTCGACGTAGAACGAAGTTTTTCAGCTTACAAGAATTTGTTAAATGATAGAAGACACAACTTTTCAATGGAACATTTAGAACAGCATTTAATAATTAGTTGCTTTCGGGATTAATTATTTTTCTTTTTATAAAAGTTTTGTTTGAAGCTGTATTTTTGATGAAAATAAAATGTTATTAGTTTATAATAATTTTTTTGTTGTTAGTCTTTTCCTTCAATTTTATGCCTTTTTTACATTTTTTGTGCCTTTTTAATGCTTTTTTTTATCAAAATTTAATGCTTTTTAAAATGCCTTTTTCTGTTTTTTTTGTGCCTTTTTGTCCGGTCTCTAATCATCAATAATAAATTGAGCTGTCATTTTTGAAAATCTGTACCTATTTTTAAATTCTGTGTTTCTGAAATGGATCTACATGTTCCCGAAAAACTTTTCTATTTCTTCTATTTCGCAAATTTCTTACATTTCTCACATTTTGTATATGTCAAATGCGATCAATGATGTTACCCGACATTTTAAACAAAGGTACTAGCTTGTTTAATTTTTCGACTAAATTTAGTACATTGCCTAACTTAGTCGGGCTTAATCACCTGCTTAAAATACATTTATTAGTCGCCCGACTATATTTTAGTCGGCTTCCCTTAGTCGTAATTAGTCGCGCGGTCCAGATGCATTTCCTTAGTCGCTCGACTAAATATTAGTCATTTTCTTTTAGTCGGGCTTAGTCGGAAGCTCAGAATACCAGTCAATATGTTTGGACTTGCGGCAAGAGAAAGAGACTTGAAGAACATGGGAGAAAATGAAAAGGCATTATTCGTTAAGAAGTTTATGGATGGTATTAGAATCAAGATGTAATGAAAATAGTCTTCCAGATGATGAGTTAATGGGAGAGCTATTAGAACCTATCGTCACGGTATCATTACCAGAGCAGTAACAGGGTGAGATGATCAATCTTATGTAGTAGCATTAAGTGGTTGTTTATATCATCGTACACAATTGTGTTGACATATATCAATCAAAAATTACATTATATAATTTATTATTTTTCATAGCAAACTAAATTTTTGATATGTAATTAGATTTTTTTCTTGTGGGGCTATGTAAAGGAATCGGTTTATCAGACAGCAACAACTAAACGACAAGATATGATGGAGCGAATTCATAAATGTTTTCAAACTGTCGACGCAAATATGCTGCGAAGAGTAAATTACTAATTTATAAATTTCCTGCAAATATGTTATCCTGAGAATCTTTTATAATTTCAATTTTAGAAATAAATTGACAATTTTACCGGTGTCCGTTTCGTCAAGGTCATGAGAAAATGGTGGCAAACTGATTTTGGTCAATATTTTCTTCCACAAATAATTCCTAAACAGTTGAATATCGGGGAAAATAATTCAAATAAAAATGTTAAAATACTTTCATTATCTAGTTAGTAGCTTCCTCAATTTTTTTTCAGTAGTAAAATTTTGAGTTTTAATACAAAATCATGTTTATATGATATCTCATACTGAAAAAAATTGCATACGGCACTGACTAGACAATGAAAGTATTTAACTTTTTTATTTGAAACATTTACCCAGATTTATAAATGTTCAGGAATTATTTGTAGAAGAAATCTGGACTTACTGTATTATAAAATAGGTCCTATATTTTGGAAACAACTAGTAGAATTTTTTTAATTTATTAAACTAGCTAATTCATTTAAAAATTGTTTACTAACAACCAACTCTGAACCTCTTGTCTTGAGATAACAATATTATTAAAAAAGAACATAGTTTATGTTGGCAAGGTAAATACTAATTACATTATTAATTTTAATAAAGTGATTATTTCCAAACCCCAGCTATACTCTCACGCTACACTTCCCAACCTCTTGGAAAATAACTTCCCAACTTTATGAACGTCAGAAACAGTCATTACTAACCGATGTTGCATAAAAATATTAACATTCTGCATCTGAATCAATAAGCAAATTTAATTTTACGTACCTTGAAAACTCAGAAAATAGGTATAAAAATGAGAATACAAAATAGAATTGAGATAAAAATACCAAATGTTTAACGGTTAACCTGTCAAGTTAGCTGTGTTAATTTATTTTTATTATTATTTGTAAATACTTTTTTGTTAAGTTACGCTCAAAAATATAGTAATTTTATTTTTTTATTTTTTAAATTCAAAATCATATAATATTGTTCATTTCAACAGTATTATAAACAAGTAATAAATATAAACTAACGCAGACAGATAACCCTTAAATATTTACTGCCAAATTCTCGAAAGAGTGTTAGCCGGAGTTATCGCTAACCCTATTTAAAAAAAGTTTAGTACTACTCCGCTAACACCGGTGCTAAATTCGTTAACCCTTGTCATATACATGACAACGTAAAATAAATAACTTGATCCAATTGACAAAGAATCACACCGTCTGATAACAATTAAATTTAGCACCAAAAATTAAAATTGATTACCATCAGTTTTAGTGGAAATTCTTTATTATAAATATAAATTTATTTAACACTTTCGCTAACATGTAATATGTAGTGATGGGTCACTAGGAATTTCCCGTTAGAAATATTTTTATTTGCTGGGAAAATTCCCGGGAATTTCCCTAAACACGTTTCCCGGAAAAAAATCGGGAATTCCATTTTGGAAATTTCCGGGAATATATAAGAAATTTCCCGGGAATAAGAAGGGAAATTCCCGGGAATAAGGGAATTCCCCGGTAACAAACGGAGAAATTTAACGCATGCGCAGTTTTGCTCACATGTTCTAACCTGTCTGTTACTGTCTAACATGGTTACTGCCCGTCTGCTTGTCTTTATGTTGTAAGTTTGTAACTTTTGCTCAGTGTTAAATCTATAATATATATAATCTATATATTGCTCACTACTGGAGAACTATATCAAATATACCAAAGTCAAATTTATCAAGTGGTCGCTCTGTATTTGAAATTAATACTGATCCTAATCAGAAGATGTCTACAGTAACATCACCATCTGAACCACAAGCAGGTTCCTCACGAAGTTTTGAATTAGGAGACATTTCTACTAATGATATTGAAATTTCAGAGGATGACGAAAATATATATTTATCATATTTTGTGACATAATTGTTATTTAATTTTGTTTAATTTTTATTGAAATAAATATTTTGTTGTGCATTTGATTTTTATGAGGAAATTTATCGTTAATTTTTTCCCAGGAATTTCCCGGAAAATATCCCTAGAAATTCCTCAGAAATTTCCCCAAAAACTTCCCGGGAAATATTCCGGGAAATTTTCCGAAATATTCGTTCCCGGGAATTTACCCATCACTAGTAATATGTTTTCGAAACAAATGCTAACGATTTTTTTATTTATACCTGTTTGATAAAAACAAATTGTCCCTGAAAGCAAAAAATTAATTTTTATCATTTATAAAAAAATGAGACAATTTTTACTTCTTCATGAAGAAATGGAGAGAAATAATCATGAAAACCGTCCAAACAGAATTCATCGACCAAGAAGGCAACATGTTCATATTAGCCTTGATATTTCGAACCAATATCTGCAACAGTAATAATATATAGTAATATCCAAATATTTTAGATAATTAACTTATTTATTTACTAGACGTTACAGACTTCCACGTAATTCTATCATGGAAATTTGCGATTTAGTTCGACAATGTTTAGAGAGATATACGAAAAGATCAAATGCTTTGTCTGTTGAAATCCAGGTGTTGTTGGCTAGAGGAACTTTTCAGAATGTAATAAGAGATGTGGTCCATGTTAGTTGCAAAAGAAATTTAAACTAATTTTGTGATGCAATAATACAATTAGCGGGAAACTACATCAAATTTCCAAGCTTAGAAGATGAGATTTCTGCAACAAAAATCGGTATATATTTTAACACTTCCACAATCCGTAGCAAAGTACTCACAGATATGCATCAAATAAGAAAACTACCTAACAGATTAGCAGTTCTCAAATACGTTTTGCTCTTCGATGAGTGTATTTACTCTTCCCACCTTCTGCTCTGATTCTGCCTCCCTTCGTTAGATGCGACAAAAGTAGCGCCAATTTAAATTTAATATTATTATTAACGTAATTGGTTGCGTGGATTGTTTGTGTCAGGATAAAACCGCCTAAAGTAATTTAAAAAAAAGTTAAGGGTAAATTTTAATATAATTACTAATATTATTTATTATTATTATTATTATTATATATATATATATATATATACCGGGTGTCCCATCTCGACCGACACATGGGAGTTTTACATGGGAAATCAGTTAATTATGAAGAGTATCTCCCCAGTGCAAGATATTCACTTGAAATTTTGTATGCTTATTGGGGAATATTATTTCTATGGATAACAGTTATTTGAAATATGTAATTTCGTCTGTATAATTTAATTAAAAAAAAAAATAGGGCCGAGGTGGTCTCGAACCAGGTCTTGTAGGTTATTTATGTTATGAAACAGCCCTCGTATCCACTCGGCTATGGAGCATTTTGTTTTTGACGTTTCTTATTCTAAAATATGAAGGATAACCTTCAAAATACAATTTATTTTATTAAATATTTCAGTTAGAAAAGGCCATATTACACAACATTTGGTTTAATTAGATGCAAAATTAAGTAATCTAACTAACGATACCATATACACCCGATTTTATTTAGCGGGACAGATGGAAACAGCAAAAAACTGTTTTCCCATGTTATTTCCCTATGTCAACGTTTTCAGTATTCACCCTGTATATGTATATATATACAGGGTGGCTGATTTTTCATTGTCCAGGCCATATCTCCTGAAATATTAAATATACAAGAAAAAGCTAAATAGGAAACTTGTGTAATAAGACCTGGTCTATAAAATAGCGTTAACAGATGTTTTCCATGGCCTACTGATTTGGCGAAAAAATATTTAACTTTGTTTTTTTAAATGGAACATCCTTTATGTTTTTACGGATTTAGGTTCTACGTCAATTTCTCTTTACAATTATATATAACAAGTGGGGGTTTGCCTTTAATTTATGCTTAATAATGCAAAAAATAAAATTATATAAGTTGGCTGAGTTTTCTCATTGTTAATCACTATTTTTTTTATAAATCTGATACAAGTGTTTATTAGAAGTGTTTTATGGTTTTTATTTAATTATTATTTGATTTGTGAAAACAGCAGAGCATATCAACCTTTTCACTATTTGTGAAATTCATTTTTCTTTTGTAATTACGAAGTCCAACACCTTTTTAACTAATAAATACTTCTGTCTGTTTCGTGGCAGTTGTCTACAGGTATAAATAATAAAATAATTGCAAATCACAGCCGTCTCACATAATTTTATTTGTTACATTATTAAGCATAAATTAAAGGCAAACCTCCAGTTGTACAAAATTGTAAAGAGAAATTGATGTAGAATCTTATTCCGTAAAAACATACTGGGTGTTCCATTTAAAAAACCAAAGTTAAATATATTTCCGCCAAATCGGTAGGCCATGGAAAACATCTGTTAACGCTATTTTATAGACCAGGTCTTGTTACACAAGTTTCCTATTTAGCTTTTTCTTGTATATTTAATATTTCAGGAGATATGGCCTGGACAATGAAAAATCAGCCACCCTGTATATATATATATATATATATATATATATATATATATATATATAATAATAATAATAATATTAGTACTGGCACCTCGTCCCGGAGGTGGAGTGATGTGGGTAACGGAGTACTCCACGAGCGCTCCCAAACGGCGTCAGAAAAACAAAAAGAAGCAGAGGGCAAGGCAAACAGCATAAAATAATAAAAAAAATCAAAAAAAAAAAACTTACGTTCCTTTTCATTTCACTCCCGGAGTAAGGGGAGGGTGTGACGAAGTGTCACTAACCTGGCTTCCTGTTCGTAATCACGTACACTCCCCATTACTCAACCAACACTGTTCCGTCATCTGGGTCATCCGATCATCATCATATCAAGCCTTCCAAACCACAGGGAAGCTGTTCATAACCGTTTTTCACCAAGCACATGGTCTAACCTAACTCCGAGACCACGTGCCCGGCCAAGTGACAGTTCTAGATTCACCTACAAAACCACGTTCATAAAACATCTCCCTGTTACTAATAATCATACTCACATTAAACATCCCTGCGTAAAATGTTTATTTTCACAATTATACACTCTACAGAAAACTGTCAAAACACCACCAAGACGCCACAGGGCAGATGCGGCAAACATCCGTACTTCCGACCGAAGCCGAGAATCAAATGTCCAAAGAAGTCAAATATAATTTGTGAAATATTCTAAAATATCATAAAATGTAATATATTACACTGTAAAACGCAGGGAAGTCAAACAACGACAGTTAGAATAAAATTAAATTTTATTAAAGAGAAATAACAATATTTTAAAACTCTCCATCTCTGTCATACAATATGTTTAAACGAGTTGAATTAGTAATAATTAGTTACGGCCTCCGGGGCTGTGTTTCATCACTTGTTTACTAGCTTCTGATAGCGACATAAACTGAGTTTACTAGCGACAACTGCGATTTATCTCCGAGATACACAGATCTATAGACCGACTTTTTGTAGGTAAGACCGTATTACCGTCCTGACCGCTAACCCCGACGCGTTCAGTTTGGTGATACTCGTCGTCCTGACCCCGACCGTTGACCACCGCGACGATACCACCTGAAGCTGGCATCCAGTTTGGTATTATTCCTCTTCCTGACACAACCGCGACCCATTCCTACAGTACAGCCTCAAGCTGGTATCTGGTTCCTTTCAGACCGTGATAAATTCAGACCGCGACTACGACTGTCACTTCCCAGCGTTAACGTCATATGGAACTGAAGGATCTACAATAAAAACTGTTTTTCTAGTAATTCTGAGTTTTAGTGTTACCACCCTGGCCTAACCGACCTAGAGTTCCCGTGGCACTTTATTTTCTTCCTAGGATCCGCTGATTGGCGCCCGAGAAAACTCGACTTCCGGGGAAGAACCACGACATCACGGTCCGACAAGTAGCAGCGGCCCAAGTGATCGTCACAATATATATATCCTCAAAATTATATTAACCCTAGATATGATAGTATCAACGTACAGGGCTGTGTGCGACAGCAATTCATTATTTACGAATTTAGTAGAGCAACGGCCCAGTAGCACTTTTGATTCCTTTATATGGGCGAATTATAATTTAAAAGATTGCCTCTAATTGGAATGGCGAAAGCTGGCATTTTTTATAGGTATATATATTTTTAAATAATTTAAAATGAAAAAAATAAAAAACAATGAAAACAAATTAGGAGATAGTGGATATCCCTGCGGCCCAGATATCTTAATTCTTTGTAGAGAACCGTCTACTCCAGCAGAAGAGAGATATGAAACGGTAGGTACATATAAGAACGCGGAACACTATTGAGCGAGCATTTGGTGTACTTAAAAGCAGATTTAGATGTCTGGACAATTCTGGCGGTACACTATTTATACGACACAAAGTCGTGTCAAAAATATTATAGTGACTTGTTTTGTTCTGCATAATGTATGTACAATAAGAAGGATTAATATATCATATGTACAACAAAATATAATTAATGATTTAGAAAATATTGCTACTGATGAATTAAATCACAAAACAGGCATACAAATACGTGAAATGTTAGTTAATGGATGCTTTTCTCAATAGTATTAAAATAAATTGGAAATAAAAACAAATTTATAATTTATTTGTATTTATTGTTTACTATTTATATTACAAACTAATTGTTGTAAATAGGATTTAATATCGCCCAAAGGTGACGCGATGGTTGCTATTTGTCCATTTAATTCTTCTCTTAGTCTCAGTCAAATCTCAATTATGCTGGAAAATGTTCGGCGGTTCTCTCGATGCTTGCTCTTGCAGATGAAAAGCAATAGTAGAAATAAATAATTATTTAAATAATATATAAACAGTGCACCCTGTTACTCTGTCTGCGTTTTAACAGTGTTATTTGCAAAATTTGGAGGAGGAAGGATGTCGATAATTTCGACTGGAACAATGGGTTGAAAATAAATTCATTCTATTATTTTGTACACACTAAACTTTCGTCAAAGGACATGGAAAAGGAATTGATGAAAGTTGTGAATACAGGATTTTGGTTAAGACCTATAAATAATAGGAACATAGTTTAAAAAGTAATGCAGGTACTTACATATATCCGGCCTGAATCAAGATTACGAACCTATATAAACTTTACCTGATGGTAAACCTATGTCTACAGCATCATTCAAATCACCTACAGATGCCGAACCTATTATGGATAATATTTTATCTTCTTAGTCCGTAGTATGTGGTATAGCCGGACCTCCTCCTGTATTACGCCTCTCTTTTAGTATGTTGACATCTAACGAGTGCATATCATGAATAACTATTATATATATATATATATATATATATATATATATATATATATATATATATATATATTATTAATTAAGTCATTTACAACTTACGTTTTGATTTTACTCTAATTTTCTCCTGCTTCTATTTATTTTTTATTTTAGAAACCGTTCGTGTTTGGGAAAGCAACCGCATTTACTTCCAAATATACTTCTTCCAAAGCACGAACCTTCTTCATTGGGGTATTATATGGCGAGGGTTTGTCAAATAATACACCCTGCCTTTTATGTATTTCTTCCGTCATTATATCTACTTCATTTGCAGTGAAATTGCACTTTTTTGCGTTTCTTCGCCATACCAGCCGCCATTTTTAAATCATGTGGTGTTTTTTATTACCTAAAATAATTAGGGAAACAGGAAATTACGAAAATGATTTTACATGTTAATTCCCTATGTTTGGGTGTCTGAGTCACCATCCTCTATGTACATATTAAAAAAATTGTATAACGAAAAAAACTTCACTGATGAAAATATAGTCTAGTTGGAAAAATTCCAATGGCCACTTTGATGCAGCTTTATGTTGCGAGCACCGCAGTAGGAACGAATATCCAAGAGGGAGTAAAGGTACACGTTTCGACGAACAAAACAAAACAAAAATTCTTTGTTAATATAAGAAACAAAACTAAAAATTCTCAGCATGACCGCTGTCATTCCCAAAAAAATTTTCACACGCAATACAAACTCGCTATTACTCTTTTCAAAATATACTAAGGTATAATACTTTTTGACATTATTTGCTTTGGTTCAGGTAACAATAATTATATAAGTAAGTAGTTTGTAAAGTGTTTTTTATTCGAATGCTTTTTAACATTATAACACAAGATAAAAACACGATGTTACACACGTGTTGCATAAAACATTTTTTCAAATAGTAATAACAGTTAATTTCAAAAATAAATAAAACCATAGATAAATGTGTTGCCAATGCGTGAAAAGTGACTTTTTACAAACTTAAAAAGTGCATAAAGAATGTACTTTATGCCCTGTTGTAGGAAATAGTTATTTACATACCAAATGCGGGAACGACTGGTTTTCGGAGGAGTGTTTGGCGGCGCGAGCTCGCGAGCGCTGCCATAGAACGATTCCGGAAACCCAGTTCACGCAAGAGGTTTGTACAATATTTTTCGTACGAAAATTATAAAATCAATAATTAATTTTCTATTTGTACAAATATTTTTATTTATTGTATACACAAAATGATTTGTGGTTATGTGTTTCAGTACTAACAAGTGCTGTCAATCTGTCAACATGACAGCAGTTGTTGCCAACATTGTATATCAAATACACTAAATTTACTTTTTCTACATTAAATTTCGTTCAATAATCCCCTATTTTCTTCTAATATTATTAGGTAAAATAATGTTTGAAACATTATACTATTTTATTATAAATATAGTTTTTTAATAAATGCTGTAGAAGTAGGAGTGTTTTTTCCAAAATTTCCCGGTCACCTATCTGGTGGAGACCTGGGAAATTGACGTTCCAGGCGTTGCTTAGGCAACGCGAAACAACACATTTCAATGCATGAGTACGAAAAATTATTTTCATACAGTTGTTTCGCATTTTAAGAATTTTATTAGTAAATATTTTAAAAATTTATTGTTATGATTTTGAATTGGTTAAAGTAAACTATAATATTTTGATATCACTGAGAAGCTTATTTTATGTAAATTAAAAAATAAAGCGATTACATATGGTAGAATTAAAGTTTTACACATTTCCGCTAAAATCAGAAATAAAAAAACGTAATTTTATACTATATTCATACTTTTCTCCGAATTTGGTTTATACCATAAAATATAGCACTAAAATGATACAGTTATTTATCTGGTTTTATACATGAATTGGTAATTTTATAACACGAAATTAATTTTACACTGAATAGTTGTATTTTAACATATTCAAAAGACCGAAGTCCAGTAACAGGACAGAAGTCCTACAATTTAGTATATACCATTCGGTCACAACAGTATTTACTTTTGGTTACAATTGTATAGTCACTGGGATTTACATCCCAGATTTCACACTCCGCTCAGCGATTTGAAGTGCTCTAAACAGTTGGCTTACTTGTCCGTAAATTATTAAACGTAGTAATAATTTAATAATACTTATTTAAGTTCTGTAGTTGAATAAGTTTCTTGAATATAAATTACATTTTTTACTATTATTAGTATTCTTCATATCCTATTTTGTGTATAAATGAACCTAATGCGATGTAAACCATGTTGAAATTTTACACCAATGAATGTAGGTTATACGGTACAATATTTAAAATAGGTTTAAATATTTTCAATATACACGTTTCAGATTATATTTTCCTAAAATCAGACACATCATTGTGTATTACTTTTTATACTGTCTAAAATTATATCGAAAATATAGAGTAAATATATTTTACCAAAATTGGGTGTAAATTTTAACAAAAGCCGTAGTGGTAATTTTTGGGTGTGGACCTTTATAGACCAACCAAAGCGATATAGGCCGAAATTTGAAATAAATAATTGTGATTAATATCCAGTAATTTTGATTTAGCTACATTTATAATTTACTTTATAATTGTACAACTGTAACAATTTCTGAATAGCTAGTAAGTGTACGAAATTATTAAGTAGAACGTCACATTCGTATTTACAATTATACGGACTTATATATGATACTGTATGATGTTAATTTTTTTCCTAATACTAAAAAGAAAACTACATTTTTATATTAAGTATATTGATATTTATATATTATTTTTTGTATTTTAATTGTTATATTTACCAATTTGCGAAAGATAATGCAAAATATGTAAAAATAACACGAAACATATAATGACTGATTTCCAATGAAGGCCATGAAGATGTGATACAGTCGATAACAGTACCTGAAAAATATCTGTTTTTCATCAATATATTAAAAAAATAATATCATATTGACCTGTCCTTGAAGAAACCGGAACTACTCCAATGGAAACTACTTAGCATGATGATGACAGCACCTGAAAATTAATGTTATTACTATTTTTATATCACAATGGTTATTAAAAACAATATTAATGATTAAATATACTTGTTTTTGGATCCTCTGGTATAAATACAATTATAAAACTACTAAGATGGTAGGTATATTCCAATATTATAAGTAAGTTCTAGTTGTGACCATCTATATCGGAAACTATTATTGAAGAGTCATCTGCATACAGAGTTAGCTAAGATCAAACATTTCACAATTCCACTAAAGGGATTAGCCCATAAAACAATTATAATAGTTTTTTGTAAAATCTTCTAGTTTAATTGAAAACAGTGCTGGAAAATTTTTGTGTGAGTATACCTAAATTAACTGATAAAAGTATTAGGTACAATAACATAACAACTATGAAGGCACATAATAACTCTATTACAAAACATTGGGGACTGCTTTGTTATTGTCAAGTTCATTTATAAATTATATGAATTAAATCTGATTGACAAATCGAAGAGGGAAAGAAATTATTATTATGTGATTTGTTCAAATTTTACCTTCGAGACTTCGAAAAAAAAAAATGATACATTCTTCAAATTAAAGCAGATGTGTTTTTTGAAGTCTTGCAAATGAAATTTTATGTATTTTAATGCAACGAATTTAGTTGCTCTTTGTAATAAATAAACAGAACTTATTAAAAGATCACTCCCAACTGGTTATTTTGTTAGATAAATCATGTTTGCTAATTTAAAAGCAAATATATCTGTTCCCTTTTTGGACGAAGAATATGATTTTTAACAGTTTTGCTTCTTTTTTGTCGCGACATTATTGGAATGGAATATAATTTAAAATCATGGTAAAGTGATAAACCTGCATAGATAATCCAATGAAATTAAAAATATTGACGCTGTTTAGAAATGAAATCAATTTTTTGGCTAGTAGCACAAATATTCGAAAGAATTTATAGGATAATATTTAATAAATATAGTCGTAATAGTTGTTGACACTACTGACCAAATGTGTTTTATGTTATTGTAAGTATCGTGCAAATTATAAATATATATTATTGAAATCGGTGCCTAAAATTTAATAGAACAGCTTAAAAAATTCAGCAACAATTTAACATCTAAATGATAACAATGGAATATATATTTCTTATTAATTTGTCTTATAACGTTATTAAAGTAAATCATGAACAGTTAAGTGAAAATATATAAATATTTAGAAAGTTTAAAGACGATCTGAAATGAAAGGTATTATAGAAATGTAAATATTGGTAGACATTGATGGGAAAAGGATTTGTGGTTTCTTGTAAATGACAATAATAAAGGAACTGTTTTGTTTGTGCTTCTAATTTACACACAAAATTTTAATTTAAACTGAAGAAATGTGATTAATTTTCAATCACATTTGCAAGCTGCATTGTATCCCCGAAAAAGTATTATTGTTGAGTGTATTGCAATGTTTTATATTATTCTTTTGCAGCCACTGCTTTAACTCAATTTCCTCAAGATTTGTTGCTCGTAGAGCTAACTATGCTTATGCATAGGTCGACGTCTATCAAATCAATGTAAATTAGTAGTGAGGATGATAACTCAAAAAGAAAAATGTTTTTCATCTGTTCAGTAAAAAATCAATGTCGTCAATGCAGTTATGAAAATAAGATAAATAAGCGTATATATGGAGAGAAATAATTGAAGTACCTTCCATAAGAAGATAAATAAACGTCCAAGGAGTGACTACGTAACGATAATTATCAAGGCAGCATATACAATGGTCAGGTTGACGCTGTCTCCTCCTGATTTGAATAATGTTTAACAGTTATAAGACATGAACTATGTTGTAAATTGTCAGATGAAACAAATATAAGAAACTGATTAGTTTTCACAAAGAAATACTCTGGTCCTATAATTTTAAAACTTCACTTTAAACTATCTATAAATTTCAAAATCATTGCATTTGCTAATTAAAACTGTAACAGACATGCAGACCAATCTTTTTAAACGTTATTATCTCATTGATAAATACTTCAGCATTGTAGACCACAATGAAGCCTGTAGAATATAACTTTATTATAATGAGGGTGAAGATACACCGGTACTAATCAAATCAATAAGTCTGCTAGTAAAAAAGTAACGGATTTGGATGCAAAAACAATACCATCACAGGAGTCGAGAACATTCGAGAAAAGAGTGCGACCATGAAACTTTAATTGTAAGATCTTTTTGAGAACTAGTAGTCTGAACATAACAAGATAAATGAAATTAAATAACATTAAATATAAATTTAAGTATGTAGTTGAATAATTGTTTAATAGTGAATATTTTTTTACAAACAAAAATAAACAAAAATAAATAAAAACATTAAGGATACCAATTATTTTCAAAGAAAGATCAACATTTGAGACTTTTGGCATGACAAAAAAGTAGACACACATTTGTTGAGGTCCTTTGTATATAAAGAATATTACTCTGGATGAAGATACATAAATAATGAAACAAAAATCAGTGTATAGTAATTTTCTAGAATACAGTAAAAAATATTAAAGAATGTGCTTGCATATATGTAAGCCATAGTTTCCGATGTCTGGTTAAAAATTATAATACTAGTAATACATGCTTTAGAATGTGAAGATTTTAATTTTGTAATATAATTAATGATCATTATAAAACTCTAATAAATTGGATGAGAGATCTGTTATCTATGGTGATTCTTATATAGATGTGTTTCTAGTTATCCGAAGAGTATGAGAAATAGAAAAATAATAAGTAGAATATATCCGTTTAAAGATAATTAGTTAATTTTCATGAAAAATACATGATTTGATAAATATGGATGTATTAGAAATAAAGAATCGATTTTCTTCCAAAATTAAGAAAATTTTTGTTCAATTCACGGAAATTTTGTAGAAAGGTACAATAAATTTAAATATTACAATTGATTATTATGGGATAAAATGGACAATCGATTTAGACAAATAAAACGCAAGAATGGTAAAGAGAAAGCAGATAATTACACCGTTGTAAGGACTAATATGGAACTAAAATATACAGAAATAGAAGTATATAAAAGGATTTATTCGTACAGTAAAACAGATAATAAAATTGGAAATTTTAAAATAGAAGAATGTTAACAGACAGATATTAATAATAAGAAGATTGAAGAACCAAAGTTTGGAAGCAAAAGACTTAAGGGACCAAAAACCATGAATGATTCCTGAAGGAACACAGTAAAAAATACGTGATCATAAATTGAAACGAATAAGTTTATTTAAATTAAATACATTCTGAAGCACACAAACCAATTCAACAAAAAAAAGCATACAAATGCATGTAGAATTTAAATATATTAAAGACTACTGAGGAGCTTAAACATTTTTCATCAATACAGTTAAATGGTTAAATTGAGTTAACTCGATTAAGGTTAGTACGAAAGTTTACTAAAATAGATTATAGTACTATAATTTTCAATTTATGAAACAATTGGATAATGTTTACATTTCAAGAATTTCAATAATTTAAATAAATTCATATTTTAAAGTGCTGTAAACAAATATTGTGCTGCATTTTAATAATTTGCGAATTTAATAATAAATAGCACATAAAGAGTTTTTAAATGTATTTTCCTTTATTATCAACAGGCAGAAATTAAATAATTTAAACAAGAATATAGTTGTATGTAAATATTTGAATAAAGTATCTACCATGCAACAATACTTGATGACCTAGCGTTCTTCAAAACTATTCTTCACAGAAAATATCTTCTGCAGTAGAAATTTGCAGGGCGTCCACTTCCTCTAAATGATCTTGACTTGTTTAATGCTGACCGAATATGCTACTTGTTCCGACCCATATTGTTGTGCCTTGATTTTATTTGCAATTAAGTTATATTCTATAGACTACATGGAAGTCTGCAATGATAGTGTTTTCAAATGTATTAATAACGTTTAAATATATTGGGCTGCATGTTTATGACAGCAAGAATTGGTAAATAGAACAATGTATTTGTTAGTTACAACTAGTAAAAAATTCAATGTCAAAAGTTATGGATTCAAAAAGATTTTTTTCTTCAAACGTCATAAAAGTGACATCTTCTGTGACGTGATTGAAAAGGTTGAAGTTTAATTTCTATGCCAACGTAATATAATTTTTTATTCTAGCCGCCGTATAATATTGTCGCCGCCGTATAGCCAATAAGAAGCGCCGTATAATATTGTCGCCGCCGTATAGCCAATAAGAAGTAACTTGTACAATAGAAATCTGTAATATCGCCCTAAATGTCACTATAAAAACTAGATAACCTAAGAATAAAGTTACTAAAAATTATGAATAACTGACAGGTAACCTACATATTAAACGTCAAATAGTAATTTATTTTTTAAAATTTCTAAGTTTGAAGAAAAAATAGCATGTGTTACTCAGAGTAAAAGTGTCTTTGTGTGCCTCGCATGCAATTGTCCGACTCGCTTCGCTCGTCGTGCAAACTTCCATGCTCGCCACACAAAGTATCACTTTTACTCTTAATAACACAATATACTATTGTAGCAAAATATGTATTGGGTTTTTTTAGTGTTGTTTCTTCTGATATTTTACGATAGATATTGTATATATTACTCGAATCAGAACAAGTCAGCGTCAATCTGACCGCTGTACAAACCGTGTTGATAAACTATGATAATGTTGTGATACCTTGGCTGTGTATTTCTCTTCTAATAGAGAAGAATATCAAAGAATGATTATCGCACTTAACCTATACGCCTATTTTATTTTGACAACTGCATTCACGTTATTGAATTATTGTTTAATATATGCTATTTATTTTACTTTTCAAATTATTCTCATTGCTGATTTACAGTCAACTGGCACACATTGTCAATGCATAGACAGAGTTAGCTCGAACAGCTACAAGTCTTGAGGAAATTCAGGTAAAACAGTGCCTGCAAACGAATAACATAAAACATTACAGTAAACTCACCAATAAAAATATTATTGGCAACACAAATCAACTTGCAAGCATAAATTGAGATGGAACACTTTTCTTCACGTTTAAAAAGTTTTGTGTGTAATTTAGAAGGACAAACAGAACAGTCTCTTTACTGTTGTCATTTACAAGAAAACACTGACCCTTTTCCCTTCAATATTTAAAAATATGTGTATTTCAACTATCTTTTGTATCAGACAATTTCTTTAAACTTTTAATATAGTTAACATATTTTTATGACTTAAAATTTCATTTTCATATCATTAATATAAAAAACACCATAAAGAAAAATTATACAATCCAGAGTTGTGTTTGTAGGTAAGATTGGTTCAAAACAATTTGAGTTGCTGTATTCAAACTTTTTAAATACAAATTACAATAACATTTTTTATAATATGCACAATGCGTACAATAATAGAAAACATATTTAGTTAATAGTATCAACAAATATAACAAAAATATCTTCTATACAGAATCATACCAGTCCTCATAATATTTATGCTAGTTGTACTAAAACTTGAGGCCAATTTCTGACAAAGTAACAATTTTAGGGTTCAAGGATCATCTATGTAGGTTTTTCACTGCTAGCCTGGTTTTAAATTAAATGCCATTCCAATAATGTAACAACAAAACAAAAGAAATCAAATAAAATATTCGTAATACTAACATTTCAAATAGGAGATGATACATTTACTCAAAAATTACTAACCATGATTTTGCATATAACAAAATAATGTTCCGATTGACCTATTAACAGGTCATAGTCTTCTTATCAATAAAAATAACAAAATATATGTTGCATTAAAATATAGAAAGAATTACGTACAAGATTCATGAGATATTCGTTTTTAATTTTAAAGATGTATTAGTAAAACATCAAAACACAAAAGTAAAACTTAAACAAATCACATAATAATCATTCCTTTCCCTTTTCAATTTGAGAATCAGATTTAAGTCATTGAACTCATAAATCAAAGTTAAAAATAAGCAGTCCCGGATTATATAAAAGTTTTGAAATAGAGTTATTATGTGTCTTTAAAGTTGTAATGTGATCGGACCTAACAATATATTAATTACTACAGTTATTCTCAATCTAGAAATTTTCTAGTTCTATTTTTGTCTAAAATAAAAAGCTTTACAAATAATAGTGATACATTTGTTCTGTACACTAATAACGTTAATAAGAATTGTGAAACGGTTGATCTTATGCTAACTCTGCATGCTGATGACGCTTCAATTATAGTTTCAGGTATGGGTGGTTACAACTAGAACTTATTTATAATCTTGGAATATAACTACAATCTGAGTGGTTTATAGTAATTATATTTATTTCAATAGACCCAAACGTATCCTCAATTTTATAGTTTAGTAATATGTCCTTTTAATGTAATAGAAACTTTAAAATTTAAAATATTTCTTGTATAACTTAATTTCTGTTTCGTGTCCGGAAGTTGCATTATAGGTAAACAGGTAGGACGTTGGAACATGCATCTATATTCTTATCGTTCTCACTGACCGAAATTAAAGATAAAATTAATTTCAGTATGCGTTTTGCAATTACAGGCAAAGGAAAAAATCTAAATGGGTGTGATCATTTTATAATTAAGAAATAAAGAGTCGAGATTTAGATTATTTATTTCTCGCGTCTACGTTGACGTAAGCATAATTTACGTCCATGTATTCAGTGTCTGAGTTATGTTATTAAAATGCACATAAATATTGTCATGAAATACCAATTTACTAGTCGCTCTGTTTCACCTAAGAATATTTTTTCATATATGATAATTCTTACAACAGTTACAGCAGACAATCTTGAGAGACTTATTTATATAACGTATAGCAATTTAAATAAATATTCACGCCTCCGTTGGCGTAAGCATAACTTACTTCCATAAGAACATAAGTCGGTAGTTTCTGATAACATTTATTATTTGGTTACCATTCTCAATGGTAATTAATAATGAAAATCATACTCAATTCATAAACTTTTGGTCGTCTAGCAACGACCAAAATAAACTATAAAAATGTTCAAATACATAAATCTTATTGTTACTTTACAAATAGTTTTAATAATATATGAAATTAATTACTGCCAGCTCAATAAAATCTGTCTCAGTTCATACCTTTTCCAATGTAGAATGTACTTAAATTCTTTGCAGCTTAAATAACTAATTTCTACTATAGAACCATACGCTTTTAATAGTTATTTACGTAGCCAGCGGTGTAAGTTAATCTTTACAGGGTGAGCTGGATATTTGTGAGGCGAGCGACGAAGGATCGAGCTCTCATAATCCAGTGAGCAAAGTGAAGTTTAATTGCACGCGTGCCGCGTACAAAATTTTATTTCCATCTTCACAATGTTTTTTTTTTTTATTAATTTACTTTATCTAGACATTGTCAAATGAGTTTTGCCAGTGAATCAAAATGTACTATAAATGTGTATAATTACTCTCACAAACCTAATTAAATTAAGTTTTTAATATGTATAATAAAATGCATAAAAATACTTTCATTATTTTCTATTATTTTTTTATGAGTATTGTAAAATTTTACAAGGCTAGCCTTGTAATTTTTTACAGGTTAGTTATTGTAATTGTTTATTTACTTAGCTACCAAAAAGCCTGTAAAATGACAATTATATAGAAGGCGGAAATAAAAGGTATTTTCTTTGATTGATTCACTCATTATTGCTTTGAGATGACTAGTAATTTTTATATAAAAGTAGATTTATGCTGCCAAACTAAAACTTACATTATAATTAACATAGCATTTTCATTATCATTGATAGTAAAAGTAAGGAGGAGGCATTTATGCAGACTTCTAAATATTTGAATTACACATGTGCAATTGAAAGATTGAAATTGACCTATTTGTTTTTGTGTTTGTGATTGTTGTACTCATTTTATTTCTTGTATTCGTTTGTCAATTATTTAATTACAAAATGGATGACAAGAATATATAGTATTTGCTTGCTCAGCTATATTAGAACCATTTTTTTTTATAAAAAGGTACCGCCTGTACCTATTCAATTTATAGAAAAATAAGTAAATAACATTTATAAGATTAGGATTAAAATAATTATATTGAATCAGAACTAATAGGATATACAATGAAACTCAAACTAAGCTCAAACCTCAAACATGTGAAAAGAGTCTATTCTTCAAGAGACGTACGTTGCGTTTGTGTAGTATTGAAATCAACTAACATTAACATTAAAAAGTTGGAAGTTGGTCATCTTTTTATCTTAGTTAAGTTTTAATGATAGTTGAATGCGTAAATAACTTCATACACTTTTATACATATAACTTGGTGTTAAAGTACTTGTTAATCTTAATTTTGGCTGCATAAATATCCACCTTAAATTGAAAAGTTTATTTGCCGTCGATAGCGGCCAGACCGTCTAGTTTTAACAATAAAAAAATGCAATAGAAAATGCAAAAACGAAGAAGCATTTACGAACAGCAGAAACATTTATTCATGATGATAGAAACAAATCGTACATGCTTCACAATATGATACTGTAAATGCGACATTCTGTCATACAAAAACGAATAAATATTTACGAACAGCAGAAACATTTTCTTCAGGACGATAGAAACAAATCAGTTCTCCAGTATTAGACGAAGATACAGCATGCAAGGAAAACAGCTGAAACATATATAGCTATGTCTACATCAGCTCATACTGCAATTAGTTTTGTAGACCAGTCAGGTTTTAAAGTTCAACGTACTAAATGTACGGATATAACAAATATTATAGGGGATCATTTTCGTAAAAAGTTAATACGAGATAAAAAGAAACTATCAAATACCAAATTTTGTTTTAATAAGATGTGTGTCATTCATTGCAACATTATTTGTTAAAAGCCACTGAAAACACTTTACCGAGAAATATAGAATTTTCATCCAAGAATCTTTTAATTAGTTAGTCATCTAGACTGCAGAAAGCATATAAATAAGTATACAATTTAATTAATGATAAAGGTCTTGTCAAAATATTATATTAATAAAATAAAATGCGATACGCGTTGAATTTCCATAGAACCAGCTGTAAATAAAATTCTATCTCAATGGACAGAATTAACAACACATAAGGGCCATGGACAGCTGATAGGAATTTTTGCGATAGAAGTGGGGGAAGAGTTAAGACTTCGAATTAAATAGTGATAGCAGCACGTAGTTTAAATAATTTATATATATATTTATATATATTTATAATAGTTGAAATACTTTAATA
The DNA here is from genome assembly GCA_035578165.1 of Stenolophus ochropezus. Taxonomy (NCBI): domain Eukaryota; kingdom Metazoa; phylum Arthropoda; class Insecta; order Coleoptera; family Carabidae; genus Stenolophus; species Stenolophus ochropezus. The sequence continues at coordinate 45,598,907 of JAQOWZ010000003.1, read as the reverse complement.
AAATAAAACAGGCTGGAACAACCAAGCTAGCGGATTTAACTCCCAGGAGAAGAAAGGTATATGAGGATTTGGTTAGAGCAAAACATATTTTATCAAATATGAAGAAGAGAGTACAAATATTTATGATGATATATTTCTGAGAATTCAAAATATTGATAAAATGGATCATATACACCAATTCCTTATTAAAAGCTTAGTATGAAATGTCACACGTCAAATTTCAGTTATATATTTTAGAAAAAGAAGAGGAGTTAAAGAAAGAAAAAAAAAAGAAAAAAATAGAAAAAGGAGAGAAAAACAGAAATTAAAAAAAGGTATAAATTACATAAAGTTATTATTGATAATAAATTGAAACAAATTTACGACATTGTTTACAGCACAAAATAAAAAAATACAAAAAAATGAAACTAAACCGACGCAGGGGAGGAATATTTATAATATTGTCCACAATTATTCCTAATAAAACAAAAAAAAACCTACATAAAAACAGTAACTTTGTTAATATCACTTTTTATTTACAAATTTTGTTACTAGTTTCAACCATTACGGTCATCATCAGACTGATGATGTTTACAGCACAAAATAAAAAAATACAAAAAAATGAAACTAAACCGACGCAGGGGAGGAATATTTATAATATTGTCCACAATTATTCCTAATAAAACAAAAAAAAACCTACATAAAAACAGTAACTTTGTTAATATCAATTTTTATTTACAAATTTTGTTACTAGTTTCAACCATTACGGTCATCATCAGACAAAGTTACTGTTTTTATTTAAAATACTTAACATGTATCACAAAGTAAAGGCTGAAATAATTAATAATTTTTAAAAACCTACATTTTGCCTTTAATTTTTAATTAACAATTTAAACGATTAAAAATAATCTTTTAGTGTGAATAATTACATTTTTATTATTTTCATAAATTGTTTACATGCATCAAAATTGATATTGTTCTGTAATTTTCATAAAACAATAGGCTTCACTTTTTATTATTTTGGAATAAATCTAATTACATCCAAAGAAAACTACATATTTTGACAATTCTTTTGCAAAGGAATCACGTATTACAAGTGTTGCGCAAAGAATCCAAAAAATGCTATTATTTTATAAATAAACAAATAGGTACATACTTTATTGTTGTAAACGTTTTCATCTAAAACGTAATTATTTTAAAAAATATAAAATACATATAATATATACCTACATTTGTATGCAAACAAATAATTAATTAAGAACGTATTGTTATTATTTATGCAATAAAACTGCATTAAAAAACCTGCCTAAAGATTGAGGTTCAATATTCGTTATATTGTTATAATTCAACATTTACATATTGTAAAATATTCTTCATTAAATTATAAAAGTATTTAAAATTAACTATAACTGCCTTTATTTCTAATCGATGATTAAAATAAATAAAATATTTACATAAAGAAGCAATCAAATTACTTCTGCAGCTTCATAAATATATAAATGAACATAGCAACAGCTAAGCATAAATGTAATCATGTTTTTTTTGGGAATATAAAAATGTATTAGGTTATAAATTACGGTATTTTTCACATTATTTATATTTATAAAATATATAATTATTTCCAAATAATACATTTTTAAACATTCTTTAACTAACTTCATACTTATTGTGTCAAGTGATGACAGTTACGCTGTCAAACTGAATGTATTGTATGAAAATACAAATTCTGTTAAGATATAATAAAAATACATAAAATTGGGTTAAACATATTATTTAAATCTTTTCTTATTATGTACTTTGATGAGATGATTTAACCGCTGTATTTGAAAATGATACCTAAGCGCGGGAAAGATAAAATCTCTATAATTTCATTTATTTATCAACATAAATTTTTATTTATTTCCTAAACGGTCTCGCGTGCCGCTTTAAACATGTTATAAATAAATAATATACATTACAACAAATGTTTCTATGTATAATACATAGTAGAACCCCCCATAGAAGGATGTGAAAAAAAATCCGCAATTTCAAAACTTCACAAATTCAACATATATTTTAATTTATTTCGTAAACGGTCTCGCGTGCCGCTTTGAAATTGTTATAAATAAATAATATACATTACAATAAATGTTTCCAGGTTTAACACATAGTAGCGCCCACCGTAGAAGGGTGTGAAAAAAAATCCTCAAGTTCAAAACTCCACAAATTCAACATATATTTTTATTTATTTCCGTACCGCTTTGAAATTTTTATAAATATATATAATGTCATATAATATAATATAATATAATAAAAATATTTTAAATATAATTTAATAAAAAAAAATAGGACCGAGGCGGTCTCGAACCAGAGCAAGTGGTATTAGTAGCCCACCATCTAATCCACTCGGCTATGGAGCATAAAAAGTAGGCGTTTCTTATTCAAAAATATAAAGGGTAACTTTCAAAAGACAATTTATTTTATCAAATATTTCAGATTAAAAAGGCCATATTACACAATATTTAGTTTTATTAGATGCAAAATTAAGGAATCTAATTAACGATACCACATACACCCGATTTTATTTAGCGGGACAGATGGAAACAGCAAAAATATGTTTTCCCATGCTATTTCCCTATGTCAAGGTTTTTAGTATTCACCATGTATAAGGATTTTACTAGCAGTACGTAACTGTATTTTAGATTAAAGTGTTTCATTACAAACAACGATTGCCTGCATGTTTCAAACTTATGATAGTTAAAGACATTTTGTTACAATTTAGAAATGAAACAACACGTGCGACTGCGCAGCGCCGTGTAATGTGAATCAAAAATAATCCGGGTAGGAAGGCCGTATTTGTTTATTCTATTCTTTACCTACTACAATAACTGCATCAAAATAAATTGTCTAAATCAACACTTTCCAGGAGTAAACATGATATACTTTATATGGGAATGAACTAATATATTTATATAAACCTACTTTGCAGAACTTTAGTTCCAGTCTATGATTACAAAAAAGAAAAACTGAAAATTTAGAAGCAAATGTCAGTCAACAATTTACAAAGGTAAACATAACACACATCTTTAAGGAATAATTGCATTTATACAGAACATATTTTTCAGTGTGTCATTTACTGATTTTCGAGTATTTTAAAGACAACTATAATATCTATGGTTCTGTTCTCCAATATAGCTGCGAACCGCAATATCTGGAACAAAGAGTTGAGAAGCCTAATATATGGGATGACGTTATATATACATTGTACAAATACTTATATAATGTATTATTTATAATTACATTAAATATTAAATTTTATTTCCTAAAAATATTTAGGTGTATTATATATTATTAATTATTGTCAAATAATTGAAAATGTAATGAATACAAAATATTATAAATTTATAATATATTTTGTATATTTATTTTATGTTTATATTATTGAATTATTTACATTTGGCAATAACTTGAAATTTGTTGCTAAATTTTAACAAAAAACAAAAATTGTTAGAAAAACTTATTGTTGAGAAAAATTTCTATCAGAAGCAATTTCACATTAATATTGAGTTTTCTAATAATAAATATAAATATTTTTTCCTCAGAATAATGAAAGCGACGTCGCTATGACGAAGAGGGCAGAAGAAGATAAAAAAGTACGTTTATTAAAGAAAATATTTCTTTTATTAATAATGACAATATTTTAAAAAAAGAAGAGGAGTTAATGAAAGAAAAAAATAGAAAAAGGAGAGAAAGGCAGAAATTTAAAAAAGTCAAATGAGACTTCCGGTTATTCTGTTGTACTTTAATAATGTTTTCATAGATGCATATTTGTCGCCACTGTTGCTTATTTTTTTTTATAAATTTAATGATATCAAAGTTGGCTATGACAAATCAATTATATTAATTATGTTAATGTTTTGTGATTGACGTTGACAAAGTTATGAATTTAATGTCATATTCATATTGTATAATATAGAAAAAATGTATTTCAAATAGAATAAATTATAAAATGAAGACGTGCCAAAAGTGTATTGTCCAAGGCTGTGAATTACCTGAAAATGATAAATTATTTTCCCTACCTCTCACTGAGTCTATTCTCCAACTGGTTAATAAATTTAAATAGAATTGATATTTTGGACAAAACTATCACAACAAGAAGAAATAATATAGTTCGTGGAAAATATTTCCAAATAGATAGTTTTCAAACGAATAAAAAAAATAAAATTAAATAGAGGTTCTGTACCTACCCTAAATTTACCAGGTGCTTATTTTTTCATTTTACTGTAATATGAATTCTCTTATTGATATATCGATACTTATTTGAAATTTTATACTTTTATATATAGGAGAATTAACAATTAGTACTCCTCGTGGAGCATTTTTTGATACTTCGCTAGAATAACAGCGTGGGCCTTTAAATGTTGTTATAAATATTTACGGTACACATTTATTATTGTTCTTGTTATTTTTTTATTATGTTTTGTATTAAAATGTTCTACCCATTTACTAATTCTATATTATTTTATATTTCATTATCTACTATGTGTCATCGTTCTTTACACACTGTAACAGAAATTCCTTCAGGAAAGCAATGGTTCGTCGATATTCTATATAGAAATGATTTGTTTTTTTAGCAGAACATTAACTTGTTAATTAAGTAATATAAAATTAACGCTTGGAATAAATGGTATTACATTTCACTTTCTAAATATGTCTTTCGAAAAAAAAGAGGAACTAGATAAGTATTGCATATTACTTTTTGATGAAGTTTCTTTTCGGCCTCATTTATCTTTTATAAAAGCACCAAAGCGTTCTAGACTTTGAATCATTTGGAAGTCCAAGCATAGAGTGGCAGATTATGCTTTGGTTTTTATACTTCGCGGATTGTACAAAAATTAGAACCAACTACTTGTTTTTTTAAGTACAATCCACGGCGAATACATTTGATCTTAAATCTTTTATCCAAGAAATTAAAACGAGAACAAGATTTCAAGTCATTGCTTCAACTAGTGATTTAGGAAGCGCCAATAGGTCTGCGGTAAATTCATTACGTAACGTGACTTACAAATATAATATTTTAATTTTTCTGGTCCTGAAATTATTAATATATTTTATTCACTTCTCCCTAAAGTGTATGAGGAAGATTCTTTGGGCTCACTCACCAAATCAAGTCAATCCACGTTTTTCGACGGAAATTTCATTTCTGAAGTATAGTGGTGCATTCATGTTTCAACCACGATATTCAAATTTGAATAACTGTCGCAGACCATATAAATAGTAAAACAATGAATATGAGTTACAATGGCGCCGGCACATTCACGACGCCATATGGAAGTACAATCCGGTACATTATGTGCCATATAACTAGCATAGGCCCCTTTTTATGTTTCGAATTTAAAATAAATAAAATTGGGTAAACAATGTTAAACAAGTAATATTGTCAATTGATAATAGAAAATAAAACAAAAACGTTTGACAGAATACATAAGCAATAAATATCACAAAACAATAATTTAAAAAAAAATATTATGCCGATACCCTAAACAATATTTTCAAAAATATTTTATATAATAAATGAAAATATTTTCAATTCACAATTCAGCATATTATAAGTATCGATGTAAATAACCGAACTGCAAGAATAAAAGTGTAAACGTCCGACGTTTATACGTCCGTAGTCAGAATAAACATTTTTTTAGCTTTCCTAGTCATGATCGAACAAAATGTGATGCGTGGATAATTTCTTGCAAAATTCTTTCTGGTACAAATATATCATATTCTGATTTTTGTGGTGATCATTTTGACATTATTTCTTTTTACTAAAAAAGGCAGTGCCAATACTTCATTCTGGATCTCAGAAACTTTTAAACTTCTATACAAATGCAGATCTGTCATGTCTCAATGCGAGGATAGTTTTTAGGAACCGAATTAGAATCTAGGTGTAATGTTATACGTCAAAATAATTTAAAACAAATACATGCTAATACCGCAGTATTGAAATAGTGTTTGTGTTACAAGACAAGAGATAATTTTGCCAAAAGAACATCGCTACGGCAAATTTTACAGAAATATCTCTTCCATAAGTAGCACAGAGAACATCTTTTCAAAAACATTGCTAAGAGAACATTGTCTCGCCAAATTTCACCGAATAAAAACTCTACCAGTGGCACTGAAAACATTTTTTCTAAAAAAATTCCGACAAGATCTCTTAATGTATATGATTATTTTAAATAAATTTTTGAATTATTTTGTAATATCTACATAGGCAATAAATATAATACTCATATACATATATTGATTTGTCCACTAAGAAATGCATATTACATCCGGTTAGAGCGCTGCGCTACTAGCCAGTTTAAAGTCACTTACTCTATAAAGTATCGCAGCTGCATCCTCTTTGATTCCAATCTGAAACGTCAAATTCAAAATATAATTTTTTTTTCACCACGAGTTTAATTTAGTGAACTGCACAATTTCCTAAAATGAAACATACAAATGTCAAATATCAAGAATTGATAACTAGGGGGGTTGTTAATTTAACTCAGTTAGTTTAATTTATAATACACTAATAACACAAACAATAAAATCCAGATTTCCAAATTCTTGGATTGGTTTAAATGGGCCAATTAAGTGGCCTGCAAGGTATCCTAAGCCCCTTAGATTTTTTTCTTTAGGGGTCATTTAAAATCAATAATTTATGGCCATTATTAATGGACAACATTAAAAGATCTTAATGTTGCAATCAGGAATAAATGCAGCTTTATTTCAAATCGACAGCTGAGCAAAGTGAGGCAACAATGTTATAATCGTCTTGGATTTTGAGTAGAACAAAATAGCGATTATTTTAAATACCTATTATAATTTTTTAATTTTAATTAGTGCGATTTGCATTATATAAAATAGATAAGATGTTACATAAAACATATGCATTTCACTATATTTTAAAAAAATATATAAGAACATAATAATAAAAATTATTCTGAAAAGTAAAAAAAAAAACTGTTGTCATATTTCCAAATTTAGTTTATTATCAAGCACATACGCTACCACTGTGCCATTTGCGCTGTTGCTAATAGATCATTTTTTCTGGATATGAATAAACAATCCTGGAAATTTTTCTTAATTTTTTCTATTATTACACGTGTAAGATGACAATTTTAACTGTATTCAATAGAATTAGTAGCCCCCAATAATAATACAAGATTTCAAGTTAACGTCTTGCTCTGGGGAGATACTATTCACAATTAACTGATTTCCTATGTAAATCTCTCATGTGTCGGTCGAGCTGGGACACCGGTATATAAATTACCTGTTTAATATTTTTGACACTATTATAGCACCTATTAAAACTCGGATTCTCCAATTGTTTTTTAAACACGAAATCGGCATCATTTAAATACATGAAACTTTTTTTAAAGTAAAATCTCCAGTTATCATTGTACCGAAGCACTTTGTCAGGCTGGGGTTTTCGTTGTCTCAGCATTATTTGACAGGTTATCCCCTGAATCCAATGGATCATTTTCGACTTGTCACTTCCAGTTAAGTCTGACTCGTCGGAGTCGGAACTATCTTCAGAAGGTGACTCATCTGACTCGCCGTTCAGTTGTGGTAGCTTCATTGACGCTCTAATCATCTGTTCTGTAAACAATTGAGGGACCTCCGTTTTTGTACTTATATTTGCAGCAGCTTCACTGACATTTATCTGGTTATTTCGATCAAATTATTTTGGCTTAATCAGAATTCCTACTAACCCTGTTTCAGGATTCATGTTGTATCATAAGCAAATAAATCTGACAGCTCATAAATTAAGTTTTCCGGTTTTTTTTACTGTTGTTAGACATTTTTTCTGCTTTATGACTTTCAATTTTCGAAGAATGCTATACCTATACCTTCTTGAACAAAAAAGCCTTTTGTGTTATTTATGACATCTTCTATTATAAAATTATAAAAATTACTTATTGAACCTTTATTAGATACTATTTTTCTTAATTATAATTAAAGTTTTTTTTTACTGTAAATATTATATTATTACTTTATGTAAACATAAATGTCAGTTGTTCTTTATTAATAGAAGAGGAAATCAAAACTCTACAATTTTTTTCACTTTTGTTTGCTCAAATTTCACCAAGAGATTACAGCAGTTCCGTGCTGCCTAGTTGATGCATTAAGTTTCGCTTCTCGTTATGTTAATGTTTTGTGCGTCAAACTATGGAGATGATTATTTATTAGCCCTTAATTCTCTTCTTTTTTTAGAGTCTAACGTGCCTACCACCCGGGTGAAACTTGCATAAGGAAATTGGCAGCAGAAAGTAGGCTGGGAATAACTCTACCCTGTACAGTTTAGATGACATTAGTAGTACTTTTAATTTATTTTATATTTATTTGAAATAGTAAACTGCGTAAACAATTTAAAACAATTACAAATCTGAAAAATTGTCAATAATTGAAAAAATAAAAGATTATCTATTGCAAAAATAAAATTCCATAATAATACTTTGCCATAATGCAGTCGCCATAAGTAATATAATCGAAAATATTTTATCTACAAGAATACAAATTTAATTATAATACTTATTATTCACAGATCAACATATTATAAACATGGCTGTAAATGTCCTAGCTGCAAGAATAAAAGGAGAGTGAATGTGAGAGGCATACAAAAGAAGCATTTTTACAAATTTCCATTGAAAGATTTGACGCGTTGCGAGTTTTGGAAAAAATTCTGCAAAATTAATTCTGATGAAATTTATCATTTTCTTTTCTTTGTGAAGATCATTTTGATAATAATTCTTTTTATAACTCATCAAAACATCGATTGTTAAGAAACGCAGTGCCAACAATTAATTCTGGCTCACAGACTCTTTTAAACTCCGTTACAAATACGGATCTTTTATATCGCAATGATAGAATTGAAATTTCAAGAACCAAATTTGAATCTAGATGTAATGTTGTACAGCAAAATCAAGTTCATTCTAATACAGCAGTTTCGTCATTCCATGTTCAAAAAGAAAACATATGCCTATTAGAAATATCTGGAAGAGAAAGAATGTTATACAATTTTTATAGACAAGAACAAATAAAAGTTATTAAATTGAGAAACAAAATTTCAAAAATGAATTATTCGAAAAAAAGAAGCCAAGTAGTATCAAATCTTTTAAATTGATATCTTTAGAAAATAGAAGAAAGATATTATCTACCTTATTTCTATACAAATTGCTGCATAATGTAATTGATGATAGTGAACTTTCATTTATGCTAAACTTACATGTACCTCGTGTTAGCTGTAGACATCAATTAACTTTTTATGTCAAATTCGCACAAACAAATTTTGAACAAAATACACCATGTAATAGACTTAGTATACTGTTTAATAAGCTTAATTTAGAATGTGATATTTTCTTTGATAGTTATTACTGTTTCAAAAAGAAGGTTGAGTTTTTATTTCAATGTTAATAATTTTTTTGGTATGATAATGTATTAGATTTATTTATTTCTATGTCTTTTTTGTAACTACCATTTTTGGGACTTTATTTGTCTTGCTGTTATATTTATATTTTAGTTTAACTCCCTCTGTAATTGGGATTGTTATAATCCTGTAGAGTGGAATTTTCTAAATAAATAAATAAATAAAAATCAGTTAGTAGAAAATATTGAAAACAGAATTAATAAAATTCCTTCCATTTTTATTAACACACAATTAAAAAATATACATAAGAAATAGAAAGGTCGTAGGTGGACAATGGAAGAAAAATTTTTCGCATTATCAGTTTATAGACCTCGATGTTATAGATATTTAGACCAGAATTTAGCTTTTCCATCCAAGCTGACTTTGCAAAAACTTTTATCTACTCTTCCATTTGAACCTGGTTTAAATAAACTAGTTTTGAAACATCTTAAAATAAAAATGAAAAAATTAAAAACTATTGATAAAAATTTTGATTTACATTTTGATGAAATTAGTATAGCCGAGGGTTTGCATTACAATAAACATAATAGCACAATAATTGGGTATGAAGATTTAGGATTTTTAGGTAAGACAACAAAATAGCAAATCATGCATTAGTTTCTATGATAAGAGGTATACATAAAAAAATTAAACAGCCTGTTGCATATTATTTTACCAGAGGATCAATTCAAACATGTAATTTAAAATCTATTATAATTTATATTTAAAAAATATTCAAAATAGGAGTTAACATTGTTGCGACAATTTGCGATCAAGGTAGTACAAATCAAGCGGCAATAAGACTATTACAACAAGGACAACCTAAATCTGGTTCATATTTTGTATTAAATTCTAAGCAAATAGTCACCATATTTGATCCAACACATCAATTAAAGAATACGAGAAATGCTTTGCTCACATGTAATATTATGTAGGATGAATACAAAATTGCTAAATGGGAGCATATTCTAAAATTTTTCCAACTTGATCAGCAATTGAGATTTAAACAAACATATAAATTAAAACCAGAGTATTTTGAAATGAAAGATTCTCGAATAAAAATGAAAGTTAAGGTAGCTGCTCAGCAATTCGAGTAATACTGTTGCTGTTGGTATTGAGACATTAGTAGCAAATAATGTATCACAAATGCCTTCAGAGGCTACATATACAGCGGAGTTTGTACATGACATCGATAGTTTGTTTGACAGCGGTAGTACTTTTAGGCCAGGCCAAAACAAAACACACAAATGTGTTTTATTTAAAAAATCAAAACATATATTATTTTGGAGGGAAAAGAGGAAGCAAAGTTCACGTTGGAAATTTATAGATAAAAATTTAAGAGTTGAAATTAAACATCGGTTTAAATGTAATAAGGAATGGGTAAAAAAAAAAGAGGCTATAGAAATGTTATGGTCTAATATTCAAAGTTTGGGATTTAAATTTGTCAATATGCGTTGTTTAAATCAAGATCTTTTAGAAAATCTGTTTTGTATTATTCGTCAGCACGGCATACAAAATTCTAATCCACAATGTCATCAATTTATAGCTGTTTTTAAAACTGCAATTTTAAGTGGATTAACAGGTAAAATTTATAATTCAAATTGTGAAGAAGATGAGAGTGAATTAATGGATAGTTTAACAGGCTTACTAAATTGAATTTCGGCGACTGATCATTTCTTCCACAAGTGGTCCATAGAAAACATCTTATAAATTTCGCTGAGAGAACATATATGCTGTAAATATCGGCGAAAGAACATCTCTTCCACAAGTGGCCCAGAGAAAACATCTTTTAAATTTTGGCGAAAGAACAACTCTTCCACAGGTGGCCCAGAGAAAACATGTTTTAAATTTCCGTGAGAAAACGTATCTGCTGCGAATTTCAGCGAAAGAACATTTCTTCTGCTTTCTACACTAATCGTATTAGTTTAATTTAAATGATTTATTTAAATATTTTTGTAATACCTACGGAAGCAATAAATATAATGAAAATTATTTTATCTTTTATTTCAAATTAAAATATCTAGTAGTAAATAAACAAATGAATATTGACAGCTACATTTGACGTTTATGACGTTTATGTGACATATACTAAATTTAATGATCAAGTAGGCTGTGAGTAACTCTACCCTTTACACTTCAGATGGCAGCAACTCCGTGCTATCCACTTGATCTATTGAGTTTCGCTTCTCGTTATGTTAGTGTTTTGTGGTGCCTACTTCTCAATATATCCCCGTCTTATCTCGTGAATTCTTTTTTTGTCCTGCTACACAAGCTTCTGATGAAGACACTGGAATTTCCCTCTAAAAATGGAATCACACTGCAGCACACATTGCCGGGTACATACATCGGCGTGTTTTAGATGGTGAATGTCAAACATGTCTGACATTTTAAACAACGAATATCAGGGGGCTGAAACAGTAGTGCAATGCGTGAAACCAAATTTCAATCTAGATCTAGTTGAAAAACTTTTCCGAAGCCGATCATAGATGTCGTTAGTAGTACCGTGATAGCTCTATAAAAATCAAAATTCAATAAATTTGAATTTAGTGGTCTCTGCTCATTAAGATATTCCTACGTATGTAGTGGTTTGTGGATACCTATACGTATTTAATAATTGAATATTGTGACTATTGTGACTTGTGACAGTGTCATAATTTTATTCATAAACAAGATTAATAATATTGAAGAAAGAAGCACTTAAAATGTATCAAAGTAAGTAGTACAGTTTTCATTCAAAATTCCCATGTCTTTAAACTGGACTTCAATCTGTTGGCCAGATTATATTAAAATAAAAAATTTAATTCAATTTCTTATTGTCATTTTCAGTCAACTAAATTATATGTGGTATGTCCTAATCCCCATGGACGATTATTTTATTTTCCAAAACAGGAAATATTGAGAAATATCTGGCTGGAGAGACTCAACAGAACGGATTTGACCAATTTTAGCACAGAACAATTTAAAAACAATTTTAGAGTATGCGAAATACATTTTGAAAATGATCATTTTGTATATATTTAAAGCAAGTATAAATAAAAATATTATAATAACAAATGTTACATTGTTTCATTTAATTTCTGTATATTATTATAATTATGGAAATATACGTTTAAGCATTTAGATATGTATTTCCATTATTATAATATTAAGAAATATTTTTTATAAATATAAAATAAAATGTTTTTAAAATTCCCGCCATTACCGAGCTTGTCAAATTTAGTTCCCGAAGCCGATCCTAAGGGGCGCTAAAATTTGTTTTCACAGATGATAAGATAGATATCCAATCTTCTACAAATATATTTCCTAAATCTATGAACGAATATGCACAATTTGTCACATATAACAAATTCTGCCGTTACATCGTCAGAAAAGGTAGATCTAATATTTTTTTACATTATTTGTTTGGTTTCAGGTAACAAAATCTCAAATAGCTGGCTATGGTGTATTTTTTTTTATAAATATTTATTAGTAAATATTTTAAAACTAAAGTGTCGCCATTTTGAAATGGTTGAAGTAAAACAATGATGCTTTGGTATCATTCTAAAATTAATTTTATGTACATTTCGAAAAAAAAATATTGATTCCCTATGCTAAAATTAAAGTTGTGTACATTTCCGCTAAAACCGGAAGTGACATAATATTATTCCCACGATCATTTTATGAGCCCCTTGTCTAGTTGTATTTTTCTTCGTAACATTTTCTTGTATCTCTCAAAATAAACGAATTATTCTAAGTGCCGGCCTTTCACCAAACACAATGTATACTCGTAATAAAATACCTGACTTCTCAAACTACAGTATATACTCGTAGTAAAATTCGAACAATTCTCATAATCAATTATTGAAGAAATCATACTAGTACAATATTATGTAGGCTGAAATCAATTTAATTTTTCTACAATTTATAAATATTTATATTTTCGTTTTCAAAACAAAAAAAAAGTTAAGTAAAATATTAACAACTTGTAAACAATAAAATATAATGTTAGTGACCTCAGTAACTATACAAGTGCCCAGAGGAGAACATGAATCAAGCCTGGTCATCCGTGGTGCCCGAAGCCGACGTACACAAACTCATCCAGCGAGGCTCAAATAAAAGTTCAGGAGAAAACGGCATCACCAACAGAGCCCTAAAAAGCATTTACCAGCCACAGTTATCTCCTTCCTGACTCATCCTGAATGACTACGTAAAGGCTGAGGTACTTTCTATAACACTGGAATATCTCTTATAGTACTATAATCCTCAAACCAGAAAAATATCCTTCCAACGTCCATTCCTACCGGCCTTATCGACACTATAGAAAAACTGGAACGCATTGTTCTTGGAAGGGTAGAAGAATTTGTAGGCGCTAACCTTTTTAACCCGGCGAACCAAGTACGGTTCAAACAAGGATGATTCACGAATAGTGTCTGGTGCATCTGCCTAAAAACATCTCTCTTGCCTTTAACAATGACCTTTGTCTACTAACTCTGGTTTTAGACATAGACAAAGCATTTGACAGAGATTGCTGTACAAGACAATCCTCTTCTGCTTTCCAATCTTGATGGTGCGCATCATGCGCAACTTTCTCGTCGATCGCCGATCATTAGTTATCATGAGGAAAGTCAAAAATGATCCTTCTAAGCGTAGATACATCTCAAAGTTTCGTTCTTTCGCCGATGTTCTACAACCTGTACTGCTCTGACATCCAGCAGCCAACTACTTCCACCGTCGGGCTGTTGCAGGCCACCGAACACAGTGTCAACCGAGTACGGGAAGAGTTTATCAATACCAGATCCATTCCCTGGAAATCTGGATGGGCCAATGGAGGGTGTGTATCACCAAATCACAATTGGTGCTATTCCGTCTTCGCCACGCTATAAACTCTAAAAAAACAAAACAACACGGAGGCACTAGAGGTTCCTAATACAAGAATGTTAGCGGTCACCTAGCAGTACAGTCAAGCTGCTCTACTGCAGCTAGTTGTAGAGAGCGAGTACTCCATACCTTCCGTTTGCAAGGACAGCGGTGGAATAATTCGTAATACTTTTCGCCAACATGAGGTACCATCATGGAATCATTGCTCGTACAGAGCGCCGGATCCTGCGCCGAATCTGCAGCCAACCATCTTGGTACCCCTCCATAATCATAAAAAATAAAAAGACAAACAAACCGACACCTTAACGGTGTAGATGGAAGGTACCCAAAATATAATGAATTTCCATATATGCAAGTGTAAAACGACATTTTTTGTACCGATTTTTATGATAAAAAAATATGTTTGACATTTGTTGTTGGTATTTATCTTTAACTTAAAAATAAAACATTTTATATAGAATATTTTCTGTTTTAAAGAAATATTTTTTTACATACTAAATCCTTTTGTTTAGCTTAAAAGAAAAAAAAAATAAGAAATGTTTTTGTTTTTATAGTTATATTAAATTGCGTTAACCATAACAGCACCTCACTTGCAACTTCACTTAAGCGGGAGAACAGTAGTTAAATGTTAAATTACATACATAAGACTTATTTGTTTTCAAAACCTTATCGACAAAGAATTAAATTGCGGTTATTATTAGAATCGTTAGTGAACTTACGAGTCATGGAGGACGATGTCCAATTTAGTGATTTCTTAGTAGGTATTAAATCCTGTCTAGTATTAAACGGACAAAGGTCCTTCGAGATAGCAGAGCTAACGATAGATTCGCTAAGGCGCCCTTTTACCTATTGGGAACACAGGAAGGACGATCGAGCTATTAGTGTAAATAGTGACCATTTTGAGACAGTGCTAGAACCTTTCGAAATTATCATTCGTTTGAAAAAATAGTAAAGATTATAGGAGAGTACGACTTCCTAAATTATGTGCTGAATATCTTTTTTCATCATTTTAGGTCAATAGTCATTGATAATTAGAATTTAGGTTTGTTCCATTAGTATGATTCGGTTGTAAATTACATACCCGAATACGAACATTCAGTAAGCATTATTGTAACTTAGGTTATTTGCAGGATGTTAATAAGAGATTAACATCAATGGTTGACAACTTAAGAATAAAATTAGTACGTTGGTCGATACTGCGAGAAAGAATCGGAAGAATATGTTCCGCTGATGACTTTGCATTTATTGACACAAGGTATTCAAACCACCCTTGCTGACGAATACAGGCACGTAAAACACGAGCTATGTCCAAACGAGACAATTAATTTTAGGTCAAATTCTTAATTCTTATAAAGCTAGTATGTTGGTCACAACATAAACATTTAACATAACATGGCTTTTCAGATTCATATACTTACAGGTATCAATTAATAAGTATAAAAATAAGTAAAAGATTGCCAACTCCACAAATATCGATGAAAAAACAAATAACAAGATTTAAAAAATTATCCAAAGTAAAAATGATTTTACAAAAGAAAAAGAACAATCGTGGCTACTACAGATTTGACTATCACTGCCGACTGATTGTTTTTTTTTAATTCTTCACGCGGAAGGCTATGCGCATATTCGAATTCCAGCGAACATCAAACGGTGTGTTTTATCGGCCTCATCAGTTTGTCAATTCATTTGAAATATGGCGAGTGAGAAAAAGAAAATTAATTTTGTTTTGCTGAAAATTAAATCGGATTCAATGATTGAATCATATATAAGATTGGATTGATTCCGAAGAATTATTTTTATCCAAAGTGAGGGCAGGAAATTAAGTTGGTAATGCGTTAGGATGTGGATAGGAAGCAGTGGAGATGTTTGGATAAACATGTCAAAAAATAGGAAAAGGGTCTTGGTTTGAAATTTGTACGTTTAAGTATGAATGAAATATTAATGATGCATGATGACATAGATACAAATGATGTATGAAACTTGCGAATGATGTCGAAATAAATTTTCAATTCACACAAACATTCAACTCACAAGATTGGTGTTCGATTTTTTTATCTTCCTAAACATAAATTTTATGGAAATGACCATATGTATAACATAAAATACAAAAATCCCTTCATCATTTAACTTGCCTTGATATTTTTACAAATATCTGTTTCAACTGATTTGTATGTAAATTTGTAATATAAAGATTAGTCACTTTAGTTTGTTTTAATCTAGCAAACAAAAAGGTGCAAAATCATTTAAATTCAAAATAATTTAGAAAGCATTATACTTATAAGAGGAAAAATGAATATTACATCGATAATGTCCTTCCGAAATTATATCAAGCCAGTTTTATTCAAAACCTTTATAAATAGTAAATACTTGTACCGTATTATTCAACAATAAAAGGTATCATATTGACATGAAAGTAAAACAAACAAAAAAAAAAAAAACTAAAAAATTAGTGATAATACAATAATTATACGATATATTTGAATTTGCCTCTCATTCTTTTATTTTTATTGTTTTAAAACACTGAAATGTCACTTGAATTATATCTACATTTTTTAATTCTTGTTCTCACTTCACTACTATTAGAAGTAAATAAATTTCTTTCTATAAGGTGTTAACGAGTGTTCGTATTATTTTCTCCAAAAACCAATAGAAATAAAGACCATACTAAATTAAAAACTATTCAAATGTTACTAATAAACTAACTAAAATTTACAAATTTGTTTCTCAAAAGCATCTATTAAATTGCATCGTAATTTTATACAAATAATAAGTTCAATTCATTTTCAATTTATTTAGTAATATTTTACCATATGGCATTAATAATCTTTTATCGAAATTAATAATATAGTACAGAATTTAGATCAGATATAATAGAAGAATATATAAGATCGTAAAAAGCTTATAATTAGAAGAGGCTTTGATCTCTAATAACAAAAACTATCCAAATAATATAACAATTATAATAATATTGTATTTTAAAGACTTTAAAAACTTATCAAACTCTTCACCATATACGAAAATTTTATACAACTTGTTATAAAATGAAACATATATGTAGTGTTTTCGTATAGGAATCGATGAACCAGTTGTAGAAGTACGACAAATAAACTTAATAGGTATTTATTTTACTATCAACTCTAACAGGCCTATTCAGGAACAAAAATTTAAACAGTGTTTAAATTAAACACTGTTTAAAATAGTCAACGTTGTACTACTACTAAGTATTTAAACACTGTTTACAATAAACATTGTTTATAGATGGGAAGCTTATAAAATTTTTTTTTGACAGATACAATCTGTCAAAGCAAAGACAGATTTGAATTGAATTGTTGCTATTATTAATAAACGTGATTATAACATTATTTCCTTCATCGATAACCGATAGACATAAATCGAAAAACAAATAAATAGACGAAATATGGATCAAATTAAAAAAGAAGTAGATAGGAAAATTGGAAATTGGACGAAAAAAAATTGTTAATAGATTTATGTAAGGAGAAAATTTTAATAATAGAAGATAAAAGTGTAGGAAGTTATGTTAATAAAAAGAAAAATACTTGTTGGAAATCAATTTATGAAAATTTTATGTCAAAATTTGGAAATAGAAGAACACTGGGGCAAATAAAAGAGGAATGGAGAAGAATAAAATTAAGAGCCATGAAAAGAGTCAATAAAGTATGTAATGTATATAGTTGTATGTGTATGACTGTTTAGTTTAATGAATGTATCTATTACAGGATAAAAATAATAAGAAAAAAACTGGTGGGGGTACATCAACAGACGAAGCTACAGACATGGACTGGCAAATTTGTGACCTTTTAAAAGACCAATTTACAAAAGACATTAATTATTATGACGACGACAAAATTGACGATGTAGACATAAATAACGAACTACACAATAACGACTTTACCCATAATGTAACTATTTCGGACACTACCGTAAACATAATTATAAATTCTAGTAATGAGGAACAAGATAACAATGAACATGAACTGGCCAGATCATTTGACATAAACCCAGAACAAAATTTCGAAAATTTAGAACTTATAGATGACAAAAACTGTACAAATTTAGATAAAGAAGATATATCGAAAGCAACGGAAAATAAAAAAAATAAACGTAAATCTAGGGAACTCACGGAATACGAATCAAAATTATTAGAATGGAATGTTACGGAAATTAAAGAAAGCATAAAGTGTACTAAAGAATTCCATGAACTGAGAATGAAACATGAAGAGGAAATAAAATTATTGCAGATTCAGAGAAAATGTAAAAAATAAATTCGATATCACTTCAGTGAACAAATTTTATTGCAATAAATTTATATCTACTTAGAACAAGAAATGCGTATAACTAAACCATTAATAATAAATTAATATTGTGTTCTAAAAATACCTCCTCTCAAATTTGGCTGTTGTGGAGCATTTCTAATGAGGTCTTTATCTATTAAATTTTGTTCATCTGCCCAATTTTCATTTATTAATTTTGCAATATTATGTAAGACTACCATTGCTACTATTGAAATTTTGGATATATCTAACGAAACGGTAAAACCCCTTTGTAATATTCGAAATCTAGACTTCCACTGGCCAAATGATTAAATTAAATTTCGCGTACGGATATGTGCCCAATTATATCATTCTTGCGCTGCCGTAGATGGGTGCAGAACTGGAGTTAACAAATACTGAGAACACCCATAACCCCTGTCTCCTAATAAAATGCCGTCAATTTCCCTGTTTTCAAACCTGCTGCGTAGGATGCACTCGTTCCAAATACGCGAATCATGCGCACTACCCCTCCACCGAGCTACTATATTTGTGAAACTGCAGTCACTTGCACATGTAGCTTGCACATTTATGCTGTAGTAATCTATGGTTCCAACAGTAGAAGGGTACGCCGAAATTGAGTAAAAATTTCTCACTTGTCGCTGCTGTTCTTCATACATCGTGGGAAATTTTACAAACCTATCATTCTCATCAATCAATAGAAAGACTTCGGCCGGTTTATCATTAACTGATTAAGGGCCGGTTTTTCAATAACTGGTTAAGTTACGGTTAACTTAATCACGATTAGATTTAACCAGCATAGTTAACCATGGTTAGTGCAAAGAGCGTCTTTCAATTATGTAGACATTCTTGGTTAAATTAACCCTGGTTATCAAGTTTCTACTTTAAGTTGGCAAGAAAAATATACGATTGCTCTCTTTATATTACTAGATCTGTCAGTTCATTTTTTTATTTATATTTGAAGGTTATTGTGACAGAATATATGTAAAATGACAGACGACGAAGAGTGTATTATTATGGTGAATTTAATTAAAGAATATGACAAAATTATACAGTGTAAGAAAGAAGATTTAATAACAATAAAAGACAAAGAAAATTGTTAGAACAAAATTACCGATATTATCAATGCAAAAAACGGCGTTCGGAGAAGAACATGTAAAGAATTAAAAGAAAATATATATACAAATTTATAATTATTATATATACCTTTCTGTTTGAAGACTTATAACATCATCAATAAGTTCCAGTAAATATAGCACTGAACATTTAGACGAACGAAACATTCGGTAAAATTCCGCATCATCCCATTCGTTAAAATGATCTGGTCTTTGTCTTACTGTATAGTGTTTTTCATTATTCATGTGATTAATTAATTCAAAATCTTCCTCAGAACTTACGTCATCCATTCCGGTTAAGTCGCTAACCAGTCAATTTTGGCCGGTTAGGAAATTACCGGTTAATAGTACTATTTAACCACGATTAGCAATTAAAAAACGCATTTGCGCATTTTAACCATGATTATCTCTAACCGAAGCACTAACCGATGATTGAAAAACCAGCCCTAAGAGTGTTTTTCAATCATGTAGACATCTACGGTTTAATTGACCATGGTTTAGGTTGGCAAGAAAAATAATATACGACTACTCACTTCATTTAACTAGACCTATTAGTTCGTAAGTGCTTGTTTAGTTAAATTTTAAGGTTATTATGACACAATATCGAATAATGACCGAAAAACGTAGGGGAAGTGCAAAATTTCCAAATGAAGAATGCATTATTATGTTCAATTTGATAACAACATTATAAAATTATAGAGTGCAAAACACGGACATGTTTTTTTAAAACGTTCTCCGTACGTTTATCCGTTTTAGGAAAAGCGACAGCGTATCAAAAAGAAAAAAATGTAGTAGAGACCGAAAACGATATTCGTGCCCATTTGGACATATGACCTCATTAGTTGTTAAGCATATAAGAATGTTATAAAAATACGCAGAATTTTGCGGGCTATGTAACTAATTCTCAAAATGGTTTTTTATTGTCTTGATAGTTTTCTCTGAAGTATCTTGGATGCTTTTTCGCTAGCACTGTTTACACATGTTTTGTTGTGCTCCACGATTTTTACTTTAAAAGAAATGGAAGAAAAAAATTGCATTTAAATTCATAGAATAAGTGCAACACTGTTTTGGACATGTTAAATGCTGTTTTTGGCGAGTCGCCTATTAATAAACTAGCGTTTACAAATTATTATCAGAATATTAAGTCTTATAATGCTGGTATATTAACTGCTTTAATAAATCGTGTAGGGTTTAAATATTCCAAGAGGGCCCAGAAGACTACGAGCGCTTTAGAAGCCTCAGGCATATTATCAGCCGATTAGATCGAAAAAATGTATCATGAGTTCTTGTCTCCACGTCGTACAGTCAATAAGAAATACTACCCGAAAGTTCTACGTTGTTTGCGTCACTTTTTGGCGAAATAATTAATAAAAATTGCATAATAACAATGCACCTGTTCGCACTGCACTAATTGTTTGGGATTTTTGGTAAAAATAGCGTCCGTATTCGTCTAGTTTTACCCCCTTGTGACGTCCTCCTATTCCCGAAGAATTCAATTCAACACATGAGCGGACGACGTTTTATAAACATCAAGACGATAAGGACAAAAACAGCGAAGGAACTAAACATAATACCGAAAATTGACTTCCAGAAGAAGACTGGAAAAGGGCTGGCAGTAGTGTTAATAGTAAAATTGGTCCTATCTAGGGAGAGAAAGCCCATACATATATCCCGGCATCAGTTCATTTCATACTTGTGTTTTTGTTTTTAATTAAGAAAAATGGGAAGAAGATGTTTTGTTCTTAATTGCATCAGTGTATATAACACTAATAACGAAAAAATATCCGTTTTGTCTGTGCCAAAGACTAAAAAATATTTACTAAGTAAAGAAAAGTTATACCAAGTCATCGTATTATAAATTAAAAAAGAAAATAAGGAAAACTAATGCATTAATAAGTTTTTATTCAATAGCCTCTATAAAGTACGATCTTATTACTTTTTATTTTAAGATTTTCATTATTATTTGAAAAAGGATGGGACATTCAGAAAAATAAAATTTTAAAATCGAAAGAATCTAAACCGTGCAAGTCATAAAAACTTGTTTATTTTGATATTTTAGTTAACAGCTTGCTTCTGGGTTATGGGTGTCAACCAAAGTATTTATTGTATTGTATAATTAGAAAAGATTTCTCTGTGTATATATGTCTTACATTTACTGTTTGCATTCATATTATTTAGAATTTGTTTATGTGCATTTTCATTTTAATCACTTATACTATACATATAATAATAGGTAATAATAATAATAGGACTTAAATTTTGTTATAAATAAATAAATTGTCTTATAGTTTAATAAATACAAAGTATATTCTTTTATTCTTATAAAATTTTATAATGAGTATATTCATTATTGCAATACATATTTTTGCTTTAAATACATTGTTTAAATATAATTATAAACAAATATATAAATTAATAATTCAGTTTAAATATATTAAGTTTTTATTTTTTGTCGGTATCTTGAGATATTGTTCAATTCTCAGGGTGTATATGCTATTTCTCTCGCATCTCGCACGGGACTCGTTTACCATTGAAATTTTGAATAATATAAAGCGCAATCAAATTTTGTAGTCAAATAACCAAAGTTCATTATTTCACCTTACATCCAAACATTATATTCAATTAATCCATCTAAATGGGCGTTTACTATAAATATAAATTCACAGATATTTATGATATGTCACACATAAAGTTTCTTATGAGAGTGATGACGTCTCATAAAAAACGATTCAGAAACTATAGTGACTTTGAAAAAGAGAAATAATAGATGATTATTTAAACATAATAAAAACTATTGTTAGAGGTACTTGTGGAGAGAGTCAACAACACCATACAAACATCGCTTTATCGCAAAACAACATGCACAGAACGTTACGTGAACTATAAATTAAACCATGCCAAAAACACGAAAATTAGGGTAGCTAAAACGCTACTTAACAGAGAAAATTCATACTGGACTACAGAGCAAGGTTATGAGGCAGAAGTCAAGTAAGTCATTAATAAGAAGAAACGAATAACAAAGGCAAAACAGGTAACCAGAGACCAAAGATAGAAATGAATTATACATATAAAGAAATTATTAAGATATTAAATATTATTGAAGTTTAACTCTAACTTCCTACGCAGTATATAGTTAAAGGGAAATACGTTTCTATCTGAGAAAAATTTTCTTTCCGGACCTGAGAAAAATTTGCAGTAGTCACTGGTCGCTATGGCTCAGCGGTAGAGCGATGTCCTAGAATACAAATAGACAAGAGACTAAATTTCTGCGCACACATAAAGCACTCATTCAAAAGTTACACTTTGCTCTCAGACAAAATTATTCACTACTGACAAAACGCAGTTCACTCACACCGAAAATTAAAAAAACATCTATACACTACACTAACAAGACCTTTAATAATATACAGCACGCCAATCATCTCACATCTATCAAAAACCACATTAAAACCTTCACAAATTTTCCAGAATAAAGTTCTACGCTTGGTCACAGGCAAAGACACATATACACGAATTACAACATTACACGAAGACACAAACACACCATACATTTCAGACTATATTAAAACAATAGCGAACAATTTCTACACAAAACAAAGCTGGAACACCGACGGTGACACCATCATACACATCACCAAAATTAGAGCACACAACACACAATACAGAATAAAACACACATTTCCATATCAACACCTAAATATATTTAATGAACCATTCGACCTGGATGATGAGTAACACAATTTCATGAAATCATAATTTCAACAAAACCAAAATATAGAAATTTTATCATAGCTTCTAAGTTTTAAATGTAAATATGTAAATATTGTTTATAGTAGATTAAGTACATTTTAATTTAATACACATAGAATTTAAGTATTATAATATTCCAAATTTCTTAAAATTCGCTGCCAATGAGCAACGAATAAAATTAATGTAGTAATCAATTTTAAATCAAAATTTTGAACAAAGTTGTTTAGATAAATTTTAATTATTTCAAATTTTAAAATATTAATTAATTATAAATATAAGTTAGGAATTTAGATACAGGAACTTACATGTGAATGTTATTTAAGATCATTTATAAATCTGTACAAATCAGAAATTGAATAAAAACCCTTGTTCAAGCTGTCCTAGAATGACAGAGATCCTGGGTTCGAGTCCCAGTGGCGACTGGAATTTTTTCTCAGATAAAAACATATTTCCCTATAAATATAAAGAGATGTCTCCGAAAAAATTAGAAGGATCGCCAGCAAGATTGAAGCAGTACTGCTAGCATGTATAATTTTGTTATTAATAATATTAGAAATAATTTTTATTATGATGAAATATTTTTGTGAATAATTATTTTACGAACATCTGTTTTCGTTTTAAACTAGTCAAGGGTTGGTTTTGTTTACATTTAGTAGGCCAGGTCAGAAAACACTTGACATATTCGGAAATATTGTATGCATTCCACTATCTGTATTTGGAGCATAGGCGTAGATTTTCCAAATTTCTATACGGTATTCATATTTCCGTAGATGATCATATAAAATTATATCGTTGTTTAAATATGTTCGGATATGCAAATTAAGTATTTTAAATAACAGAAATATCTATTTCAGTATCATATTGGTAAAAACCATGTCCTTTCAGTTATCATTTAACTACAAATAACTTTACCAACATAAAGTTGATAAATTATTATTTATTTGAATCATTCTTAAATTCTCAAAAATGATGTGTTATTACAACACATCAGTTCAAATATTCCCTCGAATATTCCTTAATAAAATACGTACCAAATAAACAGAATATTAGATTTTAACTAATACAAATTTACCTACGTCACGTTAGTACAGGTGACACAATATAATATTTGCTGATGGTACTGTTAATTTAAATAAATATGTAACATAACAGAAAATATAATGTTTTTGTTTATATTTGAAATATACCAAAGTACTAAAGGGATTATCCGCACGCCCATGGACTCCACATCCTGGCGTGAAAGCCAGATGGCCCAACCACTTGAAAGGGACAGACTTCGAGACGCTGAGCCTGTATCTGCATGGTTGATATGCAGATTCTAGAAGATTCCACGACCACGCGTCTGGAGCGTGGCTGGTTACCCCCGAAACGCCCTCATTCTGAAGGAGAGAAGAGGGATATTTTTGTATATAACCCGAGTCCAAATCGGTACCCGAGGAGTCGAATCCAGGGCTCCACTCATGCTTGGCTTGTCCGAGGTGAGACCATCTTCATCCTCTGAAACCACTGTCATGACGCAGCGGTGGCTCTGTCACTGCACCGTGATAAGTATTCCTCCACGCTAGACTCGTCTCTGACGCAGCGGTGGCTCTGTCACTGCACCAAGACGATCTGGTGTCCTCTGAAACCACTGTCATGACGCAGCGGTGGCTCTGTCACTGCACCAAGACGATCTGGTGTCCTCTGAAACCCCTGTCATGACGCAGCGGTGGCTCTGTCACTGCACCGTGATAAGTATTCCTCCACGCTAGACTCGTCTCTGACGCAGCGGTGGCTCTGTCACTGCACCAAGACGACCTGGTGTATCCTCTAAAACACTGTCATGACGCAGCGGTGGCTCCGTCACTGCACCGTGATAAGTATTCCTCCACGCTAGACTCGTCTCTGACGCAGCGGTGGCTCTGTCACTGCACCAAGACGACCTGGTGTATCCTCTAAAACACTGTCATGACGCAGCGGTGGCTCTGTCACTGCACCGTGATAAGTATTCCTCCCTGCTAGACTCGTCTCTGACGCAGCGGTGGCTCTGTCACTGCACCAAGACGATCTGGTGTCCTCTGAAACCCCTGTCATGACGCAGCGGTGGCTCTGTCACTGCACCGTGATAAGTATTCCTCCCTGCTAGACTCGTCTCTGACGCAGCGGTGGCTCTGTCACTGCACCAAGACGATCTGGTGTCCTCTGAAACCCCTGTCATGACGCAGCGGTGGCTCTGTCACTGCACCGTGATAAGTATTCCTCCACGCTAGACTCGTCTCTGACGCAGCGGTGGCTCTGTCACTGCACCAAGACGACCTGGTGTATCCTCTAAAACACTGTCATGACGCAGCGGTGGCTCTGTCACTGCACCGTGATAAGTATTCCTCCACGCTAGACTCGTCTCTGACGCAGCGGTGGCTCTGTCACTGCACCAAGACGACCTGGTGTATCCTCTAAAACACTGTCATGACGCAGCGGTGGCTCTGTCACTGCACCGTGATAAGTATTCCTCCCTGCTAGACTCGTCTCTGACGCAGCGGTGGCTCTGTCACTGCACCAAGACGACCTGGTGTACTCTTGAAACCACTGTCATGACGCAGCGGTGGCTCTGTCACTGCACCGTGATAAGTATTCCTCCACGCTAGACTCGTCTCTGACGCAGCGGTGGCTCTGTCACTGCACCAAGACGACCTGGTGTATCCTCTAAAACACTGTCATGACGCAGCGGTGGCTCTGTCACTGCACCGTGATAAGTATTCCTCCACGCTAGACTCGTCTCTGACGCAGCGGTGGCTCTGTCACTGCACCAAGACGACCTGGTGTATCCTCTAAAACACTGTCATGACGCAGCGGTGGCTCTGTCACTGCACCGTGATAAGTATTCCTCCCTGCTAGACTCGTCTCTGACGCAGCGGTGGCTCTGTCACTGCACCAAGACGATCTGGTGTCCTCTGAAACCCCTGTCATGACGCAGCGGTGGCTCTGTCACTGCACCGTGATAAGTATTCCTCCACGCTAGACTCGTCTCTGACGCAGCGGTGGCTCTGTCACTGCACCAAGACGACCTGGTGTATCCTCTAAAACACTGTCATGACGCAGCGGTGGCTCTGTCACTGCACCGTGATAAGTATTCCTCCCTGCTAGACTCGTCTCTGACGCAGCGGTGGCTCTGTCACTGCACCAAGACGACCTGGTGTACTCTTGAAACCACTGTCATGACGCAGCGGTGGCTCTGTCACTGCACCGTGATAAGTATTCCTCCACGCTAGACTCGTCTCTGACGCAGCGGTGGCTCTGTCACTGCACCAAGACGACCTGGTGTATCCTCTAAAACACTGTCATGACGCAGCGGTGGCTCTGTCACTGCACCGTGATAAGTATTCCTCCCTGCTAGACTCGTCTCTGACGCAGCGGTGGCTCTGTCACTGCACCAAGACGACCTGGTGTACTCTTGAAACCACTGTCATGACGCAGCGGTGGCTCTGTCACTGCACCGTGATAAGTATTCCTCCACGCTAGACTCGTCTCTGACGCAGCGGTGGCTCTGTCACTGCACCAAGACGACCTGGTGTATCCTCTAAAACACTGTCATGACGCAGCGGTGGCTCTGTCACTGCACCGTGATAAGTATTCCTCCCTGCTAGACTCGTCTCTGACGCAGCGGTGGCTCTGTCACTGCACCAAGACGACCTGGTGTACTCTTGAAACCACTGTCATGACGCAGCGGTGGCTCTGTCACTGCACCGTGATAAGTATTCCTCCACGCTAGACTCGTCTCTGACGCAGCGGTGGCTCTGTCACTGCACCAAGACGACCTGGTGTATCCTCTAAAACACTGTCATGACGCAGCGGTGGCTCTGTCACTGCACCGTGATAAGTATTCCTCCACGCTAGACTCGTCTCTGACGCAGCGGTGGCTCTGTCACTGCACCAAGACGACCTGGTGTATCCTCTAAAACACTGTCATGACGCAGCGGTGGCTCTGTCACTGCACCGTGATAAGTATTCCTCCCTGCTAGACTCGTCTCTGACGCAGCGGTGGCTCTGTCACTGCACCAAGACGATCTGGTGTCCTCTGAAACCCCTGTCATGACGCAGCGGTGGCTCTGTCACTGCACCGTGATAAGTATTCCTCCACGCTAGACTCGTCTCTGACGCAGCGGTGGCTCTGTCACTGCACCAAGACGACCTGGTGTATCCTCTAAAACACTGTCATGACGCAGCGGTGGCTCTGTCACTGCACCGTGATAAGTATTCCTCCCTGCTAGACTCGTCTCTGACGCAGCGGTGGCTCTGTCACTGCACCAAGACGACCTGGTGTACTCTTGAAACCACTGTCATGACGCAGCGGTGGCTCTGTCACTGCACCGTGATAAGTATTCCTCCACGCTAGACTCGTCTCTGACGCAGCGGTGGCTCTGTCACTGCACCAAGACGACCTGGTGTACTCTTGAAACCACTGTCATGACGCAGCGGTGGCTCTGTCACTGCACCGTGATAAGTATTCCTCCACGCTAGACTCGTCTCTGACGCAGCGGTGGCTCTGTCACTGCACCAAGACGACCTGGTGTACTCTTGAAACCACTGTCATGACGCAGCGGTGGCTCTGTCACTGCACCGTGATAAGTATTCCTCCACGCTAGACTCGTCTCTGACGCAGCGGTGGCTCTGTCACTGCACCAAGACGACCTGGTGTATCCTCTAAAACACTGTCATGACGCAGCGGTGGCTCTGTCACTGCACCGTGATAAGTATTCCTCCACGCTAGACTCGTCTCTGACGCAGCGGTGGCTCTGTCACTGCACCAAGACGACCTGGTGTATCCTCTAAAACACTGTCATGACGCAGCGGTGGCTCTGTCACTGCACCGTGATAAGTATTCCTCCACACTAGACTCGTCTCTGACGCAGCGGTGGCTCTGTCACTGCACCAAGACGATCTGGTGTCCTCTGAAACCCCTGTCATGACGCAGCGGTGGCTCTGTCACTGCACCGTGATAAGTATTCCTCCACGCTAGACTCGTCTCTGACGCAGCGGTGGCTCTGTCACTGCACCAAGACGACCTGGTGTATCCTCTAAAACACTGTCATGACGCAGCGGTGGCTCTGTCACTGCACCGTGATAAGTATTCCTCCCTGCTAGACTCGTCTCTGACGCAGCGGTGGCTCTGTCACTGCACCAAGACGATCTGGTGTCCTCTGAAACCCCTGTCATGACGCAGCGGTGGCTCTGTCACTGCACCGTGATAAGTATTCCTCCACGCTAGACTCGTCTCTGACGCAGCGGTGGCTCTGTCACTGCACCAAGACGACCTGGTGTATCCTCTAAAACACTGTCATGACGCAGCGGTGGCTCTGTCACTGCACCGTGATAAGTATTCCTCCCTGCTAGACTCGTCTCTGACGCAGCGGTGGCTCTGTCACTGCACCAAGACGATCTGGTGTCCTCTGAAACCCCTGTCATGACGCAGCGGTGGCTCTGTCACTGCACCGTGATAAGTATTCCTCCACGCTAGACTCGTCTCTGACGCAGCGGTGGCTCTGTCACTGCACCAAGACGACCTGGTGTATCCTCTAAAACACTGTCATGACGCAGCGGTGGCTCTGTCACTGCACCGTGATAAGTATTCCTCCACGCTAGACTCGTCTCTGACGCAGCGGTGGCTCTGTCACTGCACCAAGACGACCTGGTGTATCCTCTAAAACACTGTCATGACGCAGCGGTGGCTCTGTCACTGCACCGTGATAAGTATTCCTCCCTGCTAGACTCGTCTCTGACGCAGCGGTGGCTCTGTCACTGCACCAAGACGACCTGGTGTACTCTTGAAACCACTGTCATGACGCAGCGGTGGCTCTGTCACTGCACCGTGATAAGTATTCCTCCACGCTAGACTCGTCTCTGACGCAGCGGTGGCTCTGTCACTGCACCAAGACGACCTGGTGTATCCTCTAAAACACTGTCATGACGCAGCGGTGGCTCTGTCACTGCACCGTGATAAGTATTCCTCCCTGCTAGACTCGTCTCTGACGCAGCGGTGGCTCTGTCACTGCACCAAGACGATCTGGTGTCCTCTGAAACCCCTGTCATGACGCAGCGGTGGCTCTGTCACTGCACCGTGATAAGTATTCCTCCACGCTAGACTCGTCTCTGACGCAGCGGTGGCTCTGTCACTGCACCAAGACGACCTGGTGTATCCTCTAAAACACTGTCATGACGCAGCGGTGGCTCTGTCACTGCACCGTGATAAGTATTCCTCCCTGCTAGACTCGTCTCTGACGCAGCGGTGGCTCTGTCACTGCACCAAGACGATCTGGTGTCCTCTGAAACCCCTGTCATGACGCAGCGGTGGCTCTGTCACTGCACCGTGATAAGTATTCCTCCACGCTAGACTCGTCTCTGACGCAGCGGTGGCTCTGTCACTGCACCAAGACGACCTGGTGTATCCTCTAAAACACTGTCATGACGCAGCGGTGGCTCTGTCACTGCACCGTGATAAGTATTCCTCCCTGCTAGACTCGTCTCTGACGCAGCGGTGGCTCTGTCACTGCACCAAGACGACCTGGTGTACTCTTGAAACCACTGTCATGACGCAGCGGTGGCTCTGTCACTGCACCGTGATAAGTATTCCTCCACGCTAGACTCGTCTCTGACGCAGCGGTGGCTCTGTCACTGCACCAAGACGACCTGGTGTATCCTCTAAAACACTGTCATGACGCAGCGGTGGCTCTGTCACTGCACCGTGATAAGTATTCCTCCACACTAGACTCGTCTCTGACGCAGCGGTGGCTCTGTCACTGCACCAAGATGACCTAGCGCATACTCTAAAACCGTTCCCGAATCTGTATCAAATACTATTAAATTCCCAACAACTTCGTGGCGACTCGGACAAGCTAGGTATGTGTTTACTATATTTTTATATAAATGTTAATTATGGTTGTCACAATGATATAATATTTTTACTAAACATGACTGATCTAATATTGGTTGTTTAACAATTGTAATTTGCGAGACTTTGTGCTCTGCACAAACTCTCAGGCTCAAGAATGTGCCGTATCAGCACGAACGAACGTTCACTTGGGTATAAATAAACAATACACAACCGTGGTGCGGCACCGGCACCACGAGGAGCGTGCGACCACTCAGTGGTAATCGCTTTAGACTCGCCAGCTCAGCTGGGTGTCTACCCCAAAACAACGGCCCTCAGGCAATGCCGAGCGCCCCCAGAAACAAAATATATCAGAGCAACGGCATGCCGACTCTGAACCAAATAATAAAAACCCACGCAAACCAACACGCACACACTTACAATTGTCAATAACTCCCAATATCATTTTGGTCGCAATAACTCAATTTTGCCATAAATGATTGTAATAAATTATTGGGACAACTCTTTATGAATCGAATGTAGTCTTTTTATATAATTGTTATATTGTCAAATGGTCTCTCTACCTGAGGTTTTGGCTGTGGTTTCCCCCAGGTTATTAAGGTGAATACCGGAGAGCGTAATATTCCACAGCACTCTACGATTTCTTGATTATAAATAAATGCACAAGTTAGATATTTTGTCTTTCTTTTGGAGTGAATATCATTCTTTTATTTTGTCAAATACCTGTCCAAATTCCTCCACTCTTAACAGCTACTCTGTATTACGACGATGAAGGGTTACTTATTTAAATAAACACAACGTAGGGTAAGTTAAACCTTCCACTAGATGATCTTTGGCTAAAATATAATTGTATGTACGAAGGAGGTAGGTACGTACTGTTACAAAAAAATGGTGCCGTGACCAGGATACAGAGTCTTAAAAGCTGTTAATTGGGGGAGAGGACAGAATATTTGATAGAAGAGTGATATTTATCAATTAACAAATTCAGCGCGTTATGTGAAATCTTAAATTTCGGAATCGGTTCGGTGCGCCAGATGGTATGTTTCGGGGTATAAGGGATTGACCGAGACATCTCGAGTTGTAATATAATAACCAGATATTTAGAAGTAAATTGAAAATAATGGAATTAGTGAAAGTAATTATAAAAAAAAAAAGAAGTTAAATTCATCTTGAAAATTTAATCATTATTTTTGATACTGTCTATAAAATACTTGTAACTTGATACACCTTTCAAAACTAAATTTGAATTCGATTATTCAAATTGTGGATAGGGTGAGATCTGTGGTTCAAACCCCGGCATCGTCAACCTTTAGTCAAATAAAAATAAATCGCTACATTCGAGTGCTTCGAAACACTCGGCGATGTTGAACTCTATGTTATGAAAATACAAGTAAAACTTGTCATTTGGAAATAAAATGCCCTAGAGGATAAATATTATTGAAAACTAAAAAAAAAAAAAAAAAACTGAGAGAGTCAAACATAAACTTTTGTTTAGATTAGAAACAAATAAAAATAATAAAAATAGCATTGACAAAATTAGTTATTTTTGCTAAACTAAAAATGTACCGCATTAAAAAGATATTCTACATTTTTGCTTTGTTGGAAAAAAAACGTTACACATAAAATTAAATTTTTAGAAACAAATTAAAATATGCTTGTAATAAACAACTAATTAAATAAACGTTAGTAACGCAGATGCATTCCCTTATATCGTGAAACAACCCATAACACTTGTAAAGGTCTTTTGACCTGAGTGCAGAAATGAGTTTAAAAATATTTCAAGTTTTGTGAAACATCTGGAATATTTTACGACGGGTTGAAGTGTGTGAAATGATACGGTGATTAAAGTGTGTTGTAAACA
Source organism: Stenolophus ochropezus (assembly GCA_035578165.1). Classification (NCBI taxonomy): domain Eukaryota; kingdom Metazoa; phylum Arthropoda; class Insecta; order Coleoptera; family Carabidae; genus Stenolophus; species Stenolophus ochropezus. Next base: position 45,566,767 of record JAQOWZ010000003.1, on the reverse strand, counting down.
ATAACGAACAACCATGAAACACTTTAGTGTCCAGTGTCCAGCTAGGAGCAGAAATTCAAAAAAACCAGTCGTGTGTCGGTGTACCGAACAAGGAGATCGGATTACCGACACAACTAGGAAATTATCACCCCGAAGAAGGACATCGACCCCAAACATTTAGGCAGGTAGCTTGTAGGAAAAACAACCATTGCAGCCGAAGGAAGAATGAGATAAAATAGGTCATGACCTAATAAACAAAGACCAGGAAAGCCCAGGAAGAATATCAGTAATTTTTCAACAATTAATTACGGAAACCTAATATTAAATCATATTGGAAAATTTCAAGAATGAATATCGAACACAAACTATGAGGACACGAGATTTACATGACAATTTACAATCAATGGATATGGGAAATGACTCCAAAATACAACAGGACGTGCTATCACAAGATTCCAAGGATATAATCCTGCTTTAGATGAAGAATATGATTACACCTGATATTGGGTAAAGAATTAGGATTTACCAGTAATTTATTCGACTCAACAGTATGTAGGGTAAGTCAATATCATATAGTCATAGTGCAATTTAGTGTAATGAAATATATATCAGTGAAATTTAGTGCAGTGTAGTGTGTAGTGAAATGAAATATATATCTGTGAAATTTAGTGCAGTGTAGTGGGTAGGACAATGAAATATAAAAAAAATATTCTACTGTTATTGAAGTGATGAAAGCCAGATAAATAATTCGAGGATAATCTGTAATCTACAAAAAAAAATTATAATCATCGTCACCATACATATAAGAAGAACAAGGATTGAAATGTTTGTAGATATAGTATATTATCGGGGGAGGGCAGATACCGACTACCACAAAGGAAGAAAACATCGGTACCTCTACCGACTATCACAAATGAAGAAGATATAAGTACACCCATCGACAACCATAAATGAAAAGGACATAAGGATCAGCTTTAAAATTCAATAAAATTAGTGACGCCCAAAACAACGATAGTGCGTTTCATCAACTCGGATTTTATCAAACCCAGTAGAAATCATCATTCAAGTTAAGTAGAACACCAAATTAATCATCTGCAGGACTAGAGGACAAAAAGACATCCCCAGAAGCACCAAAGACGCCGCTTTCTCTACAACTACCGTACAAGAACAAGAAATGAAGAAAAATATAATCCAAAATTATCGACAATCTACAACAACTTTAGTTTCCACATTCTTGGCCATATCAAAATCAGCACAGAAGAAACATCGCGGGAAGAACAGTGGTTGGTGATATAAGATATTGGTAAATTATGAAACATTGTAATTTTGTCTTTGTTATAAATTAAAACCAACTGTTAAATAATAACAAAAAAAAAAAAAACTTAATAGCGTCCAGTCTCACCGTTATATTCATTAAACACAAACAAAACAAACCCAATATTTAATTCATTAGTTTTATTTATTTTTGTGCTTGAGACTTGATGTAGATAGAAGTAAATAATTTGGAAAATAGCTAATACACATATATAGTAGAAACTAACAAAATAATAATGCATGAGATATTTACTGTATTCGCTCATCTGATTGCTGGCTAATACAATTAAATATCTGGGGGAGTTTGAAGCAGTACTGCTAGCATGTATAATTTTGTTATTAATAATATTAGAAATAATTTTTATTATGATGAAATATTTTTGTGAATAATTATTTTACGAACATCTGTTTTCGTTTTAAACTAGTCAAGGGTTGGTTTTGTTTACATTTAGTAGGCCAGGTCAGAAAACACTTGACATATTCGGAAATATTGTATGCATTCCACTATCTGTATTTGGAGCATAGGCGTAGATTTTCCAAATTTCTATACGGTATTCATATTTCCGTAGATGATCATATAAAATTATATCGTTGTTTAAATATGTTCGGATATGCAAATTAAGTATTTTAAATAACAGAAATATCTATTTCAGTATCATATTGGTAAAAACCATGTCCTTTCAGTTATCATTTAACTACAAATAACTTTACCAACATAAAGTTGATAAATTATTATTTATTTGAATCATTCTTAAATTCTCAAAAATGATGTGTTATTACAACACATCAGTTCAAATATTCCCTCGAATATTCCTTAATAAAATACGTACCAAATAAACAGAATATTAGATTTTAACTAATACAAATTTACCTACGTCACGTTAGTACAGGTGACACAATATAATATTTGCTGATGGTACTGTTAATTTAAATAAATATGTAACATAACAGAAAATATAATGTTTTTGTTTATATTTGAAATATACCAAAGTACTAAAGGGATTATCCGCACGCCCATGGACTCCACATCCTGGCGTGAAAGCCAGATGGCCCAACCACTTGAAAGGGACAGACTTCGAGACGCTGAGCCTGTATCTGCATGGTTGATATGCAGATTCTAGAAGATTCCACGACCACGCGTCTGGAGCGTGGCTGGTTACCCCCGAAACGCCCTCATTCTGAAGGAGAGAAGAGGGATATTTTTGTATATAACCCGAGTCCAAATCGGTACTCGAGGAGTCGAATCCAGGGCTCCACTCATGCTTGGCTTGTCCGAGGTGAGACCATCTTCATCCTCTGAAACCACTGTCATGACGCAGCGGTGGCTCTGTCACTGCACCGTGATAAGTATTCCTCCACGCTAGACTCGTCTCTGACGCAGCGGTGGCTCTGTCACTGCACCAAGACGATCTGGTGTCCTCTGAAACCACTGTCATGACGCAGCGGTGGCTCTGTCACTGCACCAAGACGATCTGGTGTCCTCTGAAACCCCTGTCATGACGCAGCGGTGGCTCTGTCACTGCACCGTGATAAGTATTCCTCCACGCTAGACTCGTCTCTGACGCAGCGGTGGCTCTGTCACTGCACCAAGACGACCTGGTGTATCCTCTAAAACACTGTCATGACGCAGCGGTGGCTCTGTCACTGCACCGTGATAAGTATTCCTCCCTGCTAGACTCGTCTCTGACGCAGCGGTGGCTCTGTCACTGCACCAAGACGATCTGGTGTCCTCTGAAACCCCTGTCATGACGCAGCGGTGGCTCTGTCACTGCACCGTGATAAGTATTCCTCCACGCTAGACTCGTCTCTGACGCAGCGGTGGCTCTGTCACTGCACCAAGACGACCTGGTGTATCCTCTAAAACACTGTCATGACGCAGCGGTGGCTCTGTCACTGCACCGTGATAAGTATTCCTCCACGCTAGACTCGTCTCTGACGCAGCGGTGGCTCTGTCACTGCACCAAGACGACCTGGTGTATCCTCTAAAACACTGTCATGACGCAGCGGTGGCTCTGTCACTGCACCGTGATAAGTATTCCTCCCTGCTAGACTCGTCTCTGACGCAGCGGTGGCTCTGTCACTGCACCAAGACGATCTGGTGTCCTCTGAAACCCCTGTCATGACGCAGCGGTGGCTCTGTCACTGCACCGTGATAAGTATTCCTCCACGCTAGACTCGTCTCTGACGCAGCGGTGGCTCTGTCACTGCACCAAGACGACCTGGTGTATCCTCTAAAACACTGTCATGACGCAGCGGTGGCTCTGTCACTGCACCGTGATAAGTATTCCTCCCTGCTAGACTCGTCTCTGACGCAGCGGTGGCTCTGTCACTGCACCAAGACGATCTGGTGTCCTCTGAAACCCCTGTCATGACGCAGCGGTGGCTCTGTCACTGCACCGTGATAAGTATTCCTCCACGCTAGACTCGTCTCTGACGCAGCGGTGGCTCTGTCACTGCACCAAGACGACCTGGTGTATCCTCTAAAACACTGTCATGACGCAGCGGTGGCTCTGTCACTGCACCGTGATAAGTATTCCTCCCTGCTAGACTCGTCTCTGACGCAGCGGTGGCTCTGTCACTGCACCAAGACGATCTGGTGTCCTCTGAAACCCCTGTCATGACGCAGCGGTGGCTCTGTCACTGCACCGTGATAAGTATTCCTCCACGCTAGACTCGTCTCTGACGCAGCGGTGGCTCTGTCACTGCACCAAGACGACCTGGTGTATCCTCTAAAACACTGTCATGACGCAGCGGTGGCTCTGTCACTGCACCGTGATAAGTATTCCTCCCTGCTAGACTCGTCTCTGACGCAGCGGTGGCTCTGTCACTGCACCAAGACGATCTGGTGTCCTCTGAAACCCCTGTCATGACGCAGCGGTGGCTCTGTCACTGCACCGTGATAAGTATTCCTCCACGCTAGACTCGTCTCTGACGCAGCGGTGGCTCTGTCACTGCACCAAGACGACCTGGTGTATCCTCTAAAACACTGTCATGACGCAGCGGTGGCTCTGTCACTGCACCGTGATAAGTATTCCTCCCTGCTAGACTCGTCTCTGACGCAGCGGTGGCTCTGTCACTGCACCAAGACGACCTGGTGTCCTCTGAAACCCCTGTCATGACGCAGCGGTGGCTCTGTCACTGCACCGTGATAAGTATTCCTCCCTGCTAGACTCGTCTCTGACGCAGCGGTGGCTCTGTCACTGCACCAAGACGACCTGGTGTCCTCTGAAACCCCTGTCATGACGCAGCGGTGGCTCTGTCACTGCACCGTGATAAGTATTCCTCCCTGCTAGACTCGTCTCTGACGCAGCGGTGGCTCTGTCACTGCACCAAGACGATCTGGTGTCCTCTGAAACCCCTGTCATGACGCAGCGGTGGCTCTGTCACTGCACCGTGATAAGTATTCCTCCACGCTAGACTCGTCTCTGACGCAGCGGTGGCTCTGTCACTGCACCAAGACGACCTGGTGTATCCTCTAAAACACTGTCATGACGCAGCGGTGGCTCTGTCACTGCACCGTGATAAGTATTCCTCCCTGCTAGACTCGTCTCTGACGCAGCGGTGGCTCTGTCACTGCACCAAGACGACCTGGTGTACTCTTGAAACCACTGTCATGACGCAGCGGTGGCTCTGTCACTGCACCGTGATAAGTATTCCTCCACGCTAGACTCGTCTCTGACGCAGCGGTGGCTCTGTCACTGCACCAAGACGACCTGGTGTATCCTCTAAAACACTGTCATGACGCAGCGGTGGCTCTGTCACTGCACCGTGATAAGTATTCCTCCCTGCTAGACTCGTCTCTGACGCAGCGGTGGCTCTGTCACTGCACCAAGACGATCTGGTGTCCTCTGAAACCCCTGTCATGACGCAGCGGTGGCTCTGTCACTGCACCGTGATAAGTATTCCTCCACGCTAGACTCGTCTCTGACGCAGCGGTGGCTCTGTCACTGCACCAAGACGACCTGGTGTATCCTCTAAAACACTGTCATGACGCAGCGGTGGCTCTGTCACTGCACCGTGATAAGTATTCCTCCCTGCTAGACTCGTCTCTGACGCAGCGGTGGCTCTGTCACTGCACCAAGACGATCTGGTGTCCTCTGAAACCCCTGTCATGACGCAGCGGTGGCTCTGTCACTGCACCGTGATAAGTATTCCTCCCTGCTAGACTCGTCTCTGACGCAGCGGTGGCTCTGTCACTGCACCAAGACGATCTGGTGTCCTCTGAAACCCCTGTCATGACGCAGCGGTGGCTCTGTCACTGCACCGTGATAAGTATTCCTCCACGCTAGACTCGTCTCTGACGCAGCGGTGGCTCTGTCACTGCACCAAGACGACCTGGTGTATCCTCTAAAACACTGTCATGACGCAGCGGTGGCTCTGTCACTGCACCGTGATAAGTATTCCTCCCTGCTAGACTCGTCTCTGACGCAGCGGTGGCTCTGTCACTGCACCAAGACGACCTGGTGTACTCTTGAAACCACTGTCATGACGCAGCGGTGGCTCTGTCACTGCACCGTGATAAGTATTCCTCCACGCTAGACTCGTCTCTGACGCAGCGGTGGCTCTGTCACTGCACCAAGACGACCTGGTGTATCCTCTAAAACACTGTCATGACGCAGCGGTGGCTCTGTCACTGCACCGTGATAAGTATTCCTCCCTGCTAGACTCGTCTCTGACGCAGCGGTGGCTCTGTCACTGCACCAAGACGATCTGGTGTCCTCTGAAACCCCTGTCATGACGCAGCGGTGGCTCTGTCACTGCACCGTGATAAGTATTCCTCCACGCTAGACTCGTCTCTGACGCAGCGGTGGCTCTGTCACTGCACCAAGACGACCTGGTGTATCCTCTAAAACACTGTCATGACGCAGCGGTGGCTCTGTCACTGCACCGTGATAAGTATTCCTCCCTGCTAGACTCGTCTCTGACGCAGCGGTGGCTCTGTCACTGCACCAAGACGATCTGGTGTCCTCTGAAACCCCTGTCATGACGCAGCGGTGGCTCTGTCACTGCACCGTGATAAGTATTCCTCCACGCTAGACTCGTCTCTGACGCAGCGGTGGCTCTGTCACTGCACCAAGACGACCTGGTGTATCCTCTAAAACACTGTCATGACGCAGCGGTGGCTCTGTCACTGCACCGTGATAAGTATTCCTCCCTGCTAGACTCGTCTCTGACGCAGCGGTGGCTCTGTCACTGCACCAAGACGATCTGGTGTCCTCTGAAACCCCTGTCATGACGCAGCGGTGGCTCTGTCACTGCACCGTGATAAGTATTCCTCCACGCTAGACTCGTCTCTGACGCAGCGGTGGCTCTGTCACTGCACCAAGACGACCTGGTGTATCCTCTAAAACACTGTCATGACGCAGCGGTGGCTCTGTCACTGCACCGTGATAAGTATTCCTCCACGCTAGACTCGTCTCTGACGCAGCGGTGGCTCTGTCACTGCACCAAGACGACCTGGTGTATCCTCTAAAACACTGTCATGACGCAGCGGTGGCTCTGTCACTGCACCGTGATAAGTATTCCTCCCTGCTAGACTCGTCTCTGACGCAGCGGTGGCTCTGTCACTGCACCAAGACGATCTGGTGTCCTCTGAAACCCCTGTCATGACGCAGCGGTGGCTCTGTCACTGCACCGTGATAAGTATTCCTCCACGCTAGACTCGTCTCTGACGCAGCGGTGGCTCTGTCACTGCACCAAGACGACCTGGTGTATCCTCTAAAACACTGTCATGACGCAGCGGTGGCTCTGTCACTGCACCGTGATAAGTATTCCTCCCTGCTAGACTCGTCTCTGACGCAGCGGTGGCTCTGTCACAGCACCAAGACGACCTGGTGTACTCTTGAAACCACTGTCATGACGCAGCGGTGGCTCTGTCACTGCACCGTGATAAGTATTCCTCCACGCTAGACTCGTCTCTGACGCAGCGGTGGCTCTGTCACTGCACCAAGACGACCTGGTGTATCCTCTAAAACACTGTCATGACGCAGCGGTGGCTCTGTCACTGCACCGTGATAAGTATTCCTCCCTGCTAGACTCGTCTCTGACGCAGCGGTGGCTCTGTCACTGCACCAAGACGATCTGGTGTCCTCTGAAACCCCTGTCATGACGCAGCGGTGGCTCTGTCACTGCACCGTGATAAGTATTCCTCCACGCTAGACTCGTCTCTGACGCAGCGGTGGCTCTGTCACTGCACCAAGACGACCTGGTGTATCCTCTAAAACACTGTCATGACGCAGCGGTGGCTCTGTCACTGCACCGTGATAAGTATTCCTCCCTGCTAGACTCGTCTCTGACGCAGCGGTGGCTCTGTCACTGCACCAAGACGACCTGGTGTATCCTCTAAAACACTGTCATGACGCAGCGGTGGCTCTGTCACTGCACCGTGATAAGTATTCCTCCCTGCTAGACTCGTCTCTGACGCAGCGGTGGCTCTGTCACTGCACCAAGACGATCTGGTGTCCTCTGAAACCCCTGTCATGACGCAGCGGTGGCTCTGTCACTGCACCGTGATAAGTATTCCTCCACGCTAGACTCGTCTCTGACGCAGCGGTGGCTCTGTCACTGCACCAAGACGACCTGGTGTATCCTCTAAAACACTGTCATGACGCAGCGGTGGCTCTGTCACTGCACCGTGATAAGTATTCCTCCCTGCTAGACTCGTCTCTGACGCAGCGGTGGCTCTGTCACTGCACCAAGACGATCTGGTGTCCTCTGAAACCCCTGTCATGACGCAGCGGTGGCTCTGTCACTGCACCGTGATAAGTATTCCTCCACGCTAGACTCGTCTCTGACGCAGCGGTGGCTCTGTCACTGCACCAAGACGACCTGGTGTATCCTCTAAAACACTGTCATGACGCAGCGGTGGCTCTGTCACTGCACCGTGATAAGTATTCCTCCCTGCTAGACTCGTCTCTGACGCAGCGGTGGCTCTGTCACTGCACCAAGACGATCTGGTGTCCTCTGAAACCCCTGTCATGACGCAGCGGTGGCTCTGTCACTGCACCGTGATAAGTATTCCTCCACGCTAGACTCGTCTCTGACGCAGCGGTGGCTCTGTCACTGCACCAAGACGACCTGGTGTATCCTCTAAAACACTGTCATGACGCAGCGGTGGCTCTGTCACTGCACCGTGATAAGTATTCCTCCCTGCTAGACTCGTCTCTGACGCAGCGGTGGCTCTGTCACTGCACCAAGACGACCTGGTGTATCCTCTAAAACACTGTCATGACGCAGCGGTGGCTCTGTCACTGCACCGTGATAAGTATTCCTCCCTGCTAGACTCGTCTCTGACGCAGCGGTGGCTCTGTCACTGCACCAAGACGATCTGGTGTCCTCTGAAACCCCTGTCATGACGCAGCGGTGGCTCTGTCACTGCACCGTGATAAGTATTCCTCCACGCTAGACTCGTCTCTGACGCAGCGGTGGCTCTGTCACTGCACCAAGACGACCTGGTGTATCCTCTAAAACACTGTCATGACGCAGCGGTGGCTCTGTCACTGCACCGTGATAAGTATTCCTCCCTGCTAGACTCGTCTCTGACGCAGCGGTGGCTCTGTCACTGCACCAAGACGATCTGGTGTCCTCTGAAACCCCTGTCATGACGCAGCGGTGGCTCTGTCACTGCACCGTGATAAGTATTCCTCCACGCTAGACTCGTCTCTGACGCAGCGGTGGCTCTGTCACTGCACCAAGACGACCTGGTGTATCCTCTAAAACACTGTCATGACGCAGCGGTGGCTCTGTCACTGCACCGTGATAAGTATTCCTCCCTGCTAGACTCGTCTCTGACGCAGCGGTGGCTCTGTCACTGCACCAAGACGATCTGGTGTCCTCTGAAACCCCTGTCATGACGCAGCGGTGGCTCTGTCACTGCACCGTGATAAGTATTCCTCCACGCTAGACTCGTCTCTGACGCAGCGGTGGCTCTGTCACTGCACCAAGACGACCTGGTGTATCCTCTAAAACACTGTCATGACGCAGCGGTGGCTCTGTCACTGCACCGTGATAAGTATTCCTCCACGCTAGACTCGTCTCTGACGCAGCGGTGGCTCTGTCACTGCACCAAGACGATCTGGTGTCCTCTGAAACCCCTGTCATGACGCAGCGGTGGCTCTGTCACTGCACCGTGATAAGTATTCCTCCACGCTAGACTCGTCTCTGACGCAGCGGTGGCTCTGTCACTGCACCAAGACGACCTGGTGTATCCTCTAAAACACTGTCATGACGCAGCGGTGGCTCTGTCACTGCACCGTGATAAGTATTCCTCCCTGCTAGACTCGTCTCTGACGCAGCGGTGGCTCTGTCACTGCACCAAGACGATCTGGTGTCCTCTGAAACCCCTGTCATGACGCAGCGGTGGCTCTGTCACTGCACCGTGATAAGTATTCCTCCACGCTAGACTCGTCTCTGACGCAGCGGTGGCTCTGTCACTGCACCAAGACGACCTGGTGTATCCTCTAAAACACTGTCATGACGCAGCGGTGGCTCTGTCACTGCACCGTGATAAGTATTCCTCCCTGCTAGACTCGTCTCTGACGCAGCGGTGGCTCTGTCACTGCACCAAGACGACCTGGTGTACTCTTGAAACCACTGTCATGACGCAGCGGTGGCTCTGTCACTGCACCGTGATAAGTATTCCTCCACGCTAGACTCGTCTCTGACGCAGCGGTGGCTCTGTCACTGCACCAAGACGACCTGGTGTATCCTCTAAAACACTGTCATGACGCAGCGGTGGCTCTGTCACTGCACCGTGATAAGTATTCCTCCACACTAGACTCGTCTCTGACGCAGCGGTGGCTCTGTCACTGCACCAAGATGACCTAGCGCATACTCTAAAACCGTTCCCGAATCTGTATCAAATACTATTAAATTCCCAACAACTTCGTGGCGACTCGGACAAGCTAGGTATGTGTTTACTATATTTTTATATAAATGTTAATTATGGTTGTCACAATGATATAATATTTTTACTAAACATGACTGATCTAATATTGGTTGTTTAACAATTGTAATTTGCGAGACTTTGTGCTCTGCACAAACTCTCAGGCTCAAGAATGTGCCGTATCAGCACGAACGAACGTTCACTTGGGTATAAATAAACAATACACAACCGTGGTGCGGCACCGGCACCACGAGGAGCGTGCGACCACTCAGTGGTAATCGCTTTAGACTCGCCAGCTCAGCTGGGTGTCTACCCCAAAACAACGGCCCTCAGGCAATGCCGAGCGCCCCCAGAAACAAAATATATCAGAGCAACGGCATGCCGACTCTGAACCAAATAATAAAAACCCACGCAAACCAACACGCACACACTTACAATTGTCAATAACTCCCAATATCATTTTGGTCGCAATAACTCAATTTTGCCATAAATGATTGTAATAAATTATTGGGACAACTCTTTATGAATCGAATGTAGTCTTTTTATATAATTGTTATATTGTCAAATGGTCTCTCTACCTGAGGTTTTGGCTGTGGTTTCCCCCAGGTTATTAAGGTGAATACCGGAGAGCGTAATATTCCACAGCACTCTACGATTTCTTGATTATAAATAAATGCACAAGTTAGATATTTTGTCTTTCTTTTGGAGTGAATATCATTCTTTTATTTTGTCAAATACCTGTCCAAATTCCTCCACTCTTAACAGCTACTCTGTATTACGACGATGAAGGGTTACTTATTTAAATAAACACAACGTAGGGTAAGTTAAACCTTCCACTAGATGATCTTTGGCTAAAATATAATTGTATGTACGAAGGAGGTAGGTACGTACTGTTACAAGATCAACATATCAACCAGATTTCAATCAAAAACCAAAATCACGAACATTTTATCAACAACAAAACCAGAACAGTTACCAAACTACAGACATCTACTAAGTGGATTGTGAATGCGGAAATATATATATATATATATATATATATATATATATATATATATATATATATATATATATATATATATATATATAAGAGAAACAGAACGAGCATTGGATATCAGAATCAAAGAACACTGAAAGAGAAAAATCAAAATCTGGACTTGCAGATCATGCGTTGGGAACACCATCACCGTATCCAATGGGACGGTATAAGGATCCTCACGAAAAAAGAACACTGGTACAAGACGCAGTTCAAAGAAGTCGCCATAATGTCGAAGAACAAAAAGCAGTTTTCAGTCAGGCGAGTGTAGACTTTAGCCTAACCATAGAGACCCAAGCACCCGGGACGCCCGACCAATCCATTGGATCTGACTATGATGATTGATGATATATGATAAGTATTTGTCGCAGTATCAGTTCACCGGATGACGACAACAGATCTTTCGCTGTCGAAACTTTATGATATTGTTTGTTACAAGTAAAGATAAAACAGTTTAAAATAAACTCCTTTTAAATAAGAAAAAACCGTTGCAACCTACAATTCCGTAAAATGAACTGGGTGGGACGACATAACAATAAAAATTAATTGTAGAAATAAATGTTAAAGGAACATTAAAAATGTGCTGGAAAAATATCTTACAGGAATTAAAAAAAAAATTCCACGTCATTATCTTCAGATGGATTATTTCGCGAAATACGCAGCACGTCTAATATGCATAACTAGAACTTCCTCACTATCTGAATTCCGTGAATCAAAATTTAACATTTTAAATAATTTTGTAAAATAAAATGCTATATTAAAATGAAACAATAATAATTAATGAACAGTTAAATCGTGACATTTGAAAACATCAGAAACGAACTTGACTTTGAACGAATAAAATCGATTATTCAAATAAACCATTAGTTAAACTTTGATTAATTATAGAAAAAAAAATATATTACTCAATGTTAGTCACTGAATCACAAGAAACAATCGAAAACGCTGTAAATAAATTTACATTTCAAAAATAGGTGAATTTGTTCGATAATATGAAACAAAGAGATAATATATTTTTAAATTAACGGGTTTCATTTTCAAACTGAATTTATACGTTATCCATCTATCGATTTAAATAAATAATTATGTCGTAAAATTTATTAAAATTATTAAAATAATAATTCTTTATAATAGAACCTAGCATTCTGACTAGTTTTTGTGTAATAATGTGGAATGTTTCCATGTTATTGTAGACCTGAACGTTTCAGCACTAGACATTTATCGTCTGTCATTCTGGATTCGTGAGAAAGAGTTCAAAGCATATTAGTTATGACAAAATATGATAAGGATGGAATAGGTCTGGAAAATTTATATTTTGTATGAGTTACATTTCCTCTTCTGTAGTGCGCAGACTTACGTCGGTGTATTAGGACAATGCGCTATAATCGCGATGTGTTCAGCTAATGAGCCCAACGTATATTGTTTAGCGCGACGGTTAAAATATAATCGTTTGTAATAATTAAATAATCTTAATAAATACACCTGACAGCGCAAGATATTTAAATGTCATATTTGTTTAAATTTTTATATTTCTACTTTATTGCTATTTGTAAAGTGGGTGAATAAAAAAAAAAACATTACAAATAAACATAAAACCGTTTTAAAACAGAGTTTCTAGAATTACATAGTGATTTTAAATATGGAATATTTACAACATACTTCACATTCGAAACAACACAAACATTGTGGGAAGAACTGAGAATATATATAATTCTATTCCTGGAGTTCGTAAGGATTGGAAACAATGGAGAAGATGATAATACGCAGTTTATAAAAATATAAAATAAAAAACAAGTAAATAATTATACCATTTCAATGAACTATCCATCTTCAATTTTCATTGTCAAAACCAACACTGGATTTATTATAAAACTAAAATAATGATTTTTTCTAAACTTAATTTTATTAAAATAAATTTTTCATTTTTGAACATCTAATAGCAGCTAATAGTACAGTACGTAACGGAGTGGACCCGAGACTCCAATTATTGTCTGAGATCGGCATTTATTACCGTCTGTAAAGCTTATATATTTTTTTTTGCACAATCAAAATTAAATCTTTCCTCTGTATTACTAAAAAAAATATCTAAAATAAGGTGGATTTCATTTATAGAAAACTAAAACCAGTTTCCATTTACTAAATCCCTTATAGCTCTGCTTGTTAGACCTAACAACCAGCAAATGCAACCAATTGTCTTGGAAACCCAATCAATAAACCGTTCTTAATGCTTGATCGTGCAAATATATTTATTGAAGTATGATAATTGTGTACGAATATGCGGTTCCAGTGAATAATACACAAATGTCAAACTCACATTCGAATGTTCAAGAAAAAAAAAGTAAGTCATTCGAAAATGATACTAATCCACATACGAAACCTATTCGATCAAATTCGAGAACAGAACCCCAGGCCTAAGAAAATTATGGCTGGTGGACCCTACGCAGATCGTTGCATCTTTTTGCGGCTCATGAATATCTATAATTGTATTTCTTAAAACATATTTTTTTTTGCGTTTTGGCTCCCCTTAAATGGACTACCAGCAGAAGCAAAACTAAAGTAGGCGGCAAATTTGAAAGCAAGTCGATTACGAGTATATAAGCTTTCAACATTACGATATTGAGAATTAGAATTATAAGTCGGGTAACTGCATTTTTAAGGGTAACTATTATTGCTTTAAAATATCTGTAAATAGCTTTTCAATATTGTAACGTCCATTTATTACACTGTCCCCTCCTTAAAACTATTTTGATCAACGCTGAAACCATGACGAAGTCTGCATGTGTCATTCTAGGGTTGAACTCTTCTACATAGTAAAAAACCGTTTCACAATATAGTGTTTAACATTGTTTATCTTGGACAAGTTGAACAACTTGCGAATCCGGCTGGCTCTCTTACGACCAGCAAATATAAAACATTTAGATTCTACGATGCATCTTCTTATAGATTTGCGTTTTTTTTTCACCGGTACTGCGTGATCTGTAGCAAAAGTGGCCTTTAGACAACAGCAAACACCATACAGAACACGTAACATTTCCACTGATCGCCTAATGCACCAGCATCTATTTCTGCTCACTTACGCTTTTCATAGAACATACGAATATTATGTTCCTCTACAATTTCAAAGAGTTTTTGACATCCCGTAGCGGGATATGACACGTTCATCTTTCCAACGTGTATCACCACGCGTAAACTATTAAAAAACAAACTACTAGTTGGGTATCTGCGACAGGCCGTACTTATTGACAGGAATTTAAACCTTGTTCTTAGCGGGCTCGCCTATGTTCTTGCTCGGAATATCAGTAGCTGAAGTCGTCGTCCAACGCGATTTCGTCGCCTCAGGTATCCAGCTCAGCTACTAGCTTGTCGTCAACGATCTCAGGCGTAGATGCAGCCCAGTGCAGCTTGTATTTCGTCACTCTGGTCCAGGAGGTCGGCCATGTTATTCGTCAGTTCATCTATTTCATCTACATTTATCTTCTTAAATCCCTTCTTCATCAATTTGACCCCGTCTTTCACTACTGAATGTGTGTCTTTCATTGTCTGATGGGCGGAATTGGCTTGCTCTATACTGAACAATTGGGCTCTTAAATTATTCAGTTGCTGTTTATACTTTTCCTTCTATAACATTATTTTTGCATGACTATCCAGCATTATGTTCATTTGATCTTTGTATTTTCGGAATTCATTTTCTAAGGCGTTACTTTCTTATATGTTTTGCACGATTGCCAACACCTGCCATACAATTATTTATATTAGGTCCAGGATCTTTTGGTTTCCATTTTCCAAACAATCTATTCATTTCGATTGATTAACAAATTTTAACAAATTGCTAATGCACTATTCCTTTACTTGACTTCTCTGAGGTGAGTTTTGTTTATTACAACATATAGTTCCATTTTTTAAAAGAAATCTGTACCGCGGCATATAAACATTTTTTTGTTTGTTCGCTGAAGGTATCCCGTTTCCGAATGTCACTCAAACGTGAAACCTGACAGTTTATAATATATCAAAACAAGAAAAAAGTTCTCAAGAACTTTACCAAAAATAGAAGAAATCTTGCATGAAATAAGTTATAAAATGCTTTATTGCTTAACTTGTGTGTTTTTTCTGGGTCTTACTCGCTCGCCCAGCAAATATTTCATTGTTTTATGAAAAGATTCACAGTATATATAACATTTATTTTCTTAAAAATAATCGTAGAGCTTGTACAAAAATTATCTGCTAACTAACAATACCGATAAGAATTGAATTATCTCAAAAGATTGTGACATAAATAAAAACACCCACCTTTTTTATTATCATTCAAATTTATTTATTAACATACGAAAAAATGAACTAATGTAAGATAAATATAACGTAATGGATATATAAAATCAATGCTGAATATAACAAAAGAAATTTTTCACAAAAAACTCGATTAAAGAAAACAAATTATTAAAAATAATACATATTTAAAAAAAAAAAATATTTTATATCAAAAATTTCCTTTTAAAAAATCTTTAACCAAATAATAATGACGTTTGGAAATTATAAAAATAAAATAAATTAGTTCAAGTAATAATTATTAACATTTGTTAATGTAAATTAAAAAGCGTCAAAGTTTTTAGTATATTTAATATTAAAAAAATATAATTCCATATTTCAAAGTTACCTAACACATTTGTATGGGACAAAGTAATGGATTTTAATGATGTAGTAAGATAAGAATTCAAAGAAACAAAAATATAGTTATGAATAATATATGGAGTTTTAAAAATATTTTGTCGAAAGATAAATTGTACAACTAGTGCATCGCTCTAGAAAGAAATATCTAGAAAGAAATAATAAGAAATACTATAATAACAGACGAATTTTTAATACCCACAGAGGTATTATATGAAACACACTATTAGCTTTGCGTTAACATACATGTACTTAATGCAACAGATTTCTAAAATCAATGGCGTATAGGACGAAGAATGACGATAACTATATATAGAATTAAGGAACTATAGATATTTTTCCATTAAAAGGAAAAGAAACAAATAATTCAGAAACTCAGTTACAATAAAATATTTTTTTATTTTATTAAAGTATTTAATATTTTCTTAAGATAAGTAAGTATCAAATTAAACACTACATGAAGAATTATGTAATTGTAATTTAAAAAATCAGCAAAATGTCAAGAAAAATAATGAAGTTTACACAACACTAATAAAATGTTCAAAGGTAATAAAAAGAAATTTGGTCAACAGTCTAGGAAAAGAATATTCTTTAGTGGAGAGTAGATTTCATCATACTGTGAATAGTATTTTCAACGTAATTTATTGTATTATAATTGCTAATATGTGTGATAAAAAAAGGTAATAAACAAGATTTTTTTTATTATTATTGCATATAGAATGCGTCATATTGCACTATAAAAAATATTCAAACTGCGACTATCGTAAATTTGATTGTAGCAAATGATTACCTAATTTTATTTTACAATTATATAATAAATTCATTTATCATTTATTATATACGTTAAAAAAACACGTTCTTTTTCTAGTAGGCTGTATGAGTCCTCTAGCATTAAACATTATTGTTATTGTAGGTATAATATAATATTGAAAACGAAAGAAAAATAAGCGAACAGACAGTCAAAAATTTTAATTTTTTTTTTGATGAATCTGTGTTTTGTCCATTTGGTGGAAACTTTGGAAATAGCAGATAAAAACAATAATACATGATATATATAGAACGAACTTCTTTAAATACCAAAAATATATTTTTAAAATATATTGGACCTTGATGTAGAACATTAGTTTTCTAAAATCAATTTATATATCGAAAAAGTAGCTATTTGGACTAAAAAACATAACAAACATGATGCAGAAACGAGAAACAGAACATCAATACAGATCTTTTATTTTTAGAATATACAAATTATATAGTGCAAAACCATAATTATGAATAGACAATTATTAGCCTATTAATGGCTTACTATATAATAACCTAAAATAATTGTATTTAAAATTTTCTGCCATGGAGAAAAATTAAAAAAATTAAAATAATTTTAATAAAAATTTATTAATTAAAGTTATTGCTATCGTACGTTCAAATATAAAGTTTAGTTAAAATAAAAAATTCTTTATAAAAATTGTTCTAAAAACATCCACGTTCGTAAACATGAAAAAAACGTGAAAAAAAAAAAAACGGTTACTTATAGGTAATATTAAAATGTTTCATATATACTAAGCTGATGATAGACTACGTTGTCCGAAAATAAAATATTTTTATCGAACTATTGGATCATGAAGGCCTTCCTTTTTTTCGTATAATCTAAATAATTTGATCCTTAAATAATTTTCAAGTTTATGTTACAAGTAATGAACGTCTCATTTATGAAAAAATAAAGTTAATTTTAATAAACGGAATCATTTGATTAAAATGCTGAATGAATTAAAAAAAAATCATTTATGATAGTAAGCATTAGCAATGAACGTAACATTTATAAAAAAATATAATATATAATATACATTTCATAAACGGAAACTTTTGATAAAAAATTTCAAAAACAGTTGATTACGTACAGAATACGCAATATTAATTACTGAATTAATAATTAGCACTTTTTATTAAATATTTTGCGTATGCATCATGTGAATTATTTTAATTTTGAATTGATTTTCATGCGTGACTGTAAATTAAACTTGTCTGGAAGATTTCTTCTAAACATCAGCCAATCACAACGCTTGAAAACATTGCCGAAAATTTGTTTTTTCCAATAGCAACACTAGAAACAAAGTAAATAAGCCAAACAAAAAATTATTTGATAGTTGAAAAAGAACCTTTACTGAAGTGTCTTCTAAACGCAAGGGAAATTGTCACGCATAATACCCCAATATTCATTAAAAGAAAGTAATGGATACAATTAAGTAAGATTTTTTTTAGTAAATATTGTATTCTTTTCCTAAATCTAACTCGTAATTCGTTTAAAAATCGATATTATTTAGAAAATTCCTTTCTCAATCTTCTTCGTCGTTGGGAAAACTATTCGTGGCACTTTGAAAATGTTACCGACAATAAGCTCACCATTTATCTTTGAGACTATAATTCCTAAGAAATCAGCCAACCATAATGCGTGAAATAATATATACATAAACAAAAAAATATGACAGTTGAGAAAAAATAGTAGCAATGATTAGCGAAAAATGTATTGTAAACGATGGGTCGAGAATAATCTTTCAAATTGTACATTTAACATACAAAATTTAAAATAAGTTTTCAAACATAACTCATTATTTGCTTAAAAATCGATAATATTTAGTAAATTCCACTCATGTTAATACCAATATTTGGAAATTGCAACTTCTGCTTCGTACTCGCTGCATTTTCGTCGTTAGGATTAACAGTCCTGACATTTTGAAATTTTTATCAAGAATAAGCTCACCACTTCTTATATTACCCTTGAAAATATTTTACTTCCGAATAAAATTTCATATGCTGGTTCAGATAACGAAAGTAAGACTATAATAGTCAAACCATATCGTAAAGAACTGAATTCGTGAACATCCATCGAATTCTCGAAATATCGATGTTGATATATATATAATGCCAATTTATTTGTAGCAGTAAGTCAAAAATTACAAATAATAACACTTTAAGAGAAAAGGAATGGAATATCATTGGAAAGAAAACTATTTTTAGGATACAAGAAACGGTAGAAAATGTAGACTACACATAACTAATTTTATTCAAACGATAATTATTTGTAATATAAATAATCTCGTAAATATCTGATTTTATAAATTTCTTTTAATTCTTTAGAATATAAGCCAAACATATTTATATAGTAGCAATATTTGGAAAGCAAATATGGCAAATAAAATATAAAAAAATATATTTTTGTGTACCATATTATAAATACAAGGAAATCAATTACATGATCCATCATGCTGATTATTAGTATTAAATTTTAAGTTTTATATGTTATATGGTACATTCATATATATATATTGCCATATATAAATGTATTATATATTATGATAAAATAATTATGAAATTTATTTATAAAAGAACATTCACCAAGCATGTGGTCTACAACATATAAAATTCCAAATTAAAAGAAAAAATGCGAATTAGTGAAATAAGTTACAAGAGGAAAATACACTCGTTTCAAATCTATACGATTGAATATTAAAGTTATATTATTTTATATATTTATTGATCGTTGCAATAAGAAAATTCATTAAAAATACAAATTAACAATGGTCATCATAGAAGCAATACTATCAAATATTAACGATGTACCATAAAAATGTCTATAAATTATTACTGTTTTATATAAATATATTATGATAAAATAATCATGAAATATATATGTATAAAAGGACATTGCGAAGTGAATGGCAAACCACATATATAAAATCCCAAATTAAAAGAAAAAATCCGAATTAGTAATATAAGTTATGAGGAAAATGTATTTGATTCCAATCTTTACGATTGAATATTGAAGTTATATTATTTTACATATTTATTGATCGTTGTAATAAGGAAATTCATTAGATATACAAATTAACAACCGATCACCATAGAACCAATACTATCAAATATTAACGATGTACCATAAAAATGTCGTACTACATTCGCCAAGCATGTGGTCAACAACATATATAAAATCCCAAATAAAAAAAAATCCGACATAGTGAAATAAGTTATAAGAGGAAAGTACACACGACCCAAATATTTATGATTGAATACAGAAGTTATATTTTTTATATATTTATTGATCGTTGCAATAAGAAAATTCATAAAAAAATATAAATCAGGAATAGTCACCACAATACCAATACTATTAAATATTAACAATATACAATAAAAGTCTGCAAATTATTACTGTTTTATATAAATATATTATGATAAATAATCATGAAATATATTTATAAAAGAACAGCAAAGTACAATCTTTCTAAATCTATACGATTGAATATAGAAGTTATTTTTTTAATATATTTATTGATAGTTGCAATAAGAAAATTCATTAAAACAAATACAAATTAGCAATGGTCACCTCAGAATCAATACTATCAAATATTAAAGACATACCACAAATATGTCTGTAAATTATTACTGTTTTATATAAATATGTTATTATAAAACAATCATGAAATATATTTATAAAAGAAGATTCGCCAAGCATGTGGTCAACAACATATATAAAATCCCAAATTAAAAGGCAAAATCCGAGTTAGTGAAATAAGGTATACGAGAAAAATACACTCGTTTCAAATCTATACGATTGAATATGGAAGTTATATTATTTTATATATAGCCACACCAAGTTATACTCGTAGTCTTAGGTTATTGTTATTTTTCCCCGAGGTTACTTAGCGACAAAAGGAAAATAAATAACCAGTTGAATTTTGTCACTACATGAAACTAGCAGCAGAATAAATCAGTTCAGATAAATATTTTACATTTTTTTTTATATTTTTACAATTTAATGTTCCCTGCGTTTATTTTACATATTTGTAACAGGTGATAACGTTACATATATATTTGCTGATTGTTGCAATAAGAAAATTCATTAAAAATACAATTTAAAAATGGTCACCACAGAACCGATACCATTAAATATTAACGAAATATCATAAAAATGTATGTAAATTATTACCGTTAATATAAAAATATTATGATAAATTAATCATGAAATATATTTATAAAAGAACATTCGCCAAGCATGTGGTCAACAACATATATAAAATCCTAAAAAAAAAAAATCGAATAGTGAAATAAGTTATAAGAGGAAAATACACTTGTTGCAAATCTATCTATACGATTGAATAAAGAAGTCATTTTTTTATACAGGTTGTTTCAGGACTAGTGTAAAAAACTTTAATAACTTATTACTGAGGTCGCTTTGAGGAAAGTTCTATAAATAACACGAAATTCTCTATTTTTTGTAATCAAGGTACTTTCGGAAAACAAGAGTTATATTACAATGTCATACCTTATTTGTATTATTTTTTTTGTTTCATAATAGATGGTTATAGTACTACTGAATATGCAGATATGATTCTTAAGTATGGATTATGTAATGGTAATGCCCGTTATGCGTCCAGAGAGTACCAAGACAGATATCCAAATAGACGCCAATCTTCCCAACGCCTATTTGCGCGCATTTTTCAGCGTCTACCTGAAACTGGATCAACAACTGTACGGGGAGGTGTACAAAATGATGACATTGCTGTTAATAATAACGTTGAAGATAAAGAGAATTTAATTGATGATGTTCTCGATAATCCTGAAATCAGCGCAAGATGCATCACTGCTCAATTACACATGTCTCACAGCACTGTTTGGCGGATATTAAACCGTGAGGAATTACATCCCTATCACTTTCAGCGAGTTCAGGCACTGCAACCCAGAGACTATGGTCACAGAATAGATTTATACAGAAGCGACAGTAAGACAGAGAAACGGAAATTAGAGAGAGATGGAGAATGTGCACAAATTTAAAGGGCTCATTGTTTAAAATTGAAAACTTCCCCCACATCTTAGAGAGATAGGGGAAGAGCACGAATTTAAAGGTCTACACAATGCTTCAAGGTCATAGAACTGACTAGGGGAATATGAAAGGTGCCGACACGGAGTGTCGCTTCTGTATGTAACTATTCTGTGCTATGGTCCTCGTTTAGAATTTTATCGCTGGTTTCTCCGTCAAAATTTAAATGATCCTGACTTTATTACCAAAGTGTTATGGTCTGATGAAGCGCAATTCACCAGAGATGCAGAAAGCAATTTCCATAATTACAATTTATGGAGCATTGAAAATTTACGTGCGACTGTTCAATCCCGTTTTCAATAAAGATTTAGCATAAATATCTGGAGGATTGGTTTTATCGACTGGATATTGATGAAAGGAAAGATGTTATTTGGAGTTGCAGTCATTTAATAAAATCCACTAATACACCTAATTTAATAAAATCCACTAATACACCAAAGTGGATTTTATTAAATGACTGCAACTCCAAATAACATCTTTCCTTTCATAAATATCTGGGTAGGAATTTTCAATACTAGATTACTACAAAATGATGTTTTAATTGACCGATTAACAAATGATGGCTACAGAAACTTTCTGGAAAATAGTCTACATGAACCAAATAGAAGATGTTCCACTTCTCGTACGACAACAGATGTGGTATCAGCATGATGGTGCTCGTCCCCACTATGGTAGACAAGTAACTGAGTGGTTAAACCCAATAGGTGGATTGGACGTGGAGGTCCAAAATTTTGGTTTGCAAGATCTCCAGCCTTAAACCCTCTTAATTTCTATCTATGGGGACACTTGAAACAAGAAGTTTATAGGGTACAAATAAACACGCGTGAACAGTTACTTGAACGAATTATGAATGCATCTGCTGCCATTCGTAACAATCAAAATGTAATTTATCGTGTACATGATTCTATGATTCGCCGATGTCAAGCATGCACACGAGTTCAAGGCGCGCATTTTGAGCGCTTCCTGTAATTATTTTCAAATTTGTTATCTTATTTCATATTGTGTTAACCTAGTCCATGTTTGGTTATGTTGTTCTGTGTTTAGAACTTATTTATTTGTCTATTTAATAATTATGTCATCCTATGTTTTGTTGTTCAAATCGTATTCGTTAATATTAATAAATAAAATTAATTAATATAAATAAGGTATGACATTTCAATATAAGTCTTGTTGTGTACCTTGATTACAAAAATTAAATTTTTGGCTTAAAATGACCTCAGGAATAAGCTGTTAAAGTTTGTTGTACTGCAATAAGAAAATTCATTAAAAAGAATACTAATTAGCAATGGTCACCACAGAATCGATACTATCAAATATTAACGATATAGGTACCTATCATAAAAATGTCTGTAAATTTAACAGTTTTATATAAATATATTGTGATGAAATATATTTATAAAAAAACATTCGCCCTGCATACGGCCAACCACATATTTAATGTCACAAATTAAAAAAATAGTAGTGAAATAAGTTATATTTTTATATATTTATTGATCGCTATAATAAGAAAACTCATTAAAAAATATTAGCAATGGTCACCATAGAACCAATATACAGCCCTATTTTTGGTTGCTATTTTCAAGGTCAAGTTAAGAAAATATTTTTTATTTTAGAACAGTTGTTAAGTTAGTTAAGTTAATTGTTATCATAACCACTGCATTTTCTTGGTTGATTTATTTAGAACAACTTTCCTGCGTCAAATCATTTAAGGCTGCGCGCCAGGCAAAAGTGTGATTTAGCAAAACATTCCCAATTTTTTTCTTCACAACTGTGAAAACATTAAAATGAAAATAATAGGACTAAATGAAGCGACATCAATGGTTTCAAAAATATATTTTTACAAATCATATGTAATATTAATAATGAGGAAAAAAATGTTAAATTTTTAAAATCAGAAATGATTATTTTCTTTATAAATGCACATAAGTGATGTATGGAGCAGTATTATGTTAAAAAGTTGATTTCATATTAATCAGAAGAAATTGCTGAATATGGCTAGATATATAGAAGTCGCATAATTTCTTTTATTTCTAATAAAATAAGCCAACACTTGAGACATTGTTAAATCTGTATCTTTAAAAACATTTTTTAAATAGATTGACAGGTAAAATAAAAAATAATTATTATATTGACTATACAGAACTTTGGCTCGAGAATCACATGAATTTTTGTGTTTTTTTTTTTAATGTAAAATACAGCGTCTGTGTGCTTCGAAATATTCCTATGTTACTTATAGGAAAATTTAGTTCACTCTTTTGCCACCACGGGCCGCATGAAATTTGAGCTGTCACGATACAATACAAAGAGGAGTTAGGGCGGAGCTTAACTTATTAATTAGTTTAGGTAGACGTAGGGGAAAAATATTGAAATACATACATGAAATATGGTTTAGATGACGAATACATAGCTATTCGTATGTTTGAAAATCAAACCAATAAGAAAGTTATTCATTCCGGGTTATTTATTGACGAAGTAAATAAATATCTAGCAACGAGATCCTCTCTCCTACGCATTAAAAGGAATTTCCGCTAAATTATGTCCAAAATACTTCAGATCCTGGACCGTGTCAAAATTAGTTTCAGCTCAAGTTGTAAATTTATCCTCAGATATAGGAAAAAAAACTAGGTTAGGTGCATATAAAAGAATAAAAATGTTTCAGAAAAATTGTAACAGGGTCGAGACTCACGTGGTCCCCTGCCAAACGACCGCCCTCTCGACGAGTTCAACCAACGACACCTCCAGCAAGTCCGACCAAGGTAGCAATTCCGGCGTCACAACTTTCGCCGGTGAACGAATGTATCTGGTGGGCACAGGTATAGCCACCGAGCAATCACGAGCGACCAAGGACACCCCGTACCCCAAAGTGGCTGTCAAGTCAGACTTCCGACGTACTTTTTGGGGCATCGCCGCCCAGAGGACTTCCAGTGTCCCTGATTTCTTCGCTGCCGTCGCGACCGGTGACGCCTCAACCGAGACGTAAAGTTCGCATGTTGGTCCCCGACGGTCAAGGGGTTCCTCGTTGGAAGACCATTTGGGACCCAGACGAGTTGCCACCCTCTTTGCGACCACTGTTTTTCGCTAAACAGAAAAACATCTAGTGTTTCGTGTCAGTTCAGTTTGTTCTTTCAGTGTTTTGTGTTTCACGATAACTCTGACTTAATAGATGGTGTGGATAACCGACCTATACTTCTATAGGGCAGTTCACTGTACTATTAGAACAAAACCGCGAATATTTTTATCATTATGGAGAAGAATAAGCGTAGAGGATTACGATGCAGAATCAGAAATAAAACACCCAAGACCCAAGCAAATACTTGTACGATAAAAAAAGTGTAAAAAACAACAAAGCTTAAGCAAATACGCCAAAAAAATATAAACAATTACGCGTAAAAAAACGCTATTATAAAAATTATTTAAAAAAATAATTATTATTATTATTAGCACTATTAAGCAGAAAAAGAAAAACAATATGAAAGTGTAAAAAGCAAATAGCTTCGGGCACTGAAGAAAACACGGGAAAACTATATACATAATGCAGAGTTCAAAAGTATGTTGAATCTGATGTATAATTGAATCTCTCTCTTCGGGAAATATGTGGTCTTCAAGTGGTGAGTTACCCTTTCCGTTACCGTTCCGTTTCGTAGCGAATTCAATTGACAGGTTTCTCGTGTTCCAACAGAATCTTTGCTTTGTTCAGTTGCGAGAAAGTTACACCCGTGTTTTCCAGTTTACTCTGTCCCGTTTCGTAGTAAGTTCAATTGTGAAGTTTCTAGTGTTCCCACAGAATCTTTGCTTTTGTTCTTTTGCGAGACAATTATAGTTAACCAACAGTATTATCCGTTTTATTCAGTCATTTCAACATTAACCTAATACACAATATTCTTTACTTATTGTAGTATTGTATGTTTGTAATAAGAGATAATATTTAATAATAGAACTTTGTTAAACAGTTTTCTTGGCATTTTTTCCCTTGCACCTCCCGTCTAGTTATCCAGGGCAAATCTATAGGGGTAGTGTGTACCGATTGACACTACACTGATGCAACGTTATACCGCTTATGACTTAAATCACTAATTTTTTAATTTTTTTTTTAATTTAGGACTTTATGTATGTTGTTAACTATATGCTTGGCGAATTCAAGCAATACCATTTGGAAAAGACATAGAAACCACATTTCACGATGTACACTTCAATGAGATGAAACATTGAAAAAAAATTGCTGTGAGGAACTTAGCCCTAAATTAATAGATTATGTAATTCAATATCAATTTCAAGAAAAATTTGTCTGGTGGAAATATCGTTTAAATGGAAGAATAATTCTTAAATATTTTCTAGCATTTAAAATAAGATAATAGCTTTGTTCGTTTCGTTATGTAGCGTCTTACTACATATCGCTACGTTTTAAGACAATGTATGCTGTCATTCGGTTTGACGCGACTATACAAAAGTCGTTGATTTCGTTCTATTCATTATTCGCTGCTAATTTAGAATAAGTTTCTGTTAGTTTTGCTTCTTACCACTAGTTGTCTTTTTATCGAACATTAAAACCTAACCTAAATATTATTAACTTTAGCACTACCTGATGAGTCAGATCTTCCAGTAATGACAGAAGCACAAGGAATTTACTTGTACACTATCCTACTTAAATGAACGACATAAAAAAATTCTCAATTAAAAATTTAGTTAGTTTCTCTGCATGTGCAATATTAGTTTTATATTACAGCCAAATCGTACAGCCACTACTACAGTAGCTGTGTTACCCTATCAGTGAATGCCAGAGCAATGGAATTGACAAACGTTAAGTATTCATTAAATTTGACAGACATCTAAAATATATAGATAATAATGTACAATAACCATCAATTTGATAAATTATTCTCAACAAAAATTATTCTCAACAAAAATTATTAAAATTACAAGTAAAAACCAACCTGACAAAAATTAAAGAAAAATAAAGTAATGCATCTATAAAATCAATGCCGAAAATAACAAAAGATTGTAGGACATTATTAAATTATTCAAATATATATTTTAAGAGGAAACTAAAATATCTGATAACTAGGTACACCATCCATTATTTACTACAAATGACTAAAACTTTATAAATTTTAAAACAAGATTTTTGAATTATGTTTTAGTATACACTTATTTACTCATGTAAGAATCGAAATTGCTTGGCGTGATATGCACCCTCAGAAAATGTTTTTTTACTGGTAAAGCCATCTATTGGATTTGTATAAGCACGAGAGAATCATACGATTTAAACAGTAAACAAGAAATCGAATTCGTCGCTGAATATATTTATTTAAGGAGACTAATTAATTTAAAATAGAAATAAAAGGAAAAATAAATCAAGAGTTAACAAAATATTTTAGAAGCTTTATAAAAAATATTGAAAGCTACGCTATAGTTTATCTGAGCCTAATATATAGAGCTTCCAAACTAGGTTTTACACTAAAAAATATATTTTCAAAAATAAATAAACATTCATGTCATTCTACATCTTTTTAGCTCTTTTAACTATACTGGAGGTTGTTCAAATAAGTAAGATCTGTAATAATTAGGGAATTAATATTACCACCAAAACATCCTTCAGCAGTTTGGGTTAATGTTTGATATTTGCTGCTCAATAATACGCATGCCTCAACGGAAGTTTTACGGCGTCAGAGTATCGTATTTTATAAAATAAGTTATTTTAGTATTCTGCGCATTCAAAATTGAAATAAGATAAAAGTTAAGTTTAAAGTAGGTCTTTTTTATAATGTGTAGAGAAATATATGGAAAGAACTGTAAATAATAGCACAATGAACATTTTTAAGTAACTGAGACTGTAACTTTTTTTTTTCAATGTTGCCTTATACAGGAAAAAATCCACTTGGGAAAAGCATGTAAAGGTTTGTAGCAGTATGTTTCATTTTAAACGAAATTTCTTGCTTAAATTTATTTGTCATTTATTTTCAGTTTTATTATTGATTTCAAAAAGCCAGTAACATATCATGGCAAATTGGATTTTTAGGCCCAAGAAAAAATACAGCTTTCAGTTGTACATTCAACAAAACTTCGTGATGTGCGATTTTACTGATCAATTGTGGTTTTTAATTTGCTTTTATTAGATCCCGTCGCCAGAAAGTAATTCTCAAGTCGATGCCAATATACAGTTTTAACAAATTTTAAAGTTTGCAGCGTTGAAACTTATACAAAACTCACGTTTCAGTGAGTAAACTTAATAAATCACAATAACCTGGAATATATTGACATAATTTATTTAAAATTTCGATAAATTTCCCACATATAACTAAACAATCATAATAGTCAACAATAATATGCAGAAAAATATGTTGCCACCACAGACCTAATCAATTTTTTCTTTACTTATGTATATAAATGGTTAGCCGATAGATTTCACACTAAAATTATCTATTCGAAGCATGTTATCATACATTCGAATTTTCATAAAAAATATTTTGTGATAACTTAGTACCTACTAACAGTATTAGGAACATAATTATATTTTATTTATAAATGTTCCACAAAATTAAATGAATAATTATATCTAGTCAAAACGGTACCCACGTTAATATTTTCGTTTGTGATATATAGAAAAAAAAAATTGTTCATTTACATGGCTATTATTAAGATTTTCAAATAATACTTTAAATTTAAACGTCACATTTTCTATGGTTTATATTTTGTTAAAAAAATAATAGAACACGTCATTCTTTTTGACATTATGTGTTTAAAAATAAAAAAATCTATTCTTGCAATTGTACTAAATAAAGTTGCAATTGGTAAATTTACATATTCACGTTTTATTTACATAGTCATAATAGTAATAAATAAAAAACTAGAACTAAACATAGTTATAACGAACCCAATAAATATGTTAGCAAATAATAAATACCTACTTCTTTTTACTTAACATTTCTACGATAAATCGAGCCTAAAATATGCCAAGCTTTACTCACCTGTGACTTTTAAAAGATTAATCGCAAACGAACTTTACTTTGTTATTAATGCCATATTTTTCATTAAATTGTAACATCTTATACCTAAGTTTTACTTGTGAAATAACTTTAATCGAAATGACATTATTATGAGCTCAAAATCTAACGATGAAAGCACAAATTAAAACCAATTAAAAAAACTTAAAATTTTAATAATACGAATGTAAACGCCATAATGGTGTAAGTGGAAATAATATATTGTTTTGTCGACATTATTACAAAAATTACTGGACTAATTATACATTTAAATTTTTCAGTTTCAATGCTGTACCGAAATTTTCAGAAATACTTTAGTATAGATAGAATGTTAGCAACATTGTCTAAAAACGATATTCAATATTTCGTTGTACTTACTGAACTAAAAGTTGCTTAGTAATCGTTATGAAAAACTAAAATGCACACGTGTTTTTCAACTTAAAAATACACAGTCATACAAAGACATACGTAATATACGGTTTAATCTTAGATTAACCTTGTATAGGGTGCTCCATAAAATTGTGTGAATACTTGGTACCAATAGGACAAAATGTAATTGTTTTAAACAAAAAGGAATGAATAGTTATATTTCGTAAAAATCTTATATACATTATTTATATATGATTACATTTTTGAAATGCACATTAATATTGTACATTCACATAGTTATGTGTAATAAACTTGAACTAAACGTCACTAATTATTTCCATAAATCATTTAAATAATCAATCGTAACATGTATAAACATATGAAAATGGAAAGGCAACACAACAAAAGTGAGAAAAACGTTTTATACGTCACCATGCGCATATTACTTTACTTCGCGATATAATATCCCTGTGAAATTAAGAAGGCCGTGCAAGGCCGCCTTTCTCTAGTACGTTACTCGATACGGATATCCATGTAATTGTAGTACAAACCGTCGTCACTATTGTCAAAAATATCGTGGTAAGGTCGCCATAACTACAAATAGGTTGGTTTTGAAAGTAAAGAATACAAAATGTCAGAATTGTAGGTGTAGTTACTTTACAACTCAGAATTTGAGTCTAATATAGTTTGAATTGTGAAGGTCGAGAAAAGTTAATTATATTAGTTTTTGCGTTCTTCTATTACGCGTGACATTATTTCCTTATTTTAATGAATAATGAAATTTAAATTACCAACAAATAGTCAGTTCGTTTTATTTTATATTACTTAATAGGTAATAATATTGTTATACAACTACAAAAAGGTATAATAAATGAGCAATTCGTTTCCTAATTTTGATTACTACATTTTTATTTTGTTTTGTAATTTAAAAATAATTGATAATCTAGCGCCCGATATTACAATGAAATAAGGCAACAATATGATTCCAACACTAGAAATATGTGTACAGAACGACATACAGGTGATTATTTTATATGATACGTAGACATAGCAAGAGGGGAGGGAAAGGGGCAGGGGGTTGTTCAAGGGGCACGCTTGCTAATCCTGAGAAATGCTGTCACATTTGGTCAAAAAAATAGCAGATACAATAATGTTTGTCTTACAAATAAAGATGTTATCACATGCGACTTAATATCGACAACTTATTGTCGATTTCCGACATTTCATATCATATCGTACAACTTTTCTCATGTGATGATAGTGTGACTCATTTCGAACAACTAGTTCTGGATCATGTTCGTAAACTTTGGGGAGAGTTGTCGATGACAGCTGAATAGTAAAAATATTCCTAGTTTCAAATAAAAACAACAGAATGTCATTTTGATAACAAATCATTCAAGTGACAATCCTGTCTTTTATCAGTGAAAAAGAATTTGAAAGAATTTTAATTGATTTAGTACAATGTTAATAAACTTCTATGGGACATAATGACCCCAGATACAAACTGGAAAAAAATAGAAGGCAGAAATTTTAACAAATCACTGATGTGTTGAAAACGTTTTCCAGACCTGTACGACATAAAATACATGGGCTTAATTATGAAAAAAACATACAGTATAAAATCAGTAATTAAGAAATACGAAGCAAAATATATAATACATGATAAAAAATAATACATAGAAAAGAAGAACGAGAAATCATAGCGAATGTATAAATATATAACCATGTTATGTTAATATAATTTAAAAATAACTAAATCATTCTGTCAATAACAAAATGAAGGAAAACACCTACTGTCAGATACAAAGACTGTACCAATTTAACAAAATAACATCGTAACAGTGACATCTTTTGTGCCGTGATTCACAATGTTGAAAATTAATTCCTACGCCGCCGGTGTAAACATTTTTTACTTTTACGCCGTCGGAGTAAAAGACAAATAAGTATCCTAAATAATTATGTTAAATAGAAAAGAAATGTCACAATAAAACCATCAACAAATGACAGATTTAAAATGATAACCTATGAAATTAACGTCAAGAAATATATTATTTTTTGAAATATCTATGTTTGAAGAAAAAATAGAATGTATTATTCGGAGTAAAAGTGTCTTTGTGTGCCTCGAATGTAATGTCTGACTCGCTACGCTCGTCGTGCAAACTTCCACGCTACCACAAAAAGTATCACTTTTACTCTTAATAACACAAAATACTATTAGTACGTGAGAATGTCACCTTGTTGAGGCTAATGAAATATTTATTACATTTATTGAAAAAAACTAGGAAAAATTCAAAATCATATTTTGGAAACTAAAGAACAGACAGTTGTAATGGATGTTTTTTCTTTTGTCAATATGTTGTTGAGAAATTTGTTTTACAAACAAAAATCACTATTCAGTCAATTTTATTACATTGGTGAGATCCTATGGATTCAGAGAGTGGAATTGAAAATCCAGCAAAAATGATATTGCGACCGTTGTAATTAGTAATATTTTGCCAGCACGATGAAAAGATCAATATGAGAAGTTATCTTCAATTTCGCGAATGGTGCGAGAAAAAGAAGGTAAGTAAAGTATCGGAAAATGTTTTACTTGAAGAGTACACTAAACATTAAAAACTATATATAGGCATACGAAAATTTAAGAAATTTTCGAAATTGGTGCCTTATTTAAAAAATAAAATGATTGGATTTTAAAATCATACTTCAAAATTTATGGAAGAAGTTGATGACAACAGGTTTATTAATGAAGGTAAAATTATTTGGTGAGGTAAAATATATGTAAATGACAAAAGTATGTTTGCTTTAATTATAGGTATTACAGGTTGTGTGTACAGGCGCGTAGAACTAGTTAAAATGATGATTGAACATACAGAAGATGCATGCCCTTTTTTAGTTATAACAGCGTCTGATACTAAAACGCACACAAAACGCACATTTGTTGTTACAAATATGAAGTATATTGAAACGTATCAAAAATACATCGCTTTACGGTCAAAACATGCTTTAACCAAGAGATTGATTTTACAATACACCAATAGTAGATATGTTAAACAAAAAGTTTGTCTAAATAAAATGGGAAAAATTCCCAGTTTAATTTCGACTTATCTCGGCAAGGTCTCACGTAACGATATTACCAGTCATTGGCTGTAGAAGAACTTCTACTACTCTTCCAGCAAATTCTGGTAGTGATATAAGTTCCCTACAACGCCACTAAGGGTGGAAATAGAAGTCAGTGGCAGAAAATTATGTGGGAGAATGTTTTACTAATAAAATTAACACTTCAAACAAGATATTAGATTGTCATACTTCTACTCCACATTCGCATGATCAAAGTACTTCCCATTGCGGAGTTAATACATCGGCGACAATTGCAACGAAAACAACATCATCAGCAATTGTACAAATTGCATAATTAATTTTCATCTACTAAATAATCAGTTGTAAAATTGAATTTATTAAGAAAAATTAATTTTTAAATTGTTTCATTGTAATTTTGCTAAATAATTATTAATATGCTATTATAATTTGCATCATTAATTAAAATATTTTTATTTATCTATATGAATTCAGTGAAGAAATGTTTTCCATTACCGTGAAAAAATGTTTTTCAAAACCATGAAAAACGTTTTCCCATATATTTCACGCACGGTGTCAAGGAAACTTAACAATTATGACAAAATTGCATACTTTATGCATAGTTATTAAAATAAAAATATTAACATTTAATGACAGTTGCAGAAAAACACTTATTTTCATAAAAGTCAAAAAATGATACATTACTGTCGACGAGCCATATTGAAATACGTCGCACTTTGAGCCAAGTATTTTCTAGCTTCGAGTAAAGTTCTGTGGAATCATGTATTAATATTTTTCCTTTGATTATATTAAAAAATAATTTTAAATTTAAGAAGTAAATTTGATTGTCTATAAATATTTAGTATTGTGTTTATTTCGTTTTGTAAAGTGACAGGAAAAAAACGACGAGATTCCTGTAGCAGAAGTTGTAGCAGATCTACTGACAAAAAATAAAAACTGATGTACAACTAGATGTTTAACTATTTACTTGATTAATCAGGGAAATGCAACTTTCACGTATCACTTTAATTATTATAAACAGATATTGAACTGTGAATATGGATTTAATTCAATTGAATGTGAAGATGATGAATTGTTTGATTTTGATATTATTTATAGCATTTCGAGAAGAATTTATGAACAGGTTAACCCCGTTTATGATTTAAGTGAACATGATTTGTTCATGAGATTCGGTTAGCTACAATCATCAATGGAAACAGTGGTTACAATATTATTCCTGTCCTGTCACTTTGATTAAATAGTGAACCAGTATGCAGAAAGACTCAGGATAAATTATGAAAATTATAGAGTATATTGAATAATGTTTCGAGGAAAGACGTGACTTATAACGTGACACTCACTGGATACTCTTTAATTTGGAGTGACTGTATAAAAACAAATTTCATGCTTTATCAGATTCTAGAGCTGTCTCATAGTTTGGAACCAAGCATTTCATATTTGACATCAAACTTCTTCCGGCTTTAAATAAAAAAAAAATTAATGATGTGCCGGTTCATGTCTATGATAATTAAATATTAGATTCTTAAGCTGAAATAATGGATTCATTTAATTATACAATTACCCATAGTATCATGGAAATGAGTGAGTATGGTAATCTAGAAATTATAATTAATTAGTATTTTATGACATTTTCTGCACATTTAAAAATGCTTATATAATTTATTTTATTTAGAATAGAACACACCTTCTATTATAAATAAATGCAGTGTAAATTTACCAAAGAGAAGAACTGTCGGACAGTATACCCAGACATCTTTACCCAAATAAAGAATGTTATGGACAACGTGACCGAGTAAAACTTTGACTATATCCTACTTACGTCTAAAGGTGCATTCACATAAGTGTTTAGTTTTAAGATTTACAATTATGTATTAAGTTTCGAAATAGCCTGACAGCATATCATTCACATAATAAGATATTTATTAGGTTTAGTAAGTGGTGCCATCTATCCGCAATTTTGCAGGAACTGGTTGCCTTCTAATTGTTTGTTTTTTAATTAGGGGCCCGACTAGCCCTAATAAAACATAAAATTGGGTTACTGTTAGCCTGGTATAATCAAAAAAAGATTCAGTGTCCTGTAATCTCATATCTTGAACTAAACTGTACCAGTCTCCCTGGAAATAACGTCTTTGTAATATTGGACGAATCCACCATCATCGTTTAGTTTTTTTATTCGTTTATTATGCAGATATAAAGTTAAAGTAGTTGCCAAAATTAATTTTCCTTTGCGATTCATTTCAAATTTGTGGTTATATTTGAAGTGACAGCTTACAAAGAGAGAAAACTATATGACGCATACTACCTGCTTTGCTATTGGTCCATTCCTAAACATAAACGTAAACCTAAACATAAAGTTTGGAGTTTGCATACTTTACGTTTAACACATGCACTACGATGCGCAGTGTGAATGTTTTCATTTCGGTACATGGCGTCAAACTTTCCTGATCTTGTAAACTTTAAAACTAAACACTTACTTAAAGCTCCCCACAAATTTAGTTCCTTTTTCACAGTTTGAAACGTACGGTTAAAACCATGCAATGGCGGCGACATTAGCTTTAAAACAAAACATGTTCAATTTCTCTATCAGTCATCTAAATTTTCATCCCCTTGATATTATGTCACTGTACTGAGTAGAGAAAACCGTAGAAACAACTTACACACATGAAATGGAACGTACGAGTAAATTCGTACGCAAAATCAACTTAACGTTTGATAATTTGGAACGCGATCAAGAAGGACGGTTGTCGGCCGCACTACGTTTTTTTGCACGGTTCCAAACTGAAAAAAGAACGAAGTGTGTGAGGCTTTTCTGGAATGAATAAATTTAATCATGTTGGGTCAAGCTGGTAGAAAACCACTTAAATGAGTTACGGTCTTGTCCTAATTATAATTGTTTATTTTTCATTTGTTAAATAATAAGTAACGTCACTATTATTATTAAAAACAATACTTTTCCATTTAAAGAAACTAACCACGGGAGAAAACGCGTCTTAAACAGAACGTGAGTAATGGTAAATTTGTCAACATTTACGGTCACACCCGATCACGATAAAAAAGGAATATAATTTCGCTTCCGTGGGTCATGTCGTGACTCATTGTGACCCGCAACTATTCATGACCCGAGCTCACCACTACGATTCAGCATACAGTCCCTGCGGCGTTGTGCAAGATCAAAGTGTCGTTGGTGGCTCTAGAAGAAGACAGATTAGAGGATATAGCACTACTAGAAATAAAGAATACAGCAAGACATCTAAAGACATTATAAATATGTGCAATACATTTGCATACATATAATCTGTAGATAATAATCTTTTGCTCGCCCCAGAAAAATGAAAGTCAATTACCTTTCTCGTTCAAGAACGAGATTAGAAAATAATTATACTGTAGAGGTTGGTATTATGTCCAACAAGATAAACGTAGGTGTACATATCAACACAATTGTAAAATAAGGCTTTACAAAAATTTGGTAATGTCAGACGAATTTTCCATGACTTTAGATTTACAATAATAATAATTATATAATAATAACACTTTTTCTAACAGTAGTTAGTCTAATCTTGTGTAATAATCACCGTAAGTTGATTGTCACATTAAAACATTGGAAACCGTTCTTTCATCTTTAGTATTGTCATATTTCGTTTTTGTCTTCCACATTCTAAATATCTCATAATTACAATTACCTAAATTTAATATTAAATATTCCGGTCTTAAGTCTTTGAGAATATCTTAGTTATTAATGGTATAAGTGTGTTACATTACAAAAATGTCATATGAGAAAGGTTTTTTGGTAGTTGACATTTTAAAATGTCATTTCATTAAAAATAGAGTATATAAGGTTTTATAAGAAACATGCTCTCTACCAACAGTTGTGAATGATTCCATTAATCTCCATCCCCTCCCATAATTTATTTCAATATACCTTACAATAATGACACTCAGTATCACATTCGAAATATAATTAAAGATTCCAACATCACTATTGCTAACTCCAACAATACAACAACTTCCGATTTATTCACTAAACTCAAAGATAAAATTGATATTGATGAACAGAAGAATGTCATTTACCAAATTAATTGTGGAGCCTGTAACAAAATATACATTGGTGAAACTTACCAATCCATATCAAAAAGAATATATCAACACAAATTTCATTGTCAGAAATTAAATAATAACAACAGCGCATTATGCAAACACCATTGTGATATTACACATAAATATAAAGAGTTTAATATTTTAGATTCTCAACCCATAAAATACAATAGACTACTTTATGAAACTTGTTACATCAATATAAATAAACACTCTGCTGTGAATTATCACACAGATTTCAATAACAATATGGAACATTTAAAACATTTATTAAAATTATACTAATTCAAAAAATGCTTCCTCTTAACTACTGTTAAATTTAAAATTACCCCCAAATTTTTTTATATAATCTTAATTGTCTATGACTGAAATTATTATTTTTCAATGTTTAATTCTTTTTCTTTATAATTAGTTGAATCAACATTTCTCAGCCGCAGCCATTAAATTAGTTTTTCGCCAATCACCAATATTGCTACAGCTTAAGCAAAGGTCAATAAAATGTTACATTGTTAGAAAAATATTGTTGGTAAGATTTTTCTAACCTATCAATATACAATTCTTCTATTTTAAACATTTTCCAGAACACAGAATTTATATATTATTACTTTCAACAATAGTTATAATCCTTCCTGATGTCAGCCCTCATTCTGGAAAAAAAAAAGTTTTATAACATACTTACTGTGATACGAACCAACAGTAATTTTTATTTTATAACATACGTATGTATATTTACCTAAAAACACGATAGTTATATAGTTATAAATACACGTTGTTGGATAAAGATATGTATGGTTTAGGGTTCTATTCCATTGAATGAAGAAAGAAGAAATTACTCCAGTCTTTACAAAGGAGGCGTTTCTATCGCCTGATTCGTAAAACCAGTTGACCAAAGTGAAATTTTGTTGAAATCAAGATCTTATTCCGTTCAGTTCAAGTCACAACAAGATAGAGCTAACACTGTCTTCATATGTGTTTTTCCTTAAGGTCATTTTTCATTTTGTAAACTTCAACAAAACACGAACGAAAATACGATATGGTCAATTGTTGATAAATTTAAAATCAGACAAGAAAAATAGAAGAACAAGAATGAAACAAACACGATATATTTAACATGCAATACAATGAACCAAGTACAGAATATACTGTTATGTTATTAGATTTTTAAAAGACAGGAATGCAACGCTTTTAAACCTAATTGTAAGTACTAAATTTCTTACCCTTTCGACTACTTCTTGACGTGTCTTGTAAAACAAAAGAAGAAATTTAAATATTATGTCTGTCATTATTCTTGTACAGAAAGATCTTCATTTGTTTTGAAATTTTTTATAATGATATTTAAAGATATATAATTTTTTTTTTAACTGAAAAAATGATTTAATCTATCAGACAAAAAATTAACTTATAACCACCTTATGAGTTAAATTGAAATTATTAAGAATAACATATTTTATATTATTTAGTGAGGTAAATAGGTTAGTGAACTATTCTGATTTTTTATTGCAAATTCTTAGTAACTGCTAGCATAATTCTTGTAATAATTAACTCTACTTTCGTTCAAATAAAAGTTGCAAATATTGTAGTAAACTATACTCACACATTATAAAATAATTTAGTATTATGTCGAATATTTGACTTTTTCACAAAGAGTTATATCGAATTATTTTATTTTATTTCATAAAAACGTTCGTATAATAACAGTATCATATTAAATCTTTTTTTGAAAAATCACGATAAAAAAAAACAAGAGTTCTAATAAAAATTACTAAATTTCACTTTCAATATTTGTACCGAAGAATGAACAAATTTTTTCAAAACTGTTGGAGACAACAATACTAAAAAGTTCTTTAAACGTAATAAAGAAACCATTCGTTGCATATACCACAAATACTAACATGTTAAAAGCGGTACTTATTACACTTCCGAAATATATCTAAGTGGTAATTAGTAAAGATAATTGAATACAATTCATAACACATTTGATTAATAAATCAGTGAGTGTAGTCATATACATATGAGAAATAAATTAATTAATAACTCAACAGTGAAATGCAATAGATTCGAAAATAAGATACCGGTCGCTATATTTAGACCGAGGTCCTACAATACGAATTTATCAAAATATTTCACAACAATAATTCGTACGAAAATATACGACTCATAATATATAACTATGAATAATTCATATATTAATTAAAAATAAAAATATTTACGATAATATATTGTTTTAAAATTATAAACTACTGTAATTTCTATAATCCAAAGATAATAAACATACTTTGAAATATGTTTAGTTTATAATAATATTAATAATACATATTCTTTTACAATTATATACTACTAGAACACCCAACATGGCAACTATCACAAAGTGCAATTATTGCTTTATCTAAGTACAATTTAAATACGCTTGACAAAAACTCAATAGCCAATGAATGGATAAAATGAATGTTTCTAGTAGCCTGATTAACCTAGATTTAAAATAAAGTGATCGTTAATTGGTTACATGTTTCTTATTTTATTCACAGGAAGTGCATATCACAGACCATTTAGCACAGTAGTAGAAACATGTTTTATGTATATCATAAATATGTTCCATTTTCTAAATAATTTTAAGGAATATGAAAACCATTACATTTTTATATTATAATGCGACAATTAAATAAGACAATAAACATTCTTTTTATTTCAAAAATATTTAATATAAACTTCAAAATGTTAAAGATTTCAACAGCCATTAGATCTCAGATTAATTAAAATTGATGAAACTGACCCTAATTAGATGTTTTCTCATAAATTAAGATGTCGATAATGCTTATCAATTAGCTCAAATTATCCATGCATGGTAAAG
The DNA here is from genome assembly GCA_035578165.1 of Stenolophus ochropezus. Lineage (NCBI taxonomy): Eukaryota > Metazoa > Arthropoda > Insecta > Coleoptera > Carabidae > Stenolophus > Stenolophus ochropezus. Next base: position 45,527,641 of record JAQOWZ010000003.1, on the reverse strand, counting down.
ATAAACAAAATTGTATTCATGAGAAAATTTATAATTGCATATTTTAATTATAAATAATGACAAAATCACTACTTACAATATAAGATAAAATTTGATATCATAAAATTTATTTTTTCTAAAAATAATTAGAAAACTCATTATTCTCATAAAAGATAAATAAAGCAGTTATTTATTAAATCATGTATTGTTTACAATATACTAAACAATTTTTTACTTTAGCAGTAATTTAAAAATGATCAACAAATGTCATACGGCACTGAGGATTATAGAAAAAATAATTTGTTAACAAATGTAAATAAAATATACGACCTTACAAAATAATTTAAAATGAAAAGTATTCAGAAAATAGTTGCAATATACTGCAATACATTTGATAAAACAAAACCATAAAATTAATTTTTAAAAATAATTAGAAAAAGCATTATTCTCATAAAGGATAAATAAAGCTGTTATTTGTTACATCATACATTTTGCAAAATATTCTAAACAAATTTTCAATTTTGTATGCCGCCCAATAAGTACACTGCGGATTATAGAAAAAATAATTTGTTAACAAATATAAATAAATTATATGAGCTTACTAAATAATTTCAAATAGAAAAGTCAAGCATTTAGAAAATATTTGCAATATAATGTATTAAATTTGATCCTACTAATAACAAAGTTTTTTGTTTTCATTGTAAATTTAAAAATTTTATAAATTGTATTAAGTTTAGAAATAGTAATTATTATATAGCAATTTAATATTAAAATATACGATTTAATTATCAATATCTGACATAGAAATGAAGTGTAACAAAACCTATTATAAAATATATCAGCGCCGTCTAGGCCAACAAAGCCACGGCTTAGAGCGCCAGAATGTAGGGGCCTCAATTTTTTAATAGTTATGAAATTGTAATAATCAAACAATTATTAGTTTTGCGTGTCTTATTAATTTACGACAATTTTGGCACTTACTTTAGGCGCTAAATATGGAAATCCGGTTGAGTATTATTAAATAACCCAATACTGTAAAGTAATTGAGCTGAGAAACATATTATGTAGTAGAGCAACCAATTTATTAAATATCCCAAATTATTGAAAATGAAGTAAACATTATCATTGCTTTAAAAATTATTTAGAATTATATTTTGCTTTGTAATATTCATACAGAAATTGTTTACTTGAATGGGTAACAATATAAAAAAAAAACATCAATAGAAGTTTACTCGCTCTCGTTATAGGATTCCCTTTACTATTCTGCGCAATATTTAGTACCAGTTGGCAAAAAGAAGTCAAGAATGAACGTTTAACATGGAAATCAAAAACTTTTCACAAAAAATTTAATAACCCGAATATGCAATTAAGAATTTTAAACGACAAAGAAAAATTCAAGCAAATGAATGAAAATAATAATGGTGAATAACCATATTTGTCTCGTACTGCCACTGCGTAAGTACAGTGTGTCTCGTGATCGGGGGATCGTTAGAAAAGGTGCTTCTGTGATATATAAAATAACAAAAGGAAGTTTAGCGAGATAAACCGCAAATTGGATTGAGTTTGTCAAAATTTCTGCAGTTTCTAGATTTAAAGGGGAAAATTTAAACCATTTTTTGCCCGAAAACGCAATATTTATTTCAAAAATTAAAACTATCTTTTTATTATTTATATAATTAAGCCTTGCTTAAATTTTATTTAATATTTTTGTTTGTCTTACTCTGTGCGAAACAATAATAATATAACTAGCGATGGTGTTTTTTTTTTTCACCTACTTGTCATATTCAGTATAATAACGTTATTTCAGTAATAGTATTTCATCAACATGACAACTGTAGTTATAATAAAACTTTAAAAATACGATGACATCTATGGTGACATATACTATGTGCATACATGAAGGGATTGAAACCAATACCGGATTGAAAAAAACAATACGTACTTTCAAGTATCGAAAGAAAATGTAAAAAGTAATGAGAAATATGTAATATTTTTCTTATATGTAAAATATTCTATGCTTTAACGTTTAAATTACATGCTCTACTCTTCTTCATTGCGAGGACTAAGAAAAAGGAAATTAGTACTAAAAAAGTAATTAAAAATTTAGTTTCGTGTTCAAAAAATATGAATCAAAAACAAATATTTTTATTTCATTAAATAAAACAAAGTTTTCTTGAGTATACTTTAGAGATATTAATAAAATATCGGAATATTTGTGTCGACTGAAATACCGATATCGAATAAAAGTATCATATTGCTTTAGTAGTACAGGCATCATCCCTATACATGTGTATAACCGACAAGGTTAATGACATTTTAGTAGTTTAACCTCAAATTTGACATTTCACATTTGATATTTTGTCTATTTGTAAAAAAAAGTTTCATTTGGACTAAGAATATTTTCCAATCACATAATGTTGTCACATGACACCTTTATTACATGACCTGAGGACTTACATGTTTAGTGCAAATGTAACAAATAACTGTTAGGAAGAAATTGTCTCTAAAAGCACTACAGAAAATATTCCCAAAATATTTTAAGCAATGAACGAGCTAATGAATAATTACTTGTTATCTGTCAATACATTATTTCTAAATCTTGATAAATTACTGAACAATTACGGGTGGAGTACTTCATGAGAAAATAATACTAGTTTCTCGATTTCCCATTAACCTTTAATAGGCATACCTTGGTTGATTCTTCAAGGTTCTGCTTAGCACAAATGTTATCCTATGACGAAAGTGTTTAGAGGAAACAGGAAAGTAAAAAGTAGACGCTGTGATGAATGTGCTGATATTTGCAAAACATTTCTGTTTGAACAAGTTGCGGAACAATGAAAGTTGCAATTTAACAAAATGCAACTTTCCGATTACATTTTGTTTTTAATTTGATATGCGATTGCTGTGTTCATTCGTTTTTGTTGAGGTTTTAATTAATTAGTGATTTTACTGTAAATGTGACATATTTTCGTTTTGAAATGAGGAAACCGTGAAGGTAGAGAATTGATAATGCGTTTTATGAGTGCATGTTAGTTAATGCACTAAATTACATTCATGTCATTTGTTCCGTATATATTAATTTTATTCATCCATAAGTAACTAATATTTTAAATTATGATGAAATAATTTTCTTGTGCTAATGTAATAATAATAACAGCCTAATTTATTTTCTGTAAATGATGAAGGAAATTCAATAAATATGTAACTTAATTATGTTACAAATATAATTTATATGTATTACATGTGACAACCAATACAAATTTATAATTATTTCATTTGTAAAATTACGTTTGATGCTAAGTTTAAGTGTATAAATAATTTATTCTAGTTGTAAACCGTAAACATAAAATTAAACTAATATAATAAATATTTGTTAATACAAATATACACATCAAAAAAACAAAATACATCTGTATTAGAATTTTGTTATATTTTTACGAAATGACTAAACAAAGAGAACTAAGTCATTCAGTAATAAGTAAATAGGAAAACATAGTAGGGTTAGTAATATTGCAGAAAACAAATATAGATGAAAAATGAACCATGAAATTGCACAAGAATTAGAAGTAGACAGGAAAATAAAACAAATGTCAATTATATCAGATAAATATGAAAATATCTGATTAAATATGAAAGTCAGATACAAAACAAAGAAGACAAATATAGTGGTTTAAGACATCTCTAGGTGGGCTAGCACCGCTTCTTTGAAGCTCTCTAGATCCTTTCATTCAGGTGGATCGGTCTCCACATCTTTCTATTTTCATTCTTCCAATTTTTTACACCTATTATTTTTAACTCTTATATTTCTTGAGCCATTTAGATCTGATCTCCCACATCTTTTCCCTCCGGTTAGGGTAGTACGAAACTCCTCGGAATACGGTGTGACTAGAACAGCGAATCAAACATGACAAACTTTGGAAATAGCTATTCTGTCAGACCTATCATCTAAATTAATGAACCTGAGTCAGAGTGCAAAAATAGGAAGAAATATTTCAGAGACTTAGCGAAACTAGACTTAGGACAAAATGTTTATGTACAAAATAAAAAAGGTACCACTTGACTCTGATGAGATAATATCTAAAGATAGTTTCCAATTCTTCCGGAGATATTCGGGTTTAAAAGGTGCTAAAAAACTGAGTGAATCTAACTATGTACAAGAAGTACTTCTTACATGAGGTAGGAGTAATAAAATGATAATTGCAACAAGACAATCCCAGAAGAATAAACAAAGTAGTTCAGAATCGATCAATCATATGAACACCTGGTAAATATAAAATTGTAATTATAGTGCTTAAACAAAAAAAGTTTGTTTGTTTAATTTGTAAAATTTTATTTTATGAACCTTAAATCACCGATACTTAAAGAATGAAATATATTCTTCAATTTATCTACACCTACATACATCAAGACGTTTGAGCAAGTACTGGAATCAGTAATATACATTTTTTAAGTTTATCGTTTCTTAAATTTATCAAGTGTAAATATTATATTCGAGAAGATTCCCAGATTTTAATTAATATCATTTGTATCGTAATAACGTAAGTTATAAACTTCATAAACTGTAGATATAATTTATATTTTAAGAAAAATATATATTTATAAAAATAACCTATAAAGCCGAGCAGACATTAACAAAAATAGTTGTTCAATCTCTTTGTTTACTTTAAAATATAAAGTTTTAAGAAAAATATTAATTTAATCACTGCAAGTATTTGCACCAAATTTATTATTTCATTAACATTATTACGAAATAGTCGTACGAATATAAATTTTTAATTAATTCTCTTAACTATTTTTAAATAATTGTTATAACTTTTAAATTATAAGAACTAATTATCTGTAAAATGTTAATAAATCAAAAAACCGCAAAAAATTAGGATTGATAAGGTGTTAAACCTGATTTTTATACTTAATTATCTTTGCCGTTATTTATAAATTTCCTTTCTTTAATTTTGACATTGAATACCGATAAGTAAATATTTTATATTTTATTACCATTAATTACGCTTAATTAGGTGTTTCAAATCGACAGCTATATTCGTATCGTATAGTATCACTGCAAAAGTAATAAATAAAAATTTTCAAATTGCAACACAATGTAATATTAACGCCTCCGAGCGAAACTAATAAGACAAGAGATATATTGACAACTGACACACGGACAAAATACCAAGACCAATTAAAAACGTCATAGTTGAAGAGATACAACTTTGCGTAAAAAGTAGATCATATCATGGTCATTGACCATCACACAATACTGACCGTTAATGTGACTTGTTACACATGTTAAACTGGAAAACCTAAACATACGAGAATTAGATATGGAAGAATAATGTATTACATAATATATTCGCATTGTTTTGTTATTTAAATTGGTGTATAAATAGGTTCTTTCTCTCACCTCTGTTTTTAACTAAGAAAGAAAAGAATTCGAACGGAACTTGTATTTTGTAGGTGTGTACAATTAATGATTTCAGAACGTGAATTGCAATATGCAAAATTTTAATTATACAAGTAAAAAATTCAATAACTTCAATGATAAGCACCGTTTAAATATACCTAATTCATATTTTGCATTAACAATAATTGCCTCTTTATTATAGCATTAATAATCGCAGTTTTAATATTTTTATTTTTCAATCTATTTTGTTCATATATTGTGTACTTATAAATGTTAAGTATAACTTTTTTCGACACATAAAATTAGCTAGCTCTTAGGCATTAGAAAAATTTGGAAAATATATTAAAGAATGTACCTTGAATAATAGTAATTAATAATTTTCTCAAATAAAGGTCCAATAGAGTCAAGTGTAATTTAAAAAAAATAACTATGCGCACCACAAAACCGACCACCATTAACAAATATGAAAGTTGTACAACAAAGTCACGAAATTAATATTTTATTTTTAACAAAGGCTGTGCTTTGTAGTAACTATTTTTTATTTACACATTTTTGCGATATATTTTATTTTTAATATATTATTTGTTAGGAAATATTTTGATCCGCAATAATTACAAAAAAAAAATAGAGACCAGAGGTGGGATTCTGTAACTACATAACGCACTCAAATAACAGTTAATTGCGTTATTTGAGTCCGTTATCTTAACAAAAGATAAATAGTATCTGTCAAAGAACATCAGTTTGTCCACTTCGAAGACTAAAAAAAAATTGTATTTTTCTGTTTAATGTGGATGGTATGATACTTATTTCATCTGAATTTAAAAATTTGATAACTACAAAATTTAATGTTTATATCTATTATTTCCATCGGTTATAAAACGCACTCAAACCATAACGGACTTAGTTACAGAATCCCACCCCTGGGTGCCTATTCTTTAACTTTTCAAAGATTTGAAGTGTTATATTGATTGACGTCTCGTGTCATATGTACAATGTTGTAATCTTAGGAACTTTTGTATTTGTAAGTTTTAGCAAAATAAATTATAAGCTGGCAATACTCCCTGGCATAATTTTCAAATTGTGCAAAATTGTCAATTGCGTCCATTTGCATAATTTCAAGATTCTCTTTAGTAATTTGTTTGTTATTTCTTAATTTGTTCTTTCTTTCAAACATTGTTGTTTCATTATTAATGTTAATTTGTTAGCGCACAAAGCAAACGTCAGTATAACACTAGTGAAATGAATAAAACACTACCCTTCGTACTACTGAATCGTTTACAAAATGTGTGACGTCATATTGCCCTGTTGTACTCAAAAACCGCTAGATGGTAGTCAGATTATAACACTTTTGAACGCGTATCACTAGTGTTATAAGTTACAGAATAAGCACCCGGGAGTGAACCAAGAAATGACATAAGAATTAGATTTTAGTAATAATAATATATCAAAACATTTTATAATTATATTATAATTAAAATACCTAGGACATGTATCAGAAATATGACAATTTGTTATGGAAGTCGGGTTTAAAAAAATATGCAAAATGCATGTTAAGTTCATGTTTGCATAGTTTTAAGAAAATCGAATAATGCTTATGCAAAAGATATAACTGCATAATTTGCGAATTTTCAATATATGGTAATTTAATTTTTTACTTTAATGAAAGACTGGAGCACTTTATTTCAGAAGAGATTAGGTATAATAACCAAATAGGATACTAGCTAATTTATGATTATATGACAATCTACCCATCAATCAAATAATTTACCCTACGCATGGTAATTTCACCCCCTCTTTAGTTAAATTCTTCAACTAACGATCACTAATAGTTTTTTGAATCAGTGTCAAGTGTTTTAGAGATTGTGAAAGAACCATATGATAGAAATCTTGTACCTACGGAGAGAGTTTGTATCAAAAAGGTAACTGAAGAATAAAAAGGTACTTATTTATGGATTTTATAGTAATATAATATTTTATATGTATAAAATGAATAAACTTGTTTTTAATTTGAAATAAAAGAAAGAATGTAATAGCTTTTGTACAGTAAAACTAGTAATACAATGCACTGTATCATCTTTGGTACTTTACTGTATATTTTGTTTTATAATATGAATCACCCCACATAATAAGAGCATAAGTGCATATATTTCAGAGCATATTTTGTTATATTTTTAATACATATTTGCATGCACATTTTTTATTTTTCAGTGCATATTTTCCGAAATACTCATCAAATAGTAATTAGAACTACATTACTTACAGATATTGCCATACTTTCAGTTGGCAATAATATGAAAGAATCAACGAAAACACTACAATAGTAAGAAAATATTGTAAACAGTCGTGTTCACATATTATTAGATGTACAGTTTTATAAGTTTATATATATTAGTTATTAAGTTATTTTTTGTATACATCTTTCAACTTTGTATTTATATTCTTTTCCATTCATGAAATTCAAATATTCGAGGTATTATTCCCAAATGTAATATGCTGCACACATAAAATTCGAATTCGCTTTCAAAACCAACCTTTGTAAAAACTGACAACCTCTGACCCACTTCATCTACCCTTAACTTTTTAAAACACCTCCATCCTAAAACCGTAAGAAAATCCTCATAAGTCAGAGAACGTAGATAAGAGTCAGATCAACCTTTTCGAACAAGCAACTACAATATATCATCCTAACGCAGCAAGCTAACAAAAAAAAATCATTAGTAATATTATAATAAATAAAATTAGTTAATATTCTGTGTTTTACCAGAACTTGGGTTACGACAACAATTATAAAAAAATAATGAAAACAACCAAAAATTCTGAACAATAAATTTAGGACGTCTATGATTTATATGATACTTTTGAATTGTTGAACTTATATTTATCACTTTGCGCTTAAAATATAATTAAAGTAATCCCTCATTTATGTTTGTATAGTTACGTCTATCAATTGTTTAATAATTAAAATTTTATTTAATCAAGAAGAGGTCCCGTAAAGTCGCGTTTCCTCCACGGTCACCTACAACTGTGACTGAGTAGCCGCGGCAACACAATTCCACAACGTGTGGAAAAAAATATTATATGGTTATATCAGTGTTGGTAATGAATTATCAGAATGAGGAAATTCTAGAACTCTTCGTACTTCAAGAACGTGAAAAAAAAATCAGTCAAATTAGATAAAAATTGACATTTCCGAATTTTCATCACTAAAATCAGAATTGGTTTTATCGATTGGAAATTGATTAAAAGAGAGTCGTTTTTGGAATTGCTGTCATTTAATAAAAACTACTAATAAACCGACTTGATGAAGACTGATTTATAGTCGAAACGTCGGTGTATTAGTGGATTTTATTAAATGACTGCAACTCCAAAAACGACTTTCTTTTACTATTAATCAGTTTTGTCAATAATCATGATTTATTTTAAAAACACAAGTCATAAAAAAAATCAATATATATTTTTTTAATTTTAAAAATATTTGTCATTACACTTTTTTAGCAATATAAATATTTTATTTCATTAACTAAAACGAAATCTGTAATAAATCCAAAAAGGCGGAGAAATTGATGTTCTTACTCGAAAATTACTATTACTGAAAATAATTCAACAGAATAAAACTAGAAAATGTAATATATCAATGAAATTTTACTTCATTTTTTAAATACTTATTTATTCTTCTGTTATATGACAATCAAAGTAATAAAATATAATATAATTTTAAGATATTATTGTACACAAAACATATTTCAGTTGTTATTAATAGTTTTGTACAAAGCCAATTCGTTTATAAACGGAAAAGAAGTAAAAAAAACATTATGTATAAATTCAACTTATTCATCAATTTGGAATATCATACATATCTGTCAAAAATCACAAATTTACAATTCCGAAAAAGAAATAACGTCCCAAATACATACGAACCAATTGTCCACATACTGTAAACGCTAACGATTTGTTTGTTATTTAGTGTAAACGTATCATTCCTATACAATGATTGACGTAATTTTGGCCTGGCCTTGTAGGCAATAAAAGGACTATAGCCAAAGGGCACCACTCCTCCACATCCGTACACAAGCAGCAGCAATCTAAAATCAACAATTAATAAAGGCTACACACATGAGTGGCACTCACTATTACCATTGCATTATCGGACAACGCACATTAGATTGTGAAAAAATTGTGTGTGAACTTTGAAAAACCGGATATATTACAAAAAGTGTTACACAGGAATTAAAATGTAAACTACAATCATTCAATACATCTATATCTAGCATTTTTTGCATTGATAACTGAAATTAATATTACTCATATTACACTGCTAACAGAAAATTTAGATTACTGAATCAATATATTTTAAATATGTTGTTATTTTAAATTATAATTGTATTCAATTGTGTCAATTATTTAAATACTAACGATATAATAGAAGTGTAAAGAAATGAAATGTTAAGAGCAGAATATCCACAATTCAGAAGAAATAAAAAAATGAAATCTTATTAAAGCCTAATATTTTACAAAACACATGTAGAGAAGGTTGAGCAAACAAAATTTTAGAATTTACGATAATAGTTTAAAAATGACAACAATTCAACATAAAATTAGAATGCATCAATCTGTGTTAATAAAATTTTATTCCCTATTTCTACGTAAATTGTCGTCATGAAACAATTATACAGGGTGTTCATTTTAAATGGGGCACCATTGCTATCTCGAGAACTGTAAGAGCTACGAGGTCGGTTAAATTAGCAAACAATTTCTATTTTACAATACTATTAACATGAGATAAACAATTTTTTTATTAAACCAGTGGTTCTCAAAATACAGGTCCCAACTTTTTTATTTTAAATGTGAACCTATATTTTTTATTTGCTTATTCAATAGAGAATTTTATTCTGAATTCAATGATATAATATTATCATACTCTAACATAACGATTTTTTTGAGAAAAATGCATTTGAAATTTTATATTAATTTTTATAATATATGACAATAATAGGAGTGCCATGACGGAAAAAACCGAATACAAGTCATTTTTTAACCTGCAATTAAAGTGCCTTGAGAGAAAGAATATACTTTTATTCACTTCTTTCTGTCGAGGCACTCTAATTGCAGGTTAAAAAAGACTTGTATTTCTTTTTTTTCCGTCGTGGCACTCTTATTATTGTCATATTTTAATCATATTAATATAAAACTTCAGATGCATTTTTCTCAAAAAAATCGTTGTGTTAGGGTATGATAATATTATATCATTGAATTCAGAATAAAATTCTCTATTGAATAAGCAATTAAAAAATATAGGTTCACATTTAAAATAAAAAAGTTGGAACTCATATTTTGAGAACCACTGGTTTAATAAAAATTTTGTTTATCTCATGTTAATAGTGTTGTAAAATAGAAATTGTTTGCTAATTTAACCGAACTCGTAGCTCTTATAGTTCTCGAGATAGCAATGGTGGCCCAATTAAAAAGGAACACCCTGTATATCATTGCGAGCGAACGAGAAATTTAAAACACATTAATAGACTTATTTTGTAAAAATTTCATGTAACGAATCGTTTTAACGAAATTCTGTACTATGGAATTCGTTATTTACATTTAACTAAAATCGTTATTTTCCTATTCTGTAATACGGAAATTCGTTACTACGGAATTCGTTATTTACATTCAGCGATAATCGTTATTTTCCTATTCTGTAATATCTTTCGTTCAAATCTACCGATATATTTCATTCGTAACGAATTCGTTATAATTTTTATTTAAAAAATTGAAGTTGATAATGCTGTTTGCTACATTCATAGTGCTTAAGAATATTTTTAATTGATTACAATGTACATTGCAGTTTTGAAAGTAGTTGTATTATTTACTATCTTATTATTTTACTTTATTTTTCTTACAAATACAATAGGATTATTATTTTTTACTAACAATATATACATACATATACTTAACGATAAATTCATTGTTCTAATTAATGTTTGTTTTTAAAACTCAAATTCTAAATTGTTTATGTCCATCTGATTCCAAGTTTCAGTTTTTATCATTCTTGTTATTAATAAATTTATTTATTATAACAGTAAAATCAGTATTGCGATATTTTTTTCAAAAGTGCAATGTTAAAACAACTTACTGTATCAAGGGATAATCGAAATAATATAGTAATATTTTCTGCTGGAATAGGAAATGTATCAATTCTACCTTTCTGTACATACAATAAATTAAACCAGTCATTTATTTTGTCTTATATTTGAAAATTGTTATTTTTATGATTATTCTACTTTTCTTAGTTTGCATTTGGTATTATTTAAAAAATATCGTGGCGACAAATTTCATTATTGTTACAAAATGTATTTAATAAAAATCGTTATAATGTTTTTGATATGTAAATTGAATTATTGTTTACAGAATACTATTCGTTGTCATAACGAAAGCATAAGATTAGACCTATAACTTAAATTTTGCCCCAATTTTACTACATTTTCAGTAATAAAATTTATTGTCTTATATACATATATTCATTTTGTATATCGTAACAAAATCACATTAGTTGAATATTGAATTAAATTTATTTTCCTGTTGAAATGCAACATTAATATAAATGATTGCGGAAACTTTACAAATCTACAACTTAATTATATAGAACTAGTTTTAATTTGTATTTATTACAGTTATATGAATCAGTTACTACAAATGAAAGATTTTATTTAGGAAAGGAAGAAAGAAAAAGTTTTTATCACATTTCGTTGATGATTTATATTCGAATAGAAAATATGTACATATATTAGGTTTTGTAAGGTAACATACCATATCAAAATATTAAAAGAAAAAAACCAATATAGCAGAGGTTCGAAAAAAAAATCACAAACCTAAAATCAGTTCTTGCTAAACTCTACTCTGAGAACAAACTGAGGACAGAAAATACGAAATGAAACAGAAAAGAGGGACAAAAACTAAATAAAATAAAAGAAATTTAATAATTATGCATGAAATGATAAACTACGGTCATTATTTGTGTTGAATATACTTCATATTTATGAATAAAATTTATAATTAATTATATCTAATATATTAATACAATAAAAATATTTTATAAATTTTACATATACTAATTGGTTTGTTAGTAATGAATATGTATACATATTTTTATGTTTTATAGTTTACATGTATTATTATAATTAACATAGCGTATCTAGAATGAGAAAAGGACGATTTTTATATGTAATTTGTAATTACAGAGAAGAAGATATTAAGATTTCAAATTCACTTTAAATTTCATATTTTCCTGAAGTATTCCTTTCAAAACAATTTAGTTATGAATTAGTATACAACATTATAGTACATTTTATGCAACACTTCTAATTAAATGTACTTTTTTCTTTAAGATTCATACATTGCAGAAAGGTGATTCAGTTATTCCGGGGACAACAAACAAAAAAAAAGTGGAAAGTGCTAGTTTGCTAACAAACACACAGCAAGAAGAGTTGCAACGCTAAAAGAAATATAGGAAGAAGAAATTAATATGCGAGTATGTATAAAAGCTAAATAATCTTATTTTTTGACACGGAATATACCAAAAACTTATTTAATATTTAAATGCAATAGTGTCTCGAAGCTTGGGTACGGCATGAATTATTAAATACATACATAAAATACATACTAGTGTAGAAAAATGTTAATCTTACTAGTTGGTCATATCGGATTCTAAATAGGGTATCCAACTATCTTAAACGAAAAAGGAACACATTTGATTACTAACAAAATATGTTCAGTGAAATGACACACTACTAGCAGGTTCTAGAAATATTTCCTTTGATTTGATTTAATCATAAAATTCACTTCACTTTATCTGAAGAGTGAGGGTACGAAGCATCTTAGCTACCCACAGAAATGTAGCATCGTAACTACCTGTTATCGAGTACATAGCGTATCAAGTAACTAATGTATATAATATAATGTTAATATCAATCGACCATTATCAAAAATTATAAATAAATTTAAATGATCGATTGTATTTTATATATTTACCATCTAAATATGCAAGTTACTTTTACAACATACATAATAAAACAAAATAGTACATAAGATATTTTTTTTATTGAAACACAAAAAGATGGACGAAATCAATATATATGGAATAGATTTCATTTATGTTAAAATAACTAAGGTACCTGCAGGTAGTAAGGCCTAAGAAACAAACATTGTATTTTTAATACGATCATGCCACAAACGTTCCACTAAAAAAATTATTAGACCTAGAAAAGTTAATTCCCGCGCACTCTAGTCAAAACACCACTCGCCGTCATCAGTGTGGTGTCAATTTTCTAAGAAGTAGAATCAGTTAGGAACAACCGTACTTCATTTTGATAATATTATAGTAAAACATCTTAAGTTATTTTTAGAATATTCCTATAAGCCCGATTAATTATATGTCCTATACAAAATATATAAAAACTTAGGCTAACGCCAATCCACGTGGTCCAGTGCTAATGAAAAATCATGGGTCAATTGCGGATCACGTGTTCTCGCACAAATTATTTCATAATTATATATGTGGTAGATAATGTGGAGACCGCTGTGTACTTAGACCTATCAAAATGAAAAAAACAAAACTGATAATTCACATTTAAAAACAGGATGATATTGTCATAGTTGTGAGGTGGATAGAATGACAAATACAGGGTGTTTACGGTCTTTTTATTTTATTTTTAATGGGTGCTACTACAGGTCGAAAGAAGGCGAAAAATATTAAAACACCTTAATAAAATATTTATAATAAAAGAGATGAATTTTTTTAGTTTTTATAAAGGGGAGGTAAATTAATGTTGAAAAACGTTGTAGTAACCTAGGCAATGACAAATTTCTCTCTTTTGTTTTTTAATTTGTTTATCTCTCAGTTGCAGTTTATTACAATTTAATTGTGCAACGTCTGTTTCTGTGTGATTATTGTTATTAATTGTATAAAAATTGAACAATATACCATCGGTATTCTAATAAAGAATTAGTTGACATGATGCTTATTTATGGGGAAGTGCATCAAAATTCAACTGCAGCAAGTCGTCTTTACAGAGAGCAATTTCCAAATAGGCAATGTCCTATACCTCAACAGTTCACTAATTTAATAATACGTGCTCTTGATAATGGTGATCTGCGAAATAATCAAGGGCGTGATGGAGGTCTTGGTCGGTTCCGACGAATTTTAGATGCGGATGTACAAATTTTAAACTTCGTTGACGAAAATCCTTCAACCACGACAAATTGCTCGGCAAATAGGTGTCTCAAATCGCTTTGTATGGCGAACACTACGCGAGTATCAACTACATCCGTTTCATGTACAACCTTAAGATCATCCTCAGCGCGTACGGTTCTGTAGATGGTTTTTGAGCAAAAATGAGGAAGACCCTAATTTTTCATTGAGTGTGTTGGCGACTGACGAAGCTACGTTTACTCGTAATGGCATAAACAATTGCCACAATACGCATATCAACTTTTTTCAACATTAATTTACCTCCCCTTTATAAAAACTAAAAAAAATCATATCTCTTTTATTATAAATATTTCATTAAGGTGTTTTAATGATTTTCGCCTTCTTTTGACCTCTAGTATCACCCATTAAAAATAAAATAAAAAGACCGTAAACACCCTGTATTTGATAGTGCGCCAGATGCAATACATGGTATCATGAAGAATGAGTTGATTTATCAGCACAAGATCTTGAAAGCCTTTGAGTGCCGTGATGGTTGTTAGGCGAGAAAAAATTATCGTATTTTTGAAAGATTTCGTTGGGAAATTACTATTGGACTGTCCCTCCAAATGAAGTAATTACATTAAATAAATTTTATGTTGTATTTTAATTAGTGGAACTTGTTGATGTAACACTATTACTGATTTTAGAAGCTGTGTTCCTTATGTTATAATAACAACAATGTATAATTATAAAAATACATCCTAATAAATATAAAATACGCATTTTATGTATTAATTTTAAAATTTTAATAAAACATGTTGCACCTAGCATAATTATGTTTTCTGCGGCTAATGTTTGAAATATTATTTACACTCATAATCTACATGCATTAATGATTACTATAAAAGGCAATAATTTACACAGAAATATGAAAAATGCATTTCAAGGCATTTATTTAATAGTAGATAAATAATTTAATTTATTATCAACATGATTGAAGCGGATAACTAATATGGAAAGCAAGAATATTTTTTGTAGGCAAAAAGTGACATTATGTTTTTGTCACGGTACTGAATAAGCAATTTTATTATTAGCTGACAATTATGGTAGTTTTTGCATTGAACTTGAACAATTCCTTATACTTGGTTAGAAAATCAATCTATGTTAATGTTCACATAGGAAAATTGGAACTAATTATTGTAAATTCTAAATTAGTTATACTTAAAACAAGCAGCAGTACTGCTTATAAACGAAATAAGAGACAAGACAGAAGTGTATGAGTTTACAAAGTATTACATGGGATTTTGTTAAGAGTGACTATTTTTATTTTTTAAACATTGTGTAAAAAAAAAAATATTTGCTGAGTCATTCCCATCTCCGAAATTAAACGAAATCACTTAGAAAATCAATTTACACTTAAACATACGTTCTAAAAAACAATGTTAAATCATAAAATTAAACCAACTTATTTTAAATAAGTACAATATTACCGATGAATCCATCACTTTCTTGTTTTCTCTCAATGCAATTCTTTCAATATAATATAGTATCTAACATTCATGAAGTTTGTTGTTGGCCAGTCAGTAACTAAAAATGGAATTGTAATTGAAAAATTATGAAGTTTGCAAACATATGCTAAATAAGATTCAGTTAAGTAACACGATAATTTTTATAGCGTTATCCGGTTTTAACTCTTTGAAAGTGAGGTTGCCGGCTTCTCAGTGGAGAAGGGGTGATTCGGTACATGCGCCAGGAAGTCTTAACACACTGACTGACCTACTAGATTACCATAGGTGAAATAGTAGTGGAATATGTTTACCATCTTCAGGTTGGTCCCGTAAGAGATACTGGGGAAGGGTGTGGCAAGAAAAAGCGCTATATCAAGGATATATTAACAGATCAACTGCTTATATTAATCAATAAGAAGATAACACAAGATACAAATAAAGAAACAATCTAATCAATTATGTGCATAAATATAAAACAAATATTGTATGAATAGGAGAGACACCCACTGCAATAGCAAATAACTAAGCACTAATTAAAAACAATAATAAAAAGGGAAATGGGCATAACAGGCAGCCAATACCCTGTGAATCTTCCCCTGGATCCTAGATACTACACTAACTAAATGTCTACACTGGCCCAGTTTACTTAAAATATTGGCGAGATTCCGTCATACAGAATAGTAGTGAAAACGACTCAAAAGAGAGAAAATGACACATGCAAAAATAATGAAATAAATGAAATGACTAAAGGTGTAAACAGCAAATATTTATACTCACACAACCAATAACAAAGCTGTAACAAGAGGATAAACATATAATAGTCCGAACGATGGTAAACTTTTAAATTTACAAAATAATAATATTAAAGTCAAGATATGACAAAGTAAGGTTGGCAAACACTATAACCCAGGCTATACGACAAAAATTAATGATCATTAATAGATGATACTTAATTTAGTTGCCATGTGTCATACTATCATTTAGGTAAAGATCATTTCAAACTACATAATGAGGATGTGCCGATGAAATTAAGAAACCGATCATCGGAAGCGTTCGGTTGTTATCGCAAGCCGAATAACAGTTGAGGTTGTTGACGATTGACAATGAAGTATAGTGGCATGGATAATACTCTAAATTTAGAAACTACTACTTTAAAAACTCTCTATCTTCATTTTTGTCAAGGGTATATTGTGTTTGCAAATGTGCAAGAAATTTCAAGTAATGTCCGTGTGTCAAAACAATAAACATTACACGAAATGATTTATAAAAATGAAGCTAAATCGGATAGGTTAAGTGTAAATACAGTTTCAATGCTTGAATTTAAACACAAATTACTTTTAAGAATGAAAATTAAAAAACATATAATAATGGTTTGATTATTAAAACTGACAAAGGTACATAAATATTGAATATAAAACAAGGTAAAGTTAAATGTAGAAGAGAGTGGGTCAATCTCTCCTTCAGTCCAATGGGAGCGATACATAGGTGTCCAAGGTTTGGAAATATGCAAGAATGAAGTCTGTAATTCTAATGCAGTCGTACATAGCGTCACAGCCTAAAAGCCCTAATCAATTCGGTAATCCTGAAACGAATTTAGAATGAAGAAAACTGTAGATAATCTCAGAGCCAAGAAATGAGATGGCTACAAATGCCTTAAACTAGTGAGAGATCCTGAACCATAGCAAGTACTCAGATCTATACACACTTTCTTTGTGGAAAGCACAATTCACCAACGCAATTGGAACACAAGATAGGTTTGTAGTGTCGCAAGTAAACTGCCAGGTCTCCGGTGAGCACCTGAGAACTTCGCAGAAGAGGCACAATGGTTCAGTCCTCGGAAGCAAACAATGATCAAATGAAGACGAACTTGGCCCTGTTGGGTATCCAAGTAGAGATAGATCTCGTGAAAAAAGCTTTCAAAAGAGAGATCAAAAATACTCTTCAAAAAGCGAAGAGGAAGAGGAAAGGTACCGGAGGAGACATAGGTATTAAATGGTAGCTCTGAACCGTAAACAATGAGAGTTATGAGACTGATAGCAATATCTTCAGTACTTGATAATATCTATATAAAATAATCTACATAGTTTATTACTAGTTTATGTAGTTCACTTTTTTTAAGAAAAAAAAAATCATTTAAATATGTGATGCTGAAAAGAATAGGCATTATCTTTATAATGTTTTCTAAATGATAATTGTAAATTAATTTAAACTTCTTAATTTAAATTTCTACTTCATGGGAAGCAATTAACACACGATCGATTCTTTATTATGTGAATTACTATAAATTAACCATGTTTATAATAAAAAAATTCAAATGTAATTTTCTATTGCCTGTTTTCCATAAACTTGATGATTGATGGAATTTAACCAGATCAAAACATCTTATGATATATCTGTAAATATCATAAAATTAGCGGATTATTATGGTCAAAATTTTTTGCACAAATTATTTGCTGAATCCTAAGCCAAATACATTTCAAGAAATTAAAAAATAAATAAAATATCTTCAAATTATTAAAACAAAAACAACTTATTGCACAATTTGAATTATTTGAACTATTTCCATTGAACCGAAACGGTGCATAATTATTATATTTATCTTCGAAGAAAGGTTATTTTAAAATTTCGATATAACTCCTAATATATCATTTCATAAAAATAGCAGTGGGTGTATTTACTTTTATTTGAGAACAATAGAATTGTTATCTCGATCTCGATCAATCATGTACGAAATCCATGTGCAACAGCAACAAGCAACAAGCTACTTTCGATTGAACCCACGGTGTGGCATAGCTGGTGCCGCGGCTTGCAGTTTTCCTCTGGGTAATTACACGTTGCTGTTATGGGATTGAGACAAGGCTGTGATACAGTTAAATGGGAGGCGTGGCGAGATTGCGTGTATGCGATAATGAGACATATGTGTTGCAATCAATGTAAATCAGCTGATGAATAGATGAAGAAAATATATAGCAGCTTTAAATGACACTAGATTAGTAATGTGGTCGAGTAGCGAATAATTTATTAACTAAATTGACTAGAGTTAACCAAAAATTGTTTGCATTAAACTAGTCGTCAGTCATATAGTAAACTAAGGAATCTAAAGGGCACATTGGACATGTCCCTGCCCTCTGGACCGCTGATATTTTTTTTAATTTACTCATTAAACTGTTATGCGAGATTGGAAGAACAGTCTACAGCAACGTGTGGCTTCCCAAGAAATGTATTCTGAGGGAAACAATATTGATTTACTAATTATATTAGACTAAAACATTTTTTAAAAATCAGTCTTATTACTTAATCGCGTATCTATAAAAAATTTCGTCCACATATGATACTTAAATAGATATGATTTTTTAAAAACAAATGTTTAAGTGATAATTAAAAATTAACTGTGTTAGAGCATGTGTGGGTTCCAATATAAACTTCAAATTCAAAAAGCAAAACGAAAAATATTATTTTATGTGGCTACAAGTAACTATAAATGGTTAACAGACTTGATAAAAAGTATAATTTTTCTATATAACCGATATGACTTCAAAATAGTTGTTATGATTAGGGTTGCGAAAAATGATCGAACAGATCGATTTGATCGAAAGTTCGACTGATCGTTCGAAATGATCTCAATAATAAAAATATCGATCTGATCGTTTGATCGATCTGATCATTTCATCGTTTGATCGATTTGTTCGTTTTATTGATGCGTTCGTTTAATCTATATGATAAATTATTTTATCGTTTGGTCCTGATTGATTAAATCGATTTGATCGAAAGTTCACCTGATCGTTCGAAATGATCTCAGTAATATAATATCGATCTGATCGTTTGATAAATCTGTTCATTTAATCGTTTGATCGATGTGATCGTTTTATTGATCTGATCGTTTAATCTGTATGATGTATTATTTTATCGTTTGGACCTGATTGATCAGATCGATCTCCATTAATCAAATTACTCTTCAATGTTCAGCTCAATATAGATTAAATAGGATACGATCAACCTTTCAATATGCTTAATCTGCAGCTGGGCTTTTGGTATAATGCTTTCAACTTTCATTTTATATTTCCTATTGCTCGTATTTTTAATTGGATATTGAACTTCGATTGCAGTTTTCGTAATGAAGATCGATCGATGAAGATAAATCAAAAATAAGGATCGATCAGATCAGTCAAGATCGATCAGATCGATCTAATCAAACTGGATCGATCTTTTCTGATAAATCATGATCGATCGATCGAGAAGATCGATAAATAATACGAATCGATCATTGATCATAAATTTCCCTGATCGCACAACCCTAGTTAGAGTGTAGTATAAGTACATTTCACATTAATATTGCGTTTTCTAATAATAAATATAAATATTTTTTCCTCAGAATAACGAAAGCGACGTCGCTATGACGAAGAGGGTAGAAGAAGATAAAAAAAATTAATAATGATAATATTTTAGAAAAAGAAGACGAATTAAAAAAATAAAACAGAAAAAGGAGAGAAAAGCAAAAATTAAAAAAAGGTATAAATTACATAAAGTTATTATTGATAATAAATTGAAACTAATTTACGACATTGTTTACAGCACAAAACAAAAACAAAGAAAAAAATGTAAACAAACCGACGCAGGGGAGAAATGTATATAATATAGTTCATAATTATTTATAAAAAATATAAAAAAAACGTACATTTTGCCTTTCATTTTTAATTATAATACACAGTAATATTTTTTAATAAATTTAATTTCAATACTAACTTCTTCCAAAAACAATTTAAACAATTAAAAATAATCTTTTAGTGCGAATAAATACATTTTTATTATTTTTATAAATTGTTTACATGCATCAAAATTGATATTGTTCCGTAATTTTCAAAATACAATAGGCTTCACTTTTTATTGTTCTGGAATAAATCTAATTACATCCAAGGAGAACTACATATTTTGACAATTCTTTTGCAAAGGAATCACGTATTACAAGTGTTGCGCAAAGAATCTACATTTGACCAAAAAATGCTAATATTCTATAAATTAACAAATATGTACATATTTTATTGTTGTAAACGTTTTCATCTAAAACATAATTGTTATTAAAAATATAAAATATAATATATAGGTACCTACATTTGTATACAACCAAATAATTAATTAAGAATATATTGTTATTATTTATGCAATAAAACTGCATTTATAAACCTGCCTGAAGTTTGTGGTTCAATATTCGTTATATTGTTATAATTTAACATTTACATATTGTAAAATATTCCTCATTAAATTATAAAAGTAATTAAAATTAACTATAACTGCTTTTATTTCTACTCGATGATTAAAATAAATAAAATATTCACATCTAGAAGCAATCAAACTACTTCTGCAGCTTCATAAAGATATAAATGAACATAGCAACAGCTAAGCATAAATGTAATAATGTTTTTTTGGGAATATAAAAATGTATCAGGTTATAAATTACGGTGTTTTTCATATTATTTATATTTATAAAATAAAAAATTATTTTTAAAATAATACATTTTTATACATTCTTAAACTAACTTCATACTTATTGTGTCAAGTGATGACAGTTACGTTCAGTCAAACTGAATTCTTTATAAAATCTATTGATGCGACTGTTGGCACTTGGTGGAACATGATTAAATAAATAATTAAATAAAAACGCTTGGTTTTTGTTCCACAAATTTTAAACAATAATCCTTTATTGTACAATTTCGGCGTTTATGCCATCATCAGAAGGAATGAATAATACATTGTACAGAAAAGTTCTTATATACAGGTACTTATTACTAGTGGGGGGTTGGTGATTTCGAAATTTCTTTAAGTACAATATCTATGAACGGGGAATTTATTATATCTAACTGTTCATTCATCAGCTTAGTGCCTGAGTTTAGGGCTTTCTTAATCTCTAAGGCTTCCAAGAAATTAAGTCGCAAACCTTTCTTCTCTTTGTGTAAAATTGTCAAATTGTTGATTGTACATTTATGATTAGTATCAAACAAATGTTTAGCTACATTAGAATATTGAATTTTGTTTACATAATTATTACAATGTTCCTTAAATCTAATCTTAAAATTACGTCCTGTTTGGCCTATGTATACTAAATTACAATTATTACATTTTATTTCATATATACCTGAATTTAACAGTGGGTCCTTACTGACTAATTTATTATTAACAAAAATATTTCTTAGTGTATAATTATTATAAAAACCAGGAGTGATGTTAAATTTTTTCCAATCATTAGCTACACTAAAACTCATATCCTTAACATAATTTAATTTTTTATAAACACCTTCAGATTTAGTTTCCTCAGATATGGGATAAAAGGAATTTAATATTCTTTTCTTATTTTTTCGTTTTAATAAATTAATAATAACTTTACTATCATAGCCATTATTTACAGCAATCTTTAAAATTATAGACAATTCTTTATTATAATCTGATTCACTCATAGGGATTTTTAATAAACGATCAATTAAACTATGGAAAGCTGATAATTTAATATTCCATGGATGGTAAGATCCAGTCATTCCTTCAAATTCTTACCATCCATGGAATATTAAATTATCAGCTTTCCATAGTTTAATTGATCGTTTATTAAAAATCCCTATGAGTGAATCAGATTATAATAAAGAATTGTCTATAATTTTAAAGATTGCTGTAAATAATGGCTATGATAGTAAAGTTATTATTAATTTATTAAAACGAAAAAATAAGAAAAGAATATTAAATTCCTTTTATCCCATATCTGAGGAAACTAAATCTGAAGGTGTTTATAAAAAATTAAATTATGTTAAGGATATGAGTTTTAGTGTAGCTAATGATTGGAAAAAATTTAACATCACTCCTGGTTTTTATAATAATTATACACTAAGAAATATTTTTGTTAATAATAAATTAGTCAGTAAGGACCCACTGTTAAATTCAGGTATATATGAAATAAAATGTAATAATTGTAATTTAGTATACATAGGCCAAACAGGACGTAATTTTAAGATTAGATTTAAGGAACATTGTAATAATTATGTAAACAAAATTCAATATTCTAATGTAGCTAAACATTTGTTTGATACTAATCATAAATGTACAATCAACAATTTGACAATTTTACACAAAGAGAAGAAAGGTTTGCGACTTAATTTCTTGGAAGCCTTAGAGATTAAGAAAGCCCTAAACTCAGGCACTAAGCTGATGAATGAACAGTTAGATATAATAAATTCCCCGTTCATAGATATTGTACTTAAAGAAATTTCGAAATCACCAACCCCCCACTAGTAATAAGTACCTGTATATAAGAACTTTTCTGTACAATGTATTATTCATTCCTTCTGATGATGGCATAAACGCCGAAATTGTACAATAAAGGATTATTGTTTAAAATTTGTGGAACAAAAACCAAGCGTTTTTATTTAATTATTTATGAATTCTTTATTAAAAAAATCATGCTTTTTCATTCATTTCAGAAATTTACAAAACAAATATTATATGAAAACTGGAAAATTTTGTCAAGCTGGATCATGTAAAACTATTTAATAATTAAAGGATAATATTTAATAAAAAATATATATACAGGCTGAATACTGAAAACCTTGACATAGGGAAATAGCATGGGAAAACAGTTTTTTGCTGTTTCTATATGTCCCGCTAATAAAATCGGGTGGATGTGATATCGTTAATTAGATTACTTAAATTTGCATCTAATAAAACCAAATATTGTGTAATATGGTTGTTTTTAACTGAAATATTTGATAAAATAAATTGTATTTTGAAAGTTACCCTTCATATTTTGGAAAAAGAAACATGTAAACAAAATACATCTTAGCCGAGTGGATAAGATGGTGGACTACTAATACCACTTGCTGTGGTTCGAGACCACCTCGGTCCAAATTTTTTTTATTAAATTTCATTTTATATAAATGTAAAAATAAGAAGAACGATAGTTTTAAATATTTATTTTATTTGAAACTAATTGCAAATAAAAATACATACCAGCAAAATAATCTCTAATATCTATTAAACTTTTGCCCTGATAATAAACTTTAATAATATTTATTCTATCTTCTAATACTAAATCCATTTTGAAACAAGAAATACAAAATGAAACTCCAAATCGAAACTATTTCGAATTTTTTTTTATTCGTTTACTTGATATTTTATTAAATTTATCATTTCATTTGTGCAGCTGATGTTAATTCTCAATATAAATGTAGCATTGCAATTTTACTACAGCACGCCGATATAATAAAATAAGAATATAATATATAAGTAGTTATCAAAATACAATTTATTTTATCAAATATTTCAGTTAAAAAAGGTCATAAGATACCACATACATCCGATTTTATTTAGCGGGACAGATGGAAACAGAAAAAATATATTTTCCCATGCTATTTCCCTATGTCAAGGTTTTCAGTATTCACTATGTATAAGGATTGTACTGGCAATAAGTAACTGTATTTTAGATTAAAGTATTTCATTACAAACAACGATTGCCTGCATGTTTCAGACTTATGATTGTTAGACATTTTGTAACAATTTAGAAATGAAACTACACTTGCGACTACGCAGTGCCGTGTAATGTGAATCAAAATTAATCCGGGTAAGAAGGCCGTGTTTGTTTAATCTATTCTTTACCTATTGCAATAACTGCATCAAAATAAATTGTCTAAATCAACAATTTCCAGAAGTAAACATTACATATTTAATAAGGGAATGAACTAATATATTTATATAAACCTACTTTGTAGAACATTGGTTCCAGTCTATGATAACATTAAAGAAAAACTGTAAATTTAGAAGCAATCAAACTCCCCTCCATAAAGCACAATATTATAATTGCCTTCATCTTTAGCAATCTTTTATTTACCTACCTCTTAAATTTATTATGTATGATTATTTGTAGATATTAAATAAACTGTAAAAAAAACATTTTATTACTTTCTATCTTCTTCGTACAGTTATGAATGAATGTAATTGCAAATAAACTAATGTTATCATATTTATTTTATAATATAAAAATAATATATCTCAAAATAAGTCATCATGTATTATTTCAAACTATTTATATATCTTAAATGAACTATATTTTTTTTAAAATAAAACATTCATTCCTATAACTTTGTTTGCTAACTTCATACATCTTTATATTATTATTTCAATTATTGATATTGTATCAATTGTTGTATCAACATTGGAAGTTTTCCGAAGGTGATATTTCTTGATTTTGTGGTTTGCTGTGGCATTGAGCAGTTTTATCTTATGTTATATCTGTAAGTCTATTTAAGTTTCCTTCCTAAACTTTCTCTATAAATATGCATTTCATATTTTTAATGAAATTTTAATTTTTTTTTTTGTCAGGTTAATTCTCTTTGTCCTCATATGAATGTGTACTTCGATATACTACTATTCTTCCAACATATTATATTTATTATAATCATTACTATTTTAATTAAATTTAAATAATATAAATTTACAATGCCAACATTACAATGAAGTCAGGTACGGGAAAATTTTCACTGCAATTCATTAGTATTTTAAATCAATTTAAAAATATATATTATAAATTATGATACATGTATAAATTATTAATGTCTTCAATATAATTTCCTATAATAAACATTTATTTTTTGAAATAAATCATGTATGTATATCCAACTTATGACAACATTCACATAATTTAATTTATATTGTTATTGTTTGCATTTCTGAACATTAGCTATCTATAATCACAAGATATCAAAGTTTATATCCACTATCAATATTTATTTCTACTTCATATGTATATATACCTTATTCCTACGAGTAATTAATCTCGAACCTCCTGGTCTTGCAGAGATTCTGTAGACAGATCTGTCGCAATGAGTCATCTGCAGTGTAACATCGAACTCGTCTATAGGATATTCCTTGGCATGGCCTCCATGGTACATGTCGGTTGGTTTTTTTGGATCTAAATAATGATTAAAAAGCAACATATGCTTAGGTAACAGACAATAAATGATCAAAGATCGAAATAATAAATGAATTACAAATTGGTAGCCACTCGAAATAATATTATATAAATTTATAAATACTAAAAATGATGAACGACAAAAAACGCTATAGAAAAGTAATTGTAGAAGAGTATGGAAGTGCAAATTCACTAAAATTTTAGTCCTGAAAGAAAAAAAAATTAGTTGCTACAACAGTTTAATTTTATTATACTTTTTTTATTGAATTTGTAGCGACACCAAGTTATACTCGTAGTGTTACGTGATTGTTATTTTTTTTCCCGAGGTTACCTGGCGACAAAAGGTAAATAAATAACTAGTTGAATCTTGTCATTACATGAAACTAGCAGCAGAATAAATATATATTTTATATTTTTACATTCCCAGCTTTTATTTAACATATTTATAACAGCTGATGACGTTCCAAATGGTGACCCCTTTGATTAAACACGCGATCTCGCAACAGGACTTCGCCTAGTCCTATCATTGAAGACTCCGCCACGACAAGTAGCATTGAACAAAATCAAGCTAATATTTCAGCAATCACTTCAAGTAATTTGCCAGAATTTTAGGCCGAAGATCCTGAACTATGGTTCCAACAGGTCGAAATTATATTTCATTCTCGACGCATCACTTCTGAGGTTGGTAGATATAACGCACTAATTACTTCACTTCGATCAGAACATTTAAATGAAATCAGAAACGTAATATTAAACTGCCAAACTAAGGACCCTTACATTACAACAAAAACAAAATTATTAAAAAAAACGACACCTACAAATTTTCAAAATTTAATATTATTAAATATTACAAATTTGTACAATATCATATTATCTCAATTATTACGAAAAATTAAGCAGCTAGCAGGAATCAACAATCAAAACAGTACGCTCCTAGAACATTTCTTTGTACAAATACTACGAATTCATATTCAACAAAAAATGTTAATATCGTTAAAAAAATTGTCAAATAAAGAGAAAGCTGACTTAGCTGATAAATTGATTGAAATTGCGAGACCTGCCAAAGTTAATACCACAAAATTCAAAAAAAAAATTGTCAATTGAAGAAGAAGTTGACTTAGCTGATAAAATGAATGAAATTGCGAGACCTACCAAAGTTAATACCACAAATGTCAACTCGTACAATCCACAGACTATTCAAGCAGATATATTGGACATAAAACAAGCACTCACCAATTATGATTGTTTATTCACGTAAAATTTTACGGACTCCATCAACAACGCCTCCGCCCCGGTTTAGACCACATGCGACACCTGCACTTCAAATGCTATCATCACAATTTTGGTCCTGTGGCCAAGAAATGTAGCCCCGATTGCAAATATTTCTCCAGTCACAAGACAACGTTCCAGAAATATATGAACTGCAAACATTTGGAGTGTAACAATACCAAAAATTACGAAAATGCACAGCCACCAAGCAACCGTGGTACATACAAAAGTTATATAACAAATATTTTTTTTTTTATTAATAATGATAATATTTTAGAAAAAGGAGAGAGAGGCAAAAATTAAATAAGGTATAAATTACATAAAGTTATTATTGATAATATGATATTAAATTGAAACTAATTCACGACATTATTATAATATATATATATATATATATATATATATATATATATATATATATATATATATATATATATATATATATACAGGGTGATCATGCGAGAATGAACCAGCTATTATCTCCGTTATTAAGGGAGATAGCGATTATCTTCTTATAAGCTAATTTACTATAAATAACATGGGCTATAAAATGCGGTAGTTAAAAGTGTTCTATTACTTCCGGTTCCGGAGTATCTGATATCAACTTTGAAATTTCAAATGGCACATACTACTTTGTTTTATATTTTTGAAAAGTACACAAAATTTTGTTTACAATGGTGGTAAATAAGTAGTATGTTATATTATTAAAAAATAAAATGGCGGGCGTTTAAAATATTTTATTAAATAAGTGTTTACTGTTTGAGATTTGGATGTTTCTAGTTCATGGATGATGTGATATTTAAAATTAATTTCATTTATTTAGCGTTAAATTCTTCTAAATATGGATATACTTGATTAAATAAGAAGAATAGGGAATTCATGGCTTTAAATAAATGAAATTAATTTTAAATATCACATCATCCATGAACTAGAAACAACCAAATCTCAAACAGTAAACACTTATTTAATAAAATATTTTAAACGCCCGCCATTTTATTTTTTAATAATATAACATACTACTTATTTACCACCATTGTAAACAAAATTTTATGTACTTTTCAAAAATATAAAACAAAGCAGTACGTGCCATTTGAAATTTCAAAGGTGATATCAGATACTCCGGAACCGGAAGTAATAGAACACTTTTAACTACCGTATCTTATAGCCCATGTTATCTATAGTAAATTAGCTTATAAGAAGATAATCGCTATCTCCCTTAATAACGGAGATAGTAGCTGGTTCATTCTCGCATGATCACCCTGTATATATATATATATATATATATAGTCAAATCCACGTAAAAATCGCATTCCAATGTGATGACGTCACTTACTACGTTTTTAAGAGATAGTAGTAAAAATTAAAATTTATTAACATCTGTCATAATTTGATATTTTTAAATTAAATAAATGTAATAAATTTACTTTTACTAATCATATCATAGATAGTTCATCAAATTGCAGAATAAGTAAATTCATCAATTCCTGTAACTTGCTTTTTACGATTTCTTTTTTTTGGCGATGATAAGATTCTACATTTCATTTCATTCAGGATCTTTGATATTATGGAATGTGACACACCGAAAGCAGCACAAACTCTCTAAGACAATAACCAACAATAACAATATCGAAAAATATATAAATATAAAAAACACTTACTGTCATTAAACATATAACCTCAAAATATAATACTTACATCTTCTGAAGAAGAAAATGAAATTAGAGGACCAACTAAACGTTTTTCTTCATGAAAGAATGCAGATGCAATGTCTAGATAATTGTTTATCACTCATATTCAACTACAAAACGATGAAGTGCGGATATAAACATAGAAAATATTTATGCAGTTCAAGTACAGACGTACGTCAACACACGCTTTATGATATTAGCAACACTCCAAACAATCGCATAGCTACTAATGTATTTGCGTTACTTAATACATACACTCTAGTGACGTCATCACATTGGAATTTCAACAATGCTATTTTTACGTGGATTTGACTATATATATATATATATATATATATATATATATATATATATATATATATATATATATATATGTTATAAAACGAAATTCTTATTAATAACATACCATTCGAATTTTTCCAACAAGGTCTGTAAACTTGGAACACATTTTGATCTCTACATATGGAGCTATGGAGCATTTTGTTTTTGACGTTTCTTATTCGAAAATATGAAGGATAAACTTCAAAATACAATTTATTTTATCAAATATTTCAGTTAGAAAAGGTCTTATTACACAACATTTAGTTTTATTAGATGCAAAATTAAGTAATCTAACTAACGATACCATATACACCCGATTTTATTTAGCGGGACAGATGGAAACAGCAAAAAACTGTTTTCCCATGTTATTTCCCTATGTCAAGGTTTTCAGTATTCACCCTGTATATATATATATATATATATATATATATAAAACCAACGCAGGAGAGTAAAATTTACAACATAACAAATAATTACTGTTAATAAAATATATAAAAAAAACGTACATACTGTATTCTCAAAGATAGGTTAGGTTTTGTTAGTTTTAATTTATCTACAACCACTATCTTCTGAGACAGTTTTGTTGTTTTTAATTTATCTTTAAACAGTCTTCTCAAACATAGGTTAGAATTTGTTGGTTAAAGGTTCTGTTGATTTTAATTTATCTACAACCACTATCTTCTTAGATAGTTTTGTTGTTTTCAATTTATCTTTAAACACTGTCTTCTCAAAGATGTCTTTTTAAATATAGGTTAGGTTTTGTTACTTAGAAGTTCTATTCATTCAAATTTATTCATGGTTGTGCGGGATAATAGGGATGGATACCCAGGATATCGAGTATGGATGATGGAACAGTTGGTGAGGTTGTAAATCTCACTTTCACACAACCACGCGAAAAACACTTATTTATTTACACACAAAACGCGCAGCAACGCCGGAACCGAACAGACTTGTCCTTGTACAAATTTTTAAAACCAAAAAATTCGCTAGCGACAGCGCCACTAACAATAAACTACAAAAAAATACAATGAAGCGTATATGGCGTTGACATTGGCAAATATGTGTTGTACCTTTCACAATATACGGAGCTGACAACAATTAAAATCTCAAACAATGGTTATTGTCGAATTAAAAATTAGGTTATATTTATTTTCTGAAAAATTCTGTTGATTTTTATCTTATATCTTTCTTTAATTAGACGATGGAAGTTCGTAAACGCACACAATCGTTCGAGTGGGAAGCAGAAAAGAAGAGGGTTGTGTAGGAATGTCTTGCTCGGGCTCGTGATGTGATTTCTAAAGCAGTCCTAAAGGACTTTGTGAAGGCATATCCATCATACAAACTTGCGGCGAGTTCTTTGTATCAGTTAGCTTTGAAAATTGAATCAGGGAAACAACTACCGGGCGAGACAGTCTCGATCGCCTTGCTGGACTGACGTTAAGGACGAGTTCCTTATTCAGTATGAGACACGAGCCCGTGAAGAAAACCTTCATTTTCAGCAACAAGGTTTACATGAGGGTAAAAAAGGTCGCTCTGGTCAGTACCAGGATTTACTCGTCAATTTCTTCATGAAAAAATATAATGAGCACACTTCTAAAGCAATTTATAATCGAATTAAACATCTTTGGAAAGACGGTCGAATCGTGGTGAATAATTTAGATGAAGCTAAATTATATAACATTTCTACAATTAGCTTAGCTACTAGTGAGGTAGAAAATGTGTCTTCTGTTGTCCGTCTAACAACTGATGGTACAGACAATTTAAGGTCCGGTGCCAATTACCATATTGGTGGTACAGACATCCCAATTTTTGCCAATATGAATATTGGTGGTACAATGGGATCTAACTTCTGGTGTCAACTCAAAAGTTGATGGTACAGTACTGTTATCTGTTGTCGGTGTAACAAATGGTGGTACTGATGACAAAACTCCTGTTGTCGATGTAACAACTGGTGGTACGATTCGTTCTTTCAAAGAACAATGAAATGTTGGGAAATTGGGTTCAAGTTTAACACATCACCTATTCATTGGTGCATGTGAAAACTGCTCGGCAATGATACCGAACGAAGCGGTATCATTGCCGAGCAGCCTAATGTTTTTTAACACTACGAGGAAAAGGATATATTGTTAAACGTGGTTCACACAACTACAATGCGACTTTATTCCTGTACTCTGTGCGCGTCAGAGGATCTTTTGACATCGGTTAGCAACCGACAAGTGAAAAGTTTACCATTGCCCCAAGCCATTACAGACGTAAGTGATAGTGATAAACGACAGTTATCTCTCGTCGCCTTAAAGACAAACACAGCCAAGGCTACAAATAAAGCGTTGCGTGTATTTAAACTCTTGAGAGGTGATTATGTCGTGTAACGTAAAGGTGACTTCTGTTACTTCGATATGTATGCCATAATTGTGAATCAGGATCCTGTGAACAGTACCAGGAGCAGTTACGCAACAACTGTTGTAGCTGCTCTAAAATGGTTATGTAAAAATAACCATCTGTATGATAAATTCGCGGCGAATTATGAAACGCTCTTGCAATTTGTGAAACTCCAGCCAGGACAATCGGTTACTGTTCCTGTCGTGGACGATATGGATTTTGATCCTGTTTCTTATAAACAGACAAAAACCATAGTCCTTGACGGCGAGCAAGCAGCTTTAACGATTTCTCCGTACAACATTTCATCCCGAGGTGTAAATGTAGGAAGCACAGTGAATGCGACACAAAAGTCGCATGCCCAGTTAGTGAACGTATTCTTACGTGATCCAGACTTGGAAGCGAAAGTGTTTCCGTGGCTATTCCCGTACGGCGTCGGATGATGGCCGGCGGGAAGAAGCTACTGGGTAACGCGCGGCATATATTTGCAATGGCGAATTCGCATGTATGATAGCCGTTTCCGTGATGAAGTAGACTACATGTTTTACATGTTGGATATATTTATCAAAGGGCGCTTGCAATATTATTCTAGCGTAAAGGTAAATGTAGCTAAATTGGCTAAACCACTGATTGCGCAATAGATTAAAAAAGCAAGTCCGTAAGTCCAGAATGGTACAGAGGTACCAGCATCAATTCCGAATTCCCGAAATTACTGGACCTCGAAAGTTGCAGGCAGTCATTCGTGACGGCTCAGCAGGTGTACACCAGGCGTCCGCATCCAGAGTATGAGGATATCCATAAACGTAGAGCACCAGCTATGAAATTTCCAATACAAACTGTGATAGCTTTTTGCCGTCGTTTTCAGTTATTTCGCAGCAAGTTTCTGCAGGAACCTAACGGTCCATCTGGAAAAGTCCTCGACTATTGGATGCGGATTGAATATCAGAAACGTGATTATTTGCATGTGCACTTGGTAGTTTGGTGTGACAAGGAAACTATTCCTAAGGATGTAGTTTCAGCAGAGATGCCGCGTTTCGATTACCCCATAAATCACAAGTGTCGTAATGTAGTTGGTAAGTTCAAGAAACATACTTGCACCCAGCAAATATGTGTTACTGGGAAATGTGATAAAGTGTTGTTGCGCTGTAAATATGGATTCCCATATAAAGTAAACGACACTAGTCCTAGAGAAGTTTGGCGTGAGATATTTGTACGTTCGAAGTGCACTGGAAGACAGTCAGATCGTATCATATAATTTACCTCTGCTACCTTTCTGGGATGGTCATGTATACGTCCAACTGGTGACAAACGAGGGCTGAAAATTGTACCTAGCCAAATATGGGTACCCTATACGTATGCGCTTACAAGAAAAGGAAAAACGTAGTGAGTGCGAAATGTATTTGCAGACTCGTGTAGTGTCTCTTCTAGAAGCTGCAACACTACTTCTACAGTATCCCCATATTTTCCGTAGTCGTGAGATTATTTAGTTGCCAATTAATATAAATCCGGCATATAAATTCTTTAAACGGGCATCAGATATGCCGGCAAATATTTCGGTGGTGATATCTACTACTACACCAAACTAGAAAAGTACTTTGATTGCACTGATGCGCTAAGTCACTTGAGGTATCCGCAATTATTTGCGCAATATCATTACGTTGGCCAGGCGGCAAAGGAGAACGAAGAACTTGAGTGCGATAATGATTGTAATGATGTTTTGGTACCTGTTACAGCAGAAGAGAGATCATTACGAGATCGTAAAGGTCGTCGTATACAAAAACGGGTACGATATGAAGCGATTGTTCGTTTCAGGGAATACTTACCGTATGATAACGATCTGGGACTGTATTGCTTGACGAAACTTTTAGAACATGTTCCAGTTGATCGGACAAGATTTAAGGCGCTGAAAGATAAAACAAGTTCATATTTAGATGAATGTTTACGTCGCAATTTAATTTGGAAGGAGGACGAAGCAATGCAATTCCTTGAAGGCGCTGCTAAACGTGCCAGCACATTACTGCGTTTAAGAGAGATTGCTACGCGTCTTATCAACGGGAACTGACTGCAAGATCAAAACATTGATCAACTGCTGGAAACCATTGCTCCTTATCAAATGCAGGTAGAACGAGTACGTAGCGAAGCAATCGATGATGATGACGACGCAGTTGTTATTGCCGATCGTGACGGACTGGATTTAAACATCCGCACGTACTTACCCGTCGAACAGTACATTGCCGGCTTCACAGCTAGCCAACATGCTGCCTTCGACCACGTTACCAGCAAATGGCTAAAGAACAAAGAACGAGCAGTGTTTGACCTTTTTCACCGGAGGCGCCGGTGTTGAAAAACATTCTTGCTCGATAGCTTTGTTGCGTTCTGCCAGGAAAATCAAAAGACTGCAAAAGTTGGCAACAACTGGATGTGCAACCCATATCATTGGAGATCTAACAATCCATTCATTCTTGCGAATGTCACTGGATTTAGTTAGTAACATTGAACGTGATTTGACTGAGGCAATTCTTATTGACCACTTGGAAGAGTTGTTTGACGAATTGTCTATGCTCGACGAATGCATTATGCAGAAACTTGAAGAGTGCATGGTAATTCTTAGCTACTTTGAGAATTCTGCTCAACAATTTTCAGGCAAGAGTGTCATCATGTTTGGTGATCCTGCTCAGTTGCCGCCAGTCAGCAATCACATTTGGCAACCAACGTTACTGAAAGGATTTGACTACGTGGTTCTGAAAGAAGTAGTACGACAGAAAGATGTCCGCCATTTCATTGATCTGTAGAACCGCGTTCGCTTAGGAGAACCCACAAGCCAATATAGATTTGTTAAAAACGCGAGTGGTCTCACAAACCGATTAAACACAAATCAATATTGGTGATCGTGACCTGATACTGTTTTCAACACGACGTCAAAAAAACCAGATGAATGAACTTGAACTCGGTGGACGCCGTGGACGACCGAGTCTATCTAGCACAATATGTCGAAGCGAATGGTTTGGCATTGACCAAGAGTGTATGCGAGTACATTGACAGTATTGAGCGACAAATGCAGCTTTTTGCAGCTGTTTTGAAGCTTAAATTGGCGCATGCATGATGCTCACCCGCAATCGTGACGTTGAACACGGATGGGTAAATGGCAAGTTGGCGAGAGTTGTTAGTATGTCAGACGATTACATAATCGTAGTGGCATTAGACAACAGCGGTTAGTAACTATCCGCACCAGGCAGGTGATTTGCAGCCGAACTGAGAATCATTACCATACACTAGTTCACAGAGGCAGACGTTGGATGTGATAGCTGTGTTTGCGAGTGGATTAAGTTTTTCATGGCAATTCTACACAGCCATCAGCCGTGTACGAGATTTGACAGGGTTGTAGGTAATTGACTTTGACCCGGAATTGATATTTTTAGCGCCGGACTTACAGAAATTTATCAATTGTGTAAATGAAGTCGATGCAATACGACATCGTTTATCCGATTGGAGCAGACCGTCTATGCCAGTCGTAAAAATAACAGCACATGTTGAGGCAAAAGCAACTGTTTCCGCTAAGCCAGCAGCAGGAAAACATGTTGCAAAAACTTTTGACACGAAAAGGTCTTATTTTAGCTGCAGCATCACAAGCCACTGTTGATAGCAGTTTTCAACAAAACGTTGCAAAACGTCCACGTTATTAAACGCCTCCACAGTTGAACGTGTCTTGATGCTTTAGCGCGAATTCACAGGATATATCCCAACATCCCTATAGAAGACTACTGGAGAAAGTTTAACGTTTTAATTAACGAGGAGACACTTTTACAATTTGTAGTTTTCTGTGGATGACAGGTCCGTGATGCACATAGAAGTATGTACGACCTCCAGTCAGTACATTATCGTGTGGATCTACGACGCAGTCAGGAAACATACACTGCCATCGCTAACACGTACGGCAGAGTGATTCAGACGACTGCAGACGGGTCATGTATGTTCCATGCATTGTCCCTGTGCCTCGTTGGTCATGAAAACTACAGTGCCGCAGTCCGGTTGTTAAATATTCTTGACATCTGGGAGCATAGTGTGATCTTTAAGACGGAACACGTCCGGAATCATTTGGACTACTCAAACTTGCAGACTTTGATTCACCAAACGACCAACATGCAAGGTGGTATCGAATCTTGGGGTGGTGCAGCCCACCTCAAATCTTTAGCCTGCATAGTTGAAAGTTAAATTTATGTTTACATGAGTTTTACAAGTGACAGTAACGGCCGTAACCATCCGCGATGTTTGGCCAATCTAAACCTATCGGTTGACGAATTGCAGCGACAAAGTGATGCAGGTAACCTATATGGGGCCTATTTCACGAGATATACCCCATCTGTTTCAGGATCTGGACGCCCATTAACGGTTTTGCTATCTGATGCAAAAGCAGGAGCGCATTATTCAGTTGTTTTACCAGTGTCGGACAATGCACCTATGGTGCGACCTCATGTTGTCGTACCGCCCGCAGAAAGTAACGAACCCCCTACCTTTATAGACCACATCGATATAAGTTGATTGAATAACAATAATACAAAGTATTATAATTCATAATAATCCAAAACTATAGTTGATGATGATGTCAATACAGAAATGACAGAATTAATACATTTAATAAAGAACCTGGCTTCGAGAGCTTCAGTACAATGTAGGTTTGTCATTTGAACTTTTTTTTACACGTGATAAATTTGAATATGTATAGAAAGTGTTAATTTCAAGCACTTAAGTACAAAAAGATAAAATATCATGAGTCGAGCAAAATTAGTGTGATATATATTTGTCATAACACACACACACCTGTGCCTGTTTGATTTTATGATAAGACAGTATTCATCCATCAACGATGATGCAAAATACCTATCAACCAAGAATAACAACAGTCTAATATTCTTCATGTTGTTTTACACTTTGGAAGATTTGAATTATTAAGACATGCATATATCGTAACACACACATCTATGCCTGTTTGTATGATAGACACAAGATTCATCAACAGCGATAAATAATTGATGTAAAATACCTACGAAGGATAAAATACAAATTTCGGTAATAAAAATTTAAAGGCAAAGGCAGAGTGTAAATATTATTTGAATCTAAATTACTTATTTCCTTCACATGTTTTATACCTATAATCTTGAAAATTAAATGTATTTCATATTTGTGTTACAATAAAACGGTATTTAAATTAGTATGTTTAGAATCGTTTCAACATATTTTTTTTATATTTAGTTTAGATTGATTATTCAAAAATGTAAAGCAATTTTTACACTTTAAAAATTGTAACATCTTCAAAGATCAAAGCTGAAATGATTATGATGTATTGAAACAAATAAAAAACCAGCAACTGACCAAGGAATATGCAACTACACAAGGATAATCAAGAACATGTGTCTACGAATTGTGATTGTGATGCAGTTTTGAAAATTGTAAACGATGTCATAAATCAAAACTAAAATGTTTACGTAGTATTGAACCAAACTTATAATGAATATAGAAAATAAAATTAAACAAGCTTTGCGAAATTATAATTTTCAATTAATAAATATTAAAATTCATCAATATAAAAAAAGTTTACTTATTTTCTAATAAATGAAACTTAACTTAATAAATATGCTATTACAAATCAAAGATAATATAATATCTGGGTGTTCAATTTGTTATTTTTTAAAACAATTAAAAATCAGGGGCGGTTTTTCTGTGTTTCATTAAAATGATCAAAATTGTAACAGGGTATTAATTATTCTATATATAATTTCAAAAAACTAATGAAATAATAATATCTTCTTAAATAACTATTATACCAATTATTGTATGAAATATTTATAAAACAAAATGATCCATTGAAATATTTTTATAAATACTTACATCAAAAACTCAAGCATCATATCAATATAATTTTAACATTAATGTCAATTACAAAATCAAAGAATTCATCTTTCAGAAACAAAAAAAAAATGAAAACTGATCAACTCATAAGATGATCAAAGTCTACGAAAACAATTTACAAATATGGATTTTCAACGTGAATCAACAAAACCAAATAGTTATAAATACATTACCAAATAACTAAACAATAATGAGTATATAGAAGGTATTTACTAACCATTACCCATCTGAAACTAAAATTGGCATGGTAAACACACAAAATATTTGTATTTCTACGATGTATAGATTATAAATAATTCAAATCAGCTAAATTAAAAAAATAATGGAAAATTCGTTGCAATTAAGATGTATTCTGTGTAACTTTAAAGAATTTTTATTTACAACTTTACCATCATCCAATAATTAGATAATAAAAAAATATTTGAATTTTCTAAAAATATTTCATTTTTAGTATTTAACAATTATAATAATATTGTTAATAATAATGTCATATTAATTTTGTACAAATAACATATTTTGTTCCATTCATGAAATACTATTTATAAAATATAATGTTTAAAATAAAGTTGTATGTTTCAATGAACAAAATCATTTATAATTACAGAGCATATTCAATTGAAAAGTATGTATAAATA
The DNA here is from genome assembly GCA_035578165.1 of Stenolophus ochropezus. NCBI lineage: Eukaryota > Metazoa > Arthropoda > Insecta > Coleoptera > Carabidae > Stenolophus > Stenolophus ochropezus. The sequence goes on along the minus strand of JAQOWZ010000003.1, from coordinate 45,489,436 downwards.
TATTTTATAATACTTATATTAGTTATAAGATATATATGTTCCGACATGAAATCCCACAGCGTCAAAGATAATTATTTAATAACTCTATTACCAGGACAATTACTGTTAATGTCAAATATGACAACTGCTGTCAAATTTGACACATATTGTTACTATGGAAACATGAAATTTTATTACTATGGTAACCATAATCAAATAGTTGCCGTTTTGATAGTATTTAAACTATTTTATAATGCCTACCGTTCAATGTCTATGGAAGCTGGTTGCATTGTCAGTATATAAATAATACAATTTATATTTTTTAGCTATTATCAATGTAAAAAAAGGATAATTTATAATTGTAAAGGATCATTGAAGATAAGAGAAGATGGAGAAATAGAAGTGCTAAAAGAGCATAATGGACATACAGTTGGACCAGAAAGAGTCGATTTTTTTCGGCAACGTCTGATACAACGGGCCCGACAAGATAACACGAGCCTTCGCCAAATATATGACGAAGAGGCGGCGAGGTTCGTTTTCTAATCATTTATTTAAATTTATGATAGTATATAAAAGATTTGGTTGAATATATAGATTCATATTTTATAAATTATTGAAACTGAAATAAACAACACAATTTTAATATTTTATTGGTGATGCTAATGACAATAATAATCGCTGAGTAAGATCTGCGTCATTTTGAACGCGACACAAGCGAATGTGAAATATTTTATCATAATTATATTTTAGGTATCCTGAAGAAGCTACCAATTATTCGTACCCGACGGCTTATAGTACCATGCACAGTGCGAAAAGGAGGCAAAACCCGGCCATTTAGAAGCCGACGAGTGGGCACATTCACTGTACATATCATTAAATAATGGTCCAGAATAATTTTTCCGAAGAACGATTGAGGTAGAGGAAAGCACTGCATTGTTTTTTTCTGCCCAATCGTTCTTAGACGTGGCTGTTGCTGGTGTAGAGGAGAAGACCTAGACGGCACATTTAAATGTATTCCTGCGGCACCTCCTTCGCACCAGCTACTAGTCATACACGTATTCAAATATAATCAGGTAATTTATAAATTATAATATTATTGCTTGCAACATAACATATATTTTAACATTTTAGAGCATACCATTGGCATATGTGCTGATGAGTTGCCGTCGGCAATTATTATATGATGCTGTGTTACAAACACTGAAGGAGGTGGCACCAACGCTGCAACCAGGATTAATTATAACAGATTATGAGAGTGCTTTGAGGAACATAAATGCTTTTCCGGCAGCGGAGGTGGTGGGCTGCTGTTTTCATTTCGCTAGCGTAAATATAATATTTTCATAATTAGATATAATTTTCTAAATACGATTACTATATAGGCTGTCTGGAAAATGTGTGCTCTCCTCGGGTATTTAGCAGATTATATACGTATACCAGAGGTGAAAAAAGGAATTAAAATGGTCATGGCAATTCCACTTCTTCCTGCTGGAGAAGTGGCAGCTGGCCTACAGGCCATTGAAACCTGGTGCAAAGACAGGAATGTGCACATACAAAATTTATTTCGATATATTCGTCGGTAAGAATAATATAAATTTCACGTTCTCTGTTTATTTTAACCTATTTTCATCTATAGATTCTGGCTGAATATTATAACACTCGAACACATTAGTGTGTTCGGGTTACCGAGAAGAACAAACAATAACGTTGAAGCATATAATAAGATATTATTAAATAAAATGGGTATACATCCCAATATGTATGTTTTTATTGGTAAGATTATTTTTCATTTATTATGTTTAATACTCAGGTTGCGTGTGAGAAAATTTCGTCCCATATACAATTTGTTTATACAATTATTTTTACATGTAACAAAACGTACAGGAGCGTATGGATTTTATTACATGTACAAAAAAAGTGTTACCTAGCAACAGTAATATTTTTATATTTGTAACAAAAACTTTAACTTTTAAAATAGAAAACAGTATTCAAATCAATGTCGTTTAAGACGGTTGAAGAAAAACTAATTTATACTACTTGATTTTGTCTCATTTAATTATCTTATTTATAAATGAATTAAAATATATGCTTATTTGCCAGATGTATGGTCAATTCGCGTTAGCTGTGTATTTGGAGTATTATTTTCCGAAATGAAAACCAACTAAAACAAAATCTGTTGTCACTGTCCTACAGGCGTGGATGACAGTGATAGGAGATATCGTGGTTGTTGTTCGGAAAACAATGATATAATCGACCGTACATTATTTTTGTTATGAGGATCGCAGTCAGGGCAACCGCTCCTCATTTAATGTAATTTTTTAAACAAAACTTGAAACATTTCCACTTCCAATTATAAGAAAAATGTATATTATAAAGTACTATTTTGTTGCTGTATTGAAATTATTTAATGTAATAATTTGCAAAATTTGTACTTTGGTATCTGAGTCAACAATCCATTTACAGGAAAATTAACTAAACTCCAAAAAAGAGCGTATTTGGATCTCCAGACGTTGGAAAATGGGCATCGCATTACAAGGCCCATAGCGAACAAATATCTGGCGCAGGATGTGAGAGTGCGTGACGCCCAGCAAGCCTGGACTTAAGGGGTATATACAACAATACATTTCCTAGAGGTAATAGCCCATGCGGTGGAAAACATTGCCCAGGAAATGTATAATGTAAGTTTCCATTATTTAATGATTTAGTATTTATAAATAAATATTAAATAAAATGGGTATACATCCCAATATGTATGATTTTATTGGTAAGATTATTTTTCATTTATTATGTTTAATATTCAGGTTGCGTATAAGAGAATTTCGTTACATATAGAATTTGTTTATACACTTTCTTTTACATGTACCAAAACGTACAGCAACGTATGGATTTTATTACATGTACAAAAAAGGTGTTACCTAGCAACAGTTATATTTTCATATTTGTAAGAAAAACTTCAACTTTTAAAGCAGAAAAAAAGTATTCAAATCAGTGTCTTTTAAGACGGTTGAAGAAAACTAATTTATACTACTTGATTTTGTCTCATTTAATTACCTTTCTGTTGTCACTGTCCTAAAGGCGTGTATGACAGTGATAGCAGATATCGTGGTTGTTGTTCGGAAAACAATGATATAATCAGTTTCTTAAAGCGAATCGACCACAAATTATTTTTGTTATGAGGATCGCAGTCAGGACAACCGCTCCTCATTTAATGTAATTTTTTAAAAAAAACTTGATACATTTCCACTACCAAATAATTTTAATGAAAAATTTAACGAATATTATAAAAAATTTGTGTATTATAAAAAAGTACTATTTTGTTGCAGTATTGAAATTATTTAATGTTGTAATAATTTGTGAAATTTGTACCTTGTGTACTGTGTCACAAATCCATTAACAGATAAATTAGCGCAGCTCCAAAAAGAGCTTATTTAGATCTTCAAAGATTAGAAAATGGGCACCGAATTACAAGACCCATAGCGCACATCTGGCGCAGGACATAAGAGTACGCGACGCCCAGCAAACCTGGACTGATGGGTTATATACCACAATACATTTCTTGGAGGTAATGGTCCATGCGGTGGAAAACATTGCCCAGGAAATGTACAATGTAAGTTTCCATTATTTAATGCTTTACTACTTATAAATTAATTAATTAAACGGTATGACATGACAAACAAATGTTTAAATAATTATTTTGATTTGAAGTGCAAAAAAACGGGATACTCCTTTATTGTACTTCGTATATTTAAGTCTATTTTAAAATGGTAAAAGTGACATATTTGGTTAATTTCTTCAAAAAAAATTATGAATTTACTATGTTGTTGACTATTTTGTCCAGTCGCGTGTAAATTTCAATTAAAAATGATAACTGACTTTGACCCAACAAAAATGACTAAATTTATGTTGATTACACTGAATTTTAATTGGAAAATATACCAGTAGCACACAAGCTGTGGAAATTTTTAACATTTTTTTTCTTTCAATAAGCCGTTATAAAATGGTTATGTATTATAAATATTTATAAACAGTTATTGGACATGTTATTCTATATTTATATTTCAATAAAATGAAGAAAAATTATTTTTAAATTTGTTAAAAAACGTACTCATATTTTGACAGCAAACCGCCATTACATGTACATTTCAAAAGGTTAAATCGTAAAAAATAAAGCATATTACATGGTAAAATTGGTATTTTCCTGTCTATTTTTTTAAAACTAAATATATCTATATTTTTTCTTTGCATTTTAAATCCATAAAATTATAATATTTTTATGAATGACACATTTGACAGTTCATTCATGATTTTAAGACGAGAATTACCTGCCTGAAAAATATCAGTTTTACTAAAATATATAGGGAAATATTGTAGAAAAATTGGTTTAAATAATTATAAACGTTTTCGTTAAGGTATGATATGTGCTGCATACCTGCATATGTGCGCTGAGCAAAGCCACTGATTCTGCTCAGGCATTTTAAACCTCGAAATATTAGGCAATTTTTAAGGCTTCTGAATTCAGGGCCGGGGAAATAGGCAACTACCAATATTGCGAGGTTTAAAATGCCTGGACAGAGTCAGTGGCTTTGCTCAGTGAACATATGCAGCAGTGGATCAAACGCAGTTTCTTCCAGAGATTCCGAGTCTTGGAATGTGGCGATCCCCCGTAACTCAAAGATTAATTAAATCTGACTTGAGTGAATTCGTTCTACGAAGTGTTGAAAGACCAACCACCTTAAATTTTGAGCTAGCAACTCAAAGAGCTTATGAGCTATTCAAACTACCGGAGAAAGTTAAAATGCTCCATCTTAATGATGTGTTCAAACAAGATTTAGATATATGGAGCAAATCACCAGGCCTTCCTTGAAAGGACATAGGTTATAAGACAAAAAGCGACATCAGAGACGATCCTAATGCAGTCCGCCGTGTTAGGAAATTTGCTCATCTTGTGAAGCAAGGTGAAGATATTAATTTCCCGGATTGTTTAACTTTTGTGAGATCTCACACCTGTGAGGTTACAAGGTTAGAGCTGTATGGGGATACCCCGCCACTGTCACCTTTATGCAGGCAATGTTTGCGTTACCTCTGATTAAAGCTTATCAGAGGATGCACGATCATTTCAGACCCATTTCTTATGGGTTTGAAACAGCACTTGGAGGAATGCGGAAATTATGCACCAAGATGCACATTTCACAGGAATTGACTTTAAGAAGTTTGACAAAACAGTACCACCATGGCTTATTAATGAAGCCTTCAACATACTGATGGCTAACATTAACTTTTATGAATATCAGGATTATGAAGTAGCAGATATTAGGCGAAATATTGTTATTTTTAATCTTAATGCGATATTTCATCCAAACTACAATCCGAACTGCCGATTGCTATAGGTTTAAGAAGTTTTCTGGCATCGCAAGTGGTAGCTACTTTACCCAATTGATTGGGTCAATTGTAAATACTGTTTTGATATTATGGATGAGTTTAGAGCAGTTTGGAACATTCCCGTAAGATTTATTGACACTTGGGCATCTCCAAGTGTCATTCATTTCAACAATGCGAAAATTGGATCTCGAATGGAGCAATCGCTTCGTTAAGAAAATTGGAATGAAGATAAACGTCGTCAAGAGTAGTCAAAACACGAGTGTGACCGACATAAAGTTCGTGGGTTACATGGTTGGTAACGGACAACCAACAAAACCTTTCAGCGAATGGATGGTAGCGCTGGCTTTTCCCGAAAGGCCAGACCACAAATTTTCTGACTTACAAAATAGAGCTCTCGGTCTTTACAACGCCAATATGTGTGTTGATATGGAGTTTGCAAAATGTACAAAAATATCACACACTTATTTATTATGAAATTAACTTTTCATCAAACTTCAAAAGAATGTTAATACATGCAGGAGTTGCAATAAATGCTATAGATCCCATCCTCGTCGCCAATTTGTTATATTTTGAGGTGGGAAAAACTACTTTATTATCATTATTATGTTCTCGTAATTTGTGCTTGTATTTCATTTTTCTATTAATCAATATAATCTAAATTAAATAAAAGTTATAGTGCTCCGATTAAAGTCCTACTTAAACTACTATTTTGAGGTGAATAAAACACAATTTAGCTTTACTAACTGCTATAAAAAAGATACAATATTACATATAACAGAATTCATAAAATGGAATCACGAATTGTTCGAAACGGGATAATATTTGGGTAAAAGTTTTGTAAAAAAAATTATTCATATAAATATTTATATATTGCCAAATTTATAATTATAAATTCTGAAACCTTCCTCCAATTTTAAAATAAATTGTTAACTTTTGTTAAATTTGTATTTCTTATAATTGTATTGTTTTTTTAGTAAATTGTATATTTATTTATTTTTTGTTCATTTCTTCAAATTATTATATAGGTTGCCTATAACAAGCATTACCAGTTGCCTACTTATGTTAATTACTCTAGAAACCAACACCGAGTGGCGTTGAAAGCAGGCCAAACTCGTATAAAGGAATTTCACATTTATAGTGAACAAAAATATTATATATAATTTATGGTTTCTATCTATCTATATTTGTAAAAAAATACCGTAAATCAGAGTAAATTTTCGTTTATTTCCTCATAGGATTTGTAAGTGCAGTCAAATAGAGTATCTTGGATTTCATAGGAAACATGCAATAAATTGATAATTGTAAGTAAAATGGGTCATTTAATTTATGTTATCTCAAATAAACAAAAATCTAGTACGTACTGTTAATTCTTGTAAATAAAATATGAAAAGCTTAGAGAAATAGTAGCAAAAATTATGTGAAAATTTTATATGCACAATTGTACTGATTGATATTTATACAAAAATTTGCATATTTATAATAATTACAAATTCTATTATTTTTTTTTTAATATTAAAGGTTATCCATTTGACATTCACCGTGAGGTGCAATACTTACAAGCATCAATTTTACAACAAAAAAATTCCACAAACAGTTTAACATTATCCGATATTGAAACCGTTTTCGATATAACAATAGAGCAATTGTTAACTCTAAGCATAAAAGGAGTAAAATAAAAGCATGATATGGTACTCATTTTATAATTGTGCAAATAATACGAATATGAAATGGAATTTCTAAGCAAATTGTTCACTATAATTTTTCTACGACTAAGCTATTCTGTAGATATGAATTTATATGTTACAGTTGTCTATAGTTACCGTGGAAAATGAAAATGTGTTTACAATTCAGTATGTATCCCTAGCAATAACAACCATACACCAACAGACAAAATTTCAATCCAACATTGTCCAATGCGCTATTTGTTCTGTTCGGAGATAAACGTGTAACTGACTGATCAATTCGAGTTCGCAAGAGTGTTTTGGTCTATGTTAAGGAGACATTAGAACACAGAGAATATATTTATTACTGTTGTGAAGTAAAATACGTACGATGTAAATCATATTTTTCTAGTTCATTTGAAAAATAGTATATATACTGTTAACATGTACATAAATGCACAGATAGATAATATCCGAGAACAAAGCGATCGTTACAATAAATGGTGTTTATTTTATTATTATCCATATATCTATAAATTATTATTTGTAAATACTAAAAATAAACAATTAGTTTTTAATTTGTTTAAATTTATAGAAGATTAAGTTGTTAATAAAATACCAATTCCACTAAAAAAAATATTTTAATATAAATATATACAAAAATTTCATTTGTTATTAAAAAAATATCCCACGCCACTGGTAAAATGTTTTCCCATTTATGGTTTACACCTCTAGCGTAATGGATTAATGCAGTTTTGGATTTCGTTGATTTCGTGTACCTACTACAGCTTGTACTATACACAGCCACTGGTACGCGAGATAAGTCTACGACGGTTGCAGTACGACACATTACACACCATTGAAAAAACTATATATACTAAGATCTACAGTGGAGGTATCTTTGGAGTGTTAAATAATACTATTTATGAGTTCTATCACCGTTAGATTTCTTTGGAATTGAAAGAATAGGACGCCCTACCGAAATAATACCGGCAATTTAATACTGATGTTTAAATAACTATTAAACCATTTATATGAGAAATAGGGATTCAATGATAGGTGATGATAAATAGTGAAGGACGAAAAAGAGTATTGATAAATAGTTGGCCTAGAACACCTCTCTGGTAGACACAAATAAGTCATGTTGTGTACTATTAAAGTTTTAATTTTCATAAGAGCATCTGTTAAGTTTAATAGAAAATAATTACTTCTAACAATAACTTAAAACAAATGTATCCAAATTTATCTTGTGACGCCATTAAGCACCTAAATCAACAAACGCTCGCCTCTCTAGTGGTGCAATAAATTTAAAAAATAAATAAATAACACCTATTTACCTGCTAGTTATAAGCTGGGGACTGGAATTAGTTTGACATGTCAGGATGTTAACAAGAGGTATAACTAATCCGGGTTAGTGGCTAATCTTCTTTCTGAATCTGGGTCTGGGTGTAAATGATAATCAAAATAAAATATATTCATTTTTAACTAGGAACCATGCTATGTCTGTCATAAACCAGCTGCTCACAACATTGCTATGTTATGCAACGAGGGACATCTTAATATCTGTAGTTGATTTTGGAGAGATACAGAAGTCAATCTCATTCAAAATAATATAAGGATTAACAAATGCAATTGCATCATTTGCTCCAGAATTCGTAAAGTATTTTAATTCATCTGCAAAAATCTTATTCAGTCAACAAACATTTTATAATACTGCACGATTTTCTAGAGTTAAGGTTCAATAGGTAGTATTGGCTGTGCCCATATAAGACTACAACCGCTTGGTGGTGAAGACGCAGAATATTACAGATTGTGAATATTGTTGAATTAAATAAATTTTTACTGTAGTCTAAAGCTAGTATCATTCCCTTTCGCAAAAACAATAAGTTTTTTGGACTCAGTAACAGCCTTATATTTTATATAATAATAACTAATTTTATTAGTTGTGTAATATCACCTAAAATGAAATTTGTCGATTATTGTAGTTTTTTACTTAACACTTATTTTTATGATTCAATTCTAAAGAATACAATTTCATGGAACAACTAAAATAATATATTCTATGGATAATTCGACAGAATAAGTTTGTCTAATAGTTAACTACTGTTACATTAATAAATAAAATTTATTTAGTTATTTTAGTCGCATTATAAATTGAAACAATGTCAAATTTTAAATAAAGTTTATGGATTTAATTTTAATATTACCAATTTTTATAGCTTTCTGTCTCGTACGTGCGGTTTACGTTGTAGACATAACGAAGTGAAAATATGTGAAATGCAATGCTAATTTATTATATAGTAACAAGTTCATCTGAAATGATATTTCGTAAAGGAAGTCGCAAAATTTCTTTTAAATGAAATTCATTTTGTAAAATGTATTTGGAGCGGAACCCAATAAATTCACAATGCGATGAAAAATTTATAAGGATTTGGTAATGGTTGAATATACGAACAATAAAAAAATATGTTTCTGATTTTACACTACATTTATATAATTATGATACCAATAAGCAAGGTTTCATTTATGTTAATATATGAATTCAACAGTAACAGTATATTATGCAACAAGTGCAGAAAGTAGATTATTTTCCACAAAATTGGAAATAGGTGATTCTGCTCGAGTGACACACTGAAGTTTTTCTTCGACCACACTGCTAATTATTACAGAATAAAAATAGTCACGAAAGCTTTTTGCTATAGATAACAATAAGAAATGATATTTTCCAAACTGTACATGCGCAGTGTTGGCAAATACTATGAGAAATTATTTGTCACACTCCCCACGATTGTGGGAAATACACAACTTTCAAGCATTAAATAGTGTCAGAACATCCATAGTGGTCGTAGAGTAACTATTTTTTGGAACGATAATCGATGATTAAAAACGTTTATACTTTATGAAATTAATTCATTTGTTGACTTGGGTATATATTTCTTGTTACTGCCGGTATCACAACAAACAATAATTAATGAAAATTTCTATATTATTTATAATTTTATTCGTAAAAAAGTATCGTAAATATTGAAAAAAAGGGTCAGATGTCGACCAAAACATCACTAATTATAAGACAACTACATTGTGTCATTGTACTAATTTGTAAACTTCACTAAGAATAATGTTTTATGTTGAAGAGAAATGTATCTTTATCGAACCTAAATGGCATTTTAAATTTATCGTTAATGAAGAAATCAAAAAAATTATTCAGATACCTAGGAGCTCTTGATATATTATTCACCATTTTATCAATAAATCAGTGTTTTGTAGTGATATTGACATCTAAATTAAAATTTTATTTATAACTACATATGTTCAAATAATGTAAATAATAATTTGAATTTATTTTCCATTTTATATAACATTGGAGTATAATTCCGATGTATTAACATTGACTAATAATTTATGCACTTTCAAGAAACTTGCCATTTAATAATATTATATCAATATCATAGGTACATAAACTATGTGAAAAACTACACAGCAAAATGTAGATGCGAAAATAAAATATAAATAACTTTTAAATACATTCTTTAAAATTGACAATTTAATAACAGTTATTTAAATGCAATTTAACAAAGTTCAGAATATTAATGAATAAATTTACATAACAAAATAGCAGTTACCTTAAAACTATTAATACATTCATGCGAGAACGATACTTGGTATTTAATTAACATATTTTCTCAATCTAAATTTAAACGGATTAATGAAATATGAATGAATATAAATATATACGAGTATATTACTTCATATAAGACAAACAATTAAGAAATTAACAAAATAAAAACAAGGCCGAAAATTTATAATTGTTTCAATGTCTAACGATTTTATTCATTATTTACAGATCTGTATGACTTACATATTTGTTTAGAATAGAGCCTTTAAAATGAACTACTTGTCAAACAAAGAATAATTTGTTTAGAAAATAACAACAATTAATGCGGTTTTTCATGAAGAAAGAAATATATGAAGACTATCGAAAACCAGTCATAGTAGAGATTATTATAAAAAAGGCTGGAATTACATGACATCGACCGTAAAGGAGATCAGGTTACAGAACTTAAGCAACAAACCAGAGGCTAAAAGACGTACAGGAAGACAAATAAAAATATCCAGAATAACTGAATTGTAGAATAAAGGAACAAAGCCAAAATGAAAAAGACGAGGAAAGTCAGTGAAGCGAAGGCCCAGTTCTGGGTTTCTCTTATTTGTGCCGATTTGACCCGAATTTGACAGAAATCTATTAAAACAGTTTTTAACTACTGGGTTGGCAGTGAAAATAAGTTTTTACATACATATATTTAATAATACACAGAACATATACTACAACAATATGCTTATTGAAGACCAGCTATTGTCTGTAGTTTCAAGAAGAAATATACATGCATGTGCTTGTTTTTGTATACATTTACTGTACAACTGCATCGATTATTCCATTTCACAATCATATCATTTTTCATTTTACTGCAGTATATCATCACTAATTATGCTCAAGATTCTCCTTTATTTAAAGATGATTTGTACCACTTTCAATTAAATAAATAATTTTAGTAGATGGGCATTTAGGTAGGACAGTAATTATTAAATTATGAATCGAAATATGAAATCTATGGCAGATCCGAAGTCAAACGAAAATAGGATGCCGAACAGATGCACTAAAACATTTATCACTAACAAGCGCTAAATTTAAATAGAACAATGTTATTCGAAATCGTTTTTTCAAAGCTAAAAAAAGTGCAGATATCAGTAATAACGGAATCGATGTTAAGCCAACAATTACGTTTGGTTTTCTGTTTGCATTCTTATTTCTGTAAAATATTTTTTTTTTGTTTTCATCGGATTATCCTGAAATTAATATTTTAAATAGTATTTATTAAAATACTTCAAGTATTAATTTAATTTCAAATAAATAAATAAAATTAGTTCACACTTCTTAATGCGTAACGTGCAAAACTGAATTCTGCGTACACTGTACGTAAGTTTGGCATCCCAAGTAAGTAATTAACTTGTAAGTTTTGCAGTAAGATAATTATTCTTTAATTTTTCATCTTGATTACACAAAATATTATTTTTTGTCGGTGTAGGATATAAAACTTAAATCAGAAAATACATTTGTATGTAACGAAAATAGAAAAGATATGACTAAAAAAGGCAAACTTCAAATTATTTAAATCAAAACTTGAACCAATAAATTATACCAGGATTAATTGTTAACTGCAAGCAGTCAGAAGGAAATTTCAACATAGAAAGTCAAGAATTTTTCAAGCACGTTACCATTAAGTATAATATGGTTAACCTTGGTTTCACATATGTCACAAGATTTTTATCTGTCTGCATTTTTTCATATGTTCCGCGTAACAATAAATTAAACTTTAAGTAATACAGGCATATTTAACGATTACAGAAAAAAATATTTTGGCATTAACCACTTACAAATGATCATCACTACTATTGCGACATAAATAAAATACATATTTTAGAATACATTATTTTTAAATATTTAGGATGCAAGTTTGATATGGCGCTCTTAATGCAACGTGTTACGTAAGTTTCTTTATAAGGCTTTATTAAATGTGTATCCTCTTTTTATCTACGACAGTTTATATTCGTCTTGAACAACACTTTTAATTTTGAAGAAAAAAATATCATTTAAATATTTTAGATTTTTTTTTAAATGGATACATTTTACTTCAATTTTAAAAATTAACTGAGTGTGCCAGAGTTAAATAAACATTCCATAGTCCATTGAAAATATAAATTTAAATTATTAATCCTGTTACAAAATAAATGGCAATAAGTGATATTATGAAACTCAAATTAGAATACTTACCACGCATTAGCGTGCTGTCGCGAATTCGTAATAATTCATATCAGAAGCATAATTTTGTTCGTACAAGATATTTATGACAATCCAAGATTGCTTCATGCATCGTAATATATGCATGCACGAGCGATTGATCTAGGACCATGTTTTTATTGGAATGAATTCTGTATTACTTTTGAAACATCAATGATTGTCGAAAGCATTAGGTTTGCATTACGTATACAACAAAACAAATTTATCAATCTGCACGACTAATAAAAAATCATAAGTCTCCTTCTGCATCACTTAATTTTAAACGTACTCTTCTATTACATTTATCGGCGGCTTTTCCCCGCTGAAGCCATAACAAAATTAACGAAATACTTATATTCTTCAATTTCACATATTCCTAAAATTTATTGGTAACAGTTTTTTTTTATTGAAAAATGCGGGGATATCTCGCTTTATTATTGTCATAGATTTGCTGCTATTATACATTAGTTGGCTTCGAATTTTTTATGCGCCAGTTTATATTCCAGCAGGGTTGGATTGGCCAGGCAGGATACCAGGAATTTCCCGGTGGTCTGTGACGGCTCGTGGCCTAACAATGTTAGTTAATTAAACTTTATTTTAAACAGATCAAAAGATTATGTCATGCGAAAAAGATATATTAAGCACTATCAAAAATGACCAAATCATACACATTTTGAATCTAGTAGGAAAAGTGTCTTTTTCATGGACGATGGTGCAAATTGGAAAGATGTGAGTTTTCGTCTGATCGAAAAAAAATATGATGTAATCCCAGTAATAATTTTTTTTAGTGTTTAAAAGGTGTTATATAATAATACTGAATTAGAACAAATAGTAATGAAATAAAGTGAAATTACAATAAAAACAATGTTTTTTAAACTGCAGTGGAAGGTTAAATAAAATTTTCCTGTTGTATGAATCACATTACCAGAAAACATTATATATGGCCTGATCCTGTTTATTTTGAGCGTCAGAACTGGTTAGTAATCGGTCAGAAATTTGTAAAAATTGACTGTAATGTTTGAAGTTTGTAGGAAAGCTTTTTCATACTAAGCATGTGTACAGTTTCAAAATATTTCTAGTTGGGACAAACCTAAAGTTCCACTAAAAACTGTTCAAAGCTTTATTGTTTGGTAAATAAGAGAAGACAAGTCTCAAGAAGACAAGTCTCAAAAAATAATGTAACTTATAAATTTTTTCATCTTAAATTTTCCTAAAATACTTACTGAACTATGTATTACAATAAACTAATTCAAAATGAATATAGTTTATACCACCACCTTTGTGCAAAAATTATCTTTTTCTAATATCGCGAGTCTGTTATATATGACATTCTTTAAGATCAAATATTTTTAAGAATTCGACCTTGAGTAATGAAAATAAGAAATTTTTAATTGTGGACTTAGTCTCCGAGGGGAGATTATCTGTACCGCCAGTTGTAGGATGATGTATAATTTTTTGATATCATGTGTCTGTTATATATTTAAAATAATGTATGCTATGACCTTGAAATATAATTTAATTATTACAAATTTAACACTAATTAAGAGCCTTGTTCAAGGTTTTTAATGAGCAAAATAAAGCTAACTAAAACAAAATGAATCTTAAATTACCATAACCATTATTACTATTAATTACAATAAATTAAAACAAGATAACAGAACAATATTGACCCTTTAGTAACAAAACTAAATACGACTACGGTGTATAGTGTCTCCAACACTATCGTCTCCTTAACCGTACCGATCATATTTTATTACACGTACAGTACATTTATATCTGATTACGTTTTAAATAAAAAGTAGTGCTGACACAAACAACTCACAGTATGGTACTTAGAAATGCGGCTCCATGAAATCACTTACCTTGCACTTCTCTTAGAAGTTACAGGAACACATTCATAAATAATTCGAGGATATTCGTTAAAATCTCGAGATATTAAAATCAGTATGAGTACAATAAATTGCTTACATGTGGACAGTCGACAACAAATGATACTTTTTGACATATTCTAATTTTAGTCTTTTTACTTTCAAATTTACAGTTCACATAGGAATGACACGAATATTAAACTTCAATTTCCATTGGACATCGATATGATTACTGTACGTGAAATAAATGATGAGCTGCTGAGAGAATGTAAATATTATTACAATTACTTTGAAATACATTACTATTTCATTAAACCAAGTTTAATATTATCCAAAGTGTTTGTAGATATAATATAATATTTATATTGTAATAGATTTTTTTTCCCATTTTTTGTTTTTAATACCATAATTTACTTAATAAACGTAATTAAGTGTATTTTGTTAACTCGTAACAAAGCAAGTTTCCCCTAGAAAAAAAAATTATAAATATTGCCCCCTAAATTTACCCATCTTGATGACAAAGGAAAGGACAAGGAACAAAACAAAAACGCTAGATGGTAACTGAGTTTAGAGGTTATTATACAGTAGAAGCCAGATATACAAAACAGGATTACCTCTTAAACCGATTTAGTACGCCGAATTTAACTTAAACGCACACTGTAGAATATTAAAAGTAATGTTATAAAATGAGAGTACTTCTATAAAATATAGCTTTGTCCTAAAATATGTAAATAATTAGACAGTGATAAAACGTAAACAAAAAAAAAAAAAACAATTCGGACGACTGTTTTTCCTTCTGGCATGTTTTTAACTAACTGGACATACGTCGTTCTGCGGCGTCATATGGTTTTAAAAGGATGTAAATTTAGTTTTAAAAGGATGTAAATTTAAATTGCATTTTAAAATTGAACGTTAACATATTTTTTATTACATTTTTTTATTACTGTACTTTATTATGTTGCAAATAACCAAAAGGAAGAATTTTATTTAGGTGAGATACTTTGTTGATAAAGTAAGTGGCAGTTGACAAAAAATGTAATTAAAAACTGTAATAACTTAATAGTCTAACATCTTTAGATTCACAAAGTGGAAAAGAGTAAATATTATGATATTATTACGCGTACGTATAATTCTAAACTATTAATTATAAAACAGTAGACTTTCTATTAAATAACAAATAATACAATTATCTAAATCGTATAACATGATACGGTTTAGTATTTTATTATACGGTGTGTGTATCATAAATGAGAATTAGGTTACTGAGACATATCGCTATTGGAAAGGAATTTTATAATGACGTAGTCATTCCAAGTATTCTATTAAATTAATCTTATGTTGATTGATCGCTGAGATAGATATCAATTAATAATACGAGGTTAAGAAATAAAATATAACATCACATTTTGTATTTTCATGTGTAAGAACTGGTGTTAAATTTGGCAAATTTAAAATTTCGCGCCTTACCAGAATTCCACACAATACCCTTTAGCCAACAATAGGAAGTTTTACAATCTATACATCGCTAATTAGGAACAATGTGACAATGGGTTACAATATTCTTAAATTCAAGAGAAAAAGTTAAATGTTTTTTTAGTTATATTCTGTGTTTTAACTACTAGTAACATTAAATTTATAATTTTACTTGACTTGACAAGTACAAACAAATACTTCATGTACTAGTATCAAGTAATTCTTACAACTAACTAATCAAAGAAATTATTTTGTTTTCTTGCAAACTATTGAGTTTATGGAACATAATATAGATAGATAGATAATATAGATATAATAATTTTTACATATTAAATATAAAGAATGATAAAAATAACGATGATAATAAAATAATATAGTATATTGTGCAATAAGTGCAGAAAATCACCGATTTCCCCCGAAGTAATTAAAATGGCACGAAAAGAAGTCGAGTGCTGGTATAACACAAAGTGAGAAATAAATAATTCAACATGAGTGGCACACTACTATTTTTACAACCATACTGCTACAGGTAACAGAACAAAAATATATGCACGAAAGTAATGAGTGTGAGAAATTATATTATCCTCAAGTCACATGATTTCTCACATTTTACCAAACGACTGTAGGAAATACGTAACTTTCAAGCTTTATACATTATGAGAAAAGTACGTATCAAATACATATTTAAAAATTAAGTACATATACTATTTTAATTTAATTTGATAAATTTTGTAGTTAGTAGTTTTCATAGTGTACTTAGTTTTCAAAAATATGACGTAATATGCAATAACGCAGATATTTTCTAGTTTAGTGTTTCAAATAATATTATACAAGTAAGCTTAAGTCAGATTTGTCTTTAATAGAGTTTACAATATTACTTGAAGTACCTAATGATAAATTCAAATATTTTTGAAACACTCGAAACATTGTTACAGTATTGCAAGGATTGGTATGTTACTAATTGAAACTGAAATATATGTAAGTATTATCGAATTGAAGAAATTTTTATTTTCAATTAGTACAAATAAAAGGTATTATGAATGAAGCACATTTTTCTAAACTGATATCATTTATGTAAGTAAACGGAAGAAATCTATTTTACACGGAACAAAACATTCACTTCTACTTTGTAGTTGTTTATAGTACACGTATTACGTATTAAATAGAAACTGGAGACATGTACATAAACATCTAGAGATATCAATAATTTAACATAAAAGTAATAACATACCAAGAGTGTTATAATACCTGTGAAAACACACAAACAATACAACAAATACTTGCTGTAATACAAGAAATGTGCTGAATAATAAAATAAACAAAGTAACATTCTGTGCTTTATAGATAACAAATTTAATATTTCAATGACTTTATTACTAATAAAAAAAAAGTAAATGAACTTAAACCTAATGTGTATGTTATAACAATAATATTATAATTTTTAACACGAAATAACCCTAATTCACTCAAATTAAACGAACTTTCCAAAACATTGGCAGCCCTTTATACAAAGCGAAAACAAAGAAACACAAAATACAATTTGCAAGAATGTTTAGTATTATAAAGAAGAAAGTAAAACAACAAATGAACAAAATGAGAGCAAGTAAGAAGAGCACAAATAATCAACAATAACAACATTAACAACAGTAATAATAATAGAGGTTAAGAAAATAATGTAAAGACAAGTATTTGTAGTACTGTTTTCAAGATCGCTTGTTTTTAAATCAGTACAACAAGTCTTAAAGGAGAATATATTTATTTCATTTACAAATAAAAATGCTCCTTAAATTTAATTCGATCCCATATCAAAATACCATAATACAAAGGTATAGTACGAACTTTGAAATTATTGGTACGGTTTGATACCTAATAGATACCAAATAATAAATTGCTTAAGTTTAATACTTGTATCTTTTAATACCTATAAATATTCTCCATTATAAGATGTAATATCAATTATCTTGACAGAATTAGATTATCAAGCTATCTTGTCTGTATGCATTGAATATAATATTTATAAAGGTACTGACTATTTGAAAGGTTAGTTATCTTTATTCAAAGTCTATTTCGAAGCGATTTCAGAATTCAACAAATATAATATCCAATTGGTAAGAATTAGTATCTATGTACATATATAATAATTCCAATAATTCGGTACGATACAAGGTTGAAATTGAAAAAAAAATCACAATTTTAATTCATACGTAAATCTGTTGAGCCTGTTCTAAAAACTATAAACAACTTAAATTAAAATATCAGGGTACTATTTATCTTATATATTTTCTCAATTTAATATTTTATAAATCTCCGGAATTATATTAAACTGATGGAATATCGAAATCAGACTAAAAATTACTTAGTTACTTCAATGATACGTTTGAAAATACTACTATTTATTAGGTGAAAAAAGTGCCCATTTTTTTTTTCTGTATAATTTTTAGAATTTTTTTATTTAATTATACGGCAGTGAATAGCATGATTTTCTAATCTAATTGTATACTAAATACAACACGTAAATGTGAATAAAAAATAATTATGAAAATGTAGAAAATAGATTGGAAAATAAAGATCTATAAGTTATAAAATGTAGAGATTAGAAATTGTCAAAGAACGAAGAAACAAAACTAAGAAATGATAACACACATAAAAAGTGTACCAACAACTACAGAAAACGTTTTCAGAATTTAAAATGTGCAATGTACAAAAAGAATCAAGATCGCATAGCAAAACAAGTTTGGAATTTTAAAATTTAGGTTACGTAGAAAATTGGAACATATGTGCGTACTTAATTGTAAAATGTTGAAATTAAAATAAAACATACGAGTACAATATAAAGAGGTCCTATTTATAATTTAAAATTATTTGCTCACTTTAAATCTAACACTAAAAACTTAAATAATATATTCGGTTCATCCGTTTGGGAGATACACACGTTAACTTTATAACATTTCTCTTTTAGCCTCGAAGGTTAAGAACAAAAAAGAAAAATATCAAGATAATTTACCCTTAATTACATTACTTAAAATTTATGATTAAGAAAACAGCAGCAACAATTAATATAGAGTAAAAACAAAGACAGAAGAAATATTACGAGAATTGATGAACGAAACTTAATAAAATAACTATATGTGGTTATATGTTGATACACTGAAGTTTACATCTGAATATTCTAATTAATAGTGCTTTGAAATAAACCTACTTAAAACATAATTTTCCGTGCGACTGATATTTTATGTTTATTAAGTTTATAAAAGTGCGAAATTGTTATTAATTATTTAATTTAAAGCGAACTGTATGTGCATTTCTGACTACAATACCTAATCTTAATCTTAATTTGTTGCTTAAAATTATTATTAGATACTATTACTATTACTATTAGCAGCAAAAAATTGCAAATATTTGTGAATAAAGAATATTTGTTACAAGACAATTCAACTCGTCAATCATTCGTATACATTCGAATTCAACTAATCCATAATGGTTACATAGTACAACAAAAATAATAACAAACATTACATACGTTATTAATTAATGCCCTAATAACTCTAATTAAAATTAATATTTAAAAATTAAAATAACAAATATAATTAATTTTGTGTTTGGTGATATTTGGGACAGAACTGGCATATGGGGGAAGAAGAAAATATTTCGAAATTTAAGAGAAAAGAAACAGAAGAAAACATTTAGAACTACTTAGAAATAAAGAAATTCCGTTAAATGAAATGCTGTGAAATAAATGAAATGATACACAAAAAAATTATCGGTAAGGCAGTGGCGTTTCAAAGTCTAATTGTCAGATCGAATAGTTTTCATTGTATGTTGTAGTGATGTTAAAAAGAAAACAAATTTAATTACAAAGATAGTAAGTAACTAAATTGTGACATGCTTTATAGATGGAGTAACGGACCTGCTTACCAATAGAAGATAATTTTGTAGAATCGTGTACTGCGATATTTGGTTGAAGATCAAAACATATTTTGCTCACAAGAGCTTTAAACCGCATATTTGATTTGGTTTTTCGGCAGGTTACTTTGCAGCTTACGAGTCCTGCCACCCGACCTGTTGGTCCGCGGGAGGTACTTTATTTCCCTCCTACCTCTCTTGTGAGAGGCGTTCTCTTATCCGCCACCTAGAGACGCGCCCTTTAGGGGTTACAGGCTCCCCCGAGGGTTAAATTTAAAATAAGAAAAAAAAACTGTTTTGTGAGTGCCAGAGCTATTTGACTTGATATATCTCATTATAATATACGCGACAGGGATATCCCATTTCATAGCTACTGTTGAAATATAAATATCTACAGAGGGAGCTGTTAAACAATAAAACTCTTCTACTATGGGATAAAAATCTGAAGATAAATATATCGGAAGCAGTCTAAATTTCAGATCAGAGATAAGATCTTATCCAGATCTAATAGGTTCTAAAGCTATCATTTGAAAATTTGAAACAGCAGATCAGAACACATGTAGAATTTGAAAATAATAAGATTGTCACTTCTGCAACTACTCTGATATTTGTTATTTTATATATTATATCATATGTAAAAATAAAGAACTTGACATATTGTCAGGTCGTCAAATAAAACTTTGTTAAAAATACCCTTGATATTATTTAACACAACGTGAGATAGAATATCAGTTTCGGTGTTTTCTGGTGCTGAAGTACTTCACAATGATATTCTTTCTTGGGTGTTGCTGTCTTCTTGGTTGGAATTCTATAACTCATAACAAGTAACAAGTGTACATTTTATTATATCAATTACAAAGATCAAACGTCAAATATCACCAGGGCGGAAATTTAAATTTGCAATGAATTTAAGACATTCTCACATAAGCGTAGACTTGTAGGCACGTCGATAGGCGAGAGGATCCCTGCGTAACCATCTTATTCAAAGTTCCTCAACATTGTCTAGCAAAGGAATCGCGATTCGCCTTGTTGAGATTACAGCAACGGGTTTAACGTAGGGTTTAATAGTTAGCTTAACTACCCACGTATTTACCCAATACCTTTGTATGCTAAAAAAGTTTAAAGAATATATCTTTAGTCACTATTAGTTTGAAGCGCAACTTAAATCGTTAGTTTGGATTTAAAATCATTTGACCATTGATTCAGAGAGCTCTATGAGTGAGTTAAACAGGTTTGCGCAGCCATACTTTGAGAATATAATATTGTAATTATTGCAGCCTATAAAATATTCACAATTGTTGAAATCTTACAGTTCCAAAGGATTTTTCAGCATCAAATTGAAGATGAAATTTTGAAGCCCAATGAAGCCGAAGTTACACAAGGGAGAATTCATAATTCATAGTAAAGTTTGCGAACGGAACCACTATTCTGATAGCATTATATATATATATATATATATATATATATATATATATATATATATATATATATATATATATAAACAAAACTTCAAAGGTCTAGCGACCAGACGGACGAATAAATAGAACTTTAAATTAAAGGCACAGAAATATGTACACATCACCTTTACACACACAAAATATTTAGATCAACCATCAACTATAATTAAAGGGAATGTAATTCCGTATTCCAATTTTGCTAAGTATCTTTAAAGCTTTAAATGGTACAACACGTAGAAAAATAATTGGTTATTTAATATTGTAAAATGTACTGGCTCCTTGGCAGATACTTTCAAATATCAACACATAGTAAAACTAACATGTAGATACTTCGAAAGGAGAACAGGGGGATCAGAATAAAATTTCAAGGAATATACTTTAAGCCTTGTGGTGTGCCCGCAATAATGATGTAGTCGCAATCTGAACATTGTCAGCCTTATAGTCAATTACGAAACAAGACTTCGACAAGATGAAATATAAACGATGAAGCGATCAGCTACTAAACAACAACAACCTGCTAAGAAAATTCAAGAGGTTCAAACCTATTGAGCTAGCCCAGTGATAATATCATCTTTAATTACGAAGTAATAGATAAAACAATAGAACATTAAGAATGAAGTACATACTTTAATTATTAGACATAAGCTCAGTTTTAATGTGTAAAACTTTGTTATTCTATTGAGTCATTTAATGTTAATGTTTATGATTTACTCAGCACACCTCTGTCGCACACTTACTCGGTGGTACGAGAAAAAATATTAAATATTAAGCGAAACATTTTCGGCAGAGTAACAGAACTGATGAATACAGAAACAAAACACGAAAGAATAATTTCATATTTTACAATTTATAACTGATTTTATGAAGTTCATTGCATCAAAAGAAGTTATTCCAAGTAAAATACAAAGTCATTTATTCACATTTACGTCAATCTAAATTATATCCTTAGCTAAAGAATTTGTAAGAAATGGAATCATCAATCTCACTTGTTTTAAATTCCTCGCAAAAAGCGACTCATCCGATTACACAAGCGTGCTTCCTCAGTCGGAAGCGAGGTGAGTGTTAAGGTCGCGTGGTGGGGCCGAAGCGAAAGTGCAGCCACGTGCGAGAGCGGGTGTGTTGCTCCGGTTCTGTCACTCGCGGACACAAGCTCACACAGAGCACGTGAGTGAGTGCAGTGCAGTGCAGTGTAGTGCGGTACGGACTTGTAGATACTTGACTTTGTGGACCGTCCTTAATGTAAGTTAACTTATATTGCTCGTTTATTTTGTTGAATTTTTATATTATAAGGTTCTAAGCGCTTTAATATTAATTTATAAAATTTGATGTAGTCCCCACAAGGCTTCCTTGTATGCTAAATTATACAATTTTTTTTGCACTTTATTTAAACATATTTTACTTGACAGTGAGATCATTTTACGGCTAAGTATTCATCAATTACCTTTCGTTTCATACCTTCGATCTTCCCTTCGAAATCAATCATCTTTTAAAAATATTAGTATGTTTATCATATTCATTGCATTACAAATTTTAAGCGCTCAAAAATTTACAATGAAATAGTTTTTATTTAATTCGCATATATTTCTCACGAAATATATTCTGACCGGGATCAATGTCAATTTATTATCAATCGTTTTTTACAAAAATTAAAAGCCAACTAAATTTTTATTTTTATTAAGTTTCTGTCAAAAGCAAATGGCTTTTTGAAAAAAACGGACGTGCATAACTTAATGTTATAGTACTTAAATTAATAAAAATTAAACATTATACGGCTAACCATTTTCTAATTGCCAAAAAAATAGCAACTAACAAAGTGCCCATTTGGCGCTGCCAATTTCAATGAAAACGGAGGTGCTGAACTAGATGTTATAGCTGTCCCACATTCAAAACTTTAAAATTTTATGGCGAATCATTTTTGAGTTACGCGAAATACATGCGTACATACGTACAGACGTCACGCCGAAACTAGTAAAAAAAAATATTTCCGTTGGAACCTGAAAACCGATTTTTTTTCGCTATTACAATACTTCCTTTATTTTATACAAGACAGTAAAAACGGATCATCCTGAGTGTACCATAAAATAGTGCAAAAATAGACAATTTAATATTATTCAATTAAATAAATTAAATATATCTATATACTGCTGCATTGAACCAATATTAAAATGTTATATTGTAATTAATAAAAATAAAGCATTCTATCAAATAAAAGTAAAGCATTTAGAACACACCACTATACTCGGAAGGATAAACAGAGATTTAGAAGACTCTACGATAACAATTTTTTATAAATACCACAGGGAAATGCACCAGTTTACGTTATAAAATATTCAAATAAATAAATTTAAAATACAACTCGTTATTGTTTCATTCTGTTTAATATTATTATTTAAATTTCATTAAAAAGAAAAACGTATATTATTTGAAGATCTTATCTCTACACCCTGAAAAAATTAAAACAATAAAATATTTAATAATAACAATTATTACATGAAGTAATTTATATTTAAAAAGTACAATTATAAAAAAAAGTAACTGTATTGTATTACTTCAATATCAGTGCTAACAAATTATCGGTTTCTTACTTTTTTTATATTATAATCAAAGAAAATATTTCTACAATATGACATTTTTGATTTATTTATTATTAGCGTGTTGCATTAACACTTAGTAAAATTAAGTGGAAAATTATTTATTATTTCATTGTAATAGCAGAAAATTATCATATCTACTTAATCATTGTTTAGATGTGAGTGTTGTTACCTCCATAAAATATAAGAAAATAGGTATAATAATACACAACTCGCTAACTAAATAATAAATTTTACTATCAATAAATAACAAGTAATAATAATAATAATAATAATAATAATAATAATACAGAAAATACTACTGTACTTTACTGAAAAGACATATTAGTTTGTTTTCTGTCATTAAGTACTGAAGTATACATACTTAATATCTTCATTTATTTGCAAAACTAAATGTAAAGAATTCAACATGTACAAATGAAATTATGTATATAATATAATGAAATCGACAAACGATTCTGTTGGAACACATTAATTAACAAAATTAATTAAATAAATGTTCGTTTTTTTTTTATAAAAATTTATAAATTGAATAAGTGCTTATAAAAGTAAACAATAACAATAAAATAATTAATTTAAAAATTTGAAATATTAAATCTAACCTTATGTTTATATTTACATTCATGTAATTATATCTTGGTACGTAAGAACAGAAGAAAATATTACTGTAAGTAACTCAGCTCAATCATATTTTAAGTAAATGTTAACATTATGCACGTGAAGATAACAAATGGACTGCGAAGTATAAAAATAACGATTCTATATATTTCTATGGATCAATAATTTGCAATTATTATTGCATGATTCATGTAAAATAAATTATTGTTAATAATATACTTCTGTATGACGTTGTGTATTACACCAAAACTTAGTTCTATTGAAATATCAAATAAACTTGATTTCACATATTGATTTTTATTATATTAAACTGGTTGATTTATGAAGATACGATTTTCAAGAGAAATACATTTCAGCAAACATTGTTTGCTTACTAAAGAAGCTACATATTGAAACTTGATATTTACTTTTCAAATATAAGTGGCTCAAAAGACACCTCTTGTGGTGTGGAACGCCGCTTCTTTGACGCACTCTAGATCTTTTTATTTGGATTGATTGTTGCTTTAGGTTAAGGCTTTTTCAATAAGCAGCCCTGCATATGTTGCAACTAGATTCTTCTGCTGAATACAGTGGCGCCAGCACAATAAATCGACATGGAAAGATCATGTTAAGGGAAACCCTTCTCAGCAAACTCAAAGCATCCAAAAAGGCTAGCTCTTGTGGGCGAAATAGCAGACAAACCAGCAAGCCACAAGCAAATGCGATTTGGTGATGAGGAAATAAATTATACCGAATAAAAAATGAAATATTTCATGGAGGCATATGGGCGAGATTTTTATAACATGAAATATCGATAATTATGAAAACTGTTCTGGTTTAAATTTTAGTACGGATTAAGGAAATAATAAGAATAGAAGAATGAGTAACCCAGTACAATTATATTTCACATTATTATGTTAACATTATATCTTTCAAGGTAACACGTGGTCTACAAAATATAAAAAGTAACGATTATTTATATTTCTATCGATCAACAATTGTAATATTATTAAAAGACTTAGGTAAAGAAAATAAACTATTGGTATTATCTGTTTCTCTATGACATTGTGTATTATATCATTACATAGTTGTATTAAAATGTCAAATGAATATAGTTTCACATATTCCTTTTTATATTAAACTATTGACCATGGTTGACTAGTTGCGATACGATTTACAAGAGAAATATATTACTGCAGACAATGTTTGTTTATTATAGTAGCTATACAATTGAAACTTTAATTTAGTTTTCATACAATGCTATTATTTTGCAAATTATAGTCATATGTGTATATTGCAGACGTATCATTTGTTGTTAAACTGTAGTTGCAATATTTAATGTGCATTATCAATGGAAAGATATAAACGATTCTTATTGTTTTTGACCAAATTTTTGTATGAAATTAATTGTCTCTTGCGAAAATCAGGTGTATAATAGTAATAACGTTTTATTTCAAAAGTAAAATTTTATTTTAGTATAGGATAATTAGGTTTTTATTACACATACGCCCAATATACCTTTCACTATGTGCGCAATTATATGGCATTATAAATATTAGTTAATAATAAATTGGTAAATGTCTTATTTTTACAACTTTTTTTATAACATTATTACACAGCTATCCAAAAGTAAACATGTTAATGAAAATATAATGTTATATAAAATTATGAAACTTTTAAAGTCATATAATTTAAAAAGTAAAGTTGCTTTCTTTATATATACAGTGGCTCACAGAATTATTCGTACACCTAAGTTTTCTATTTAAAAAGTGATAAATAGAGTACTTTTAAAAATAACATTGATATATTACTGACGGAATCATATTCTCTCATATTCCAGTAATAAAATGCAATAGCCTATTATGAAAAAAATATTATTTTTCTTATGTAAATTAAATAAAAACAAAATGCATACAAAAAACAGGTACACAAAATTATTCGTACACTTATGAAATCTTACATATAACGAGTCAATATTAATAGTTATAAGTATAATACATCTGTGATTACATAATTATCATTTGTTTGAGTATTTTGTAAAAGGTTTTTTCAAAAATGGGTCGCAAAAACAAGAAATTATGGTAGTTGAAAGACGAATCTAGGTGAAATGACTTTGCCAGTATAAATCTTTAAGGGAGGTTGTCAAAATTGTATGAATATTGTTAAGAACATTAGAAGTAAATATAAAAATGAGGAGTAGTTGAAAAATATTTGCCGTGAGGACCGTAAGAAAATTTTTAATCAGCAGAATGAACGAGTTATTGAGCATTAAATGAAATTAAATACTAAAAACTCCTGAATAAATTAACAAAAAATATATCTGAAATATTTGGAGGATATATTGAAACATAGACTATTCGAAGTACTCTAAGACATTTTGATTTTAATGGCCATATAGTCATAACTAGCTCCTACATATCCCCAAACTAATATGATCCTGCCGCCGTGTTTCACTGTACTACATAAATTGCAGTTATTAAGCTCAGAATTTGGATTTCTCCAATCAAAAGATTTGCCATTCCACTCAAATCCGCAAAATTATCAATTTCCAGAAACACAATCCGTGCTAATGTACTATTTCCAGATGCGAGTCTCTTTATTTTATTTTGTTTGGAATTATAGGAGCCACTTTTTACTATAAGACCATTAGAACCAAAATTTCTTAAAGTTCTTTGAATAGTCTATGTTCCAATAGACCCTCAAAAAAATTTGTTATTCCTAATATTAATTTATTCAGGGGATTTTTAGGGTTTGATTTCACTTAACGCTCAATATATAGTTTATTCTTATGACTTAAAAATAATTTAAGGCCTCCACTGTGAATATTTTTCTACTAGTTCTCATTTTTATATTTACTTATATGGTTCTCAACATTTAGTGCGATCTTCGTTTAATTTTGTCAACAGCCCTTAAAGATTTACACTGGCAAAGTAATTTGAAGCAAATTCGCCTTTCAACTACCATAATTTCTTATTTTTGTGAATTATTTTTAAAAAAATCTTATACAAAATACTAAGACAAATGATAATTATGCAATCACAGATGTTTCATGTTTATAAATATAAATATTGACTCGTTATATGCAAGATTTCATAAGTGTACGAATAATTTTGTGTGCCTAGTTCTTGTACACATTTTGTTTTTATTTAATTAACATATGAAAAATAATATTTTTTTCATAATTGGCTATTGAATTTTGTTTCTGGAAAATAAGAGAATCTGATCCCGTCAATAATACATCAATATTTTTTTGAAAGTACTCCATTTTTCACTTTTTAAATATAAAACTTAGGTGTACGAATAATTTTGTGAGCCACTGTACATACATAAATAAATACATATTATTTTAAATGAAACTATATACCTATTAAATAATGTATATATACATTTTAATGTTTTCGTCGATCTGACGAACAATTAAATTTTACATAAAAATTACCGAACACAATTGTTATCACTATTCCCCGAAAACACTTTTATAACGCTAAGCCAGCTGCGATTTTACCATGGATTTGTGTGGACTACCGGAATAGTAAATAGTAAATAATTAACAAGTACTTAAAAAAAAGATTTTTGTATGATGGGTTTAATTATGTTTAAATACTTGAACGATTTATAATAAAATTAAAATTATTATTTTCGAAGTCAAATTATTGATATGGAATACCAGAGTTACAGAATTAGTTATTTTTTTTATTTCATTATTATCTCAGCTTGAGTCAGACTTCGTCTGTGACGCTTGTGCTTCAAAGTTAGGCTTTAATATATATAATTGTTCGAAATGAATGTATATCTTAATAAAGAATAATTAATTAATGTATCTGACATTGCAATAAACTTTTGTTTCACTTAAAAACAATATTATTTAGTTTTAAATCTATTACAACTAATTACAACTGTTTGCTTGCCTCGGTTAGCAAACTTAAAGATGACTATAATTATCACTTTTTCGTCCTGGATTTTAGGAGTAAAAAAAATACTATAGTATACTTACATTTGATGTTAATTTATACCTCTATGTGGTAATGAAATATACTACCTTATAAATAATTAAAGAAAACATTGAAAATAAATATATTTAAACGATTCCAAATGAGATAATACTAAAAAATAACCATGTTTATAACAAATTAAATATTGCTTAAAAGCAATGATATTTGAGAAATGGCAAGACTAAAAACTAATGAATATTAATCTTTGAAATATCATTCTTTGTCTTTGCTACAGATCAATTATCCTAATCCGTACATTAACATAATGAATAAAAGAACATAAATGTCAAGCTTTTGCAAACAAATACTAAATTATCATATTTCAGTGTAGTAGCTAATATAATAACACGTTTGATAAATGTCATAAAATTCTAACGAACAATAAGATTGCTTAACAATATCGTGGGAGTATGTCAGTTGAGTTATTAGTTTTGAAATGAACTGATTTGAAAATGTTTAGCATCTATTATGGTAATAATACTGAAAATAAAAGTTAACGTATGGCATAGTTTGCAAAGAGAAAAAGCAATTGACAATTCAATTTATAGGCTAGGTATTAGAAATAAACGGTTTGGAACAAATATGTTACTTGACATTAGAAATAAGAGAAATAAAACCAAAATGTTTATGAGTACTTACTACATACATAAAAGCAGTGAATTGTATAAAGTGAACGTTTTCTGTTTTGTTTGTACATAATTCTGGGTTGCTGTTTATTGGATCAGTATTTATCATTAGGTAATATGTGATACATATATGTAATTTTATTAAATATTATGTCCGAAAAACAATTGTATTAATTACGCTAGAATTTACGGATCGAAAATGTTTAAAAATACTGCTACTCCATTATCAGTTTTTTTTTCTTTTTATTATTTTTTGACATTTTTTTAAACCTATAAAATGTTTCATTATGAAGTATCTGTCGTTAGTATAGTAAGAATACAATAAGTGGAAATAATATATTGTCGCAACAATATTTTGTTGACAACGCTAGTCACCACGTAAATATTTGACAGATCATAAATAGCTGTAGCATCGATTACTAACAAATTTGTGGAAAATTGTCCAATTTAGTGATAATTTTACTAATTATTGTACTCTCATAAATATATCTCGTGATTCGCTTAAAAATCGATACTTAGAAAATGACATATATGTTAATCACAATCTTGGTCGTTGCTCACCATTCATTATATTACCCTTGAGAATAAAATTTTTCTATTTACTATCGAGAATAATCTCTGACAAATGTCAAACCAACAAATCGAGATAGACTGATTTTGTGCTGCTTCTGTCAAAAAATAATATAGATAATTAAATAAATGTAAAAAATAATTTTCAAGATTTTTTTTGCCGAACCTGATGTAACTTGGCAATAGTTATAAAAGATCCTAGGCAACAAGTTTTCAAAAAGTCAGTCAAATTTATTCTCACTCTCTTGTTATATTATTACAGAAATTATGTACCGCCTCAACAATTATAAGATATGTATAAGTAATTTTTAATGGAAATTGAATATTATTTTATTATTATTTATTATTTTCTAATAATTTAAAATATTTAAACAAAACTGTTTAAATATTTCTATCTTCACTAATTTTTCTTTAGGTGAAAATTTGAGGAACAGTTTCCTCTTTATTACTAAAATTTTTAAATATTGTAGTAATTGTAATGTCAGCAAAAATACACTTATTATACAGTTGTTATTACTTTTATCTCAAGTACAAATTTTATAAATTATAGCATTTATACTACACGATATGAAAAGTAAATTATTATAGGCCTTTATTTCAGTAATAGGTATATGGGAACATTTTATTTAATAGGTATGTTCTCATAAAACTTATTATTAAGAGAGAAATTTTTGTACGATCTAGAAATAATAGTCTCATATATTAGAAAAGCTTTAAACTAAGTCATAAGTTCCATACATAATTTTGTCTAATATATCTATTAAAATGTTCCAAATGTTTTTGATTTTTTTGATAAAAATTGTACAGAAAAGGTTAATAAACAATGAAAAATTTGAATCACCAATAAGATCTAAATTATTTAATTTTAAAAAATAAGTTAAAACGTTATAATTACGAGGTGTTGGATACAAAATATTAATTGTAGTTATCAGTTATTATTATAATAAATTATTTATAGTCTATGCGAAATTAATTTTCTGCCAGACAGTTTTTTGGTTTTTAAGGTTATTTCTTATACGCACTGAAAAACTTGACATGTAACAATAGAAAAGTGATCAGCAAAATATTTGACAGTTTTTTATTTTTAATTAAAAGTTTTTATATTTTTCACAAGTCTGATCCGGAAACATGTAATACGTTGCTAAAGAGGTTTTGTAGTAGGGATTTCATTGAAAGTTTTCTTGACCTGTGACATATCCGGTTTTATTGTTATAAAAGTCACAAGTGGAGTAAATTTCTCAAAAATTCTTTCGAGCCATATGTTTCACGCATGTAAATAAATGTGAAACTTTTTAGAACAAAGTGAAAATAATTTATGTAGTACACGGAAAAGTTAGATGCTGGTAGTTTTCTTTGATAATTGATAATAATATATAAATGGTAAACCAAAACAAATATTTTTAAATTATTAATGATGATGTAAGCAGATATCAAGTTTATTATAAATACCAATAAATAATTTATTGTGTTATTATTACGAGTTTTCATAAAAATAATTATTAGTTGATGCTGAGATTGTATTATGTAACAATGAATAAGTTCAAATGGGTCATTCTATTGAAATTTAATCGATAAATTTTTCAAAACTAATTTGTTTCATTTGTATAGTGCGAAAGTTATTGGAGTGCAGAATATATTTGGATTAACTTAGTTCTTATAACAAGAGTTTTACTTTGTTATATAATTAACAACAAAACTTCAGAATTATCAGTAGTTTCTAACACTCTTTGATCTATAAATTAAAAAATGATTTATTTAATCAACTATCGTGGACTTGATAAAATACTATTGCTAATATGACAACTTGGCATATGCTAATCATTGAATAAAATTTTGAATGCTATACTTTTAATCTCATAGTCATGTTTTTAAATGAATTAAAATACTGTATTTGTAGTATGTAACTTAAACGAAAGATTGAAATGTATATTTCACCAAATATTAATACACAGAATTGCTAAAACTTATAGTTTCTAAAAACAAAATATGTTTTCATAAACTTTTCTAAACTATATTTTAAAATTACTATCTACACAAAATTATATAAAAACTTCTTGCGTAAACAGAGATATTCGTATTTAATTACAGGAAGTTAATAATAAAACATCATATATGTATTTTATAAATATAGCTATAAACCTTTTAAACTAATTTTAAAGTTGTGCAATATGTTGATCACATATACAGTGAGAAATGAAAGATGACAAGATAGAAATTTATGTGTTAAGATCTATAAAGGTTGAAATTTCACAATTTATTTGTAAAATGTTTAATTTTCGCTTTCAAACTAGATGTTTTAGTTTAATTGAAGCGTGTAACTAGCCTTTCCTGATTATCAGTTTTTATTTATACGTTACAGAAAATAATATTAATTTGTGTAAAAATAAATAGTTTACGCAATTAGTTTTTTTTTATTCTATAAAACTAATGCTAAATATGACTATTTGTTATTCGGACTAAAATGAAGGCAAATGGAAATCTGTATTAATGAAAAACTGAAGAAAGAATAACTATATTTAATTTTTTGTAATTATTAATTATAATTGTAATGTATTCAAAACTAATATTGGCAACACGTATCAGCTAGTTAGTTCAAATTAATAAGACAAATGACAGAACTAATTCGGAAACATAATAGCAATTTATTGAAATAAGAATGATCTGAAACATTTAAGATTCGTATATCTTTTTTTATTTTAACGTATTTTTGTTTTTATTTAGGTCGTTTTATATACAAAAAAAAATTATATTCTGTAATTTCTGTTTTAAAAATTTAAGATTGAACAAATCATAGATTTTGTAGTTAAAACATTCAGAAACTACAATCTTAGAAGATTTTAATGGTTAAATCCTTTTTTAAAGTAGATCTTGGCATGTGTAAAATTATGAACTAAAGGATAATATAATTCCATATCACGAAGTGTCAGCATTAGCCATTATTATATTATTTATTATAAATTCATTAATAATAACAAAATATAATATAACTCCGCAAAGTAAATATTTTTAAAATCTAACAAAATATATAATTATATTTTATATGCAGTATAAAGGCAGGACATAAAATGAAAAAATAAATTATAAAGACATGCCCACAACATATGTCCTAAGTACAATTTTTTGTTCTAGTTAGAAACAAACTAAAACGTAAAACAATAAAAAATACAAATATAAAATTGAAAATGTAGCATATCGCATTAATGTTAAAAAGAAGAAAATGTATTTAAGTTAACAAAATTGGGAAATTACAGAAAATTTATAGTTAATTACATTGATGCTAATTCATTTAACATCTTTAAAAAAATTATTGTTCAGTTAATACATTTTATGTGATTCAAAATGGTTAAAAATTGTTTTTTATACCCATTATGTGCTATAATTAAAGTGGCAATTGTGAAAGCACATACATATATTTGTTATTAAAAACAATAATAATAAGCTTATAAGATACACATGTCTCCTTGATTAATGAAAGAAATATGATAAAAATAAATACATAAACATTAAATATATGTATAGGTATTTCCAATAAAATTATTGGGGAATATTGTTTAATGTTGTAAATACCTACTTAAATATAATTTTTGCGTTAAATATGATAGATGAATTTGAAAATTTAATGTTTTATATAATATCTATATGAAAATGATAAATACTACAAATTTATGTAATAAACTATCCCATTACTAGTTTTCTATTTAATTGTAAAGGTTGATTTATAAGTGACATAAAACATACAATATTATTTAGCACAGAAAACAGAATTCAAGTTATAGAAAATAAAAACATCACAAAACAGATCTGTACAGCATAGTAATTGAGCAATGTTAGTTTCCTAGGTCTGTGTTTTCTATGTTCGGGTATAATCGGCGCACTTCGGTATACATAATAGTAATACAAAGAAATTCTACTAGAGGGAAATGAAAAACATGAAAAAATTTAAAACGTAAAATTATAATAACAACTTATTGTCCATATTTATATACTCATATTTTTATGTTTAAGCAACTTTCAATTTTAAAATAAAATTGTGAACTGGAGATGACACCTAACACTAAACTTACAAAAACATGCCCGAATTCTATTTCCTGTGTCTTGTGCGACTTTTATAAAACCGCGAAACTAAATTATATGTTTTCTATGTTCAAATAAATCATGCTATATTATGTTATATGTCCTGTGTCAGTTATAAATCCAACTTAATATTAATTACCAGTATCACAAACCTTTAAGGTTACGACATTATACATAGACGGCGCAGAAAAATGGAAACTTATAAATACTATAATAATAATAATAATAATAATAATACTAATAAAAATAAATTATAAAAAGATAATAAAAATAAGTAACACTATGAAGCAAATATAAACACTAATTTGAGGGTAATAATTATTACTTCAGACTTGAATACTAACAATATTTATTTAAACGATATTTATATCACCAACTATTTATGTTCACAACGTATTATCAGACTATCCTCAATCTCTAGGCCGCGACACTATTATACCTGCGGGCAGCTAATCTCGAACATTCCAGATCCTTGCGGACTCTATAAAATTCTCGAACAGTAGCGTCGTTGCTCCTATCCCACTGGATTTTTAGCGTGACTACCTGACCAAACAGATCCGCCGCGATGACTCATCTGCCTAAATCAATGTCAAAACTCATCTACGAGGAATAAATCGTTATACAACATACCGCCTAACATCATCTTCTTTCGAAAAGTTGAACAGCTTGTGAATTCGGGTAGTTCTTCAAAGATAAAACACAAAGATTAGATTCTACGATGCATACTCTGACAGATTTAAGATTTCTTTTACTGGTACGACGTAATCGGTAACAAGAGTGCCCTTTAAACAAAAGCAAACGCACACAGCTATTTGCCATGACACCCTGTTTAATTAGGAAATCCTGCTTGTCGTTTCCACTCGTGATACGGAAGACATAACCTTGCTAACCATCGCTTAAGGCATCAGTATACGCTTTTCATGGAACATACCTATTTTATGTTCCTCCACAATTTTTAAGTTTTTGTACTTTCAAGGAAGGAACAGGTGTTAGTAAACACGTGCGGAATAACGAAACAAATAATATAAAAATAAAGAAAATACCTAGGCATATGAAAATAAAGAAAATATCTACTCATATGGAAAAGAAGAAAATATCTTGTCATATGGAAAAGAAGAAAATACCTAATCATATGGAAAATAAGAAAACACCTAGTCATATTGAAATGTATAAAATTACTCTTCATTTTCTCCATACTTGCTTTACAACCC
This sequence comes from Stenolophus ochropezus, assembly GCA_035578165.1. Lineage (NCBI taxonomy): Eukaryota > Metazoa > Arthropoda > Insecta > Coleoptera > Carabidae > Stenolophus > Stenolophus ochropezus. The sequence continues at coordinate 45,454,222 of JAQOWZ010000003.1, read as the reverse complement.
ACAACAAAGAAGAGTATATTATTATACTAGTTTTATAAGACTAGAGCAGAATAGAACAATAGGTCGTACAAAACTAGTATAATAAGCTATTTTTTATACTTCCCTTAACTTATTTTATAAAATTCTCAAAAATTTCAGTTACAAAAATTAATAAAATATAATCTAAGGAATTATATGAAAAATGGTAACCTTATTGAATGAATGGTGACGCTGCGATTTTTGCTTTCTTAGTCAATTTCTTAAAAAATAATGTACAGAAATAATATCATGATAGAAATCTAACATAATATTAAAATTATTAGAAATATTTTTTTTATTTGCGTGGAAAAAAATTTCAAATACATAAATGGCGCACGCGTAAGGGTAAAAAACATACATGATAAAAACATGAATCGCACACAAACATAGAGGAACACTGTTGAACTAAAGAAAATTTAATAAATACATTAAACAAATTGTTTATTATTAACAATTTTATTTGTACTGTTTACAACATTATCTAATAAAATCATTTACACAACAAATTAACGATGAAAATTAATTGCCATTCTTGACAATAGGGAATATAATAAGATATAATCCATGTAGCAAACTGCAAGAAACGAAGATACAGAAATGTAAACAATGGGCAATAATGAAGACACAAATTTGTTCTCAACCCAAGGAGAAACATGTAGAAATAACTTGCAATGTGAAACCAACACAAAAAGTCCTGTGAAACCTAACTGTGGCTTGGTGACTTTGCGTACGTGAATTTATCATTGGGCATCTCACCTTGAGCGTACTTTCATTCTCGTTGCGTATACGCGCCTTTGTTAGCAATGAAAAGTGCTAAATAAAATCTTGTGGGTTGGCCGGAACCTGATTTTTACTCGCTGCTGGGTGCAGTACGAGATTGTTGCACTGCCTTCAGTTCCTGTTATTAAAATTCTTATTGACTGATTTATAGGAATAACTTTAGTGGAAATTACCGAGATATGATATGAGTACCGTGAGTCGAACTAGATTGACACACCTACTGATTAACTGTTTGTAATTTGACAATTATTTAACAAAACTCTTTGTATTATTATTATTATTTTATCCCGTTGTTGTCATAAGCTTTAAGACTGAAATTATAATAAATTATTGATGCTAATGTAAAAATAATTACGGAGATACGATTTTTTTCCATATAATTTTAAATAAACAGATTTCTGACAAATATCTTGAACTCTAGATTTCTTCTTTTTGTCTACAGCCGTTTTAAGCCAAATGTAGTAGTAGTGTTATTTTGAGATATTTAACTTTCAGTATATATTGAACCTGCCGTTAAAATATATTAATAAAGGAAGATTAATACATATCTATAAATTAAATTAATTCTAATGACAATTTCATTTAAAATTTTGATTAATCAATTAGATTCAAATCCTCCTTTCGAGGAATTATGCTGCTTATGTTATGTTCGTCCTGCGCACTCGTTTCAATTTTCGTCGCCAATCAGTTGTGACCATAAGAACAAAAAATTCAAGTAAAATTCTAGTTACTAGTGGTATTACAAATGAAAATACGTACTATTAATAAAATTTATATTTGGTTTGTAAATTAGTATTTTGAACAAATTATGACTTTTTACTTTTTTTAAATACTTGCAGATTGAATCATTCTTTGTAATATCAATGTCCTATATTACCAATTTTAGAATATATTAATTATAAAAATTGTTACAGAGACAGTTAAAATTAATACAATACTAATATAAACAATATAATTATTTTAAACTTGAGAATAGCAACTCTTGTAGTTGAGTTAGGATTTATCATGTGCTTTAATGCATTTTATTGTGCAGATACATCCTTTTGCTTTAATGTTAATAGATGAACTTTTACAAAAAAATAAATGGTACAACGTACCATACGTCCAAACCTCTTGAAATAAAAAAAAATAGAAGTTACGATCGTTCGGCTTAGGACTACAATATAGATAGTTAAAAAATGATAAAAAAGAAAAATGTTACCAATGATATTAAAATTCTTCCCAAAAAAATGGAATAGTGTTGTCGAACACGTAAATCTTGCAATTTTTTTTATAATTGAGAAAAAAATAGCCATATAAAATTTTTTCTGTAAAATATAAAACTAAAAATACTTTAATTCATTTATATGATCTATACTCAAGGGACATAATCTGAAGTATATTTTCTACTATAAAAATATTTTTAATTATAAGGGCTGGTAACCGATTAAATTGCCTCTTTCTATATATCTGTGAAATAATAGAAGTAGCATGAAAACTATTTAAACACGAATCAAAATTAAAAGACAAATAGCAAAACTAAACACAACTAATTTTACAAAAATTTTACTGTTCTGAAATATTAAATAATTATATTGAGTTAATATATACAAAATTAAATATAATTTGTATTAGGTACTTGAATTAGTAACACGGCAAAAACATTAAAAGAAAACAGTATAGATATATAAAACGTTTTTATAGATTGCCATACATCTAGCTTAAATTTGAATATTATTGTACTAAAACTCTCAATATGAAAAGCCTAGTTTAATGACATTCAACACATGATTTATTTTAAATGCAATGTATGCTTGCAAATATTTAGCAATACTTATTACTATTTAACAGGTATTGTTATGAAAAGTGTAATAAATGTAAATGGTTCGAATTAACACCAACGCGTGGATGAATACCACTGTATCAACACCTGTGAAAACGAAACAATGCTTTCACTTTTATTTAATTACAACATCAAGTGAAACGAAAACACATAATTAAAAATTACTGACAAGTTACACATCGTATGTTCATTGGGTTTTTTGGGTGGCTTTGCACAACTTGATTTGTAAAATTGCGAAAATTTCTGTCTTTCCTGCTATAAATTTTCTTCTTTGTTTTCTACTGATAGACTTCACAACTTGTGTTTGTTTTGGTACACATTGTTTGTTACTCATTTCTAAAATTATGCAGGAAAAAAATTGCACCTTACTAGATTTGTTATGATTTGATAATTAATGCAATGTATAAACTAATGTTACCACAAGTCACGCGTTTAGGTACCCAATCCCATTGTCCTCAAGTACAGCTTTGGGACGCTGAAATTTCCCATTTAAAAAAGAGAGCAATCCACGGCAACAATAAAAAAACTTGCTGAGGTCTTATAAAGTAAACAATAAATATTTGAAACAGTAGACTTTGTTCTGTGAATAATGAAAAATAATTGAATGTTCTAATTTAATCAAAATACTATGGGAGAAATAATTGAAACTAAAACGGATGTAATGATTAAAATGGATTAATTAATAGTAATAAGAATACTGAAATATTTAGGAGCATATTTTCCAATTGTGTCTCCAGTACGTAAAAATACTTAATTTCGTGACAAGCTTTTCAACCTACAACATTATCAATAAATCGAGAATTTGTAGTAAATTTGGAACCAATTAGACAGAGCGATATATTTATTTGGTTAAATATATTACCTTCACTGAGGTCAAAACGCATACCTCAACGAAGGTACCGATGCCACTTTCACGTTTTAAATTCGAATAGGAAAAAAAATGTGATGATATTTTGTTAACAAATGATTTTCAATTAAGTGCTTAGTATAAATGTACGTCACAATTATATTTACAATTTGAGTGGGTTCCGAACTAAAATATAGAACATAGAGATAAATGATTAATGGTACCCACTGTAGGACTTTGAACAATTAAGACCATCGCACACTATTCGACACCGACCGGCACGCCGATCAGAAGAATCTGTTACTATCGCACATTAGTCGGCAGAAAAGAATAACAGGTGGTTGATAAACAGAGAAAAAAAAATCATTTACAGATGAAGAAATAGTTTTGTGGTCGTAGCTTGCAAAAAAGCTGAAATAAAAGAACAGAAAAAAAGAAAGAGAAAAAATGAAAATAAAAAGAAAACTTTTTTCTTTCTTTTTAGAATTACAATTCACTGAATTTTTATTCCTCGGCAATCATGGTTTAAACATAGAATTTATTTAGGACTCAGTACAGATGAAAATAGATTGATCTACCTACACAATTGATTTTCGTACGTTTCCGGCTAGCTCTATGAAAGATATACTGCCAATCCGGTCGTTCCTATCGCAGACTTGACGACTGCGGCGCGATCGGCTCGGAACAGACTTGAAAAATATTCTCTGCACAAATCCCGAAGCCTTCGATTGCATCGCATCGCCGCACTTCTGAGCCTACTAGTGCGAGCACCTCCAGAAGAGATTTATTTTTGCCGATCTAATCGCTGCCGGTCGGTGCCGACAGTATGCGACGGTCTTTACTCTCTTCACATTCTGATAAAAAACAAATGTTAAAAAAATTTAGTGTGCCACACAGATTTAATTTGCACAGTCTTGTTGTGTTGTGATAAATATAAAAAATATCGTACAAATATTTTTTTATATATTTGAATTAGATAGTTTAATTTTTTAATTTCTCAACAATAAATTTAGTTTGTAATACAAAATGGCCTTATTAAAAACTGAAGCATAACTTGTGAAATAAAAAGAGAAAACGAAGAATTTACAAAATGAACTAGGAAAACATTATTTGATACAAGAAAAAATAAAGATTACCATCCAAATTACATGTTTCATTGTACTTATATAGTTATTACAACTCTATAAGGCCACTTTTGCATAGCATAATAAGGAATGTATCTTCGGAATTATAAACATATTCTATTGTTTCAATAAAGAGAATGCATACAATCGTGACTCACGCAGTCAAACCTTCAGTACCTTCACGATGCTTAAAGGTTGCACTTGCATTTATGCAATGCGTTTTAATTAGTTATGATTGCTCATTGATTAATTCAATTGTTCTCAACAAATTAAAAACAAGAAATTAAATGAACTTCCGTATTTAAATTATTATAGTTTCCATATTTTGATATTAATTATAGATAATTATTTAATTAAATACAAATAAAATTCTTAATTTCAAATAATAAATGTCATGGAACTACTGTGGACACTCACTGAAGTAAAACATGATGTTAAACTCGAAATACACAATAATATAAAGTATGTATATTCAAAGAATTCATACACATTAATATAACATTTTTGTAATGATGAGAAAGTGACAAATTATTATTAAATATTTCGTATTCAAACAAATATATAATAGAAAACTAAGAATTAAATATATTCATATTTTCTTAAGAAAACTACAATATCAAATAATCTAATAATATTCTGAGGACACTCACTTAAGTAAAACATGATATATTATTAAGTTCTAAATAAGCTCTAATATGAAACCTGTACGTACATTGCATTAGAAGAAATAAAACACATTAATTTAACATTTAAGTGATGGTGAGACAGCGACAAAAAATACATGTAACAAATACTAGTGCACAATATTTTATGCAAACAAGTTCATAAAAGAAACCTAAAATATATACAATTTTCAAAAAAATTACAATATCAAAAAATTATCTAATTAAAAGTTATAATTTTTATTTTTTTAATTTTATATTAATTTCAATAATTTTTACTCCTCATTGTCACTGATGTATGTATAATAAATAAGAAACCAACACAATTTAATAAATTTATTTTAAGGATATGATAACCCAAAGCAGATATAATACAACAACCTTACTCTAAAAATCATCGCCTACAGTATAATTACTAATTACTACTGAGTTGAATAATTTTGGAAGTGGAAGTGGAATAGTGATAGAAGGTACAGATCAGAGGTTGCTAAGAGTGTTGCTTCGAGATTTAGTCGATTGGTCACAAATACTTATTCTTGTCGACGTTTAAGTAAGGAATAATAAAATCAAATTAAATAAACAACAAAACGAAAAGAGAAAAAAGAGGATTTATGATGAATAAATACCTCCACTATCAAGTTATATTTTGAAAGAAGTGAAAAAAGTTCAATAAAAATAATACACAGATTACGCAAAAACAAAGACAGCAAATTTAAAAGTTCCAATTTTTGGTAATATTGATATTACCATACTTGTAATATGAAATGAATTGTATATACATTTTTAGAAAATAGAGAAAAAAGTATACAAAGAAGTGCGCCAAACTAATTGGATAACAGCAGGTAATCATCATCGTTTCTTAGATCTAGAATCTTTGCTAATAGACAGAAGAAGTAAAATGTAAATTAGTTTTGGTCCATTTGTAGTAGGCACGGATTTGTTGAAATAAAAACAAGTAACGAAAAAAAAACACATTAATCAGACAGTAGTAGGAATACATCTAATAACGAATTAAATTTCAGTAGCGAGAGCAACTTCAATACAGCCCAATTGCAAATCTAGAAATAAGCGAATGCGTAGAATTCTAAGAGTAAAATGAAAAAATAAAACGAGAAGTTTAATAAAAAAATGGTTAAATTGTCAAGGTTCTTACCAATCTCGTTTTATAATACTTACAATATGCCAATATTGAAGAATAATTATTATGAAGTTACAATTAATAACGTAAAGGAATGAAAAGTTTAATTCAAAATCCTCATCAAAAAAAAGTACATAAATTTTTTGCTACGGATTCAACAGACAGCTTAATGTAATATAGTACTAATTTAATTAAGTACTATACCCAAATACAAAATAAACAAATTTATATCATCTATTACTTACAAATATAAAACTATATAAAAAACGATTTTATTTAATCTAACGATAAAAGTGAATTTACAAAACCGCCCTGCACAAAAATGATAAATAAAAACAATTCCCAACCATTCCAACCACTCGAACACTCGTTTAGCTAGTCTGGAGTTTAACCCCAGATACTACATCCAGTTCAAAATTGTTCTAAATGAAAATTTGATAAATGTTTCTTTTGGAGTCTTTGTAGGTTTACATTATTACGTACTGTGTAATAGTAATGGTATAAGTATCTAGCAAACTCAGTGCCGGTTTAAGGTATAGAACACGGCTTCCCTACAGAATACAGATTCACCAAATATTTTTTTCAAATTCAATAATTCCCGTATATCACCTATGTTTGTTACTACCGATAATCCTGAAATACAAATTAATAAGTGGTCTCTTTATTACATATAAACAGCAATGGAGTTTTATAATTTACTTATGTTATTATTGTTATTGGAATATTATACCACACAAACATATCAAATTACATGCAATTATTTTTTGTCGACAACACTGTTAAATATATCGATTGTCTCGATATGACATATAGTAAAACCCAGATACTTGTAAGCTCACGAGATCTTACTTTCAACATGAGCTCTGAAAATAAATCTAGAAAAGATACTGAAATCCATAATAATAGAAGGCATGTTTAAACTATGACCATTAATTATAAAAACAAATTTGACAATTTGTGGGTAAATGACGGAACATTATATTTTTGTATGTTTAAAAAGAGATTATTTGTGATACACCAATTATATACTTTGTCTAAATTATTTTGAAGTAATTCATAATCATTCATTTATTAATTCATTAGTAATTTTAAGAAATAATTTTAAATAGTCGGTATATAATAAAAAGTGAACTTTAAGATCAGGCTTAATTTCATTTATGAATGTAATGAACAATAATTGCCCTAACACTAATCCCCGAGGATCACCAGAACTCTGATTTAAAAAATATAATTTGTACCCGTGAATACCAACATACATGTACTGCTGCTTAAGAAGGAAAATATCAGATTGATTACGACTAGAAGATAAACCAAAAGACTCAAGTTTGGATGGATTAAATATTGTGATCATTTTTATCAATAACTTTAGAAAAGTCCATGTATACGATGTCAACATGATTTTGTTCCCCGATAGCGATATGTTTGATTGTTATAATACAACAACAGATTTGTCACAATCTGTATTATCTGATGTGGAAATAGTAAAACGATTATTTTAAGTAGTTTTTTTCTTAAATGAAATGTTTGCAAAATCCCTAAAGAACACTTTTGTGTCAAGTAAAGGTGTATTCACATAAGTGTTTAGTTTTAAGGTTTATAGTTGCGTTTAAGATTAGGAAAGTTTTTCAAAGTAATCTATATTATTAATTTATTTAATTTTTGCAAAATAGCACACCTAATGGAAATCTTATTATGTGAATGATGTGTTGTGAGGCTATTTCTAAACTTAAAACATAATTGTAAACTTTAAAACCACGTGCTTATCTGAATGCACCTAAAGACTACACACACTACGATTTTATACATCGAAGACCATAATATGCGCAACGTTAGTTGTAGCGGAGTGTTGAAAAAAAAAAGTTGTAATATGAGACTTATTGCTTGTTGCGATTTGTGTAATTAAATCCATGTAAATAAAATATTTATTTATCAATCTGTTTATTTTTATAATTAACGCATTAATTTAGAAATATTACATTAAAATTTTACATACGATGTTCAAAAATTTACATTGCTTAGGGTCCCCTAATATGTTAATCCGGTCCTAAGCACACACTAATAATATAAAAAGATTCTGCCCTGTTTCATATAAATTACGTAAATATACTTTTCCTTGGTGGCCAATAATTGTTCTCGAGAAACGAATGTATAAATACAATATGAGTACTTAACGCGTTCTAAATAGAGTTTATAAAAATACGACAAAAAATAATAAAAAGAAGGAAACCAGTCTACATTCTACTAGGTAATTCAAGCGTAAAAGCTAGTTCAATGTCAGATATGGAAAAGAAGAGTTCTAACTGAGGCGTGAAATTATTTATATAATCTTCATTCTTGTGTTACACATTTGTCTATGTTTACTAAATATAAAATACTAAATAGAGAAAACAGTCGCTGACATATTCTGTTCGCAGTTTACAAATGGTATGTCCCTATATTGTTATTAGTATGGCTATTGGATATAGGTTTATAATTAAAGTAATTATATTGGTGTACAATCTACTATTAAATATATCATTGTTTTAATTTACATGTGTCGACCAGTGAACCTTAAAGTATTTCGTTTTTCCGCATTAGATATTACGTAAAGAATTCGTTGGGATAGCAATTTTGCACACCTCATGCTTGTTATAATAAAGATCTATTATTGCATTCAACGCATACCGATTATAGAGATAAATTATTTGCAACATTATACTCAAAGAGATTGTTATTAAGACAAATTAATTAAGTCGAGATGGTATCTGTTCGGTATTATTACGCTAATTGGCGTATATAAACTCATACTAGTTTTAATAACGTCTTGTGTTTGCTCTACATTCAATTTTTGACATGTATTTAAAGTTATATGATTGGCCCGAAGTTTACAGATATTATAAATAAGTTTTAATTTTATATAGTCCATCATTATCTGATAAAAAAAGCGTAACATGTAAAGTTAAATAGTATTAAAAGATGCATTTCCACTGACTACCCCAATGTTTCTTAACTAAGTCATAAAGAATAAGTAAAATAACCTAGTGCTTAGTATAAATTCCTTATACATACCCCATCTTACGTTAATACCTTCTTGACATTTTACAGGCTCGGAAGATAAATCTTGATAATTAGTACATGTATAATATTATGAAAAAGAAGAAATGTGTCCGCAATGACAGCAGAAATTTTTGTTTTGTTAAGCATTAAACTTTGTGTCAACTCGGTGGAAACAAGTTTAATAGAAGTGTGTACAATGATTACATTATAAATTCGAGGATGATGCGTTAAATTCGGTCAAACTTCACGTTTGTTAGTTGTAAGAAATAGTGACTTTTGAAAGTCGAAGTGTAGTACTAATGGTAGTTTCGGGTTTAGGATGTCAAATGAAATTTAAAATGTTCCGTACTATAATCATATTTTTTAGGTTCTTCAAGAAAATGGGTTTTTGGAGTCCTAAATATGCGTACTATGATAACGGTGTTTGGCAGTTTTAGCTTGTTTTAATTGAGTTATTTAGAACCGCACCTGATTTAGAGGGTTATTCACACACATGGCCGACGCTTATGAAAAAATACGTGCGTTTAGTACAGTTTACGAAGTTAATAGACGTAAGAAAATAGAAATTAGATCCAAGAACGTAAGAATCTATTTATTTCTTTGGCAAGTAAATATTAACAATACTCAAACACTGCGATGTAAAATCGAGATTATAGTACAAGTAGTCTTACGACAATTAAAAAGTATGTAATTATTAACTTGGTTAACTTGATTTCATATCAAATACGAATAAAGTAAATGAAATGATAATTTAGTTATTATAATATAATCGTATTATAATGACAAACAGTGTGAACATTCAATCTCAATATTATTGTTAAGATCGCGTCTGCCATCTACCGCTCCCGCAACTCATTTTCTATGCACTAGCGCTGTCAGTTTCCGTTTTTTGACAGTAGTTTTTTCTGACCTCGTGTCCGCAATGCTTGCTATTTTTTATAGCAATTATATTTTCGTTATAAACAACCAGAAACCAAAGTCTCCAGATTTCAAATGAAAATTTCGAATTGAATGTAAGTTGAATTAATACTAAAAATAAAAACTTAAGATGGGCAAGCCAACTGACTAAAAAAGCAACCAAGAAATGAGATACTAGACGAATGTAGCTTTTAGTGTAATATTTCAGTACTATATTTTATTAATATGTGAATTAGAATAATATTGTTATGACGGTTACCACAACCGGGAACCAAAGGTTTCCAGATTTCTATTGAAAACTCCGTGTTGGATCATAATTTTGTATGTTGAATTAATACTAATTAATAACTTATATTAAAATAATTTAAAAAAAAACAGTGGAAATGTGCTACTTTTAGAAAAAATAAAAAAAAAATTGTCATTATAATACTCAACAGGTTTGATAAAACAATCATTCATTACCAACGAACACTTACATATTTGGCTCTACCGGTTGTAGAATATCCTCTTATATACAGATATAATATGGATACGATTAATACTAGACAATCCACATAGACAAAACAATTTCATAATAGAATATTGAGTGCAAATTAATGCTATATTTAATTAACACGTTAACTACGGCATCGGTCCTTGGCAACCTGTACTAAACATTTATCTAGTGCGAGAGCGTTTTTCATAAATAATTCTTATAACAGTGTGGGATCGGTCCCCGACGTCTGGCAGATCTGTAATTGTATGGAGCTATGTTTAGTATAGCACAAAGCAATCAAGACAAATAAGAACAGTTTTATGTTTTGTTATACGATTCAGACGATTATTAATTTCTATTTTCAAAATATAATAATAATATATAGTATAATAATAATTGAGAGATTTTTGTTATCTTTATTGTAAAGCCTCTAACGCTCAAAAGTCGTCAAAGTATCTAGCTATATCAACGATAGTCCAGGAGAGCCAGGATCATTCCTACTAAGCTGCAATAAATGTATAAAATCTAAATAATTTACATTTCTTTAAAGATTTTTATCTTGTTTTTTGTCTTTTCTAAAATATAATCCGGGAAAAGACCGAAAATTAACTTTAAAGCAGTAGTTTCGTACAAAATCACTTTTAGTTTAATGTAACTTCTATGCAAAAGATGGCAATAAATGAACTATAACATACCGGTTCGCCGGAGACCGGAACCGCACACACGGAATGTTTGTGATTGGATGCCGGTACCATACGGAAAAGAACGTATATTTTTTTCCTCCGCAGCCAACGTGTTAAACCACGACCCAATGAGGACCGATTTTTCAAAAGTCAAAAAAGCAGAAACAGCTCTCTTCGCAGACGACAGCAATATATGTAAGTAGTCAAAGTGCCGAAATAGCTAAAAGACAGGTTTAAGTCCATTGAAACGAAAAAAAAAACACGGTATTAAAATTAAAATTCAAAAAATAAATAGATAGAAAACTAAAGCAAGTAGGAAACACATTGTAAGATTTGAATGAAAGGCAAATGACAGAAATGTTTTGAATTAATGAAGCCCCAGGAAGTATGTTCCCAGTGTGCTTCATTACATGTGCCGGAAGCACTTATTGAAAAATGACAAGAAAATTAACAGTTACCGAGAAGGTTGTTGATAAAATCATGAATCGGAATGAAGACTTTTTGACCAAAGGAGCTGACATAGCGTCCCAGCTGCACAAGTTTTCAAAACAATGTACGATCACTTCAAAGCTCATACAGGCTAATCCATTTACTGTGGAATGGAATGGATTTATAACTCCTTCGGTCAAAAAGTGGTTCAAAAGTATTATCCGCAACTACGAATGCATGTCAACGCATAAAAAATAGAAGGTATTTTATGAGAAAGGTCATATTATTTATTATCTTGACGTTATGTGGGTAAATTCAGACCATACAGTAGCAAAAATATAAAAAGGTATAACACTAGAGTATGCGCTAAGCCTTTTGGTGATTTCTCTAAGGACTTGAAAAATCCTACTAATAAAAGACATCAATTTTTAATAACCCATATAAGATAGAAAGACGGATTTGTTGAAAACGTATTATTTGAATGCAATAGAATGGAAAATTATCTGATAAGAACTCATAAAAGTTCTGGAAACTAGTTGACGAATATTTTACCAAATTTGGCACAAAACTTACTCATTGCACTGGACAACGCCCCGTACCATTCGGTAAGAACAGAGAAATCACTCAATAATGCTTGGAAGAAAAACAATATTAAGACTTATTTACTAAGAACAGATATGGACCTCAACGAGAAATTAAAGCAGAATTACATAATATAGTATGAGAAATCATCTCATTTCATACCGAGTAAATGAAATAGTATCCAAACCTAATAGTGAGATATGACATTTGCCAACTTACCACTGCAACTTATTAAATCCAATTACAACGTTTAAAATGTCTGATGTGAAGACGTTCCTTGAACGCTTGGCACAAGTAAATTAGGAAAAATAGTCAAAATGCTTGTGTTTTAGGAAGAAAACCAATTGTGCCAGCTTGACAACATAGTCAAGGAAATGCTGTTATAATTTCGTTTAAATATTCTCTATGTAACATTTGTTTCTTGCAAATACTTCATTTTTAATTTGAGCTTATACTTTTTTTAAGCTTAATCAGTTCTTTTATACTCATTAGTTGCCTTTACGTGACATAATAATTAAATTATAAATTCTATTCAATTATAAAAATTACCTCCATAATTTTTTAATTAAATTTTTACAAAATACTTGTCAAAAGTTAAATTATTATTCATAAACTAAAACATTCTGAAATTAATAACCATTCTTCATTGTGTAAAACTTTTTGGTTACTGTTTCATTAATAGATTTATAATAAAGATTCGCTTCTTATTTAAAGCACAAAGAAAGGGTAAGGACAGGAGACATTGCTTTTCCTGGAAATACTTACGTGTTTCTTGGCAATGATCGAAATTTCATTTAGGCAGAGGGATCAACAATATCTAATGGAGGGGAAGAAAAGCATCCGAAGAAACCACATTCAATGCATCCTCTAGATTCATCTCAATATAATGGCTGAAGATGCTACTAAATGGAATGAATGCAATATATTTTTAAGCATAATATGCGGAATATATTAACTTTTGATGAAACGAGCATATGAACAAAATCCATTATTTCTTTATTCTTGAAGAACTCTTAAATAATTTTGGGACTAAAATATTTCTTAAATATCAAGATTAAATTAATATAGTGTAACGAAATTACCAATGACGAAATAAAGTTAATTTTTTTGTAGTAGGTACTACTTAAAATAGTACAAAGGATCCAGCAAAACCTGCTAAAAAGCATCTTATACAAATGCATTAACTTTAGAAATTGAAAAATGATATGAATTCGATCTCTAAAAAATAACTTTTCCGAAGATAAAACTTTGGAGGATAATATTACAAATGTGGAATTTTATGTAATTGGTACTTTGTCGAAAGGGTAATATATTTAAAACCATGAAACTTGCTTTTAATACATCTATTGACTCATTTGTCAATTCTACAACTCAAAAACTACGTAGTTAAATTTTAATTTAACATGATCAGGAATTTATTATTTCAAGTATTTGTTAAATTGCATTGCGTAACTTCTTTCTGTTCCCTTTCAATCTTTCATCTAGAAATTTTCTTTTTTGTTTTTCCAATTTTTTTAACTGATTTAACTTCTTCTCTTTACATAGTAATAATTAATTGTAATATAATTTCTTAGAAGTCTAAGAAAGAAAGATTATTCAAAGATAAATGAAGCAAGTTATATACAAATCCAAGAAGATTAACAAAATAAACTGAAATCATCTACGAGAATATTAACCTAATTTTTAAATAATATGAATTATACTCACAAGGAAAGAATAAAACAAGCTGAATGAACGAATGATTCGTAGTTAAGTAAGCATTAAAAGTAAAGTTTGTTCAAACAAAAAATAAGAAGCGAACAGACACAAATCGAAAATTTGAATCCTTTATTGGCAAATTATATAAAAAATACAGATCAATTTTATTTAAAAAGGAATATTTTTTTTTTTAATAAATATTAGGATTAAAATTTTTTTTGTAAACCATAACGACTTGTTTAAAATCTTAATATTTTTCTTACTGAAAATTTTTAAATTTTTATTAATTCATAGAAATACTTAATCAACCAATTAGTTATGTATGGTAAAGTGTGTTATATGACAAATAAGTCTCGAGAGAAATGTTTAGTTTACGAGGCTCAGTGGTACATTTTTCTCAAGTAAATAATCATTGATTAAAAGGTATAAAAGTTTGTTTTGACAGTTGACATTTCAAAATTTAATAAAAAAAATAATGTGGTTTTATAAAACGTATTTACTATGATACGAAACAACATCCAAGACAAATTTTATAAGTTTAGTATTTGCAGAGATTAACCACCTAATGGAAAGCTACAACATTTGACATTAATCGACAAGCACATTCTTCAGGATCATCAGGAGTTTTTGGCCATTTTCTTTATCTAAAAACACCATAGTTACAGTGCTATAATTACAAGACGTCGAAATAAACGTGTTTTAAGATTTAAAGCGTTGCTTGCTAATAATAATTGCTTGACGCATTATCGTGTTATTCGTGGTCTATTATCTTTGTATGTTTTATTACTAACGAAAAATAAGAACTAAGATGAGCAAACTAACTTGCCAAAGAAGCAGTCAAGAAATGAGGTTCTAGACGAATTTAATATTTTCTGTAATATTTCAGCACTAAACCTAATTAATACGTGCATTAGAATTATATCGTTATAACTATTACCATGAGGATAATTTTATTATGTATGTAGACAAAAAAAATATTGCAATACTCAATTTAAGATAAAAATATAATTTTGAAAAAGATTAAATTAAATCTACATATAATTACACCATGTCGATGGTTATTCGTGGAGTATTTCCTTCAATAATAATTCTTTTTTTTTTTATAACGTCAATTAAAATGAAGACATTTTAAAAATGCCACTAAGACTGTAAAGTTATTGTTTTTTGAGTCATTCATAATTTTTTTTTTGGAACAGTCTGGCAATGAGACTTTTTTATTTTTCAAAAGTGACGAAATAAAATTTTTTTGCAGTTTACAAAATAAATTGTATAATTCGAATGTTATTTCAGACGACAAACAAATCAAAATTATCTATTTATTATTTATTATAAAATGCATATTACTGTTATTTACATTAAGACCAGATGTAAATTTTAAACTTTTTGCATTTAAATCATGCTTGTTAGAAACTGCTTCAAATTTTTCTGGGGGCAAATTTCCAGTAGTATCAATGCTTTTCTTGAACTCAAACTCATTTTTACCACAAAACAATAGTTTTTACTTAGAATTGACATTGAATAGGAGCAATTGAAACGTGACTTTTATGTTAAAATTACAAATCACATCAAATAAATTTAATAAATAAATTCATAATTAATGTTATAGAAAATATGACACATAAGCGTTGTGTATTTTCTACACATGTGCCTCCTAGCACACACGCTTCGCTTTGCTCTAAAACCTGAGCCACATGTATAAAAAAATGACGAAGAAAAATTATCTGAACGACCAGCTCATTTCTTATTTCACGCACAATATCAGAGATAATAATATATCAAAATTTCAGAAACTATATATAAATTTGGCAGTTTTTATTATTGTTAATTGATAAATATTGTTTCAGAATGAAAATGGACCATTCTATATTTTTAACGGCGATATTATGGCTGTGTTGTGCAACTGTATCAACTGCTCAATCCTTGGAAGTTGTGAACCAATGGGGATACTTAGAATTCGACTTCCCTTACGACTATGAACTCATCAACATGTACAGGTAAATATTTTATTTTTAATTTTAACAAAATTCGGAGAAACTAAGTCAAAAAAAATTGTAAAATTATGCATGAAAATGACCTAAATTGATATCAATTTCATGAGATAAATCATAGACATAAATTTAAAAATAAATATACCCAATAATTTTATAAATAGCTATCTCTATATATATCTAAAGAATTTGATCTTGAGTCATAAATATTTACAACCCATAAACTTTCAAATTTTGTGTTAATTTAGTCAGTAGTTAATTATTATATTCGTAGTTATTTACATATAAATTGACTATAATACTATAATAGTTAACGTTACAAAAAGCAAAAAATTTTGTGTACTATTAAATATAAATGTACAAAGTTACGTTATAACAAACGAATTATTATTTATTTAGAAGAACGGGAAGAAATCAAACAAAATACATTAGGAAAAATCAAATTCAATTACATCGAGACACTTAAGCTAGCATTATAAATATACACCATAGAAGTAATTTTATGATGGCAATATATGGTTCTCAGAGCCATAAACGATCATTCAACGATCGAATTTCATCTTGTCATGTTAAGAATATTCTTTTGAGCGCCTAAACAATGTTTTAGCTTCTTTACCTCACTCTTTACCAGTATGAATATAAATATTGTGAAAGAATCAATTGCGACAATGTGAGCAAAAACAGAAAATTACAAACGAAGATTATAAGTCTAATATCATTATCAAAGAAAAGATAAATAATTTAAATACTATCTAAATTATGTTCTCACGGACAAAACTCAATTGTGTTGATGTAATTAATTTTAAAATTTAATTAGCTATATTTTTCATAAAGTTAAACTAGAAATAAAATACTTCTTTAATGTTTATACACCTAAAGTAACTCAAGTCGAAATATTATTTTTATAATACCAATATCCACTAAACAGGAAGCGAATAAAAGTCTAACGTATTCCTATCAATATTTTTGACAGTCAAATAAATTATTTCATTTTTAATTCAGTTTAGTACTTGAGGAAGAAATGGATTCTCAATTTATATGTATTTTTAAATAAAACAAAATATACAGTTGCGACAAATATCAGGAATAGCAAAAATTATATTTGGAATCAATTTACACATTTTTTAAGATACGAAATTTTCATTTAAATTCTACTCAATCGGTTCAAATGCAACGGAATATTTTTTTATTTCTAAATATTCACACTTCGTTTCTTAATAGCAATTTGTTTCACGGATTGGGTCAAAATCACTCGAAGTAAATCTTTTAAACAAATTGCCAAGCAGCGAAGAGTTGACATAAATAAAATTATCCGGCTAAATTAATCCTCTAGTGGTATTACTAAAAAACGAGATAACCACAGCATCTGATTTCAACGCGTTAGGTCAGCGGTTTTTAAGTATGGGGCGCGCAGGTTTTATTTTGGGTTGCGACAAAATCAGTTGAAAAAAATATTTTACTCAATTTAAAGATGTATTTATATTATGAAACTGTTAGTTTTAGTTACAGTTACATATAGAAAGCTAGTAGTAGAACCACTCGAAGGTCTTTGAAATTCAGTATACAAAATATTTGCCTGCAGATATAAATTTTTATTGAATTATGATCTAATCAGACAGCCGGTTACATTATAGCTAAAGAAATAGAACATCTTTCAAACAATATACAGGAATATTCATTGAAGTGATAGAAATAAATTTTTTAACTCAAACATTAAGTGACTTTAGATTTATAGTTTATTTAAATCAATCAATCAATATCCCAATTACAAGATAATTACACAGAAAGTAATGTATGTAGTAGCATATATATAATAATCAAAATACAAACACAAATAAGAATCTAGAAAATATAACTCATAAAAAAACTATTCAATAATTTCCGAAATACAGCTCGATGTACTATTATTACTATTTGCTACTTATTTTATTCACGACCACTAATATTGTCATTATTATACAACCTACAGGTTATGTAAGTTTCACTTTACGCACGGAGGTGAGTAAACTATGCCGATCGCAAAAAAAAAGAAAAAACTATTTTTACTTATTTTGAAAGATTATGACATACAAAAATTAACAAAAATGTTCTGAATAGTATTGTTTTGGGTTATACATTTAGTTTCACTATATTACTTACATGTTAACATCGACTCGTGTGCATTTTTTTTCACTTTTTTGCGTAAATCATGTTACAAATCTTATTACGTAATACACTATTGTATACACAGATAAGTAACATTTTAAAATTACAATTGATTGAAATTATTCGAATATATAGTCAATGCTTCAATAAAAGGGTATTTTTTTTCTACAATATTTTAAATTAATACAAAGTAATAGATTACAAATATTTTATGGAAGAATGTGTTGTTGGGCCGCTACAATTTACTACGTTACAAAGCAGGTTGACAAGGGTAATGTTGCAATAAACTACAGACTCTAATCTTCAAGTGCTATAATTCATTTCAGAATCCCAAAATTTTAAAGATAGTTTTTTGAAGACGAATATTTATTTTGATTGCAGACCAGACAATACCCTGTTTACGGGTTTGGAAATAATGAGAGACAGAATTTTCCTATCCATGCCAAGACTTCGAGCTGGTATTCCAGCCACTGTAGCTTCCATTCCCAGACACACACCACCTGGTTCCAGCCCTGTTCTTCAGGTGAGTACGCTTACACTTTCATCTTTTTGAAACCAATTGGTTCGAAACAAGTAAGATGGAATCACCGTTTCTGATATATAAACATGGTAGACGGGTATGTGCAGGAAAATATTTTTTAGCGATCACTACAAAAAATAATTCATTTCCACTTAACACACCCTCTGTCAAAAGAAACAATTGTCCACGACATGAATAGGAGACAGAAATAAATATTTTCGTATTCACCGAAACCAATCATATTTAAGCAAAATTATTTCCTTTCCGTTCAAGGCCAGTGAACAAACCATGAGCCGATGTTCACTCTTCTCTTTACTGTTGCTATGGTTACCACTATTGGCAGTTTGAACTGTTTTTGTGAAAATGGTTGAGAAAACTGTGAAATTGTTTTACAGTTGCCTACTTATAGTGTGTAACTCGTCAAAAAAAAACTCATTTCTATGCTCATATTATCTGAGAACGAGCTTACTAAGAGATTATATGCAATGGCAGAAGATGAGTTCGACAAGACGCATTTGCCTTTTTTCATGATTATAGATTTCAAATCATGGAATATATTAGTACTCTGGCAATACCTAACCACTGTTAAAATTTTTACACATTTTGATTATCTGTTTGGAATTCAAAACTTGATCATGTATTCGTGTATATTTTTTCAAGAGTGCATAGTAGCTATATCATCTAGATTTAACCGTCGATAATTCCTTTTTGGAGCAAAGAAAAATAATTGTAAATCTAAGTATGAAGAAGAGGTTTGACACAATATATTATTTCTATTTGAATTGAGCATTTTGTACATTTTTGTTACTAGTGAATATACACAAACACAGTACAAAGTGGAATCGTAAATTCCATGAAAATCATTTTTTGTATAATTCAAGTAAAATATATATTATTTTCGCAAATGTTGTCGTTTTACTAGTTGATCCAATGACTATACAGTATAAAAAAATATCATTCTTGTCTAAAAAAAACTTACATTCACGACACTCCAGTAAACAAAAATACGAAAAACTTTGTATCGCATTAGTTTAAAATGGTTATTATTATTAAATTCGCTGTAATTTGTTAGGGACGGTTGCATTTTTGCGCTCTAAGCAGTTATATTATATTTGACATGTTGATTGCATTAAGAAATTTTATTTTCCCTTTTGGAATTTCCTGTAGTGCAATAATATTTTATTCTTAATTTGTTTTACGGAGACTATAATTTTTTGTTTCATTTTTGATAAGCCTGATTAAAGGTAGCTCCGCCAGGGTCGCTTAATCCCTCATCACTTATAATGTAAAACAAACTTTTCCGTGTGCGTTTAGAGACAGCTACGCCCTAAATTTGATACAAGTGAAGGATTTCCTTTACTCCCTGCCCATTATTTAGTATAACGAGAAGTTGATCAAGTGAAGTCAAAATTAGTGAACGTTTCAAAAAGAGTTTCCTTGTAACAGGAAATTGGTATAAAATTATACAAATGGTATACAATATTCTATAATTGAAATTGAACACATTGTGCTACAGGCAGATAAAGCCTACTACTATTTCAATTCACTCATTTAAAATCGAGCAAGATCTCTTGTTTCTTTTTTGTATTTTATTACCTCAGCTGTCAAATTGCAGAAGATATTTTTTTACAGAAACTAAACAGTGTTAAGAGAAAATACTCGTATGAAAGAGAATTTACACCATTCGTGAAAACTTAAAACAATCCGTTCATGCGATTAGGAACCTTTTAATAAGGACCTTTTGTCCTCCGACGAGACAAATGTAGAGTAGATAAATACCTGTATACACTTCTCAGCGCTTAAACTATTACTCTATTTCAACCTTGGACATTTAGATGTAGTTGAATTTAAATATTAAGGTCTTATTGAACACTTCCCGCAATACAAAAACGGTATTTTGGGGACCAACTATCAATAAATGCACTATAGAAAATATGTCTACAATATTATTCGCAGTGAAAGTGTTAATGGTCATATCGAAATAATGTAAATTAAAGAACAGAATATTCCACCAATTTATGACTTTTTGCATTATATATATTATTTTTCATTTTTTCAACCAATGAACACAAGTGAAAAAACTTCATAAAGAAATAAGTAGCTAATTAGAAACATAAAAATAATGATAAATAAAATCAAAATTATAAACAAGGTTGTTTGCATAAATTTAATTATTTAAGAGTTATAATAACGTGAATAATTATATCAAGTAGAATAGACGTAGTATAGGTACCCACAAATACTTAAGTAAGATTTTTTATTGTACATTTAAAATTTTAAAAAATGAATAAACAATTTATTTGCGTCTTTATCATTCATAACGGAAATTTAATTCTCCCTTGTATCATTATATTTTCATAACTTATATAAGTTTACATACAAAATAAAGATTATTATTATTATACCATTCGTCACATATTTCTTAAATCACTGAAATATTTAAATTATACCAACGTACGACATACGAGCGTTATATATTGTTTTGATTCTGAAAAAGAAAATATTCAAGAAAAATTCAATATGATTGGACTAGTAGATTTATAATTTTGCTGTTTTATACTGATCCATTATCATATTGAGGTGATCAACTTGAAACCATATAAGTATTAGAAACATTTTATCAATTAGGTTTATAATAATTGGATTTGCCAGAATAACTTCGCCTTTTACAATGATTAAATAAATCTTGTTACGAGAATTACGATAAAACATCAACCAAATACACAAATAAAAAAAAAATAATAATAACATGATATATAGAAACTGCGACACATTTTTGATGTTAATTTTTATAATCCTATATATAATCCCAGACCCAAAATAAACCCGTGGAAATCAACAAGATAAAATTTTTAAAAGAAATATACATATATCCATTATCTGGCAATGTTCTCTATTCTTTTTCATTCAATAATTTTGGTCAATAGTGCTTATTACTAGTACCATTTATTAATCAGAAAAGTAGAATAATTTCTTCAAACGAAAATATTAAATTAAATATTATTACGATGAAACTTAAAATAGTAAAACAGTTTACAAGTATTTTCCCATTTATAGTTAATGTTTAAGTGTTTAGCTAGAACATATTTTGGAAAATTAAAATCGTATGACACCAGTACAACTAAAATAATCAGACTGGTTTAAGTCCCAATATTTTCCTATAGTGCAGAAGGGTGATTATTTCAGGATGAAGTAGACACTATTTGTAATCTTTATATTTGTAGAACTAAAATATTTTTAAAAGACTTTATAGACTTGCGAAGAATAACAACTGCAATAGAATGAATACAAAAAGCAACATTTAACAAATTAACATAAAATTCTAAAAAAGAATGCATATTTAGTCCAATCCAGTAATAAATATATTGTATCGGTTATTTGTTCTATAACAGTAACCCTCCTCATGACGACTACTACATTTACAATATGTATATTTAAAAATATATTGGAATGTAAAGAAAATTTGAATAAAAAAATATAATATGACATTAAAATGTTATCCTCTAATTTATGTCTTAATATATTTATATTTATTGCGAAAAATACACGGAATTAACAGTTACCTTGAAATAAATAAATTACAATAAACTTACAAATATTGGCATATTTAACAATTAATTATTAAGACTCATAAATTCACAGGAAACTATAAAAATCATCTACACCACCAATATTTAAATAGGGAAGAAATACCCAAGGTAATAGTTTCGTCGGTTTTACTTGCATTTTAATTAAGTAGGTTAACATCCTATAACATAAGAGACTTACAGCTAACAGTAGGTTTGGAACCATTAGATAAAGTTATAATTGTTTTGTTAATAGTTCACAGCATTAGTAACTAAACCTTCGATTTCACACTACATAAGTTCGACTTAAACAATTTATTCCGCAACTTTAGTACATATTTAAATATAATGATTTCGATAAGCAAACACAAAATTCTAAACTCATTCATTATGGACCTGATACAAATTATTAACGAGAAGTATCTAAAAAAGCAGACTTTGAAATTTATAAATGGATCCTCAGCAGCTTAACCCGGCGTCATTGAGGTTGGGTCAAAATTACCCGGCTTGATTTGAATTTCGAATATTTACGAAAATTCGCGTGCGACGTTGCCGTTCTGTGCCATATGCGTTTTCAAAAAGGTAATTTTGACACATCCTCATAATTAACGTTGCCATTTTGTGCCATTCTTAACTAATCATTTTTATTGGTGTTTATTGATTTTTGGTGTGAATATATATTAATATTTTTCCTTCTTTTTGCTTTATATGTTTCTATTTTGTCAAAAGGTACTTAATTTAAATTAAAATGCCTCAAATATATTTGTCCGGAACACATCATATCTTTTTGTAGTGACTGCATCTCTAACGAAGATTCTAATTAGTTTTTTTTATATTTTTGTAATAAACATAAAACTTCAGTTTATAAAAGTGCCATAAGTAACTAAATACTTATTATTATAATAAGAATATGCCAAAAGCTTAAGAGATATCTATTTTGTTACGTTTTTGTGCATTTATGTAAAAGTTGATTATAAGTAATTAAACGTTTTTGAATCATTCTTTTTCTTTTATATTTTCAACAACTAAATACCCTAATAATTGTATAATAACACAGTTTACAAAAATACTCAATAACTAGAGAAATATCACGATATAATTATATGGGTTATATTGACCCACCTCAACGCCCATGTACCTATTTCCTACCACAATGACGCCGGGTTAAGTTAATTTTATAATAAAAAAACAACTGTGGCCATCACAGAACCGACCGCCACTACTGAAGATGTACGTGAAAAAAGGAAGTTAATAGTAGTACGAAAATAGATATCCATTGTTTTTAAATAAATTTACTTGAAATATAAATAAATAAAATATACGAAACAAATTTGAAGATCTTAATTTCTGGACATTCGTTAAAATCTTGAAATGTCAAAAACGGAATGATTTCTTGTTATATTTGTTTATAGAGCAATAATAAGACGAGATCGGTGCTACATAAATGCAATATTAAAACATAATTAATGACGGTTTATGAAAAATTATTCATACACATATAGTATGAGAATCCTGAGTAATAAATTATATTATTCACTAAAGATAAAAAGATAACTATATATTCAACAAAAGTATGTAATTCAATCCAACAAAATTTTTATGAATTCGTATTTACTTGGACTTTTCAAAAACCAAATCAGAAATCTATGTGAATTTCTAAAAGTAAATGCTAATTTAAAATTGTAAAAATTTATAATAAAAAAAACAGCATCTACACTTTTCAAGATTTGATATCCAAGTTAATAAATGAAGATAATAATAATAGCAAAATTATGGAGTCAATCGAAGTAGCTCAGAATTCTACATACGAGCACATATCCCATGTACATCCTTATCTAGAAGCAGCTTCAATTATGATTATAAGGTGTAGCAGTTGGAACAGGTAAACTGCATCTACTACAAAAGAGTTTCGATGACATGCAAATAGGTTTGTTCCAATGAGATAGTCAAGTATTCATTCAATTTCGTGGTTAAAGCAAGCGCGAATGATGAATACTTCCGGACCATATTTTTGTTGGAACGAATTGCGTAGTGCTTCAGAACTGTCAATGTTATTTACTGTCTATTGCGTTATGTTAGTTTCACCTGGTAATAAATATATCATAATAAAACTCATTGAATTTTACAAATAAATCATTTTTAAAATTAAATACAATTTTAAAGTACTATTA
This sequence comes from Stenolophus ochropezus, assembly GCA_035578165.1. NCBI lineage: Eukaryota > Metazoa > Arthropoda > Insecta > Coleoptera > Carabidae > Stenolophus > Stenolophus ochropezus. The sequence goes on along the minus strand of JAQOWZ010000003.1, from coordinate 45,429,620 downwards.
ATTAAATTCATACAGTTCAGTGAAAATTAGTATCATAATAAAAATGTTTGTTGAATTCGATTATGACAAACTTATGCATATTACCAAAGTTCAAAATTATTACAACTCAAATCCTTAAGACTTAGAATATAGAACAAATCTCAAATAAGATTCAAATACTTAAGAATATTATTCTTTAAACATTTACAAAACTTTTAAATACAGGATATCAACTATTTTGTATCTGTGAAATTATTTAATGAGGAAGTAGCATTTAATATTGTTACCAATAAAGACAAATACTCTTGCCACAAAATTTAAATCCAACAGAATGAGAAAAAAATAATATAGAATCAAATTGTCACAAAATGTATGTATTTCCAGGCGTTTAGTTCTACTCTAGTAGAAAATGAGCTTAACTATTACTTGAAAGAATTGAATTGTTACATATAATATAACTATAAATGATATATTACAAATGATTCAAATATTATAATTTTAAATTTCCAGGCTTCAAAAGAGAATTGCATTTCTATCCAGAAATGATAATGTAAATAGTGTTTATCTTAAACACAGTTTCATATTGATATTTTATTCATTTTTCTAATAGAACTTGTTTTTAATCACTTCAAATATTTAAAAACTTTAAATTTAAACAGTGATTATAGTTAAAACTAATTTTGCTTATTCAGTGACAATTTTTCATAGTAGTGATCATAACTAAACATCTATTTAAACATACAAAATAAACACCGTCTGGAAGTAATTTAAATCTGTTCAATAGTGACAAAGACGATTAAATACGAAAATGAACAGATTATAGATTTTTTCACCAAATCAGACAGTCTTCTTGAATGACGCGCGTTACAATTATTTTAAAATTGTTTTTAAAATTTGATGATAACTCTATATTTGAACCTTTTAATATAAATACATATTATATTGTGTGCGTCTAGTCTTTTGCCCTGAGGAAGCTACAAATAGTAGTGAAACGTCGACCTAAGACTTAACAATAAAATTTATGACTGCATTCCTACATATTTTGATTTATCCATCAACCTCATCAGTCTCTTATCCTCTACAAAGATCTTTTTTTCTAATTTCTAATATTCTGATCTGTTAAAAATGGGAAGTTAGAAAATTCAACAAAATACATACTTACGGGATGATTTAAAAATAATACACCATTATTTGAATTCTACAATTGGAAATTTAAAAAGTAGATTCAGTCGAAATATGTTCAACAATATCATCTAACATACATCATAAGACAATCGCTTTACTCAAGAGAACATTATCTAGATAAACTAGTTTCTATACTTTGTAAACGTATATTACGGAACTTTCCATCTAGCGAATTTTCTTCGTGAGAACTTTTATTTTTTTTAGCAGTTTTTGTAGCTGATTCACCTTAAGTTCTACCTTATACTAATTTCAAGAGACGATGTAGTTTCTTAGAATTTTTTGTTGCTCGACTATTACTTGAATAAATTGAATTGTTATAAATAAATGATATATTAAAAATGATTTAAATATTATAATTTAAAATTTCTAGGCTTGAAAAGAGATTAGCATGTCTATTCAGAAATGATAATGTAAATAGTGTTTGGATACTTCTATTCTTGGAAAAATATTTAGAAATAAAATGTAAGAGAAAGAAGTTGAGGAAAAACTATAATTTCAAAATTACAATTACTCCCAGTTCTACTTTATTTTAGAAGAAAATAATACCAAGATGATGATGCTGCAGACTCATAATTTTTCTCGCCCAACAATGTAGTGAATTATTAAAAAAGTCTATAGCATTAGCAAGAAAAAAAGGAAGATTTATAAAATTTCCAAACAAGTATGAGGACCAGCAGCGATAAATTCATGTCAAATGTCAATAAAAATATTTTTTTTCCAATTTCTAATATTCTGATCTATTTTTTTTTTAATTTGAACTATCCTTTCCTGTTTATGTGCAACGTTTAACATGTATAAAATTATGTTTTAATAAACATTAAAATTAATTCTGTATATTTTTATAAGGTCAGCCAGTACGGTTGTGTGGTCGTGGCGTGTCTTGTTTGATCGTGTAGATAAGCAACATAGCCCGCCCAGTCCAATTGGATGGGTTGCCGCACAACGGCTCGGTGTGTGCTGGCCTTGCAGAGACTGTAGGCTGACAACCTGCATCACTAAAATGCAAGTAAAACATGTCACGAAACAAGTACTTCAGGTACTTGAGGCCCTGTTCCACAGAGGAATGTTGTGCCACTGATGATGATGATGATATTTTTATAAGAGACACAATATTTGTTTTCGTGTCACAATTCGTTTTTATAAGCCTAGCTTTTGTAAAGAGTGTTTAAATATTTATTAGGTATGTTTCTAAATAAACAATAATTTTATCCACGTTAAACATTTTAAGCTGTTCATTTTTATTAATGGTAATGTAATAATATAAGAACTAACGAATCATTATATAGTTTAAAGTCCTCAGAGTTTGTTATAGGTCTTAACAGAACGTCATACGTAATAACGTTTTTCTTACCAGGTAAAACTCGAAATCACATTTCCAACTCTAAAAATTTTGAGAAAAAAAAAACTAAAATTGTAGATTCCATTATCTTCACAACAGAAATTGTTTATGAAGTTAACATAAATAAAAATGTAAAATTAAAGACAATGAACCTACAATAAATATCGCTTAAAATATTGGCTAGAGCAAAAAAGCAGACGAGTAGTTGATTATAAGGATGCCAGTGTCATTTTTTTTCAGGGTTCAGTTCAATGGCACAAGATTATTTTAATATAGCACATACTAATTATATGACATGTAGAGGTCTTTTTTTTTCGATGTTAAAAATGGGGAATTACAAAATTCAACACAAAATACATACTTACGGTATGATTTAAAAATAATACACCATTATTTGAATTTCACAACTGGAAATTTAAAGAGTAGATTCAGTCGTAATATGTTCAAATACATCATTTAACATACATCATAAGACAATCGCTTTACTCAAGAGAACATTATCTAGATAAACTAGTTTCTATACTTTGTAAACGTATATTACGAACTTTCCATCTAGCGAATTTTCTTCGTGCGAACCTTCATTTTTTTTAACAGTTTTTGTAGCTGATTTACCTTAAGCTCTACCTTATACTAATTTCAAGAGACGATGTACATGTAGTTTCTTAGAATTTGTTGTTGCTTGACTGTTTACTTGAATGAATTGAATTGTTATAAATAAATGATATATTACAAATGATTTATATACTATAATTTTAAATTTCTAGACTTAAAAAGAGATTAGCACGTCTATTTAGAAATGATAATGTAAATAGTGTTTATGTTAAACATAGTTTCATATTGATATTTTGTTCATTTTTCTATTCAGACTTCTGTTTTAGTCACTTTAAAAATTTAAAAACTTGAAATTTAAACAGTGTTTATAGTTACAACAAATTTTGCTTATTCAGTGACAATTTTTCATAGTAGTGATCTTAACTTAACATCTATTTAAACACCGTATGGGGGTAGTTTAAGTCTGTTACCATAGTGACAACCTTCATTTTTTTAGCAGTTTTTGTAGCTGATTTACCTTAACCTCTACCTTATACTAATTTCAAGAGACGATGTATATGTAGTTTCTTTAGAGAATTTGTTAAAAAAAATGCAATTGCATAAAATTTATTTCAAAGATTTATAAATTAACCTAAATATTCTCTTTGTGTAATGAAGACACGTCTATATCAATGAAACAAAGCAAAATTAAGACGAGATTCGAATACTGAAATGACGACAGCAAATTCATGATAATTCTAAAAAAGATACAGTATTTACTAATCAAGAGGACTTACACATGATCCCAAAGTTTATTATTAAAAATAACTACAAGACAAAAATCAGAAAATATGTAAATATTAGAAAAAATTAAAAAGCATAGGCGCACTGAAGATGTTTACATTTTTACGCTATGACCATGATTCACTTAGTTTAAAGGAATTCATTTATAATAAACTTAACCAATCGTAATATGAAAAAGTCATACGAAATATCTAGATTATTACTAAGTACCTTTTTAACGTATGGAGGTTATACTAGACTCTTAGTCAAGAACACAAATAATTGTGACGAAAATTCTGTCTAAATGTTTCCACCGCTCAAATTATGACACGTATCAAAAATTTAAGGGAATAATAAAACGGTGTGTACTTGTACCAGGTATATTTTAATCCTCATCTAATCCGGTATTATACTAATTATAACAAATTCCTACTGTGATAGTCAAACGTAAAATCAAATAATACACAACTTTGCTGAATACAGGTAAAAGATAATTTTACAGTCTGTATAAACGATTTGTTCTAAGCATTATATGCGGAACCAAAATTTTCGATACACTTGAAACTCTCACAACTCTATTGGGAAGAACTTGTCTAAAGAATGAGTAAAAACCATTTCTTTGAAAAATATATAAGTGGACAATCTGACATGAATATCGATGTACTGTGTATAGTCAATTTTTTGCCCTGTAAACTGGAATATTAATTAACATCGCAAACTGTAGAATTTTCTCTTTTGTTACTTATGAAGACGAAAGCAACATTTTACAAGTAGAGAACCAGAATCTTTTAATTCCATTATGTAACTTTATGTTTTTTCAAATCGTATTTATGAATAAATATTTGCTTACATAGATTACACGACAAATGTTTTATTCGCCTATGTACTTTCTTCTTATGACGCGATAAATTAGGTTTACGTATGAATATTTTGTTAAGTTTTTTAATAGAGCGTGCAAATTTCTTTTTATCAACTTCATATTTTTTGTTTTGTTGTTTATTATTGTCCTCTTTATAATCATTCATTGTATCACTTTCAGCATATTCTTCTTTGCATTCATTTTTCACTATGTTATTATAAATTTTCTGGTCTTGTGTTGTTTCGGTCAGTTGTTCTTCTTTAATGGAGATATCTGTGTGCAATGCATGCAGCTGCACGAGTGGAGATGTCCTGTATACCCGCAAGGCAGGGTTTAGGGATGCGCTGTTTATGTGCGGGTGACACTCCGGCCATGTTTTCTCTACAGGTTCTTCTATATTAGACATCTCTTCTATCTTCTCGGTACCAGATGTGTCATTGTGGCCCACTACGGGGGCCTTGCCTGTGTATAGCAGGGGCCCCAGAGCCCCGCGGGCCCTGATGCTGCTCTCTAGGCGCCGGCTGCTCTCCACACTGGCATGTTTGAATTTGCTGAAGGCATTAATTAATTATAAATTTCTGTAAAATTATTTCTACTAAATTCTAACCGTTCTACAAAACTCGATAGGACGAACATGCAAACAGATGTCTTATTATGATCACAATCATAAAATCTATGAACATATTCCCGAAAACCAAGATCCTTACAAATCAAGGATCAGCAATATTTTAATGTACGGACATGAAACTGAACTTTCTTCAATGTAATAAGAACGTAAACGACAATTAACCTTAAAATTGGATGATGAACATTTACTTATTAAACATAAAAATTAAATGTGGTCGCCATAGAACCAACCGCCCCTACAATATAGATACTAGGTAGGAATAGAAAGCAAAGCATTACAATGAGTACTAGATTATTTTACGAGCGCAAATATTATCACAATAAATTAATTATGAATTTTTATAAAAATTCTTTTTACTAAATTATAAAAGTTAAAAAACTCAATAAAATGAACATGCCAACAGATATTTGACTTATTTAATCACCCATTATAAAATCTTTGAAAATATTTCCCGGAAAACAAGATTCATACAAATCAATGAACGAAAATCTCCTCAAAACAAATTAATTATGAATTTTCATAAAAAAGCATTTTACTAAATTCAAAAAGTTACAAAACTCAATAGGAGGAACATGCCAACAAATGTTTCTCTTATTTTAGTTACGCATCATAAAATCGATGATTATATTCCTCGGAAACCTAGATCCATACAAATCAATGAACAAGAATCTACTCAAACCAAATTATAAATGTTCATGAAAATGCATTTTACTAAATTCTAAAAGCTTCCACAAAACTCAATAGAAGAAACATGCAAACAAATATCTGTTGTATTTTAGTCACCCATCATAAAATCTATGAACATATTCCCGGAAAACAAGATCTATTTTAATGTATAGAGATGCTACGGAACTCTCTTCAATGTAAAAAAAACGTAAACGATAACCATAACTTTAAAATTGGTAGACGATAGTTTATAAAAATAAAAATTAATTGTGGTAACAGAGGCAACCGCTTCTATAACAGCATTAGGCAACAATATAAATCAAACCCTTTCAAATAAATACTAGATTGTTTTACACATGCAAATAGTTTCACAATAAACTAATTATGAAGCATGACATTAAAATTGGTCAATGAATATTTATTTAAAAAGGATAAAAATTAATTATTGTCAACATACTCCAACCGCCCCTGTAAAATAGGCACTAGGTATCAATAGAAAGCAAACCATTAAAATGAATAATTTATTATTTTACAAGCGCATATATCTTTACAATAAATTAATTATGAGCTCTCATAAAAATGCTTTCGATTAAATTCAAAGTGGCTGCAAAACTTGATAGGACGAACATGCCAACATGTCTTATAATAGTCATCAATAATAAAATCTATGATATATTCCCCAAAAAACCAAGATCCGTACAAATCAATGATCAGTAACAATAAGGATAACCATAAATTACCACGATGAAAATTCATTTAATAAACATAAAATTAACTGTGGTCACCTTAGAACCAACAACAGCTATTATAAAGGCAGTAGGTAGTAGTAGAAAGCAAACGCAAAACCTGAAGTACGATTTAATAATTTGTTTTATATGTAAAAATATATCTACATACAATTATAAACTTTTATAAAAATGCTTTCAACATAATTATAAAAGTTTCTACAAAACTGCGATAGGATAACAAATGTCTCATTATAATCAAAATATAAAACTTGTATTATCGATGTCACTCAATATATGATGCAATCTGTACATTTTATGTTATAATGTAAGGTTTTACGATACAAAAACACAGGATAATCTAAAAATACCGAATGAAAATAAGAAACACCTAATGCAACACAGGTTACAAAATAAATCAGAAAGATAAAATTTCAATCTTCTTATATTAAAATTTATTATTCTTTTCAAATTTGTAAATGCAAAAAGACACGAATTTCATATTAGAAATTCTATTACGACCGCAAATTTTTAATTTATCGTCTTTTTAGAAGGCTGTAAAAGAGAAATTCTGAAAAATTTAGGGTTTCACTTTTCAAGTTCATTTAGTAATAATGTCATGTAACTAATAAATAATATTTTAAAATCTCTAGGAGAAACTTTTATATTATTTGGACATGTTCTACTTTTCATTTCTACATATTTGAGAAGGTACATACAAGTAGTTGCGATTATAAGTATTGTAGATTACTCTTAAATAATAGTGCAAAAGAATACATGAGAAGTGGTCTTTTTCGTTATACCGTATATTTTTGTATATCAAAAAAAGGGTCATAATAATTATCATACAGACTTGCTTCATGCTAATTTTTACTTGAATTTTGATATTAAATTATTAAATCAACATTCCCAAAGCAATTTATAGTGAATTCTAATCCTCATGAGCACAAACCACATTTTACTTATTCAATTGATTGGGTATCGAAATCAAATACATTTCGTTAAATTTTTTTCTTCGATAGTTTTGAAAATAATAAAACTAATTTTTTTTTTTTCGAAAAGAATACAATATGTTATATACCAAACTGGAAAAACAGCATTCAGCTAACCGGGAAAATATTTCCCAGCTAGCTAGAAAGTGAAGTAATGAACCAATTCCCAACTGTTTCGTTGTCTGGAAATGCACGTATAAGGCGGCGGTCTCACTGACCGAAAAGCATAAATCGTTTGCTGTCGTATAAATTTCAAACACTGACATTGCAATGGCGTGTCACACTGGACCATCGTTTTTCTTCGAGTGCTACCGACTAGTTTGATTTTCAAATTGGTTTGAATTTTTCTCGACGCTCGATGCCTTCACGCATGCATAAATTATGCACACATAACATTACAAGACAATTGTTGCGTAATGTAGCAAGTGCAACAAAATGGAATAAGTAATTATTAAAAAATGGACTATTAGCGAAATTGGTTTATTAATCAATCTCGTTGGAGATAATTCAGATCCCTATTATCAATACATGGCAAGGTATTCAAATCTGAGTGTACTTGATAAATGTTAGGGTCACATTGCTGAACGATTTCCAACAAAAGTTGATAAATAACAGTTATTATATTAAGACATTATATAAAAATTGTAATTAATTTTAGTCGAATTATGCAAAAGTAAATGACAAGTAATTTAGAATATATAAAGATAATGCGAGCTAACGCAATCAGTGAGACCGGACCACCAATTTTTAAACGGCACAACATGAATCTACGCTACAAGATAAGATAGAACACTACCAGTCAAATCAACTAAATGTGAATAAACTAACAAACCTCCATTATATACAAAGAGAATAAATGAAAAGACATCAGTCATATTTATCTTTGAAATATACTTATAATTACTTTTATTCGTGGTCACAAAGCGGAAAAAGCCAATGTTATGGGCTTACCCGATGAGATTCGTAGAAAACTTTTCCCAGGTGCGAAAAAAGGCCAAAGTGCCGCAGAACGCCCCGAGATTGTAATACTCTAAAGGTCATTACAATGAGTCTGGCAACCAGAAGCAAAGGATTTGGAACTGTATACATTTTTCAATCAATTTTCAAATTTAAAATGTTCCTATGCTGGTAATATTTTTTTTTACAGGTACAACTTTACTAAACTTGCGTCGAACATTTATTGCATTAGCAAATGTCAATAAGTCAGCGATTTTATCGCAATAATCCATATACAGATTCATACAAAGTTCACAGCAAACATAATAAATACTTCACAAATACAAATATATACACAAAAACCAATAACACTACATCAAAATTTTGCATATGATTTTATTTCTAATGTACAACAAAAATAAATGTTGAACCCAAGTTCAATAGAACTTAATATAATATTTGAAATGGATTTCGAAAACATGGATATTGTTAATATTATCTGTTGAAAAATACAGATTAATGACATATATTTCTGTAATAAATATCACAAAAGACAAAAACGATTTGACACAATATATGAAGTTGATTCAACTAAAAAACAACAACGTATATCATAAATTTAAAACCTGAATTTGTAAATCTAAATTTACAAATCAATTTCATCATAAACCTGCCATTGTCAAATTTACATGGCCTTTAGTGAACATACAGTAAAAAAAGATTAAAGCAAAACTCTATCAAATCTTTACTTACTCCAATAGCACTTACATATTTTAAATGAAGGTGTTTTAGGAATTATCATTGTTCGGTTATTTAAATATAAACTTTGAAATCATAATGACAATAATCATAGACGAGAAGATACATGTTTCCCGACAATTTTATTTGCACAATACCGCTTACATAAAATGATATATAAGCACAAAATAATAATTTTAAAATATTAAAAAAAATAGACAATGACGAAGTTCAAAGCTTGTTATATTGACTTGTTTAGCTAAAAACTATAGAGAGTTATGATAAATTACGCTCAACAATATTTATAATCTAATCATTCTACTCTCTTCTGTGTTTTGAGTGAATAAATAATTTTGAAACGTATAAATCAAACATTTTAGTAGGTACAGAACCATTCGCATGCTATAAATCAAGCAATTTACAAATTACAATATTTAAATTGACAGTACGAGTTAACCTTATTTTTACTCCTGATTTTTTATTATGTTATAAGTATAGTATTTTGAAACGAGTAGCGTACAAACTTATTAAGAGACGTATGACGTATGTTTTATAGCATATTAAAATACTTGAAAACTTTTCTCAGAACATTAGCCCATTTCGTGGTTCCAAATATTTATTATGATAATTAACACGTACCATGTTACATTTAATAAAAAAATTAATATGTTGTTACATAAGCACTTTTTCCACTTTCTTCATTTCGGTTATAATGACGTGAGTAATTTATGATATTCTATGGCAAGTTCAGATCTAGAGCGACTACTTTCACTATTTGGCTGTTGATCCGGTGATTTCAAACTGTCAAGGCTGCCTCAGCATTTGGCTACAAATGCGCGCACGTACATTAGGCTAACACTCCTGTGGTGTAACAAGTTACATACCATTCCCAAGGTCGAAATTCAACTCTTTCTTGTTTAAATGTTACAATTTTTTGTTTCACCAATTTATTAACCTTCAATTTAATGAATAAAAAGTTTGGAATGTAATTAAAACTGTTCCTAAATATTAATAGATGCTTAAGTCAACAATTCGTTACTTTAATTTACGGGACCAATTAAAAGAAATTAACACCTTTAGATATGAATTAATATGAAACATTAATTACTTGTCATTATAAATAAATAAATAAATGTATTACTCACGGCTTATTTACTAGAATATAAATTAAATGTACAAAAGAAAATTAACAATGTACATCCATATTTTGTGAAAAAATATTACATTTGTGCATTAATTTTTAGGTGCAAAGAATATAATTTTGTCATGTGACATGTTTTTGATAAGATACCTATAGTCACACAAATCATTTTCTTCAGAACAATCAAAAATGTTTTTACATGTACAAAAATTTTTGTGTATTTTTTTTGACATGACAATTGTTTTAAGCATCGAATAGATAAACCATAATATTGGCGACTTTGCCGTAATTGATTTTTTTAACAAACAGACCAGCAGAACATTTAATAGAATTATCCTCATGTTTTTCATCAAGCACCAGTCACACATAGATTGTACTATTTTTCGTATTGTTCTCTTGATTAACCAAGTAAAATTTCATTAATCGTAACACTCACCTGCTTTTGTAGGATTATTACTACAATTTTCAATTTTATTATTTTATTATTATACCAAAGGGCTAAATCGTTAGACATTTTCATCACAGGCACCTAAAAAGATTTATTGTAACGTGACCTTTTTACCTAAATGATCAAGTCTGTTTTCTGTTATAGCTAAACATTCACATATAATAAGTTTGTTCACCCTCGTCGCAGAGTCGACAGATATTACTTAAAGAGACGGAAAGAGATAAATAGGGTACTGATTTGTAAATAAATTTGTTAACAATTATTTTGTATTGTATTTGCGCTAAAAAAAATTAACGCATACTTTTTTTTTTTTTTTTTAAATTTAAATATTTTCATTAATATTTCCAAAAACTACAAAGTACATAAGGTAAGAACCCGTAAACTTTTTTAAAGCGAAATTTATTTTCTGTTAATTAGAACAATAATATATAGGATATTCCATTTTAAAAAAATATAGGAATATGTAATTTTTTTACAGATTTAGTGAGCCTATTAGAAATACAAAAAAATTATGAAACAATTTTTTGGTATCTGTAACATCCGAGAATAAAAATGTCTCGAATTTCATATTCCACCCCTGTATATCACCACTTTATATACTGTCTATATAAAAAAAAGAATAATAAAAGTATTTTAATTTCCCATTTCTTAAAATAAATATAAATAAATACATCATTCATAAATAGTGAAAATATGTTTCAAACTTACATTAATTTGGACGAAAGCTATCGATGTATTCGTATAATTTCAATAAAAATGTATTTTAATTTCCCATTTCATAAAATAAATATAAAATAAATACATCATTCATAAATATGCACAAGGCTAATTTTCGGATGTTCCCTATATGATCTATAGTACCTACCTCGCAAATAAAAACTAAACGATATAACATGACGGACTGAATATTCACAAATTAGTACATCAAAATTTCAGATCTAAATCTACGATTGATAGAAAGGTGAATATATTTTAGTAAACTGTCGTGCAAATTTGATAATTCAATATATCATCAATTACATAAAAAATAAAAACATGACTATTATAATCTATTTATGTAATAATCTCTAGAAATGTTTAATAATTATATAGTACTAGGTCCAATTCTTCAAACAAAATAATTAACTACTATGAATAAGTATTTATACATTCACATTTTCTCAATTGTGTACTTTTTGAATACAACAGCTTAGATTCAAAATATAGGACGGTATCTTTTAGTTAATATTTGTTTACTTTAAATTCATAAGAAATCCTTTATAACTTTGTAGCTAGAATAATAGCTTTACTTTAAATTTTTTATCCAATCCAAGTATAACATCTGAAGTAGAAAAACGACTGAATATCGTCATACAATCATTAATCATTGCATTTGTTTTAATTTTAAATATTTCCTAGACCCAACAAGTGGTCGAGAATGGAAGTAACTAAAAATAACTTAAGACTTCTACTTTATGTAAATTCATAACACATAATTGAATTCAGCATACCAACTTCATTTTCTTTCAATGTTAACCAATATGAAACCAAGAATTTCATCTTTTAAATGTATTGTTTTGCAATATTTCAAACAGAAAAATAGAATTTAATATTCCATGTTTTGCAACTTTCTTCTTCGCAGAATTTCCTTTCAATATTTCAAGTTACATCCTGCAAACAACTTCCATTACCAGTTAACCTTTCTTTGATCAGTTTATGCTGTTGTGTACACATAACGGATTGATATATTGCGGTCTATAGGCTGACAACCTGTTCGATTTCTTATGCAGGATAAATTTATAAACAAAACGTGTTTAAAATCTGCTCTTTGCTTCATGCGATACTAGGTAAATTTGAATATCGTAGATATATTGAATATACGAATACTCGCGTACTTAAAGTTCCAGAAATGAATTTTCAATAGATTTTTTTATGGCTTCCAATAATCATGTCGAATATGGTGAATAAATAATAGTTACTTTATTTAATACTATAATAAATGAAATATGAAAACTTAATTTAAATTGAAAATAATTTTGCAAATATGTTGTTATATCATAAGTAGTGGTGATTGCAAGGAATTGAGCAACAAATTTGTTGCATAAATATTAATTACAATACTATAAAACATAATAGACAATCCAATAACATTTTAATCACCTTGTCGTCCAAATTTATACAATTTTGCAACTATACATAATATAGTTGGAGTAGAAATAATCGTATACTAAAAGTACTACAAACAAAACAAATATTTGCTTCTACTTAGCAATTTACAAATAAGATAAAATTTTATATAATATTATTTATTATAATATTTTTTTAATTGTACCTACACATACTAGTTATAACTTGAGAAAACAGAATTATGTGTATATTGGATGTAATAATTACGTTATTATATATGCGATACGAGTAGTACAAACATGTAAAAATAAAATGAATTATTAATAAAAGGCTGGTAGTTTCTTCTATTCCTGACTATTTTATTTACCAGAAATAGACCACGGATTTTTGCATCAAATTGGACAACAATTTCTTGACGACGGATCACTTCAGTCCGAAACGTCTGTCTTAATAATGAAGAGTTTTTACTGAAAATGATTCAGTCAAGCCTTTCTTTTCAATCATCGACTCTCGTCTCAACGTCTTACAAACACATATTCACAGCCTTGTCGCCCAAATTAAAATCCTTTTACAAGCGTAAACCATTGTAAAATCCAAGTAACCAACTACAACATGTATATGAGGCCAAACACTTCATATAAAAAAGAGATTCCTAAGAACGTAAAGCTATAGAAAATATGGTCCGACGATGTATAAAGAACAGACTACACTAATCAATAGATTCGTTCGCCTTTTTGAAGTAACTAATTACCACTCCGCAATTATTTTTTTAAATATTTAATGCGCAAACGTGAGTAGTTTGTTTAGAAATAAATTTTAAGTTGAAATACATTTTGAATTGATAAAAACTTCACGAAATCTGACAGCTATTTTTATTAACCACGAAAGTAAAAAAAAAAAAGAAATTTTATAATATATAGAAAAAGTAAATATTAAAGAAGGGATATTTTAACTATTCCTCTTTTTTTAAATAATTTTTTGTCAATCCTTTCAGTATTGAATTGTATATCATTATAACAAATTTTATTAAACTTCAATAATAACTATGTAAAAAACATGAGTTTTGGTTTCAACCACGTTTATATTTACATTTATTTATAACAATAAAATGTTTCATAAGGACTAAGCTAAGTGGTTTACGACCTTGCTATAAAATTTATTATGCCTTATTATATTTGTTTATTATTTTATATAGCTGATGATGGAGCACACGGTCCGAGAGGTCCGAGAGGTCCGAAAATAAAATATTTTTATCGAACTATTGGATTATTAAGGCCTTCCTTATTATTACTCTTTAGTTCAAAGATTATAAAAACTCAGTTACTTTCACTATTACACGTATTGTAAAAAAAATAAGAAGTAAACAAAACTGGAGACGATATTCAAGTAAAATAATTCCCACGATTTTCCAAAAAAAAGAAAGTGTTCTATTACCTGGGATAATTACACTATAAATACTGTCTAAAAATTGATTATTACTTAATCACTTTTTGAAGAGGGTGTTAAATAAATTATTGAATTTTCAGCCGATGATGTTTGTAAAGCCTATATTACATCTAAAGGCAAAGTTACTAACGAAGAATCACTTTTTGAAGAGGGTGTTAAATAAATTATTGAATTTTCAGCCGATGATGTTTGTAAAGCCTATATTACATCTAAAGGCAAAGTTACTAACGAAGATGAAAATACAGAGTTAATTGGTGCTTATTCTTAAGCAACTCTTGACAAAAAGAATAACTCAAGAAACTCCTAGTTTATAGTAATATAATATATATTTCTTAAACATAATCATCTACTCTTTTTTTATTCTTTAGACAAAGTTTTTTGGTTAGTATGGTCCTTTCCTTTTGATTACGTTTTGATACATAATAACCTCTCATAAATAATACCTTTATCTCTCTGGTAAGTACATATCAATACTTACACTGATATTTAACGTCACCAAAATCTTTACTATCATTTATTTACTTATTTCAAAATGAAGTCATAAAAACATCATGTATATTTGTTATTGCATAATACCGTGGGTTCTTAAAGTAGTATACCGTACTAAAATTGTTCAAAGCACGGTTAGGTGGATTAGTTAAAATACGTTTCGTTCATGACAAAATTTTATTTGGATACGTATTTCTTAATCATACATTCGCCAGCAATTATTTGTATACTACTGGACTAAATGGAACAAACCTAAGACCGTTTAACAATTGAATACATTTGGGAAAACAAACCCCAACAGTCTAACAAAAGGATTGAGCAGCTGGCCAATCCCTTCGGTTAATTTGAATGAACAGCATGATGAAAAACAGGATAACCGAAACCTTCGCAACCGAACTCGACACGTTCCAATTCTCAGAGCCAATCCGTATTCCAAATTAGGAATTTACAGACTTCATTTATTCTTATGGATTTTCAATATCTGAGGGGATAATCCCGATACAACAATTTGATAGAAAACAATTCATTTTCTTCTTCAAACTGACAGTTTAAGAAAATAAAATTTAACAAAAAATAATCAAACAATGATAGACAGAACATTATGTCTATGTTTTTTAACCATAGCACTCTTGTTTCAGCCAGATATAAATAAAATACTTAGAAATCTAACATGCATTTTTCTCAAATATTTTGTTATATTATTATATGATATGTTCCTATCGTTGAATTCAGAAAAAAATACTCTATCGAATAACCTAAAAATAAATATATGTTCCCATTTAAAATAAGAAAGTTGTGTCCCGTATTTTGAGAACCACTGATCGAAAAAAATATTTTTTTTGCTCATTGTAATAGTCTCGTAAAATGGTGGTTCTTTGCTAATTTAACCAACCTCGTAGCTCTTATAGTTCTCAAGATAGCAATGGTGGCACTTTTAAATGGAACACCCTGTATACATGTTATAAAATGTATACTAAATTCACATTACTATAAATACAATAATAAAAAGTTCTCAACCGGACACAAAACTGACCATCGATAAATCAGATAAATAAAAATAGAAAAATAATAGTGAGATTATAATTTGATCCAATGAGTTTTTCTAAAATATTTGCGACAAAGCACTGTTAGAAAACTAATATACTTTCATTACAATTTAACGCCTGTCCAGATGGATAGGTGAATCGAAGATCTTGCATTTTTCTGCAGAAGCGCAAGATACGCTTTTTGGAAATAGGTCTTCACAAGGATATTGTTCAATTTTTCTAGCTGGTATTGTGCATTAGAATGACAATTATGGGGAAAACAAGTAATCTTTTATTTTCTCATTCGAACAAAAAAGAAAAGTCCGATTTAAGAAGTTGTGTAGACACATTTCTAAGGACAAAGCACAAAATAAAAAAAAAATCAAATAAATGGAAGCACAAATTGCCACAAGTTTTCCATGGACCAAATGTAATTAATTTTTAAAAAAATTGATGTTTTAACATTTATTTCACTCAATGTTATTAATAATGAAAACAATTATATACTTGTGTACATAGTTTCAAAGACTATTTTTGCAAAATGTAAATAAAGTAAACAATATGTACAAGCATACTAATACAAAAAGTATATATAAACAGTATGAGGAACAAACTTTATTTTGTTAATAAACTACAAAAAACGTTAATACAAACATCAACATTCAGTGTATTTCTTAGCAAAATACATTGTCGATATCTGTAACATATCACCTATTATTTTTCTTTTGGAAATAACAAAATTTTAAGAACAGTTTTTGTATAGATTTAATTGCAAAATCATATTTGTTCTAATTATTTTGTCGACAGTATTCCAGTTTTGATCTAGCCAGTCGACAAAACAAAAGATGTAACGTAGATGTTTTAGTTTTAGTCAGCATGCAGACTACATGATAACCTATTATCAAATATAATACAAAGATTTTTTTAATTGATACACTCTTTCAACAAGAGTACTACCCATAACATACAAATAGCAGTAAACATTTTTTTTACATTAGTTTGCATTTCCTAAATTTAAAAAATAATTTAGACGTGCAACACCAAGTTATTACACTATTTATATCATATTGCAACAGTTTATAGTCATCTAAAGACATTTGTTTTGAAATTATAGTTTTGTAGTCTTTTAAATCAACAGTATTTCAGTTTTGATCTAGCCAGTTGACAAAAAAAACGTGACGTAGATATTTTAAAACATGACTTAAATGTGCGAATAATAAAACCTATATTCTTGAAGAAGATCAACAATTTAGACTACATGCAGACTAAATGATAACTTATCATCAAATATAATACTAACATCTATGAATTGATACTTTTCGAATCTTATGTCTCGGGATCAAATTTCACCTAAAGTAAATTGTTTTACGTATTCATCGCTCGTCAACTGACAGTGGATGGTTTAGAATAATAAGAAATTTTAAGAAGAAGCTCCTGTAAAAATGATGCAGAATCAAATGAAGACATTATTCATTGTGTTTTGTGTTATACGCCACAAAGTCCCTTACGGTTGTATAAAATATTTTGTGGCGATAAGACTTATAGCACGTTTGAGAACAAAGGTGCCTCAAAATCGCATTAGACAAGGTAGACAAAATTTTCAGACAGCGTAATTGAACTTTTTGTTTTTTTATTCTAATAGGGATCAGAATGATGAATAGCGACAAGTTTTGTAAATTTAGTTCAATTGATAGCGCAGCCGGAACCGGTGACTATTTTTCTGTAACTCTCTTCCATAGTATAAAAATCTCCATGTGTCTAGAATGACAATTAAAAGTACAATAAAACAAATTAATAAAGTTTAATTAATGTTAAAGCAGCAAATAAACCATTATGAAATATATTCCTTGGCATTTCACAGACCTAAGGAGTACCGCATAATTGCTAATTTTTATAAGATGTATAGGTCCTAATCTATATTTAAATATTTGCTCAATATATGTGGTACTACAATAGTTAGAAGAATAAACTTGCACTGTGTTGAATCTTATATCAACTAACGTTAAATGCAAAGATATTAATTTTAAAGAAGTAATGAAAAGTATCCTTGCGATAATTTCAAACAATTCGGAAATTTAAAGCAAATAATATGTTGTATCACGTTCAATAATATGTTGTATCACGTTTAATGTGGTTTTTGAAAGCTGACATAGTGAATAAACTTATGTTAACATTTAAATAAGCTAAATATATTATATTATTTTTCATATATTTTTATATATCGATTTCCCTTAATATCTTAGTACAAGTCAACAACATTTTTATTTTACTTTCAGCCTGCGAAAATCATATAAAAAGCCTCAACCCTGAAAAATGTTGAATATGTCTGGTATATAACAATGACAACAAAATTAATTATTATTAATCAGTGTTCTGATTGATCTAGATCAATTCAGAGATTTTTGAGCTGATTTATAATATTTAATATTTTTAAATTTTGATCTTGATCTAGACCAAATAAATAACAACTATTATTAAAAACAAATAACTTTAGCGCCGAGCAAAGCTAAGTCAGTTGCGGAGGAATTCGGGAAATGTTTTATGTAAATAAAAGTATAATTAATTTGACATTTAAATTTATGATACTTTGACGAGGAAATGTCTAAAAAACACCTTCTAGAATATAAAAAATCCAATATGGTGTAGCGAGTTTAAAATTTTTGACAAGGGAACAACAAATATAAATATACAGTACATAATTTCAAGAAAGTAAAAAAAAATTGCATGAAACACAAAAATTTGAATGAATAAAAAAAAGAATACAGAATGAGAATACTACTACTGTCAAATTTGACAAATTCTACCAAAGCCATATTTAATTACATGACTCGTATGATGAATATCTTTAAAACCTCAATACAAAAATTGACCTTCGATTTGATCCAGACCATTTAAGATGTGATAATCTTGATCTTCATTAGGATCCATTTTAGAATGATCTGTGACACCATTTATTTATGTTCCAGGCGTATCCCGACTGGTCGTGGCACCAGGCAGCCCGAGGCGCCGTCAACTGTTCTGGCCTGATGTCAGTGTACCGCATGCGAACCGACTCTTGCGGTCGGCTTTGGGTGTTGGACTCCGGTGTCATGACCTCCTTGGACGACTTCCGCCGTCTGTGTGACCCGAAGATCGTCATCTTCGACACGAGAACCGATACTCCTGTACGCACTGTTGTATTCCCGAGAGAAGTGCTCAGACCCGCATCACTCTACACGAATCTGGTCTTAGATGAAACTACAGGGCAATGTGATAGCGCTGTGGTCTACATTACTGACACTGCCGCACCAGGTAACAAAAATTAATTTAATTAGGGCAGATGTATCATTAGCTGGTTGTTATTATTACCTTAATTATAAAAAAAAAATATAACGAATCTTTGTCATAATAAAATTCGTTACTATGGATTTCGTTAATTGCGTATTAACGATTGAAATTAAAGGACTGAAAAACCGGTCCTGAAATTATCTCACAAAAATCACATGTTAAGATAGAACAATTCGGTAAGTAGAAGAAAATATAGGCAATAACACCAAACCGTCGACAAACTATAGTACTCTTGCTTGGATCACACATCAAAAAGATTGATAAATAAATGTAATTCCGATCTTCTCTATTATACCTTTGTAGTAAATAGAAGAAAATATCTATCGACTTCGTCTCGTGTTGGATTGAAATAAGTGGTTACTATAGTCGCCTCGCTGTATTAATGCTAGTGCGTCTTATTAGAAAACAATGACGCAATAACATTGATACATCGAGGCGATATTTCTGCACGAGTGGCACACTACTATTTCTAAAAAACTGAAAAAAGACATAACAGAAA
The DNA here is from genome assembly GCA_035578165.1 of Stenolophus ochropezus. Lineage (NCBI taxonomy): Eukaryota > Metazoa > Arthropoda > Insecta > Coleoptera > Carabidae > Stenolophus > Stenolophus ochropezus. The sequence continues at coordinate 45,409,778 of JAQOWZ010000003.1, read as the reverse complement.
TAAACGCACAAAAGTTACTTGATATAAACAACAATATGGCATAGGTTCCTGGGGGTATTCTAATTCATATAATAATGTGGTATGCCGAATGAGTAATAATATCCCTTAGCCAATTTTATTGTCTTATATATAAATAAAGTCAAGTTGATGCCTTGTTATATCTTATAAAGTTGTGTTAAACGTTTAGCTTTGAAGAAGTCATTTTCAATATGATTTAAAAATATTTTCATTTTAGTAGGTTCCTTTTGATACATGAAATATTTTCATTAAGAAATACACTGTATTTCCTAGTCTGGTCTAAAACAACGTAAAATAATTAGATTTACGAAATACTTATTTTTCAGAAAAATCTATTCGTATTGCACAAATATTGACTATTAAATCTTGGAGATTGTTGATATCACCCATTTCGTTAATATAAAAGGCGGCATTAACGAACACGTTTACATTAATCGTGGAAACGTGCAGATTGTGAATTCTTGTTAACTTTTTCTGCACTTATGTAACATTTGTAAGCGTTCCCTTCTCAACCATGATTTTAGGTCATAGGAAGAGACCTAACCCCCATACAACTTATAAAGAATGATTAGTGATATTATCTGGAGACGTCACTTTGCGGCCCGCTGTCGAATTAATACAATTGCTTGGCCGGGAATACGCAAGGATAGAGGCATGTCAACGCTAGCAGCGCAGGCATGAAATTTAAATATAATTTTCTAATAATAAAGTTCACGGCACAACTAAATCAAAAGTTAAAAAATACATTTTAGTACATACGTACCATACTTACAAAATCAAAGCTAAACATAAGGATAAATATATATTAACTATTTAATATAGATAGATAAGGTAGACAAATATTTTGCTCATATTTTAATCTACAATTTCAAATAAGGTCGTAAAAGAAGATGCTTGCTGATGATGGTGATTGATAATAATAATAATAATAATAATAATAAAACAATAGTTATAACACTTAAAACTAGAATATGACAATATAAAATAAAATAAAAATTTTATTAATCAAATTATAAATTTATTTGAAGACATGAAAAATATTGAAAACTGAAATCAAAATTACAACAAAAATAGCAGTAAAAACTTGTTTTTATCAAATTTCTTAGTCGTAATTACCGACAAATTGTCTTTGTACTCGCTATTTGAATCAATTTTTGCTGTACTCAGTCAGAGAGTCAGTCAGAATGTATTTGTGTTTCATAATATCCGAACATGTTTGCGATAATAATTTTACCGCAGGATATAAATATTAACAACAAAGTATTTAATTTCCGATGTAGTAATAAGCTGACTTGCGATTAATCGTTGAAGTAAATCATTATTATTGCAAAGTTAATCACCAATGACCCTTAATCAGTTTTTTCTCGATGATGTAATGATTTATTTTTATATCTTTATTACAGAGAGTTTGTTACACCACAGTATGATTAAATTTGAGTTATTTCCAAATTAAAACAATTGGTTTGTGTAATAATTGATAAAATAAAATATAACAAATATCTTCATATTAAATTAAAAGTAGGAGTAGAAGAATGTATGGAAATTTTAAAAGTGAATGTGTACTATTACAAGAATTTATGGTTTCGTTGTCAAGGATAACACCTCAAAAGCATAAAGCTATTTTCCGGTAGAGAAGAGTTTTGATGAGTCGAAGAGTAAATTTTGCTAAATTAACAAAAGACTATCTAACTTATCCAAATTGTAAACAATATAAAACATACACAATATGCAAAGTTAAATGTACATTTAATAGAAATCATATTCATTTATAGTTTGTTTATTATATTATTTATTATTAAGATTATTAAAAATAAAAGACTAATACGCTATGAGGCTAAACACTGAGAAACAATAAAATATCATAAAACTTTATTTTTCTTTCTACTGCTTAGCACTACTTAGTAAAGATAAAATTATTTGAATGCGAAAAATTCAAAGTAATTAATTGAAAAGAAAATATAATCGATGAGCTGCGAAGACTACAGGACGAAAAATAAATTAGTTAAAATTTTTACAGAACATACTATTCCTAATCAATTCTTATTTTTGACAATATTTTATGTATATTTGTTGTAACGAGTACTTATACGGGAGAAATTAAAAAAATAAAGACAAATATTTATATTACAAGTAATAATAATTTGAAAATATAACGATAAAAATAGCAAACACTCTGATGTAAACGAAAATAACACAAATTAAACTTTATAAGTAATACACATCTCAATGATTATTAACTAATATGTATTTATATACACGACTATATTGACTAGGAATGACGAAGGGTACCCAGGTACCCGGAACCTACCCGATAATAATGTACCCGGGTATGAGAAATAGTACCCGATTACCCGAAATGTACCCATTACCCGTTACCCGAAATCTACCCATTACCTAAAATCTGATGTTGCCAATTAAAGACAGTTTTCATCGCTGGAAACATTGTAACAAAACGAAGATCAAGACTGAGTGCAGATACATCATCCATGCTGATATTTGCAAATAGAAATATGAGATATTCCTAAGTAATTAAATCATATGTACTTCTTTAATTTTGTAATTTTATAATACTGATATACTCGTATATTATAAAAAATAACAATGTTTATTTTTTAATTTCCGTATCAGAAAATAATATTTTTTTGTTCATTTAATAAATTTATACCCAAATAACAAAAATTTGTATTAAAAAGATGAACATGAAAGAATAACGGATATTTCAAGGGTATCAGATAATTATCGGGCATCAGGTTATTATCGGGTAATTATCGGGTAACGAATAATTATCGAGTATCCGGTACTACCCGGGTATTCATGTCGGGTACCCGGGTACCAAAATTTTCAGGTTTCGTCATTCCAAATATTGATATACACACTGCTCCTTCCTCAAGACTTTCGTCCCAGAACAGACCTTAATCAATGTTGAAACTGATGAAATTTGTATGCCTCACCCTTGGTGTATGGGGAATTTATATAAAAGTGGTAGTCGATGGTTGGATCCGCAGTTTGGATGGCATTGGATTTTTCAACAAAGGATTTGGCTGCATTTCATCTTGTTTTGATTTAAACCGTTCAGACTTGCTATCTTAAATTGTAAGACACGCAACTCTACCTCCTAATATTCTTTATAATCATAGTCTTCCTAATAACGGCAGAGTTGGATTCTGGTATTTGTCCTGAGCCAGTGCCAGACCAAAGTACTCTCTATGGTCGGATCCATCTCGTCCTCTCATACTATAAATTCGAAACGATTGTGTTCCATCCATATCTAGACGCATACCGCCAAGATGCATCATTGGACTTGCACGGAGATCTGGATATGCCATTCTAGAATCAAAATCTGGAGCTGCGATGAACTGAATTCAAATGATCCGCGTTCTGCGGAAATCATCCGAGTGGCATCTCATTCTGGGATTCAACACCTTTACGTGGTTTTCCTCGGCACGGACGCCTCTGTACATATATGGTGGTCCATGCAATCTTCTCAAACCCATATTCGTGTTCCATTCACTCTCGTGCCACGCTGTCAGGATCAATCACGTTTTAAACATTCATATTCTTAACGTTCGCGTTCTATTTTCTTTTCATTGTGGCATGCTTAATTCTACCGTGATCGACTCTATTTGAATATATGTGAGGATCCCCCTTAAGGAATGGCTGAGGTCTGTTGTGAAAAGGTTTATCTATTGGTGATAACTGATTCGGCTTCTTTTCGTCTCAATCATTTCGATTATAGACCATCTATTTCGGTCAAGTCTATATTTCTCATCCTGTCACAATCTCTGCCTGGATCCATAGTGTATCTTAGAATACACGATTCGTTCGTGCTCTAAACCTGAGCCACATGTGTAAAAAAAACTTACATTACCCATTTAAACTAACATTTATAATTTGAAGAAATGTTTAACCAAAAATTTGTAAATAAGTTTTATTTTTGGCATTCAACAGTAATCCACTTACATGTGTCATTAGTGGATACATTGAAGCCATACTTATTTTTACCGTCATTAGTGGAAATATTGAAGCCATATTTATTTTTACAGTCAAATTTAAACATTTATACATACACAAATCCTGACTGACAATGAACCTAAGCATTGAAGAACAAGAATGAAGCATACAAGAACTGATTCCTGTCATTGAATGAGGGGAGAAAGTGACTTGTCAACCAGCAAGAATGAGAACAATATTGCGCTAAGGCCCTTATTTAAAAGTGAATTAAATGTATGAATGATGTAAATATACTTCAATTTATTGGAATTATTGAATATATAAATATAAATATAATTAAATATTTAAAAAGAAACGTAGATGACATAAAACAATGTCTTTTCTAACTTGGAATTTATATACCTACGAAAAAGGTTTAAAAGAAAATCAGATGTAAAATAACCATATTTCGAACTATAATAATTCATCCAATCACTATTGAAATATATAGTGTTAAGATTTAGTGATTCTCTAATGGTAATCATAATAACTATTTTTTAAACCAGTACCGAATAGATTCATATAAAAAGTATCTTATAATCTAAAGCAATACATATAAAAAGGTAAATGCTGCTCTTAATTTTACTCACTCTCTATATATGCATTAATATAGAAAGTTTATAGTATTTATTAATCTGTAGTACTTAATCTCATAAAAATGGAAATGTGATCTGTGAAATCAGAGTTTGCAGAAACAGACAACGAGAAAACAATATTAGTGAAAGATGATTCTTGAATAACTTGCGATAAAATTATAAGGACACAAAGCACATATTCAAGTTTTTCGATTTGAGGGAACAAATCGCAACTAGAGAAGTAACTCATAACAATAGAACAAAATGGTTTAACATTTTACTAAAAATAATAATTTATTGATGACTATAATATATTAATAAAAACAGAATTATATAACATTACAAATTAATATTACTACAATACTACTGTCTACTTACCTAATGAACAAAATCCCATGTTTAATAGAACTACTGACAAAATTATATTTATCTAGAACGATTTAATATTACACCCTTGCTTACAAATTAAAATTGTTCAGCATGTTTCAAAACAAAATTAGAAACAATATGAGGCAAAAAATTATAAAGTAAAGTGAATTTCTCAGAAAAAAATTATAAACAATTTGTTTACTCACTAATTAATTCTTCATTGTACATCAGAAATACATATAAATACCACTGCCAAATGTTTGCTTGTTCTTATCACTATCGTATTTTATTTCCATATTTCTAATATCAATTATTCATATTTCATTTTTCTTTTTTGTCAAATATTGAGTCCTACAATTTAAGTCACTATTGGGTACGATGAAATTAAAGCCAGAAAAAAATAAAAATGTACGAAATACAACCTCCAAAGGAATTTTGTTCAAAAAAAACAGTTTGAGCACAAAATACCTTTCAAATATAGAGAAGCTTTTAATAAATATGTAAAACAAAAAAAAAGTAAAAAATGATTTATTTTTTTTTTTTGGGTAAATTCACATACTTTATTATTTATTATTAGGCAGTATTTATCACTAATAATAGTTCAAGGAAATCCAATCATAATATATTACTATAATAGTAATTATATATTATTTTCAAAAACACATTAATTCAAACCCTGTCCAAAAAGCATGTAGTATTAAAATGCTGTATCAGAGAGCTTCTGATCTGTCATACCAGTAAACTACAAGAAATTAATTTTTTGGATGAAGTTTTCTTGAAAAATAGTTACAGCAAAACACAAATAAGAACACTAAAAGCGTAAAAGCGAAGAATAAATCTGTACCAATTCCACAAGTGGTTCCTGATTAAAAAAAAAAAAAATTGCTACTTCGCCATTTATTGCCAATGTGACAGACAAAATTGGAAGGATTCTTAATAAATATGACATAAAAACATAATATAAATCAAGTTTAAAAATCCATGATCTTCTTGGCAATGTCAAAGATACAGTTCCTCTACACTGTTCTGGCATTTATAAGATTCCTTGTCAGTGTGGTAATATATATATTGGTCAAAGTGGTAGAACTGTAGCAACGAAATTAAAGGAACCCAAACGGCATATTATAATTAAACCAACCTGATAAATCTGCAATTGCAGAACATCCAATTCAGGAATTACATGGAATTGATTTCGAAAACACGAAGATTCTTGCAAGAGAAAATCGCTGGCTAAGAAAACTTAGAGAAGCAATCAAAATCAAGAAATCTCCTACTAATTTTAATTTAAATACAGGCTTTGAACTAAATAAGCCGGGGTTACCTGTCATCAGTTTTTAATTTTATGTCAATGTCATTTATATGTTTTCAGTTATTACCAGTTTTCCAAGTTGTCTTGTCTTGACTACTTATTTATATTTAATTTTGTTATTTACCTGACGAAGGCAGCACTGAGCTGTCGAAACATAAAATAATAAAAAAAAAATACAGAACTTTAAACCCAAATATTGTCTTTTGATTAATTATGAGTTCTGAAAGCTTCTTTCAATGTTTAGTAAATATAGTCCTCAAAGTAGTACATATCGTCCTCAAAGAGATAGATATCGTCCTCAAAAAGATAGACATCCTCCGAAATATAGAAAACATCGTCCACAAGGGTTACATACCTTTCCCAAGGTGGTAGAGAGCTCTGTAGCATTATAAATTATTGTCTATGTATAATAAGAAATACATACGTAGACATTTTTGATGAAATATGAATTACACTCCTTCAAGAACGCCTAGATTTATTAAATTTTTTTTCGGAACTGTTATATAATGTATTTTACTTATTTCATTTGCAGCACAGGGAGAACAATTTCTTCTGCTATTTAAATGAAATTAGTATAACAACTAGCGAAGGCTCAGCTACGCTGAGCTCCGCTAAGCCTCCGGCGTCAGTGTAATATTTACATTTGATGACTAATTTGGTTTCTGTAAGCCAACACTTGTCGAATGGTTTAACTTAATACCAAACACGACATACTTTTGATAACTTATTGCAGAAAACAAAAGCCGATCGTCATGGGACATTTTTGTCAATACTGCACGCTAACCCTCGACGAGACCTTTAATTTGAGACCAAACACGACATACTTCTGACAACTTTTTACAAAAAACAAAAGCTAATCAAAATGGACCTTCTTTGTTAATTCTGCATGCCAGCCCGCAACGAGACCCTTTCATTTGGGACCAAACACGACCCAGAAGGCCAAAGTGATATATATTCGTTTGATACCGTTGCTTGGTAGAAATGCTTTTTAAGCTTGAAAAACAAAGTAAGGCTGTACAAAAAAGTTATACGTCCGCAGTTGCTGTACGCAGCAGAGGCCTAGAGTACTGCATCCAGAAATCAAAAGAAAAAATTTCAAACCATGCAGAACAAAATAATGCGCTGCATAGTGGACACTCTAAGGTATACGTGTTAAAGAATGCCGAGTTGCTGTTCTTAAAGATGGAGAACCACGAAAACCCTTTCGTAAGGGAAGCAGCTAATTTCGATTCACTTGTTAAATAAACTATTGGTTCATTTAGTTTAATAACATTAAAAAATATCTCCGACACAAAATATAGGTAGTCGAATTTATACATTCGTCAGTTTTAACATTATTTTTATAACTCTTTAGGAAATCAAGTATATTATACAAATATATTATTTTTTTCTAATAATGTAACAGGTATAAATATTATTATGTTTTTAATATTTTTATATTCTAAATTATTAGAAATAAATAATAATATATTCTAATGTGTTTGATTTCCTAAAAAGAAATTTTCAATTTATTTTAAATTATTACATTAATAACTTTACAGATAAACGTAGTAAAAGAAAACAAATTATTTATAATGTTTAATTCACAACTAACCAGTTTTTTAATATCTTGTTCATGTTCATAATGGTTGTTTAATAAAGTTTTGATTTGAATTATATTTTATTTACATTTTAGTACATTGTTGTTTATTATATTATTGTAATAATTCAGGAATAATGAAAGTTGTATTTTATTTTGATGTTAATTAGAATTACCCGCTCCACATTATTCCTCCGTTTCACGCCGAGCCAAAGTGGTCGAGTATATTCTTTATACTGTGCTATAGCACAGAATAGGTATTCACAGAAACGACACTCCATGTCGGCACCTTTGATGTTGCTGTATTTCATTCTATGACCTTGAAGCGTTGTAAATCTTTAAATTTGTGCACTCATTACGCGCGAAATTTAAATTTTCCTTTGAATAAAAGAATTTTTGAAATGTAAAAATATAAAAATAATAATATTATTCATTAAATAAGAAGAAATTAGGTCAAATAAATACATATACATATTTTGTAAAAAAAAATTTATTAAACAAAATAACAATATTACATGTTCATTAAAATGCACAATTTTCTATTTTTTTCTTTTCGCTTTATTTTAAAACTTGCATTACTATATTTTAATACATAAAAAATTCTAAATCTTATAGTTTTATTAAATAATTTAATGGAAAAATTTTACATGGATGTTGAAAACTAAATTCTTTACATAAGTCATATAGACTATTTCCTACACCTTTGAAACAAATTATATTTTCAATATTTTTGTAAAAAAACATTTTGTAAAAAAATATAAAATTGTAAAAGTATTCGTGAGTCGTTTTTAAATTTCCGAAATTAGAATTCTTTACATTATATGCTTTAAAATGTATAAATAAATTTGATTCATCTAATACAGAATTTTGCTTACAAAACGTCTCACAAACTTCACAGCTGTGCTCTTTTAATTGTTTAATAAATATCTTACAATATATTTAAAAGAATTTTGTTCCGGCAAACTTTTCCTGTGATAATCATAATTTTCAACCGAAAAGGATATTTGGGATTCTTTGTGTAATATATTAGTTAAATTCGTACTTTCCGTTGCCATTTATTTATTTATATTTATTAAAATTTTGTCAAAATCATCTTCGCAATTCATTGTATTAGAATACATGAAATCGATTAAAAATAATTTTTTAAATGGTTTTGAAAACTGAACAGGTGTAGGGTTCACAGTGTTACCAGTTTGTTGCCTTACACTGCCAAAAAAAAATTTAAATTCTTCATAATCTTTCTTCTCATCTTTATATTCGAAATGTTGTATTTCCACTTGAAGGGTTTTATTTTCCTTGCGTAATTTTGTAATATCAGACTTCATTTTTTTTTTCCTTGGACTTTTACTTGATAAAAATAGGGATGTTTGTGTTTCAACAAAACGCATACGAGGTCCAGAAATATCAGAATGGGATTGAGAAGACGCTAAAAATTATAATACATAATAATTTCTATTCCATATAAATCCAAGTAGATTAGGATACCTGTCAATAAATTTTCGGAATCAAGAATTTGTGATTCTATGGGAAATATAAAAGATGTTTTTGATGTAGAGAGCACTAAACACAATATTACAAAATAGTAATAATTACACATAATTAAAAATAGAATAGTTCGTTACCTATTAATAAATTGTCAGGTTTGCATATCTTTTTGCGTGGAGGAAGTTGTATTTCATCAGACACAACAAGCGATTCGGAAGAAAATGATTGCGAAGGACCTAACAATAAATTTCGATATTTAATATTTTGGCCACATCAGATTTCTTATTTAAAATTTATACAAACTTGCTGATGCTGATAAACATGAATACTGTTTTGGAACAGATGATGATAAAAGTCTTGTTTTGTGTGGTCCCATATACATTTTATCATCAAAATGCTCAAAACATAAACGTCGTGTTCTGCTAATATGTTCCATATCGTTTTCCATGCTCTAGAGTTCCATGAAGTAGAATCTCCTCTTATCAGGTGGATAAAGTTCATGCTAGAACATAGGGCGATCGAATTCTCCTCTGGAGAAACAACCATAAGAGGCTATGTTACAAGAGGCTGTCCCCAAGGTGGTGTTCTGTCACCCCTTCTTTGGGCGATATTAGTAAACAATCTTCTGCTACTCCTCAACAACAATGGATATCACTCTATTGGATATGCAGACGACATCACTGTCCTGCTAAACGGGAAATTTGAGAACATCCTTGCAAATCTAGCAAGCGCTGCTCTTAAACTCATTGAAAACTGGTGCAAAGACCACTCTCTTTCGGTAAATCCTGCCAAAACTGAAATGGTTCTTTTCACAAGAAAGCGGAAAATTGGCACTCTCACAATGCCAAAAATATTCAATCAGTCTCTAAGTTTGTCCAGTAACGTCAAATATCTGGGAGTCATAATTGACAGCAAACTTAACTGGAGTCTACATTTAAACTACAAAGTTGAAAAAGCCTGCATAGCATTCTGGCAGTGTCGACGGATCTTAGGTAAAACCTGGGGTCTAACTCCAAAACTCGCTTTATGGTTATACGTATCCATAATCAGGCCAATGATCACCTACGGAGCTTTTGTCTGGTGGCCCAGAATCAAACAATCCGTAGCAATATCAAAACTAGAACATGTACAAAGATTGGTATGTCTAGCCATAACCGGTGCAATGCGCACCACACCAACAGCGGCAATGGAAGTCCTTCTATGCCTTCCTCCTCTAAACCTTCACATAGAGGAAGTCGCGCTGAAAGCAGTCCTACGCCTCTCACAATTAGGCCACTGGCCCAAAATAGGACCAAGTTGCAGGCATTGTTCTATTTTCAAAGAAGCAGCTCAAAGTGCTCCTCTTCTGCAAATGAACACTGACTGCATTGCTCCAAAATTATACTTTGATAAACCCTATCGGATTATACTAGACTGTCCGATATCATCAAATCCCGACATTCTAATTTCCACTGACGGCTCCAAAAATGGGAAAGGCTCAGGTTCAGGCATTTTCTCTGAACAAATGAACCTGGACGTCAGTATTCCACTAGGCAAATATGCTACTGTCTTCCAAGCAGAAATGCTGGGGATCCTGCATAGTGCATTGCTGATTAAAGAACACAACGTTCTAAATAAGCATATAAGGATAGCATCTGACAGTAGAGCAGCTCTTCAAAGCCTGAATGGTTTTAAATTTACCTCAGGTTTAACTGAACTCTGTCACACCGCCCTGTCAAACGTATGCCAAGATAATACTCTTGAACTCATATGGGTAAAAGGACATAGTGACAATGAAGGTAACATTCGTGCCGACTATTTAGCAAAGCAAGGCTCATCTACCCCACCTTGCGGGCCCGAGCCCATCTTGCCGCTAAGTAAATCGACTCTTCATAACATCATTCGAACCATTACTTTCGACAAATTTTCAGCTAATTGGAACACTAGATCTAACTGCAAACAGACGAAATCTTTTATCTTTAAGCCGACTTTCAAGCTGGCTAATTACCTAATAAGGCTTTCGAGGAACAATCTCAAACTCCTTATTGAAGTATTTACAGGGCATGGTCGTTTCAACAAGCACATGCATCGTATAAAAATCTCAAACACCTCACTTTGCAGAGGATGTGATATGGATGATGAAACAGTGGAGCACATTCTTCAGAAATGCCCCACTTTATCATTAAAAAGAGGTTCCATGCTTGGGGATATGTGGCCTTCCGAGGCAACACTCAGCACAACCCCACCTGCCAACTTGCTAGCCTTCTTCCGTAGCGTAGAATGGCTTCAAGATAGCTAGGGAGCTGTGCACCTGGAGGCAGTACAATGGGCCCATATGTGAGGCCTCAGTGCACGTGGAGTTTATCCACCCTCCACCTCAAATCTAAATCTAAAATCGTTTTCCAGCAAATCATGTCTTCTAGAAGCCTTCAGCCAAATTTTACACCTGTATTTAATAACAGTACATATTTTACAAAATCTAAGAATCGTTTAGTACAATTTACATATCAGGATCTTTTGGAAAAGAAAAAAAACCTACGTTTTCCTTTTTCCATTTTTTCAAACTTGTTTCCGCAGTCTTTATACGAACACATAACCATTTTTTTAAAAATTAAGAAAACTGCACCACAATGCTAATAAATTTCACGAACACAACTCCAACTCACAACTATCAAGTTTGACAGTTTACATGGCCGTCGACAAGAAGTGGAAAGTTGATATAGCTTCGTCCGATTGGAATAAATGAAATATAATAATTTCTATTTGGTAATTATTTTTCCTACTTTTTGTCAAGATAATAACATATTTGTTGCTTAATGGTACAGAAATTTTATTTCCATATTTTTGTTGTTCCCATATGGAAAATTTTGAATGCGCGTCATTGTTATGAAGAAGGAAACTCTAGTCACGAAGATGTGACGAATCTTTCCGATTCTAAACGATGAGCCATGTTTAGAGTATCTGAGTACGTGTAGCTTATAGTCTCATCTAAAAAATAAAATATTTAACTAATAATATATAAATATTTATATTCTATATAAAAGTACCTGTATTAGAGATGATTTCTTATTAAATTTCGTACAATATTTCATTATACATTTTAGTATATATGACATTTTTCACTTAGTTGTCTCCAACTCAAGTGTCAAATGAACCCTTTTTGTTAAATTTTATAATATCGTGCAATTTTTATGGTTTTATTTTCAAGGATACGTTATAATAATGATTTTCATCCAACGAATTGCCTTATTATAGAAAACGCATTTCTCGATTAATATTTGGTTTCAGAAAGTGTTTATTGTTTAAAATATCAATGATAAATGAATAATTGGATAGATATTTTGTTTTTATAAACGTTTTTATCTAAAAAATCATTTCATTCAATAACAAAAGTCAATAGAATTTTTAAAAATCAAATCTTTGTTGTAATCAACTACTTTCATTTGAAATTTGATGAAAGAATACATAAAGAATGTATAAAATGCAGTTACTTACAGTTTATTATAATCCAGATACATAATTCAAAATAATTATTGTACAATAAATTATTAAACATTTCTTCCAAGTGGGTATAAAGGAAAGGTTTGTCAGTATTTTTAAATAAATGTGTTCATGACTGAATACGACGCGCCTTGATTGAATTCCAGAATTTATTTTTTTGTCAATAGTGTTATTATCCGTAATATTATGTTATTTCTTTTCTATAAATATATTCTTGTTTGGATATCTTAACCAGTTAAAAACTATAACTGAAATGAAAACACATATCTAAATACAGCCAAGAATATATAAAATTACATACTTACATTACTTAACGTACTGTAATATTACTTTTAAACTAATTTTATTATATATTTCTCCAAGAAAATACAAGACTTGCATTATGATTGTTTGATTATATTGTAAATAAGGTTTGCCGTAAATTATTCTGTACAATGCACTTTTATAATAATCAATTACACTTCAGTAGTGTTATTATCAGTAATTTTATGTTATTTCTCTTCTATAAATGTACTCTTGTTTGGCTAACCAATTAAAAATTGTAACTGAAATGAAAATACATATTTAAATACAGTGAAACAAATTTAAAATGATATACTTACATCACAAAGTGTATTGTACATATTCTTTTAAACATAGTTTACTTTTATTTCTGTATATTTGTCTTTGAAAATATAAAACTTGTACCACGAATTTTTGACGGCTTTAGCGTATGATTAACGTGAAATGTCAAAAAAGAAATATTTTAAATACACCACATTTAACATTCAGTATATTTGTATATATTTCGCTCACTATTATAATATATGAAAACATAATTCAATTCATAATATCTTTTCACATTTTCCAAAAAAATCAAATAAAAGTTTTATATTGTATTGTCAAATTTGACGTATGACAACCGTGATTCTTCTCACATTTGACATGGCTTCTGGGATTTTTTGTTTCAAGGTTCCAATTTTGCACAGTTTTTATTTTTTTAAACAAAAACCACTCACAGTAAAAATATGAGACCCCCAAAAGGCACTCCGGCACAATAGACACTACAACTTGGAAAAAAAATTACAGCAATTACTTGAATGGTCTAGGAGTTTGAGCTGGACAAACGATGCCTGATCGTCGTGATGAATCCAAATATAGATAGATATATAGATAGTGAATCTACCAAAATAGTATATGATCCATATCCATATAGTTTTAACTTTTAAGATTGCTTAAAAATATTGTCTACGTACTTTATCAAAATTTAATTGTAGTTCTTTTGGTATGCATTTTGTAAAGCATCTTATTGAATATTCCGAACACAAATTGTAAGTTATTATGATATTTTTTTTAGGAATTGTGGTGTACGACAGTCGAGCTGACCGAGCATGGCGTTTTATGCACCCCTCAATGTTCCCGGATCCAGACTTCAGCAACTACAACATCCAAGGAGAGACCTTCTCCCTTATGGATGGTATTGTGGGACTGGCACATTCTGCCGCCTTAGGACAACTTTATTTTCAACCTCTTGCTACTGATAGGTAAGCAGAAATAATGTGCAACTCTAAAACATCAACTGAAAAAACAGGAATCAAAATTACGATTTCTACAATATTCAAGAATCAGTTACTAAGGTTACTATTAAATAATGCTTTTAGGAAGAAATCATTAATTTGACTGCGTATATCTAGATTAAAATTTATTTTGATACTTCACTAAATTTAGAAATACATACTAAATATTCAACAATGAATAAAAAGATTGTGTATAAAACCGAAAACAAGAAGAAACTGAATTTATTCTCCCCACACTTCACGTCTTTTGTGCGTTGCATAAAATCTGAAAGGCACCAGGTTTTATTAGATTCGTCCCTTAAATACAAGATACCTTGAAAAAGTTAGCTGTATTTTATAAGAATATAAGAAAATAAAATAAAATAAATGAATCAAATTAACTAAACACTGAAATATGCCATTTCTATTTGTAACGATCAGTTAACATTAATTTAAGTTAACATTAAATAGTTTAAATAGCAACTCAAATATCGGGGGCTTCGAGAAGTACGCCTCAAATATAATCTATTGTTATTTCGACAATTTGTATTTTTTTTTGTGATATACAATGAATAAAAAAAATTTTGGGTATTAATTCTTTTGTTATAAATATGTAATTTAATACCCCACAAAAATGTATTTTGTTTTATATAAATATTTAATAAAAAAAATTCTCGTCAAAAGATATTTGAAGACTTAATATACATATTTATACAGTAATATTCAACTTAACCAGTAGATGAAACCGAAATTACCTAGAATAATAATTTCAAACGAGAAACCGTAAAAAGAAGAAAGTTGGAAAAGGCAATGGAAAAATCCAACCCATATCATGATAAGTACTGATGAGAATAAACACAATCTTTGTTGGTAAGATGACCAAAACATCTGTAAGGAATTATATGAAAAACATATTCAACCAAATGCTCAAATATTTTTATTACAGAATACAATGGGTTCTGATCAACTCTCACATCAATATTTTATCAATTTATTGGTATCTCTGAGAATTTTAACTTAAATTTCACATTTTGTTTCTAACTGCGTACTACACAATGTAAATATGAAAAAAGTCAGTTGCAATTATTACAGAAATAAATGCCACACTGTATATAGACTTCAAGGCAAAATTTGAAGCAAAACTTAATTTAAATGTTACGTTCAAATATGAAATTAGCGTTAAATCGATTTAGTCGAATTTTGTTTAAACGAACGACTATCAACACATCAAAAATAATTTAAATATGGTTTATATATAACCACATTTAATTCAAAATCACATATGATTTTCATTAGAATGTTTCCTAGATATAAGGTGATAATGGACAAAATTAAGGAAGGATTTTAAAATTATAAGTATAAAATTATAAGTATATTTTGAACTTATGATACAATATTTAATTCATGATATTATTTACAGTAGCATTTATTTTTTTCTTTGAAATTACAGTTGCTGATTCTTATAATAATCATTTCATAAAGTTGATTAGAGTAAAATTGCACTAATTTAAATATTTTCTAGTGAACCACTTAAATATGTATGTATTTTTTAAGTGAAATTGAATATGTGTGTAATGTTAGTAAAACATCTTTTGTTAATAATGTTAACTAGAATATTTAGTACTGCGATAACGTTGAAATGATACTGATAAAATTTGCAACAATTATAATACGATAAAAATTACTAAATTTAGAAACCAGTCATTTATAACAATTTTTAATAGAAATAACTACTCTGTCGCAAAATCGATTATTATATGTTATTGATCAGATGTCAAATAAAAGCTCATTTTACCTGATAATTTCCAATGAGACAATATTCCTAAAAATAATGTACCCGCTGGTAGAGCGAAGTTACCGCAGCAAGCGTGCAATAAGGGGGCGCGAATACAAATGACACAATCGCGGAAAAAGGGATGCCCACCATAATGACACAGTAAGGAAGAAACTTGTATATATTTATATTTTTTATTTTATAACTCATACAAAATTTCTTACAGAATAAGAAGGCAGTGGTAGACGATGTAATTTAATTAAGAATTAATATTAATTTTTGATTTTGTTTGAAATGAGTACTTTGTAAGTCAGATATAAAGTATGTTCTTGAATTCTAATTTATTCATTGTTCGTTTCTTTCATCAAATGCTGTTTTGTCAGAGTGATCAGGAATTATAGCTCGTGCCACCTCGTTCTGATTAATTTGTCGCTTTGTTGTGATAGTTAATTACGATTGCTAGATCGTATTAACGCACAGTGAACTTATGGAAGGAGCAAAAATAAATGTATTCAATGTATTTATGCTATCAGGATATGATAATTATTTTTATTATTGCTATTACTAATCCATTATTAATACTAGTGGGCAATACAATTAAACTGTACCTAAATATGTATTTAATTAATTCCCTAATTACTTGATTCTGCTACTTTAAAAAAATGTGGCATGCAATAGAATTAAAAATACATTAAATGTTTGTTATGGATTTCAAACGGGATACAAATATAAAAAGAAAATTCGAAATCCAAAAAAAAAAAATAATAAGGGAATTACCGCTGATTCACCTACAGATATAAAAAAAAGTTCCTTTTTAGGCGGCTGGTACATAAATTGTTGTTTTTCGTATCTGCTGGCAACCTTAAAGTATCAATTTTTATTTGACATCTGTCAAAGTCAAAATTTTTGGCCGCTTGTTTGTTCATTATTGATTTACATAGTTCATATTAATGTGATTAATTATTTTAGAATGTAATAACAAATGTAAGTAAAATTTTAATTATTCCTTTACAAATATTACTCAAAAAGTAATGAATTTGCGAGGAAAAATAGCGGCTGTAAAGTAAATGCGGCCGTAAAGTAAATGCGGCCGTAAAGTAAATGCGGCCGTAAAGTAAATGCGGCCGTAAAGTAAATGCGGCCGTAAAGTAAATGCGGCCGTAAAGTAAATGCGGCCGTAAAGTAAATGCGGCTGTAAAGTAAATGCGGCCGTAAAGTAAATGCGGCCGTAAAGTAAATGCGGCCGTAAAGTAAATTTTGACAGATGTCAAAAATTGATTTTGAATGAAAATTCATAATTTCTTGTTGTAATTGCCTAAAAAATGTTGAGTGCACCTCGGCTAATAGTTATTTGTATATCAAGGTTCTAAAAGTAATATTTTTGGGCCGAAACCGAAGTTTGCAGCCTAGGCAAAGCCGAGGCTACAAATCAGATGAGGCCCAAAAAGACTTTTTAGCCGAGATGCACACATTTTTTACCTTACGGCCGCATTTACTTTACGGTCGCTAATTTTACTCGCAAATTCATTACTTTTTCATTAATATTTGAAAAGGAATAGTTAAAATTTTACTTACATTTGTTATTATATTCTAAAATAATTAATCACATTAATATAAACTATGTAAATCAATAATGAACAAAAAAGCGGCCAAAAATTTTGACTTTGACAGATGTCAAATAAAAATTGATACTTTAAGGTTGCCAGCAGATACGAAAAACAACAATTTATGTACCAGCCGCCTAAAAAAGTTCTTTTTGGGCCTCATCTGATTTGTAGCCTCGGCTGCAAACTTTGGATTCGGCCAAAAAATATTACTTTTAGAACCTTGATACACAAATAACTATTTTTTTAAATGGTATTAGAACTTCGTCATCGTCACCCAAATTGTTATTTAATTATACAAAATTCATTATCGAAGAATGGCAAACATCCAATTATAATTTATATGCGATTAATTATGTGATCACTATTTTACCTTTATCACAAGAAAATGAAAGACTCTAGGTCTGGAATGGACGTAATAATGTTTCAATATCCACTATATTTTTATTTAAATTCGCCATTTAAAATCAAAACTGATTATTCAGTGAAATGAAATTAAGGTATTAATAAAAGAAAATTAATTAAAATCTTGCAGAATTTATTTCTGCGTGAAGTTCAGCGTGATCATTCTACTCATTAGACCGCAGATCCCATTTTTAAATACAAATTAGTTAAATAACTTGTGGTTTGACTGCAGTATCACATTCCTAAACCCAATGACGCGGCTCGCGGTTTGTCACATTAGCAGTTTCCTGCGCCTGTTCGCTCACAACTCCACTTTCCCCAGAGTGTGAAGGCTGCTTTGTTCCAGGTTGTTCAGCGTGCCGACCGCGGTACTCCGTCGCGGGCCACTGGCCGAGTTCGAGGAGCTTCCGGTTGCGCTGGTGGGCCGGAAGTCGTCTCAAGGCTTGGGCCTGGCTGTCGACCCCAGAGATGACAGCATTGTCTTCAGCCCGCTCACGGAAACTGCCATTGCGTCATGGCAACCCGGCACCAACGACCAAAGGTAACAAAATCATATAATAAGACGGATATGCCCATTTGCACTGCATACATTTAAAGTGGTCATAAGGTAGCACTCATCTTATGCAACATATCTAAGGCCTACGACTGTTTATTACACAAAAAATTACTTACTAAGCTAAAAAGTTAGAACATACGTGAAAAGACCTTAAAATTATTTTGTTATTTAAAAATAGATATCAAGTAGTTTCTTTAAAACGGCACAGTTTGTCGCAAGAGACTGAGTATAAACCCCACGCCCCTTTTTTTTTCATTGCATATATCAATGACTACAGTTTTTTTGCGTCCGGGCAAAAATGTTTTCTTAGCATATGAGACACTACTTATAGTCGAACATTCAGATTTTAAATAATATTGCCGGAACTTGAAAATTAAATCTACTTAAAGACGTTTGACACACATACTTGATCCATCTACCCTTCGAGTAACATACTTAACATACTTTGCGCTCTTCCACTTTATATCCCGTAATCTGTAAACTCAATGGTTAATATGTAACCACTTGCTTAGTTTTTGTGCAATGAAAATAGATAGCACTGGAGAAAATATCAAAACATCACTTGTAATGCATGTTTTTATTTTACAAAAACTTTAGGAACTGGTTAAAAATTAACTTCGGAGTTACCGAATAAACCCGTATAATTACTTACGGTGTGATCTGGTGGGGTTAACTCAGTATTGTCATAAAAAAATTCAGATCACAAAAAAATGTTATAGAATTATTTCTTGTCCGAAAATGAGGGATCATTGTTAACAAGCCTTTATTGATTTGGATATCAAGCCAGTTTCTAGTTTTCTTTTACTGTTGTTTAATTGAATTCCACAAAACAAAAACTATTTATATACCAAATTAATAAAAAAAAATCCTTGAATGTCTGGATAAAACAAAAGTTAAATTATTTATTAATAAATATTTATTAAAACTCTGCTTTTTTAGTAGAAGAGTTTTTTAAATTGAAACAGCAATGTCCGGCATATGTTTTATGTATCGAGTTTTGTATGTATTTGCACATTTTATTTTTAACTTTTTAAATAGTAACGTACTATAAACATATTTAATATAACAGAGTTAACAATCAATCAAATATAAGTGCACCTTAAAATACCGTTGCATTGCTGCGTTTACAGATGTAGAAACTTTTATAAACAGTATGTCACGGATCGAGTTGCAAAAAGGAAAATATTTTTCTTTTTTACTTTTACGAGAAAAATATATTCGTGATAAAAGTTTTTGAATGTTCCAAAACCGCTAATTAACCTTCTCAAATTTTCTCTTAGTGTCAGAGAGAGTCGTAAAAAACAAGTTCGCGTTCTCATACTGACTGGAATTATTTATTTAGTTTTATTGATTGTCAATTAGGAAAAGTTTGTTGTTATCGTAGAGAATTTAAAGGAGAGAATTAGAGACAGTGTGACGTCTTTAACTCTGGAAGTAATTCGAAGAAATTATAAAGAACTGCGTTGAAGACTAGAATTGTGCGCTTTCAAGGCGGCCAATGGATTGAGTAAAATAGTTGTTTATTTTATTTATGTTGTTATATTTACGAAATTAATATTAAATAAAAATCATGTTAACTATAATCACTCTGACAACGCGAACTTGTTTTTTGGGACTTTCCGACTTTTCTCGAACTAAAAAAAAAAAGGGTTAAAACTGAAATGGCCGTTTGGAAATATGAAAAAACTCTTTTCGAGAATACATTTTTATGTTATAAAACATTGTTCCTAAACATTAGGGCAGTCGGTGGAAACCTACTTTTAATATTATAAGAAAAGATTGACAATATAAATATTAGAGAACAGTAGATATTACAACAATAAAAAATGGAACTTGGGATAAGATACAAGAATATAATAGCTAATCTCAAAATGCATTTAGATAAACAAAAAAATTGAAGAAATTTTCTGAAATAAAAAAAGAAAAGAAGCATATACGCCGAAAAGCGAAAGAAACAAATCTACGCAACGGGGGGATATTCAAACAATAATAATTTTATTATGCTTACTCTCGGTGACTTTTAATTATACCTTTTTGTACAGATATTACCTTAATGTAGGTACAGATTGCAGTTCTGAATTTTAAATTAAACGTTCAGAAAAACGATTAAATATATTATTCAGATCTAATGAAGAATCCTTTAGAAATGCTGACAATATTCCTAGATGATTATCAGTAATACAAAAGAAAGTTTAGGGTGATATTGGCAACCTAGAAATAAACATTAAAAAATCAGTAAAAAAAAATAGTTTTCCCAAAGTTGTATCCTCAAAAATTGTTTTAAATATTTTCAAAACGAAATTTATGAGACGAACTGATATAATTTATTTTATTTTTTTTTCATTATATTGATCAGCGGAAACAAAAACCGATTCGCAATAACCAAGGTCAGAAGCTACAACTTAATTATATAGTACAACTTGTTCCGTGGATAATTTTTCACAATCTAACAATTGAATTATTTATATCTCACAAACTCATTGGCTGTTCTATGAATATGATCGCAGATAAGATTAGCGTGCAGTGGGGCCTATTCTGTAAATTCATTGGTTAAATTTTAACCAGTTTCTAAAAATTTTGACAAATGAAAACAAATATTACATGTGATGTTTTGGTTTTTTCTTCAATGCTACCTATTTTCATAGGAGAAAAAAATTAGCAACTGGTTAAAAATTAACCACTGAGTTATTGAATACGAGGCATTACTTTTTAGTTTTGTACGTTTTACTAACATGGTTACAATAAGGTTTTTCTGTTTTTTTGAAAACATATTCTTCAATTTTGTCTGTCAAAATAAGCACACAATGCACTATTTCATATTTATATTCTTATTTTATAAAACACCCATATGATTAAAGCACTTGTTTGAACTCCGCCAACTCACTAATACTCAACCAAATACAGTCACTAACGTTTGCATCGTTCAAATCATACACCTATATTCTTCACAGAACTTAAACTTTAAAAATATCCCAATTTCTATACAACAAAATAATGCATTGCATCCGCATACATACATATTTGTACATACATACATACATACATACATACATACATACATACATACATACAAAAAGGTTGAGTAATACATATATTTTATGAGTCAATCATCCGAAATTAATACAAACGTACTTTATTTGCAAATACATAATATTTGTAAAGAGTGTTGAACTACATCATTTACAAAATTTGGGAAATATTGTAACAGAAAATATTTGTCAATAAATCCTATAATTTTTCGAGACGAAGGATATTATATTTTAATAAATCTCTAAAGCTTATCAAAATTTAAAAAAAAAATGTTTTGAACAAAGAAATATAATTCATTCATACACGATATAATAAACTTGTGTGAAATATTATACTTTAATACATACATTATAATAGCAACGATTCTTAAACACAAGACAAATATTACTGAGTAATACAATGTTCGTAAATTTTTTTCACAACAGCGTACAACATGGAAATATTTGAATGCAAATACATCATTCAGATAGATTCACCCGAATGGGCTGTTCCCATGGTTTTAAATTTTTTTTATTTTTTTTTTTTCAATAAATAGAAGTTTATGCATGATTACTTTTACATTTATTCATTTCCGTTTTAAGATAAATACGCCAGAAATATATAGTTATAAATTCTCTAGAAATTCAAGTTAGTTCTTAACGTTCTACTCCCTTCAGAACAAGAAAATTGTATGTAAAAAAAACAACAGAATTCTCTCCGTTTAAATAAAACTGGTAGTTTCGAGTGTGTTATTTTCATTCATTCGAACTCGTTCGATTGATTCATTCATTCAATTGGAGTGAAAATGGCTGAAAAGAAACTTAAGATTTTTGACCTAAACATTGAGGAGTTGAAATCCCTTAATGTTGCAGCAACAAAACCAGCTATGATCAAGGAAAATGCATTGATAGAAATCAGAAAAAGTACCATAGGAAACACCATCGCGAAAGCTAAAGAAAATTAATTTAACATACCAAAGAAAACTGCAAAAAGGAAAAAAACTGATGATGACTCGGTATTACACATGGCTAATTAATGACAACAGAAACCGAAAAAGAAATTGAAATGACCATCGAAACTGAACAAAAACAACTCAGTACAACATAAATGCCACGAATTCCTCCCGTATATTTAAATTATAAAGAAAAATGGATAAAAGTATCTAACCTAATCAAAACAAAAAACATCAACACACTAAAATATAAAATGATTTCCACGGTCATACAAATTAATCCGGCTTCCGAAAATTACTAGAAAACTGAATCACGCGTTTGAAAACGAAAAAATCCAGTTTTATACGTTTCAGTTACGAAGCGAAAAGAAATTAAAAATAGTATTACGAGGAGTAATAGAATAAGTTACAGAAGAAGAAATAAAACAAGACCTAGAAAACAAAGGTTACCCGGCAAAGCGTGTAACCAGAATAAAAACAGGCACCAAAATCCAATACCACTAATACCAATTGAAATAAATAGAGAATATAAATCGATATGACTTAACTCATTGCTGCGACCTCATGATAACAGTAGAAACTAACAACACGCAGTGATCTATTACAATGCCGCAAGTGCCCACTGTTCAGCCATGCATAGAAAAACTGCCATATAGATTATAAGTGCATGAAATGTGGGGAAGCACATTCTACCCACATATGCACAAAACCTAAAACTCCACCGAAATGTGCGAACTGCGGTGGCGAGCATTTATCAACGTATCTGAAGTGCCTTAAAAACCAGAATAATCTATAAAATAAACCAAAAACAAAGTACGTACCAGTGCCACAGCCAAAAGAAAATGCATGGATAAAAAAAAAACAGATGAGAATAAAAACAAGAAAATAACTAGATTTAAAAGCCAACACACATAACAACAAACCAATCTGGACAAGAACTAGCGAAACTCTAGGCAACATGCTACTAAATTTGCACAATACAAATACAACGCAACAACAAAAAATACACTTTTTAAATCAAACAGACACAATTATAAAGCTTTTTAACCAGATATGAATACACGAAATAAAATAAAGATAATTTACTGGAATGACCAAGGAATCTGCGACAAAAGAATTGAGTTGAAAACATAAAAGATCATCAACGAAATAATAAGAAAAATACTTACACCATACAGGAAAATAAGAAAGATAGAAGGATTAAACAAGATCAAACAAAAAGCTGAAGAGTATGGAACCACTACTGAAAACCCAAATAAAAAATGACGGCAACAATAAAATAAACAAAATAAAAAATTAACTGGAAAACAAATAAAAATCAAAGAAAACACAGGAAAAAGTAAAGATGAAGAGGCAAATAAAATAATTCCGACCTCACAAAAAGACACATAGAACATAGTGTGTTATTTTTCCAGATGTGTCAATTTTAAGAAAATCAGACTATCCCTCTCATAAGTATTTCGTTTTCCAAACCACTTCTTTTTTTTGTTGTTGCTTATCACACACCGTAACTTAAATTTAGTAAACCTAGCTGTAGGAAATATTTATTAAATAGTAAGAGTCAAGATGTAGACAAAACATTGTACACATCGCTTACATATGTTTTAAACGAGCACAGTCCACATTTTATTCATACAGGACAGAATTTAATTGAGAATTTCTGCCGAACCACAAAAAAATGAGAATTTCTGCCGAACCTTAAACAAATGAGAATATTTGCCGAACCACAAACAAATGAGAATTTCTGCCGTACTACAAACAAATGAGAATTTCTGCTGTACCACAAACAAATGAGAATTTCTGCCGAACCATAAACAAAAACAAAATGGTTTTTGTGTTTACAAACGAAACATCAAAACATTTTTTATAATAAATTTTAAAATAGCAAAATTTAGAACTGTCTAAACCGTATGAAGCTTACTTCTCAGGATGTCCAACTTCCGTATATACCATTTGAACACATCTATGTTCCTGTCATTCAAATTATATTCTAATTCAGTTTTGTGGAATATAATCAGAAAAGACAATTAAACCGAAGCAAGAAAAAACACAAATACAACTTCTGTTTGGGGTCAACGGGTATGTTCCAAACACTAATTCAGCAATTCCAAATTATTAGCTGTGATACTAGAAATCTGTCTACACATATATTATTTTCTTAAATAAAGTCAGTAGATTAATATATTCGACCCATTATCGTTGTTTTCATAGTCAGTAGTTGACAAACGAAATTAAAGACGAATAACTAACCATACATTGGCATGTTGTAGTAATTAATTAAGCGACGTCATATTCCAGTTGTAAATGGATAATGGGATAATGTACATAAAATAACTTATTTAAACAAAGCACGTTGATCTACTTAGAAAGAAAATCAAAAATTAAATTATAGAGGAATAACAAGCTGTCCCATTGGCGCGTTCTATTAACTAATTAAGCTACTACAAATGGTACCCAGTTGAGAATGGATAATCGGATAATGTACACAAAATGATTTCTTTAAACAAAGCAAGTTGATCGAAGTAGAAGGAGAATCAAAATTTAAATTAATGAAGATAACACGCCGTCCCATTGGCATGTTCTATGATAGAATTAAGCTACTCTAAATTATAGCCAGTTGAGACTAGATGGTCGGGTAATTTCACTAAATGATTTCGTTAAATAAAGAAACTTGATCGAAATGGAAGGAGAATCAAAAGTTAAATTAAAGAGGAATTACAAGCCGTGGTATCGGCACGTTCTATTCACTAATTACGCTAAATTAAGCTAAATGATAACCAGATGAGACTGGAGAAAAGGTAATGCAAACAAAATATTCAAACAAAGCAAGCTGATCGAAATAGGAGAATCAAAATTCAAATTTAAGAGGAATAAGAAGCCGTCCCATTGGTACATTCTATAACTAATGAAACTAGTAAAATGCTAGCTAGTTTATACTGGATAATAGAGTAATTTACACTAAATGACTTCTTTAAACAAAGCAACTTGATCAAAATAGAAAGAAAATAAAAATTTTAATTACACTGCAATAACAATCCGTCCCATTGACACGTTCTAGTAACTAATTAAGCTACGCCAAATAAGTCGAGACTAGATGATCGAGTAATTTACACAAAATGATTTCTTTAAAGAAAGGAACTTGATCGAAATAGAAAAAGAATCAAAAGTTAAATTAAAAGAGGAATAACAAGCCCCGGCCTATTAGCAAGTTCTATTAGCTAATTAAGCTACCACAAATTGCAACCAATTCAGTTTGAGTGATCAGGTAATATACGCAAAATTATTATTTATTTTTTTTTAAAAAAAAGCTTATCGTAATAGAAAGAGAATCAAAAGTTAAATTAAATGCCCAATGGTAGCTAACTGAGACTGAATGATCGGGAGTACACAAAATGATATTATAGTTAGTTGATTCTAATCACAAGTAAATTAAAAGCTATACTGACTAACAACTATTAATGCCACTAGTTAAATACACTAATTTAATGGCTTCACAATGTTTTCCAGTTGCCAACACCAGAAAATCTGGTAATGTATACAAAAATAATAAATCAGTAGCTAACAATAGAATATTCAAAATGAAATTATAGAGGAATAACTATCCGTTCTACTAATCACTAAAAAACTTTTCCTTGTTGACGGATAATGAAAATCAAAATTATCTAAAGTTAAAATATTTTAAAAGAACATTGATATAAACGCCGCGAAGCACAGTATTTCCTAGAAAGCAATACTGGATGTTTCATGTACTACTTCAAACACCACGACAAGATGAAGTGCATCGACGCCACTGAAGAAACCGGAGATTTAGGCCGACTTTTCTACTATTCGCGAATTTCGAATTTGGTTACTAAAATTTGTGAAGTAAATGGCAAACCGCATTTGGTATTAATTGCCCAAATTTAATTGTGTTATATTTTATTCTGTTAGACATTTCTAGCGCATTACACGCTATCTGTTAGTCCGCATACGAATTGTTTTTTTCCAAGCGGTAAAATATTTTCTTTCGAAATAAAAGACAGTAGTTTAAAGTAGAATATAAAAATTATTGTTATAAACTGATATTAAAAATAATTTAATCAGTACTATTGGTTTAAATATGTGTGTAATTATAAGTCACTCATATTTTTACTATATATATAAATTTTTTACGCATTTATCAAAAAACAAATTCAAAAGTAACTAAATTTGGAGAAGAAAACATCTATACCATGTAAATGTTTTGCGTAATATAAAATTTTATTATGGACAAGTTTACTCATTCAATTTTAAGTTTCTTTGAATATATAACATTCAAAAAAATATTGTATCACCGTACAGAAATCTGACATTTAGTGATAATAAAATATGAATATAAAAGTTGCTTTATTGTCATTTATCAGTACACCGTAAGATTTCCCAAAGTAACATTAATATAAAATAAAATATAAAAGGTAGCGATTATGAAAAATTGACAATATGTACTTTACATTTTTGTATTATTGTCATAATGTAACTTAATTCATATTTATCAATTAATAACAAAATTATAATCAAATGAATGTACACAGCAAAAAACATATTGTGCATGTACATATATATTAAGTGTTTAACAAAAGCAAGTTAATACCCGAAAATCGTTTAACAAATAGCAATTAATACTAAATAATTACAATTTGCAAACAGTCCAAACAAGTGAGCCATAAAACAAAAATAAAAATTATATAAAAGTGAAATATTGTTAACCTATCGAAAAATACTAAAGCCACTTTTACATAGAAGAACAATAAAAATGTAAACAAATAGATGTACATATTTTAAATAAATACTAGAATATTAACACAAAAAAGTAGAATTGTGCGATATAACCACAATATTTATTTTTAATAAAATTTTATATAAAAAAGTAAAAAAGTTTGTATACATATTTTTACGGCACTAGTTGATTCTACTAGTTATATCACAAAATTCTGTCTTTAATCTTGTGACAAACAGATGATCAAAACATAAACCGAAGACGGAAGATTATATTTGTTATAACAATATAAACGATCAATATATCAAATTAACGTACAAAAAACAAGTACATATTAAAAATACCTATATTTACAATGGATATTATTTTCAAATAAAAAGTATTACTTTTAGAAATTTAAAAAAAAAACAAAAGACAAATTTAGCAAAAAAATCTAAACAAATTAACCAAACCATATAAAACATATTTATTTTCCAATTAATTCGGTTTTGTTAATAACAACATTGCAGTAATAAGCTATTTTATATTATACTTAGTTCTACGATTGCTATCCATCATACGTACATAACAATTTTTAAATAAATATTTGTCTAAATATTAGATTTTCACCTCAGTCAAACCTAACAAATAGGATAAATACATTACAATATACCGAAACAGTATAATGCACAAAACATGAATAAAATTAAACTTGAATTATTTACCATCCTGAAAGCTGGTTAATAATACTGAAAAAAATATCTTCAGAATCAATCACAAAAAAATATAAATATAAAGAAACGTTGTCAAATAATTTGTCAAATGCATTTTTAAACAACAACTTCACTTTTCTTTTTGTACTCTTTCAATAAAATCTGTTGCTTCGCGTCATCAAAAAAACGACGAGAATCTCAACTTTTCACATCTCCTCCAGATGAGCGTGTGGTAAATTTTGGAAAACTCTCCTATTTAGACATTTATTATATTCACAATAAAAAAGTATATTGTTTAAATATTCTTTTGTGATTTAGAAAAATTAATTTTGTGCATTTGATGTACAATGTTGGCAACAACTACTTTCATGTTGACAGATTAACAGAACTTGTTAGTACTGCAACACAACTAGAAAATATTGTATATACAATGAATAAAAAAATTTGCACAAAAATGAAATTCATTCTACGATTTTCGTACAAAACATATTAAACAAACCTGTTTCGTGAACTTTTTTCCCGGATTCGTTCCATTATAGCATTCGCAAACACGCACCACAAAATTTTCGTCCGGGAAAATGACGTTCTCACACTTGGTATATAAATAACTATTTTGAATTATATATTTAATATTTATTAAGTTAAATAAAACCTTTGCATCCCTAATAAAAACTTTTTGCCTTAAATGTCATTAAAATTCTATTTCAACTACTGTAAAAAAATGAAATAAAAAACCACTTGTTTTGGCTAGTTCTAAATAAATCTGTAGATCATACATATATGTAAATCTGTCTATAATGAACAAAATCGCAACGAAAACAGCCACTCTTATGTATAATTTTAAATTAATTATAAAAAATATATGCGTTTTGACTATATAAATTTGTCAGTGCAAAAACAAGTTCTTAAATTAAAATTTTTATTTGTTTCAATGCCACCATTCTATTTAAAAAGAAAGTCATGTTTTGAAGATTTCTCATTTTTTATAGGTAATAAAATATGGGCACGTTTAATAATAATTTCTAATGAAAACAAGGGTTGTAAGACGTATCGTAAAAACTATACTACATTCTTAAATTAAGAAAATATAATAAACATACTTACTATAACTCAACATAATGTACAACTAAATAACATTGCAATAAACTATTAAATTTTTTAAAAAAAACTGCTATGCTAGGTGACTATTTTATTAGAAATTCAAATAAAGTTAATTAAATAAAGAACAAGTTGATATTATACCATTAAAGTTCCATTTTAAATAAGGATACACATCTTTCACCGAACATAAGAATATATACATAATACATAATAAATAAATCCAAACAAAAAAAAGTCATGAATTTAAAGTATTCATATAATAAGGATATTGTTTCAAAATTAATTGTAAGAATTGTTATCAAAATATACAAAATACTTATAGCAAAATTAATAAGATAGCCAAACATGTATGGAAAACAATTTTTAAAATCAATTCAATGAAATATTGCTGACAAAGGCTCCGGAATTTGTACCTATAAGTAGTTAATTTAAAAATATTTTGCCAGTGCCAAAGCAAATCTTATTTATTATAATAAGAATATTTTGTCATTGTCATCACTTTAATGAAATTTTCGTTTAAACACTATCTCGTCAGCAACGAATGCAATATATCAAAGCAACACAATAATTTCAGGATTAATTAAAATATTTTCATCGCTCCTCAAAGACATAAATCCAAAATACATATAAGCAAAACTTTGAAAAAAGATTTTAAAACTTTATTACACTGCAACAAATCAATATAGTGTTCTATATAATACTTATTGCAGACAAAAAAAAAAAACAATCATATTTTAGAAAAAAATATATTGAATATATTTTAAATAAAATTATACCGGAAAATTAATTGCTTTGAAAAAAGAACCATTTCATAGATTTTCACTACAGAACAGATCACTAAAGATAAAGTTAACTAAAAGGTTCATATGAAAACTTGAAACTAAGGAAACCTGAAACTAAAGTTCTAATAAAATCAAATCAATGTGATCAAAACCTACAATTTTTCAAACAAGAAAAATCCCTATGAAATAAATTCATTCATATATGTATAATGCCAATTACATATATTGCGCCTGATTCTATGAACCCATACTTTTTTGCGCTACCGCTTACGTTAGTTTAACAACTTATTTTCAAAGCAATGTAAAGTCCTAATAAATTCTTTTATTTTGTCAATGACAACGGAAAGTTATAGACAATAAACGTTTAATTGCAGAGCAATTATGAAAATCCTATGAATCGTCTAACAACAAACAAAAGTAACTATAAAAAATTGCAAGTAAATATTAACTGTCAAATGAAATGTAACATTTTAATAATACTTTAACATTCTTAGAGGCCAAATACTGTTGGTGCAGCGAATAATACATAGAACAAGCTACTTTAAATGTACGTATCTAATACAAATTACCATTCGGTAACATGAACTTTGGTTCCGCAAGCTGCGTTGCAGTTTATACCTTCTCGAAAGTAATTATGTACTCCAATCCTTACAGCTTCTTAAATAGCTACAACGTGTCTACGTTAGTAGTATATATCCACAAAATATACTCATAAATAAATGAAAATCAGTTACAACATAAAAAAAAAACAAGATGGTAGAAAATACCGATATTATATTATTAAAATCTTTTTTTGACATTTGAAAAGGACGTTTAATAAAAAAAAATGTCAGGTTTTGTCATGTAGTTATTATTATATGAACCAACATTTTTTTTATTTAAATTTAATAAGGTAGTTAAATTTAATTCGCGCCAATATGAAGGTAGACAAACTACCTAAGAAAACTAGTTTAAAATTATCGAAATCAATGGAAGTGAAAGTTTTATATCAATTCCCAATTAAAAGGATAGTTTTAAACACCCATCGTCTATATAGATACTTGTTCTAACTATATCATAGTCAATACAACAAAAAAAAAAATAAGTTTTTGAAATAAATAATTTATTTTTCTATAATAGATCTTTTATTGATGCATTTTATGTTCACCAATATGTTCATTTTTAGGGTCCTGGCTTATGACCCGGTACGACTCCAATTCCCATCGGAGATCCGCGTAGCTGATCAAGACGGATACAGCATCTGGGCTCTAACAACCCGCTTCCAGAAATTCTTCAAACGTCAAGCCAGCAACCAAGAAATCAACTTGAGAATTGTGCGCGTGCGTAGTGCGCCACAACACCCACGTGTTCCGGGAGCTCCTCTCCGAGGGCTTCCCTTAATTCCTGGTCTTCCAGGATTCCATAACAACACCTTGTTCTAAACCAAAGCAGGATATAGTATTTCATAAGGAACATTGAAGAACAGATAATTTAAAAAATAACTAAATCATATTGTAAATTAATAGATTCAGTAATTTAAATAATTTGAGAGTAACAGACTCAATAATTAGGTATGATTACGGGAACACAGATAACACCAATAGTAAGAGTATAACTAGGGTTACCACTAGATTCTAAATTTAGAATTTAGATATCAATAAATAACACAGTATAACATACAGGGTTCCAGTAAAATTTTATTGTTATTTTGCTACGTTCTTTCTTTATCTTGAGATTTTAAATGGACTGTAAAATTGATCTAATAATAATTTTGAGACAACTGTTGCGTATAGGAATCGAAGGACCAGTTGTAGAAATACAACAAATAAGTCTGATAGGTATTTATTTTACTACCAACGCTAAGTGTTTACAAGATCTCTTTACATTTCTTTATATACCCCACTTGGGGGTGGGGACAACCCTCCAACTTCGGTTCACCAATAAGGTACATGGAATATCGAACAGTAACTAGAATTGGTCTAACGACTGAAAATAAATAAATTACAAATTAGAACTAAATGCTAATGTCAACGTAATTAATACATATGTGTTTTTGTTCTTAAACCATAAAGGAATAAATTTGCAGAAAAAACAAAATGACAGACAAACTACGGACAAAAACCAACAGCTCCACAGACGAACGGATTCATTTCGCACTCGAGTACCAAAGTCGAGTAAAAACAATCTTTGTAATATAATTAAAATGAATAATCATTCTCTGACTCGACTATTTGCCAATGTTTTATCCAACAAACGCTATGGTATGAACCAAGAAAATGTAACCCAATTTTTTTCTATAAACATTGATACACCGAAAATAATAGCATTTATAAGAAATATGAAGTCATCAAAGGAATGTGTATTAATATTCATATTTTGTAAATACGACTGTGTTATCAATTCATCATAAGCTGCATATAATAACCTCAACATAATAAATTAAACATGTAAATAAATAAACCGGAAAATTGTTCGGTTCGACTTTGCACCTGTGTAAGATAAAGCTAAAATAATAAAATTATTTAACAGTCAGTAGCAGACTTAGGAGCCATCCCTGCATTAAAACATTTTTTTTTTTTATTACAATTTCGTAAGTACGCGTTTTCTTTATATGTACATTGCCACAACCCATAGCTTAGTTTTTAGCTTATTAAGTTGTTATTTCAAATTACTGTGAAAATCCTAAAATTTCCATTTTAATTCTTGTAATCGTATACATACAAACTTTATGCGTTGTTTATGTGTACTACATTTTTTACTGAAAACATTTGTAGTAAATAATATAATACTAATAATCTAATAAATTAAGTACTAGTGTCCTGAGTTTAGTTGAATCCAAATAAGCTAAAGATCCGTAAATAATAAATTTAATGGATACAAAAGTCGAACAAACCTAAATTTAAAAAAATATATTTACCCAAATACAATAAATTCCCAGTTTTAAAAACAGCGAATAAAAGTCAAACCAACTAATCTACTACGATAACTGTGGCTAGGGCAAAGTTTTCATTTTCTTCGGAAAAAATATAAATAGAAAATGTATTAATTATTTTAAATTTGGGAATTACTTTCAAAAAATCCTAAATTGGCCCGATTTAACAATAATAAATAAACTTGTACTTCAGTCGCATCATTTTCGATACACTTGCAGAAACAGACTGAAGTAGGAATTAAGAATACAATCACAATGGCAAACATCGCCGCAGAAATAATTGTTCCTCTATCACTGTGTACGCCAAACTAAGTGCCGCGACACAATGGTGCGTTGCAAGTGTGTCGCGAAATATTTATTAAAAATAAGTAATTTTCCGTTATTCGATCATAAAATTTATACATGAAACAAAATTCATAGACTACAAAAACAACTCTAATCACAAAAGCCCTATTATTTTCTGTGCTAAAAAAACATTAAGATTTCGCTACTATACCCTATATAACCGTCAAATCTCTGTTGACCTTTGGACTTAGGTTTCTCGCCGCTTATGCAAATTAAAAATGAAAAATCGTGAACAACTACAGGTTGTAGATTAGGATTTACATGCTTATTTAATTTAGTCATGTTTTGACAAAAAAATCTTTCTCAATGTCAATTCCCCCAACATTATTTATATTATGTCCACAAAATAATATTTTGTTACTCCAAGATTTCTTTTATATTCATTCAGAGTAATATAGTACATTGGGATATTTCGCATGTTCCTTCAAAAGATTAAATGTAATAAGCTTTTGAATTACATAATACATTGGTTTTTGGTCCTGTCGTTAGATGCTGGAAAATCTGCATTTCTTTTGCTGCGGCAAATATTCCAGCTGTTATTATAACACCTAAAACCAGTCCTGAGACGTGCCTAATATTAAAACCCTCAAGAAATACGGATAAACCCAAATTAGCAATAGTTCAATTAGCTATAGCTATCTCTAGATACTATAATGAGGAGGGACACCATGACATCAATCCAGGAAGGCTAATGGTAAACTGTGCTGGTATAGTAGCTAACTGTGTTAGATGGGGCTCATTAAACCTTGGGCTTTAACACAATATGCCTTTGCTGTAGAAGGAGTAGAGATCATATGGGATGAGGTCACATCAGACCATCTCGAAGGAATAGAGATCATATGGGATGAGGTCACATCAGACCATCTCAAAGAATTAGCAAAAAAGGATCAAAGATTTCGAGGATTTTTAGAATTATTTGCAGATGATTTTAAATTCATGCTAGCAGACTCATATGCCTTTTTTGTGATGGGGTGCATCATTATTCTCGCTATGGGCAAAAACGTCCAAGCTGCTGGTTATAAAGGCTGGATGGGTAATAGAGTAAAAGGATTCATGGGCACAGTAGGTGATAATAGAGCTGAACCCTATTGAGTAGAAGAGCTAATTACCCACCCGTCACTCTCATTTAGTGTTAGAAGAGAGATATTTCTAGCCGTTTTAGCTACTTCTCAGAGCCCTTATAAAAATTTTGTCCAAAAAGGCTTTAATGAAATCATTAATTTACAATAGAGGAGCAGATTTCAACCATCTTATTCTTATAGATAAATATATCTTTTCAAAGTATAAGGAACTATTGTGCCTGTCCTGGATGGCAGGATTACAGGATATATTTAGATGCTTTGAAATTTTTTAATTCTATTCCAGAAGATGAAATGATGTATGTTCGCATGTTATATAATAAGGATCAGACTGCAAAACTTAATAGGCAAATATTTGATGTCTACGTTACAGTAGCTACCGTGGTAGCACAGTATGAGTCTTCAACATATTCTAACTACTGAAATGAAACTGAGTCCCATATTCGACATGTAAATCTAGTAACTACTTATTTGACTCACAGATCAAATCTTGTAGCAGTTGCATCGGGTAATGCTGCTGTTCAAATGAATCTTACGATTAATCATAAAACGTAGAAATGTGTTATTCTTACGCTTAAAAATAAAATTAAATGTTCCACTCTTCTTTGCTTGCACCAAGAACAAACAAATTAGTAAGCAAGCCTTTTTCCTAAAACTAACGAAACAAAAAAATAAAGACGTACATACATATTTAATGAAAATTCTTTTACATAATTTTCCATAAGCTTTTTGTATAATATATAATACTTTTAGTAATCCTTATTTACAAAGACCAAAATTATCGAAATGAGTAAATAAATATAAAATTACTTGTATAGTGAATATATAGAATATACAATTCCCAATATACATTGTTTATTATTCAATTTATTTTTTATATTTCTTTTATTAAAATCGCTGCTGCATGATTTGTTTTCGTAAATTTATTGTCGTAAATTTTCCTAAGTGTTTGTTTAATAACAAAATAGTATTTTCCAAATTGATTAGATATGAGTTTTGTTGTTGAAATATGATTTTTTTTATATCAAATCACTTCCATGTTCTGAATACTACCTTATACTCTTTTTTACATTTTTCTAATAAAAATATTTCAAAAACTGTTACCTTGTGAAATACTAAACAAATTTATATATGCTTTGGATGTCGTAAAGAGTATTACATTGTAATATTTTAATTTAATATGTATGTTTATTTTTTAATGAAATACTCGCAATTTTAGTATCACGAGTTAAAATTTTAAAACTATTTATAATAATAAAAATTTGTAATTACTATATTTGTAAACATTTGTACATAAACCTTCTTTGTTGTTAAGAATGTATGTTTTACGTGAATAAAAAATATTTTACATAATGCAGTCATTTGAATAATAAAATAACCCAAAAAAAAAATCGTTTCAAATAAAAGTGACATTTTCTGTCTAATGCAACTTTACACTTCGTAATTATCATAACTGAAAATAATGCATTACATATTGTTAATGACAAATAAAGAGATAAAAGTATATTCAATATAATTGATATAATTTTCGTTATTACACCCTGTACTCTATTGTTCTAGGGATTATTTTGAATAAAGTACAAAGGTATACAATTACAAATGTCATGTAAAATCAACTTAGATATTTGAATGACTTCGTACAACTTATATTTTATCTACATTTTAAGATGAAGAATAGTTATTTTTCAATAAAATGAATTGAAATTAAGAAAATACATTTTTGAAAATCATGTATTTGTGATTATTTTAGTTAATTGTGTAATCATTAGGACAACATATTCCTGGAGGACAGCGAACAATTAAATACACTTAACATACGTCTTACTTGAATAGTTTAAATTTCGCTAATGTAAACCGACAATCAGTTATTAAAGTTCTCAACTGAATTGCACTGAATACACTGATAATTTTTTCGAGCAGGTAAAGCCACCCCAATCGAATACTCCCAAGTATTCAGAGAGCACTTGCAAATAGCGAGACCTAGTTGTTTTACAGAAACTAATCGAATATAATGTTAATAAATATTAGATCACAATAATGAATTAGTTAAACATAATTCAACCAACTCATATGATATATATTTTTATATAATTAATTTATCATTTGCACTTTAGTTTGTTATTAGTTATTAATTTATTCAGTGCAAGTCAGCCTATATATAACATTAAAGTTAAGCTCATATAAACAATCATTCGTTTTCAATTTATATTTTTTCTTTCTATTTTACTGTGCATATTAACATTAGTACTAACTTGTCAATGTATTTGTTAATTACTGCAGTGATATATATTTTTTTTTACTTTCGGCCTTTTTCGGTATGGTTGAACACTTTTAATACTTTGCTCTTTACTACATAAAAAATAAAATTCAAGTAATTTTTTATCACTTCTTGTATTTAAGAATTTTTGGCGCCTTTTATCGTTATAATGATTACAATACTGTATGGGTAGATACGGTGCAGTATTTATTGCACTGAGGGTACACTGAGGGCAATATGACAGGCCCAATCAAATAGGAAAGATTGCTTCGCTTACACTGGAAATCCCAATCGAAAACGACAGTTGCCAGCACTGCGACCCGAGGGCACTGAATGCATCCCAATCTAAATGCTGGTAAGTCTCGAAGCCTACCCTGTCACAATATAGGGGAAATTACTAAACTTCATATTTACCTCGTGCATAAAAGAAAATCAGCCTGTTCCGCTTTGTTTAATTTGTGGAGAAAAATTATCAAATATCCCAACTAATTATCGAAGGACAATTTTTTTCAAAATGTTATATCTGTACAATTGAAAAGTCAAATATTTCTGAAATATCGAATTGTTTCTTATAATGTAGGTGAATTAATTACTATGAATATGAAACCGTTTAATATAAATGAAGAAATTATTAGTTGATATATCTAAATTCCTAATTTCATAATTCATCGAAGAATAACAGATCTGACAAACGTAATTACATGGACATAACGTTCAAAAAATGTTAATGTACCGTTAAAACTGTAAACAAGTAAAAGTGTACTGCGAATAACGGTTGACAACCACTGGGCTATTCACTATTATTTGAGTAGATAATAATGAAACAGTTGAAAAACACTAATTCAACAACATTGGTGGTTTCTAATGAAAGCCTTTCACCAATATTCAATAATTGTACCAATTGTGCAATAAATGTACATATTATAAATAATTCGAACTAAATATAAAGTTTCAGTGTTGACCCAACGGGTGTTGGTACACCAACAAATGATATCATTTTGTAAAATATGAAAAGGTAGTTTTAACAAGACTGTTGTAGTGTATTTTAATTAAATCATTTAACTAATTTTAGACAATACCGGTGGCATATGCCCTTATGAGTTGTCGACGACAGAGCATCATGCCATATTTGAGGCTTTTAGACAAATTGCCCCGACTTTAAACCGCAGTTTGATTATGACTGACTATTAAAGGGCATTGAGAGGGGCACTAATATAAGCATTTACAGAAGCCGACGTAGTCGGCTGTTACTACCATTATGCAAGTGTAAATATGAGAAAAAAAAATTCCTTAATATTAATATTTAAATAGGCAATTTGGAAAATTGACACAAGGCTTGGAATTTTACGATTAATTAGAGACAACGAGGAGGTAAAAAAAGTCGTAAATATGATTATGGGATTGCTCTTGTTGCCGGCAAATAATTTCATTGAGGGTCTAGAAGCCATAGAAAATTGGTACTAAACAAAACAAATTAATATTAACAATATGTTTGCATATGTTCGAAGGTATGTTACGTATAATAATTAATTTTCTTTTTTTGTTACACTGTTACTCTGAAAAGGTTATTTCAAGTTGTCTAGTACCGACTAAACATAACGGAATAATACATTTTTCGGAATGAAAATAAGTCAAAAAATTATCACTTTTCTGAGGATCGAAGAAGAAATATAGTTTCCACAATCGTTAGCAAAATTCACAATTCAATTTAAAATCATGAGCAATGCAGCATGTTGAATAATAAGTGAACAAAGTAAATAACTTTCTTCAGAAGTGAGCAAATACAAAATGTAAATATCAATCCATCTACGTCAGAAGTCACAGATTTTGTTGGACTTACTATTTGTACAAAAAAATCAACCATTCTACATGAAAAAACAACAATTTTGTAGTTAGCTTTACACTAAATTCAGTTAAAAATATAATTATGTATGTATTTTTCGTTAATTAAAAAGTACAATTTGTTTTTTAAAAAAATTATATTTCAAGATTGTAGAGAAAAAATCATATTTAGCATATGCGATCATGTCTTCTTGTCACTTGTCCAATGTATGATCGCGTGAGAAATTCACATATTTTGCTAACTTAAAAAAAAACTATTATTCATTATTATTATACACAACAAAATTGATATAAATTGTTTTGTAACAATTTGTTGATTCAGTTTTCTTTAGCAATAATATAAACAATATTAGACAGTACACCACTTTGGTACAATTTTAACACTAGATAATATTTGATTTATTTCTTCATCATTAGAAGTTGTTAATTACTAATGGGTGGAATAATTCCTTTTATTATCACCTGCTGTATTATCAGCTAGCTCATATATTTCAGCAGCTAAGAATGTCATACTAGCTATTCTGTTCCAAACCAACCGAGATGATCACCAGGTCATTGGAGTACACAGCTACCAATAAGCTTGAACTAATTAAGTAACTAAAGGAGCAGCAACACAGCCACTTCACACTCACATCTCAATCACAGAAGGACAGTCCCTAGACGGTGTAATGTAAAATCCAAATACAAAACAGTTCTTCAAATATTTTTCATAATTTAGAGTTAAGATATGAGACATTGGTTTTAGACTGATATTACACAACAGGTTCCACATTTCTCGAGACATTTCAAGATACAGTATTATTATCACTATAGAAAAAGGGTTGATTCACTATCTATAGATTCATAACGACAATACGCCAAGTAAAGCCTTAAGCGCAAGCAAAATAACGGGAAAAATGCGACAAATATAGTAAATTTGATAATAAGGGAAATGTAGAAAATAACATCTTAAATAGTCAAGATGTCATACAGTACTAATGTAATTTTCAATACGATAGCAGACAATAGTTTGTCAAATAGATAAAAACAATCAAACGGGTATTGCAAGCACTGAGAAAAATAGGTATTGTGAAAATAGAAATACAGATATCGTATAACTTGTATCGTTAATTTTTTAATAATTATAGTAACTTATTCAATACAATATAATATAATTGACTACCTATATCGTTGAAATTCCCGCCAGTTTATCGTGAATCCTTTATTGTCCCTTTTAAAATAATTACATTTACAGCAACCATATATTATTGTAAAGTTAATAATTGCACAATATATTATATTTATATTAACTATATTGTATTGTATTAATTTAACATGGTATTTGTCAATATATCAGTATTGTAGAATTTACAATAATATTGTCCATATTACGACAATCGTATACTGGCTGGTGTAGGAAGGCTGATGTAGGAACGCGCCCTATTGTGTCTTTGCTAGTTGCTGCAGGTTAGTGAATTGATATTTCGGTAATATATTTAGTATTACAAAAACAATAAGTGAGATGATTAGTTTATTGGAAAAGTGGCAATTGATGCACGTTGTTCAATCATTTGAAGGTAAGAAATATTTACAAGCATATAGAAAAAGGTTAATTCTGTTTGTTAATTACGCGGTATTTATGTAGTAGTTGTACGTTTTTAGAACATGGAATTGATACAATTTATGTTATGTTAGAATTAAAGGTTGAACATATTAAAGATATATATATATATATATATATATATATATATATATATATATATATATATATATATATATATATATACAGGGTGAGTCACCGAAATGCCCGTCTTCGATATCTCCCTTGTCGTTAGAAATACAGCATGAATTTATTAACAAAAGTTATTGGTCAATTCAAGGAGCATAACGTAAAATTATTTTCACATATACTGGGTGTTGCGTTACGG
Organism: Stenolophus ochropezus; assembly: GCA_035578165.1. Classification (NCBI taxonomy): domain Eukaryota; kingdom Metazoa; phylum Arthropoda; class Insecta; order Coleoptera; family Carabidae; genus Stenolophus; species Stenolophus ochropezus. The sequence goes on along the minus strand of JAQOWZ010000003.1, from coordinate 45,369,487 downwards.
CTCGGCGAAAATTGTTTGCCTTTTATTAAATGGAACACTCTGTATATTTCTATATTTTTTCAAGTGTATTTCATTCCTCTATACGGACATATAAATTTTGTTTTAGTTTTCCGCGGCGTTGCCAAGTTATTCCGTTTATTCTCTGAAAAAGACCAAATACACGCATTGCTTTATAATGACGTACTGAAGTTATTTTAATAGTAAAAGTTAAGAATTTTTTTTTCTGTACAACTGTAACTACACTCTATGTTCTCACATATATTTTTTTAAATGTAATTATACAGGATGTTCAATAAAGCGAATCAAACTTACTCAATTTCAAATGACTAAAACTCGTCATTTTCAAATGGAACACCCTATATTTTATAATTCAGTTGTGCGTATTTTTGTATTATCTTCATATTTTAGGGTACCCTATGCCTAAAACCAATATTTTTGGAGATTGCTTCAAATATTACAGTGGACGGACAGGAATATAACATGACTTTATGGAATACAGATGTTTAGAAACATAGAAACATATTTAATTTACACAATATATATATATATATATATATATATATATATATATATATATATATATATATGTATATATATATAAGAAAAAAAAACATAAAAATATGTTCTACTTTACTATATAAAATATTTGTATAGGCGAAACTCTCCCAATATTTGGTTTACATACTTCATTCAACTTACAAGACTCCATCCGCCCATTCACAATTACAACAAGCATTAACAACTTATCTACAAACACCACCGACCTCGATCGCAACAATGCAGCAGCAGGGTTTCTTCACGATAATCACAACCACTTATGGTCAGGATACAGTTTCAACAATTAAAAGTTTAAGATGTACCAATAGCCATGTATAAATAATTTTCACAAAATGTAAATTCATAATAACCAACACAATTGTATACTAGCTGAAGATGAACCGATTGCGGCTCGAAACGTCCGCATAATAAAAAACATCTACATGGAACATAAAGGCCTAACTTTATTCACACAAATATATAAAATATAATAATAATGACAATACGTATATGTTCCATATACAATACTAAATGTAAGAAAAAACAAAATTAATATTGTCTACATTACTATCTTAATATAGGTAATACTGACAATACTTATATGTTAGTTTTATACGATAATATTTAGCGTTAATTTAACTATATTGTTTTAACAATAATACGATTGTAAATTATACTATTCAATATATTAGTGACAATGTTTATTATATAGCACGTATACTATAATTATTGTATATAATAAAATTTATTTTTCTCAGTGAGCATTACAACAGTAAATTATCAAATACATCTAATAAATCAGGACATAATACATTGTTAAATCCTACAGTATATTTAGAAGACGTACATATAGATTTTTTTCTTTTCTTTAGTCCTTTCTATAACTGATTTCAACCCTCAGCCCACGGTATATGTAGATGCTCCGGACTGTATCATTCTAGTTCAGCAAGGAAATAGACACTTGCAAATTTTATTCGTGCCAGGTACAAATATTGGTAGTATTGATCATTGGTTCACAGCGTACTATGACTATGAGATAATAATTTAAGACAGTATGAATTCCCAATTCTTAAATTCAAATGCCGGTTTACATTTAGAAAAATTGTTTCCTTATGAACCAGGAGTTCAACAATAGACCAACGCTTACGATTGCGGGTTATTTGCCATTGCATTTTATACGAGTATCATATTTAATCGTAATTCCGTAATCCGGAACAAGAAAGTTATGATATCATTAGGCTTAGGTCACATACTTTAAATATGTTTCAAACACGTAATTTAACAGTATTTACTAATAGATTTAAAAAAAAAAATTAAAGAATATATTAAAAACGAAACACCTCAACAAAAAGAGAATCGTTCAAAGAGATTAAAAGATAAATTTTAAAGAAGTAATTGAAACAGAAACCCAGGAACAGAAAGAAGAGCGTTTGTTAAAAAATAATATAATAAATAAAAATAATACAAAGGCATGTAAAAATAAAGCTACTGATACGTGTATATTAGCGAGTAAGGTATAGGAATGCAAATTAAACCGCATTCATTGGATCCAATGTCTGCATCGTGCATCTAGTGTTCATCTAAGAACTTCGCGTATGAAAAGCCCTCGGACGGCAAATTCACATACTGCTGTCGTAAAGGAAAGTTAAACGCAGATCAATTAGGCGAGTTTCCGGAATATATAAAAAGTCTAATGATCAGTAATAACGCGGACAGTAGAAATTTTAAAAATAATATTAGACAGTATAACAGTGCTTTACCATTTGCTTCGTTTGGGGCTAAAATTTCGATGCCTCAAGGCAGAGGCCCATATTGTTTCCTGATACATGGTCAAATTTATCATGATTCAGCCAGTTCGTTATATCCAACTAATAATAATGTTGAAAAATATGCGCAGTTATACATTATAAATTCTGCGGAAGCGTTAGAGAAAAGAATGAATGTAGAATACAATAAACAATGTAAACCAAATATAATGGGGCAGTTAGATGATATTATTAGGGAAATTAATCCGTATTCTCAAGCGTACATGATGTTAAAAGAAGTAGAGCAAAGAGAAATAGCTAGGGCAAATATTTATAATCAGTCAGTGCCAAAAATTAATTTGTGAATAGTTAGTGACAGACGAAAAGATAAGCGTAGGTATAATGTACCAACATGTAATGAAGTGACCGTAGTTTTTACATCAAATGACGGAGATCCACCAATAGATAGAGACATTTGTGTTCACCCAAGAGCAGGCGGTTCTGTTAGAATTAATCAATTCAACGAAAACTGCGACCCCATGACCCATACTTTTTCCTCGCGGTGAATGTGGCTGGAACATGAACCTAAAGCATGCCGACGGTATTAAAAAACAAAGCATGCTACAATTTTACATGAATAGATTAGCAGTTAGAGATACATTCAATCCGTGTTTAGAAGCCGGAAAGCTAACTCAGCAGTACATTGTAGATGCATACGTGAAAGTCGAGGCTGAAAAATTGACTTATATTAGATTAAATAACATAATTAATAAAAATAAAAATAAGGCACGTAAAACCATTGTTCAAAATGATAAATATATGTTAGCTAGAAAGGGATTACGAGTTCAAATTGAGCCCCATTCCTTGTGACCAATGAATGTTTTATGTTTATATTGTTCATCTGTTAATTTTTCATATGAAAAAACCATCAGACGGCAAATTCACTTACTGCTGTCGAAAAGGAAAATTAAACGCATACCAATTAACCGACTTCCCAGAATATAACAAAAATCTAATGTTAGGTAAAGATTCAGACAGTAGAAACTTCGGAGAAAATGTTAGACAATACAATAGCGCGCTAGCATACGCATAGTTTGGGGCAAAAATTTCCGCGCCTCCAGGCCAAGGGGCCCTATTGTTACCGTATTCACGGCAAAATTTATCATGATTCTGCCAGCTCAATGTACACTAAACCAAATGAAATAGAAAAATATTCCCAATTATACATAATCAATTCCAATGAATTATTAGGGAAACAGAAAATAATAAAAATTGTAAACCAGATATCATGGGGCAATTAGATGTAATACTTAGGGAACTTAATCCGTATTGTCAGGCGTATATGATGTTGAAAGAAGTAGAGCAAAGGGAAATAGCCAAAGCAACCCAAACAAATCAGTGGGTGCCAGAAATAAATTTGTGGATTGTAAATGACAGTAAAAAAGATAAATGTAGGTACAATATCCTCACATGTAATGAGGTGGCAGTTGTTTTTACATCCAATGACGGTGAGCCACCAATAGATAGGGACATTTGTGTACTCCCAAAAGTTGGCGGTTTAGTTCGAATAAATCAGTTTAGTGAAAACTGCGACCCCATGTCCTATCCTTTACTATTTCCTCGCGGTGAATGTGGCTGGAACATGAATATAAAACAACCTGACGGTGTTAGAAAACAAAGCATGTTACAATTTTACATGAACAGATTAGCGGTTAGAAACACATTTAACCCATGTTTAGAAACCGGTAACAAACACAACAATACATTGTAGATGCGTATGTTAAAGTCGAAGCCGAAAGGTTAACGTACATTAGATTAAATCAGCCTACCCTCAGAGTAGAGCTATTTAGTGGGTTGATGGACCACATTAATAATTTGGCAGAGAATGAAGGCGGAAAAGCAGGCATCACGATTATTTTACCGTCAACATTTCAAGGTGGCAGTCGATTCATGTTGAAAATGTATCAAAATGCCATGTCCATTGTTAGAGAATTTGGCCGACCTGATCCATTTATAACAGTGACATGTAACCCCAAATGGCCAAAAATAGTAGAACAGTTGCGTGAGGGTGAAACCTCAGCAGACCGGCCAGACATAACGGCAAGAGTTTTTAACGGAAAAATAAAAAGTATGTTGCATGAATTTTTACACGATATTTTTGGAAAAGTTGCAACATTCATATATGTAATTGAATTCCAAAAACACGGTTTGCCTCACATGCATTTATTATTAACTTTAGATAGTGCAAGTAAAATTCGTAACAAAGATGACATTGACGAAATAGTCAGTGTAGAAATTCCAGACGAGGACGCAGAACCGGAATTGTACCAATTAGTTCGTTCACATATGATTCACGGTCCGTGCGGTATTCTAAACAAAAATTCGCCGTGTATGAACGAAAATAAATGTTCAAAAATGTTTCCCAAAGATTTTAGAAATGAAACACATGAAAATATTAACGGTTATCCTCTGTATAAACGGTCAAACAATAATGCAAAAATGTACATTCTTTGGAAAAATGGTTTAGTTAAATACACGGTAGACAGTAGGTGGATAGTTCCGTACAATCGGTATTTGTTAAAAAAATATAGAACCCACATAAATGTTGAAATATGCGCATCAGTAAAAAGTATAAAATATATTTGTGATTATTTGTGCAAGGGGCATGATTGCGCGAGCGTCAAATTAGGACAACTTGATAAAAAAAAGTTGTACAGTGGGATGAAATAAACGGTTATTTAGATGCTAGGTATGTATCTGCCCCAGAATGTTGTTGGAGGTTATTAGAATATCCGTTGCATGACAAGTCGTATATAATAATGGAATTAGCTGTTCATTTAAAAAACAACAGGCGGTATTTTTCACTAACGATCAGGAAAAAAAACAGTTGAACGAGCAGCGAAAAAAATACAACATTAACAGCTCGGTTCCTACTCAATGAAATAGACGTTAATGCCCGGCAATATGTTTACATGGAAATTCGTAAATATTATGTATTTGCAAATAATGCATGGAAAGCTAGACAACGTGAGAAAAAGCCACCTATCGGCCGAATGATTTCCGTTAGCCCTAGAGATATTGAAAGATTTCATTTAAGATTAATTTTAGTGCATGCAAAACGTGTCACAAGCTTCCGTCGACAGAAAATTATATAATACATACCACGAAGCTCCCCGTGCATTAGGTCTTCTAGCAAATGATAAAGAGTGCGAAAATTGTTTAGACGAGGCTGTGTTGAGTAAACTTCCCAGACAATTGTGTGAATTATTTGCTTCCATACGTCAACCAATGCCTCAAGCTTATGGGAAAAATTTAAACATTATTTAATGGAAGATTATTTATTACATAATTCTAAAAAAGTTGCAGTAAATGTTTATTAAAAATACAGGAAATACTCAATATGCATAAATTCTCCTTAAGTGATTTAGGTTTGCCCCAACCAGTAAATATTGATGCTTTAGAAAACGAAACTAATTCTTTTGATGTAGGTTAGATTAGAGGGAAAACAGCTTTATTTAACAGAGACCAAACAGAAATTTTAAATAACATATTAAATGCCGTAAATGACAATAATTGCACAAGTAGATATTTCTTTGTTGACGGTCCCGGGGGAACAGGGAAAACACTTCTGTATAACACATTGATAAGTATTTTAAGGGGCCAAAATCAAAAAGTTATAGCTCTAGCTTGGACGGGAATAGCAGCTACTCTGTTAAAAGGTGGTTAAACAGTTCATTTAGTATTCAAGTTGCCAGTGCCTGTAAATGACGGATGTGTATGTAGAGTGAAATCAAATAGCAAAGCGGGTAAATTAATAAAAGAAGCAAGTGTAATAATCTGTGATAAGGTAACAATGATACCTAAACACGTGCTCGATGCAATAAATTTATTATTACAAGATTTGTTGGATAGTAAAATACCATTTGGCGGAAAAGTAGTAGTTTTAGGCGGCGATTTCAGACAATGCTTGCCAATAGTCAATTATACAAACCATCGAACTGTAATAATTGAAACATGTTGTAAAGTCATTTATGGCCATTGTTTAAGAAATTTTCATTAAAACAAAGCATGCGTGTAAATATAGACGAGAAAGAATTTTCGGAATATTTATTGAAAATAGGCAACGGTGAAAATTAAATTGTCAAAATTCCTGCACATTGCGTTTCCGAAACATGTCTAGCAAATGAAATATTCGGTGAAGATGACATACAACCTGATGATATTTATAAATTTGCAGATAGAGCAATTTTAGCATCAAAAAATGATGACACAATGATAATTAATGAACACGTATTAGTTGTAGGGTCATTTAGAGTATATTTAAGTGCTGATTCTTGTGAATGAGACAAATAAAATTAATTACCCCGCCGAATTATTGAATGGCCTAACACCAACCGGAATGCCTCCTCATAAATTAACACTAAAAATTGGAGCAATAGGAATGTTGTTAAGAAATATGAATCCAAAGCGTGGTCTGTATAATGGTACAAGGTTCATAATGAAAGACATGAAAACTAATTATTTAGATGTAGAAGTTCTAACAGGGACAGAGTGCATGTTAGCCGGCTCTATTTACCACGTTTTGATTTAACTATTGAAACAGATTTACCATTCACCTTGAAACGAAAGCAATTCCCAATAAGATAAGCTTTTTCAATGACAATAAATAAATCCCAAGGCCAAACATTTAATTATGTAGAAATAAATTTAGAAAATCCAGTTTTTTCACATGGCCAATTGTATGTGGCAATGTCAAGAGTAAGAAGTTCAAACAATTTAATTGACACAAATTGTGTAGAATCCAGGATTATATTCACGAACAACCATCGTCATATCACACTGAACCATGTTTTGCAAGTCTCAGGGTACTATTCCGAATAGGATCAGTAAATACGCTTATTTTACTGTTACATACGAATAATTGTTTGACAGACGCTGGAACAGAAAATTTCCAAATTTGAAGTACTGTCGGCCAAGGAAATAAAGTTGATATGCGTGAGTAAATGAACATTGCGACTGCGTTTCATCTGCATTTAGAAGAGTTTTTGTTTGAATACATATAATATCTTACTAGTATACAATCAAAATAACATTAAACACATCAAGGAAAGAAATAAAAACTATTCTATTTTGTAAATATTAATAAAAATTCTTTTATATAATTTTCTTGTGTTACATTCATTTTCTATAAGCTTTTTTGTGTAGTGTATAATAATAATTCGACATGATTTATTTGATATAAAAACATATCTTTTTATATATTTCAACTTCCAGTAACCCTTATTTACAGTCAAAGTACGTGAAACCAAAATTAACAAAATGAATGAAAATAAAAACACTTGTTTATTAGATAAATAATATATATAGAGGATACAAAATTCTCAATATACTACATATCAAATATTTATATATAACTTAGTACTTAATTTAATTATTTTGTCTTCCAATAAAATCACAGCTGCAGCATTTGTTGTAAATTTATTATTGAAATTCTTTTTATGGGTTTGTTTTATAACAAAGTCTTTTCACAACTTGTTCACATTTCCGAAATTCACATTAAATATTTGAAAGTCAAAGTAAAAAACAGTGAAGTTTTAAACTCCACTTTCTCGATGAATATTTTTTTAAGAATGTATGGCATAAATATATACTTATTGGAAGAGGATGATCCCGGGTAGGATCGAAACGTCAATGTGAAGCAATCGTTTTATTGACTGAAACTCAGCAATTCCTCCCTTTAAAACTATACTTAGTATTCTGGAATTTACGAATATCTATCTTAAAAAGAGAAAGAACTGGAATAATAAATCCCACTTCTAAAGAAAAGTACATGCAATAGAAGTGGTGGGATTTAAGTCGAATTATTAAATACCAGTCCTCAATGTCCTGATAAAAGTGAAGTAAAAATAACAAAATTTAAATAAATATGAACCATTTTTGTCATTTCATTTAAATATATATGGCCTTAGCACTGCCGCAAGGTAGAAATTAAGACTACTTATCAACCCTGCCGCAAGGCGGATACCCTGCCGCAAGGCGAAGAACACTGCCGGAAGGCGGAGAACACTGCCGGAAGGCGGAGAACACTGCCGCAAGGCGGAGAACATTGCCGCAAGGCGGAAAACATTGCCGCAAGGCGGAGAACACTGCCGCAAGGCGGAGAACATTGCACGACGGCGACGAGAAGCTGGCTCCCGGTCCTCTCCATCACAACCGGCGGTTAAGGCGTGCCGGAACCTTCGACACCAGGTCGAAGCCCCTCATCGCAGCACACAAGGCAGCAGTCGTGCCCCGAGCCATCTCGCCGCTGCCGTCTACGCCACCTAAGTCCAGTTGGCCGTTCACCAGTGAATTGACTCACCCGTCTGCCGACATCACCGAGGAAGCGGAGCCCGAGGAAGTTGCCACCGTCCAGAACCCCGGTCTACGTCCTACGGCCCATAGACATCCCAGTCATTCCCCTGCGGTCAGTCGACCGAACCCGGGTTCACCGCCTTGTCCCACGATTGATAATGTTTATGTAAATATGTATATAGTTAAATAATAAAACACTGATCACAAAATAAAAAGTGAGACTTATTAACCACACCAAGTCCCACAATATTTTTTAGATTATACTCGTCAAATATAAACTTCACATACTTATCAACTGTTTTTAATAGGTAACAATTTTATATTTTTAATTTTGATGAAACTTAGCACAAAGTATATAGATAAAGGAAACATAATTATATAAAAATATTAAATAGAACCGAGATGTGTTAGTAAACTCACCTTAAGTTTCAATAATTTTATAAACAAAAGAATACTTACAAAACAGTAATGACTGTGTTCAATAAATAAAAAAATGTTAATATAAACACTTGTGTACACATTAGGAATTTATAGAATGATTCCAAAAAAGTTGTATAATCACGAACCAAGCAAATATTTAGAAAAACAAATATAAAATATTAAAAAATAGCAACAACTTCACTTTACCAAACCTACCTCCTCCATTGGGGCATATACTTATTCCTTCATTGTTTTATCCGGAACAAAAGGATCTAGAAATCGGAAGATCTTATAAAATCTTCGAATACAACCACAAGTAGGAAAGAGCTGACATAAGTGCAACTGCAACTCTATTTATTTAAATAGTTCCTCTGCATACTCACCTCCTTCATTTCTATAACACAACATAATGAAGACTAATTTGGAGAAATTCATCAAATTTAGGAAAGAACAATTTATTCAAAGTCGAAGGAAAGAATCACCCTCATTTTGAGTCACATCACCAACAAGAAACAATAAACTTCGTTTTTCAGTTTCTTGAAGAATTTACCCTACCGACACTTCCTCTCACAATGCACCCACCGTCGAGACAAAATGTCCACGAATAATTTCTAAAAAAATGCTGACATTATCTCACATGAATCTGAGACTGCGGAGCTAAGGTTACCTCTGAGCCCAACAGACCCTTTATTCCTCCATATGCTGCTCCTTGCCAACTTAAGGGTTCTCTAATATTTATTACATGGGAAGATTCAAGCTAGTGTTGGAAAAGTTGAGTGTTTTGGAAAAATGCATATACACATACTCGGCGGTTATTCCGCCTGCATTAATTGAATACGTTTATCTATTATTGACAAGAATCGCCGAAAATACTATGGTGGATTGGGTTCTGTTAGATTGTGATAGTCCCAACTGCATCAATGTAATCAACTGAAAAACGATTCGATTGGGAAATGTTAAGCGCCGTACTCCGTAAAATATTTTTAAAAAATATAACTTCTTGATGTAACTTGGAAACCACTGTTTTTAAAAATGTTTTATTCTTTAATCGTCTCCACACAACCAAAACCAACACACCCAAAAGCATAAAGACATAAAAAATTCTAAATGCATTAAATGTATCCAATATATGATTAGTAAAAATAAATATTTTACTGCCATCCACTGTCATAGATGTGTGAATCAGGAACAACGTAAAAATTTCCTGTATTACAAGACAATTTTTTATTCACAAATTAATTTTTCTTTATTATGCTATTAATCATTAATCAATTCTTTAAAAAAATATATTTAAATCTTAAACATTACACCAGTGCAAATGAAAAATTTTTTTGACGTCCCATTATCGTCCTCTGTACAAAGATCAGTTTAACTAGGCTTTAACATCGTTTACCATATAAATTAAAACATATTCTCTCATCCATAAATTGCTATAAAATTCCCAGTCTAGGGCTGTTTGTTCCAGTTGTTCTTCCTTATTATTAATTCATACTTTTTGCAGTCGTGACCAAAAAATGAAATAATAATAGATTCCATAATTAAGTTCTTCTATAACCTTGCGAAAAGTAAAGTTTATCTTGTTATTTATATTACTGTGATCAGCGCTGGTATATAAAATGGTAATATTTCCTTACGTATGAATTTGAGTGCAATCTCTTAGCACAAACTAAACTTTCTTTCGTGTTGACGTATACTGATTAAATATCCAGGCTAAATATCGATAACATAATCAGGGAATTGAATTTTAGTGTTAGCAGCCCACCATTTGTATTTTCATGTGACTCATACATCGAATTGTGTGGGAGACATTACATTTCTAAATTTTATCTCTTTTATATTTTATTTTATTTAATCAATGTTAAAACAAATACTAGCTTTATTTACTGTACAGGGTAAGAATATGATCCTAGATTCAAAAAATATTGAATTCAAGAATCTAAAAAACATTCAGCACATTATACCGAAGATAATAAAATTGAGTCTAAATTTAATTTATTTTTAAATACAAATATAAAAACATTAAGTGAACAGTGATATTTTTTAGAAACATAACAAAATACGATTTCCTAGATGTACTGCATTATCCAAAAGTGTTATTAATTATTACACGCAGTATATAATGACAAAATCATATAGTCACACAACCAAAACCAACACATTCAAAAGCATAAAGACAATAAAAAAGTCAAAATGCATCAAATGTAAACAATATGTGATTTTTTACAATGAATGTTTCACTATCATCCAATGTCACATATGTTTGAATTAAGAACAACGTAAAAATTATATGCCAAAATATTTTTTTAAATATAATACATGACAATTTTTTTCTTTAGCAACTTATACAATAAGGATTGTTGGTAAATGATACCAATGTTAATTCTTTGAAAGTATTTTTTTTAAATCATAGCAGGTAAAGTACGTTTCGCACTACAAATGAAAATTTTTCTGAGATCCCATTCTCGTCGTTGTTACAAAAGCTCAGTTTGCCTAGCTTTATCATCGTTTACCGAATTAATTTCAACACATTCTTTCTTTCGCAAAATTATAATAATCCCGGTCATGGGCTGTTTATTTCAAGTGCTCTTACCTAATGGTAATATTTTTTGCAATCCGAATTTATACCTGTATAAAATTCAAAGTTCGGGGAGACCCCATTTTTGTACAACTGATTCTGTGGTAATTCAGTAACACTTTCTATCAGAATGATCGAACTGTGTACAATAGCAAACTCCTCATACCTTGATGTATGAGGATGTCGTATCTATGTGCAAAGCAGTGTTTAGGAATACGCTGAGATATCTTCGAATGTATTTATAACTACAAAAAATGCTTCTTATGAATAATAGCAGACCCGAAAATGTTTCAATAAGAATAAACGCCGTTGATATCTAGAATAAACTTTAAATTATATTAATGAACAAATAAAAACCAGTAGTAAAATATATTTAAATACCATGAAATAATGATTTAAATAAAATCTAGCAGTGCGATCGACTGGTAGCACCAGTGCGCACTGAGTTCGAATTTTGTATCCAAATATCTGTATTCAACTGGTTCGCACACACTGAGTAAATATTGCATTCGGCTCAAAGTTCGCATTTTCAAGCACAGTACTTTTTGATGGTGCATGTTTTATGTCTCACTCTTCTTTATTTTCAGAAGTTAGTTGCTAGTTTGATATTTTTGCTCATTGTGAGCATTTTAAATATTATCTTAAAATTTATTTTTATACGTAAAACTTGGGATTTTTCTAATTCCATAGGTTTTGTTTAGATCCTAACAATGTATAAATGAATTTACATATAATACACGATTTTTTTTGCAATATTTTTTCTTTAATAACTAATCCAGTGAGCAGTGTCTGAAAATATTGCATTACAACCATTACACCGAAGTTTTTCCTTTTATTATTTTAAAAAATCATAGTTTTTTTGAATACTGCAGGTAATTTTACGAAATTATTATCCATACAGAATTACTTTAACAAATATATCGAAGAAAATTAAGAATATAAACTGAATCATTAAATTGCTTAGTGTTGACCTCGAATTATCATAATTCTGCCTGCGTTATACGACAAAATGTAACCTTACAAGGTATATCACTAATAGACGAAAATTTTGTTAGAGAACATAAATTAATACAAGTATTCTAATCATAAACCAGTAAAGATAGTAATTATTATATTATCTATATGAAAAATTAACAATTCTGTTGAATTTTAGCTTTCGATCTCAGCAAGCTAAAGCACTGTAAATATTACATTTAACTTGACAGTGACGGACTCCAGAAAACAAGAAAAAATTGCTTTACACTACTTTCGGGTGTTTTACAAGCAGTCGGGGGACAAATTCATAAAGAACTTTACCAAAGAATTGGCCAAGAAATGAAAGTTAATGCCTGAGCAAACAATTAAAAATAAATTACAGAAACTTTTCATGAATTTATGTACAAAATCAAAGAAATATTCTGCCACACTTACTTCATTATTAAGAAATATTCAATTGCCTATTATTCTCTTCGGTTTAAAAATTATACGGTAGCAAAATAAAAAATGTAAAATTAAAACATTTAAGGAAACCAGTTTGAGTACAAAATTAATTCAAAATAAGTAACATTTTCCTATGAAATCTATAATGAAAAAACGTACTTTCTAAAATATAAACTCAATTTTAAATTTTGCTAAACATATGAAAATAAATATGACAAAAATGAAATAGGTAATTATTTTGTTTTCGTTGCTGCAGTATATAATTCCCAAGCAACAAAGATAGTTCAATAAAAATAAAAATTAACACGAACAGATTTAAGGTTCTTCGGCAATTTCTTCACATAAAAAACAAATACGAAAATCAAATATATTTGCCATAGCAAAATATCAGTTTCTAAAATATTTTTAGCATTTTTTACATTATCTTGAAATAAAGATAAAAAAGTAAGTGACAATCTTTAAACAATTTTATTTTCTTGTTTCCTTCCTCATTTCCTAATGCATGTATTAATGATGCATTCACAATATATTTTGTACATACATAACTCATAAATTCAATCAAAATGAAATACCTTGCCACAGTTATTGATAAAAAATATGTCTGTTTCAATACAGAATATAAAAGCAAGAGTACAAAAACAAAAACTTATTTTATTGCTGCATTTATGATATCTTGCGAGATTAAACAAGAATAACAAAAACATTAAATTCTAATGAACCACATAAATTGTAAAAAATTTTAAGTAAAATAACTCGTATAATACCTACTACAAAAATACATACAAAAATTTGAAAACTAATACCTCACAGAAATCTGACATTTAGTGATAATTGTAAAGGAAATTGTTATTTCATTATTTTCATCAGATTAAGTGACAGATATAACTAAGTTAACCATACCAAACCTTCCACAAGACATATAAAAGTAAATTATAAAATATTTAAGAGTACGGTCCCTTTAGAAAAGGAGAACTTTCGGATTCAAATTTGACGCTACGTATTTCTTTGTCGAGAGAATACATCGAAATTTACATTCTAAAAATTATTACTGTAAATTGCATATTGCATTACTGCATTTTCCACTTATCATTATTTGTAAAGGTAATTTTGGAACAAGTTCACTAGTTATTACGATTAATGGAGCAACAAATTCACCATTGTCGCGAATAAAAGAAACAAAAGAAATGTGCTTACATGCACTACTTTCTAGCAGTACTATATGGAATCCAAGAAGAAATATATGACGAACATTGTAATAAAACTAAACCGCTATTTTTATGGATCACAATTACTCTTAATAGGACAAATTCTCCGGTAAAAGCTAAAGTAACAAATTCATGAGTGTTGCAACTTACGGAAAATGGACAAAACATGTTTACTCGCACTAATTTCAAAAATATTATTCTACAAAAATTGTTAAACAATAAGTAGTTGTTTGACTTCATTCTATATCTAGATGAAAAAAAAAATGAGATCACAATTACTCTTAATAAGAAGACAGCTTATTTTGAAAATTCTGGATTACGGACGAAAAATGAATAATCCTTTGGTAGGAGCTGAAGTAACAAATTCATGAGTGTTGCCACCCAAGGAAACTGGACGAAAGATTGTTACTCACACTTTCAAAAATATTATAAAGACAATGAAAAAGATTCATTATGAACATTGTCATTTAACACTGAACCACTATTTTACAAATCACATTACTCTTAATAGGACAAAATCAGCCTTTTGGAAAATTCTGTATTACCTTTGAAACAAGCGCGTGTTAGTGATACTGGTATTATCCTTGGTAGAAGATAATATTTGTTTCCTATCTTTTTTTAATTATAAACAAATTATCTACTCTTACATTTAAGTTACCGGCGATGTTATACTTTCAAAAATATTATTCAGAAAATAAAAAATATCCATTATGAATATTGTCATGTAACACTGAACTCGTATTTTAGAAAAGCACGATTATTCATAATGGGACAGAGACTGCCATTTTGAAAATTCTTGATGAGGGGCTAAAAATAAACAATCCTCGATAGAAGCTTGTGGCGATCTGCTGTCGATCACATTTTAAGCTGCCGACAACGCGGTACCAATTGTATAACTTTGGGCTACAATATGTCGTTTTCCGAGCCTTCTTGAAAGGCCCACAACATCGGCTAGCATATCTGCCATTATGTGCTGAAGGTTTTTTCCGACCCCGATGACAGCGAGAGCGATAACGAGGCTGAAAAAAGACTTCTTTTCTGCGCGTCACGCTTTTAACATTCTTACATTTTGGCATCCAATATTTTTCTGTTTTGTGTTAATAAACGTTGTTAAAGTTATTTTAATAATTATTCTTACTTCACACCATTCACAAATATAGTGGAAGTGTTATTTCGGTATCTTACATAGATAATTGTGATAGCTATCGGGAGTGTTAGTGCTGTGAATTTGTGCTTGAAGAAACATGAATGGCCAGCCAACTTCTGCAGAAATTTCTCGCGTCAGCATAAAGATTCCGCCCTACTACTACTCAAGCTAAGATCACGTCAGATTAAACCAAATACAACTACCTGATAGGAGCCTTGGATTCATCGCATATGGAGGAGATAGAGGACGTTCTCATCAAGCCACCAGAAAAATATAAGTACCCATGCATTAAGAACGCACTAGTAAGTTACTTTTCCATCTCACAAAAGCAGCGCCTACAACAGCTATTAGAGCAGGAAGAAATTGATAATCACATATTATTATTCAGAAGATAAAAAAAAATCATTAAGGATATAGTCATATAACACTGATCCCGTATTTTACAAAAGCACTATTACTCGTAATAAGACGAGACAGCCATTTTGAAAATCCTGGATGACGGACTAAAAATGAATAATTATCCTTCGGTAGAACCTTAAGTAACAAATTTATGAGTGTTGCAACTTACGGAAACTGGACAAAACATGCTTACTCGTACTATTTTTAAAAATATTATTCAGACAATAAAAAAAATCCATTATAAATTGTCATATAACACTGAATCCTATTTTACAAATATTGTTAAACAATAGGTAGTTGTGTTTGACGTCATTCTACATCTTGGATGAACAAAAAAAAATTCTGGATTACGGACGAAAAATGAATAATCCTTTGGTAGGAGAGCAGAAGTAACAAATTCTTGAGTGTTGCAACCTAAGGAAACTGGACGAAAGATTGTTACTCGGACTACTTTCAAAAATATTAATCAGACAATGAAAAAAAATCATTATGGACATTGTCATTTAAAACTGAACCACTATTTTACAAATCACAATACTCTTAATAGGACGAAATCAACCTTTTTGAAAATTCCTGATTACGGACTAAAAATGAATAATCCTTCGGTAGGAACTGAAGTAACAATTGCATCTTAAGGAAAGTAGACGAAATATTGTTACTCGCACTACTTTCAAAAATATTATTCAGAAAATAAAAGAAACATCCATTATGAACATAATCATATACCACTGAATCCTTATTTTACAGATCAGTGTAACGATTCAAGAAAACAGGAGATTACTTGCAATATTTTCAATCAGGCTATACGAAATATAAAGAAAGACCATTATGAACATAATAATACAGCACTGAATCTCTATTTTACATATCACTGGAGATTACAACTCTGTGGGGAAGGAAAACACAATTTGAATATGACGAATAACAAATGAAAAATATTTTGGTGAAAGCTAAATAAATTCATTAAGTGCTACGACCCGAGGAAGCAAGAGAAAAATGCTTACTTGCACTACTTTCAATAAATATACATGGCAATCAACAAAAAAAATCCATTAAGAACACTGGAATATAATACCGAAGGACAAAGACATGACCATTTTGGTGTTTCAGGATGACGAACTAAAAATGAAAAATCCTTCGACGGAAGCTGATCTAAAAAAGATCACGACTATCGCGACTCAAGCAAACAAGAAACAGTGCTAATTGCATTACTTTGAATCATGCTACATGGATACAAAGTAGAACTCCACTCAGTACATTGTCGTGTCATATAACACTGAACTCTTTTACAGATTACTGGGGATTGCTCCTGAAGGACAATAACACGGGTAATTTGGAGTTTGTTGAAGACAATAAAAATGAATATGTGGCGGCTACGTCATACACATACGCCACTACTATGTTCTGTATTTTGTAAATTCTCAATTGTATATTTTTCGTGTTTTTGTAAATATTCGTAACATTTAAGTTTTTGTGTAAATTTTGATCCGACAGTACATTCCTTTCTACCTACATATCCTTCTTTGAACTTGTCCTTCTCAAGTACCAAAAAAGCAATAAAATAACAGATGTTCTTTCCCTAAATTTCTCCAAACTTAACCATTTTTCCCGCACATACGGCAGTTCGTTCTGAACCCCCACACTGTACAGTTCACGTATTAAATTCATTTTTATTGTTTGGTTAAATAAATTAATATTCAATTTGCCTACTTTCTTTTAACTTTGCCTCACGTAATTCCCCACAAATAATTAAAGGAAAAAAGAGAAAAATAAATGACTCAAGGAAACAAGAGAAAAATGCTTATTTCCAAAACATTCAATCCTACTATACGAAAAAGAAGAACAGTCATTATGAACATACATAATTGAAATTTTATAATGTTAAGCCAACAATTGGATATTTCAGTATCATATGACTCCAACATGTCGACATGTTGGAAACAAATTTTAAATTTTAACTTTAAACTTATAACTATACATTAATCTCACAAACATTGATGTTAACATAGACCTGAAGATGGTTCCAATCAGAACCGAAACGTCGTCTTTTCAATAAAGAAATTTCAATTTAAACAAAGCCAGTCTCCAATATCTAATTCCTTTCAGAACATACATAATCATATAACCCTGAATTCCTATTTTACAGGTCAGTAGAAATTCCACTCTTTGAGACAGTGAAGCGCATATTTTGAAGTTTATGGATGACGGACTGCAAATAAATAATTTTTCGGCGGAATCTGAACCAATAAATATACGAGTGTCACATGTCATATAATATTGAAACTATATTTTACAGATCACTGGAGATTTCTCATAAAGAGGATTTGTTACCCTTAATCCAAGACGGCAATATTTGCAATATACACATTCAAATGTAATATTTTAAAAACTATTGATAAGAAAAATGTACATAATAGGTCTCCAAGTTGAAATTATTGAAAATTTATATGTATACTAATCTACTAACGTTTTTAACTTAACCACGTGCGATGTGCGTGCTAACCCTAGAACTTTTAGAATATAGTCCAGTTTAATTCAGTAAGAAAAAAATAGTCGGTTCAGACTGAGCTACCAGTTCTGAAAGTAGATGGATCTTGTACATGAACAGATCTACAAAGTTCGGTTCTGTAAATAAAAGTTAAGTTAAGCAAATGTGTGTTGCATTCTGCATCCCGTTCATCAGTTGTCATCATCGTAAATAAAAAAGCCACGTTTCATCGTTGTAATAATGATTATTCACAATAGTTTACTTGAACAGACGTGACTTCTCTGGTAAATGGGCAGCACTCTTTGATTTAGATTCCTAGTACCCATTTTAGGTTCAAAACAATTCTCTTCAACAAAAAAATATATATTTTATCTTCTGAACATATGTTCAATATAATTTTTAAGTTTCTAATTTTGAAAACAACGAGCAAAATAATAATTGAGGTTTAATAGTATATTAAAACACAAGTTGTAGAAGGCAACCTTTTCAAGCAAGAGTTTGAATTTCGGGAACGAGCGCGAAGCAGCGAGTGCCCGAACGAACGAGTGCTTGAATTGCCTTCTATAACGAATGTTTTATACTATTTTCTCTGTTTCGGCTTTTATTTACATTCTTTTTTATAATAATATTTGACAATTTCCATTAAGGGATTTTTTTGATAGAATAGTTAGGTTGGTGACAGTGATTTCTGTTTCTTTTATATATAGTAACACAAGCAATTTGTTACATGGCCTCCCAAATAAATTAGAATTACTTTGTCAGTTGCCTAGATATTTTGTGTATTTAATACAGTCATGCCAATCTCAAATAACAAAATATAACCAAAAATCGTTTAAGAATGAAGCTCCTTCCAACATCAATAAGCGTGCTGGAATATGATATTCTAATTCCGAAACAGAGAAAATAATTTTAATTTATTTTATAAATTCAACAACAAATGAATTATATTAGAAAAAACAATTATAGAGTAAAAAATAATGAAAATCAATTACAAATCGAAAAGACGATATCACTAAAATAGAAGAAGAAAACAAGGAAGAAATCATTAATTCAAATACAGAGGAATTTAAAGCAAACCAGTAGTTATGTTTGTTTACGATGACTACAGTGTACAAGTTATCTAAAACTAAAACATTTCATTACTTATCGGCGGCGAAATGCCGCCGAAACCAGAAACACTCAATATAGTAACTTCTTGGGGGCTACATTACAGGTTTTCTTAGTTTTATATTGTGCATGATTTGTTAAAAGACAATTAACCAATTGTCCTCTGCAAAAAGATAGAAAATCAAAAACAAAATGTCACATTAAATAATGTGTTTATCACATCGACAAAATGGGTAAGGTTATCCCTACATGTGAGTTACGTTTAAATTCTAGTTGGCAATATACTTCTAGACATTTTTTGAACTATATGCTAGTAGCCATGAAGTAAGCATGAGCATCGATCAATAGCATTTGATGATGCCTTAGCCCATGTTGTATACTTCCATATTTTTAACAAGTTTGTTTACGAAATTCTTATTCAAAATCTACTTGAATACTTTATTAAAAATAAAATAAATTTCAATTTATAGTTTTATTACTGTTCCTACTAACATAAGTACGGATACAACACCCACTTTGTATGTATTATTTATTGTAAATGCTATTGAAAAGGTTTTTAAGTTTTGTGAATTAATTGCAAGTCGGTCGTCATTTATTTTCCCGACATTCGTTTGTAAAGTGAAGGTACACCAAAACTCTGCGACATATTATGACCATGACATTTCCCCAGCTTCAAAAATCCCTTATTCTAATCAATCAACTCAAATTGGTGACCCCGTAGTAAACCGAAGTGCAGTGATTTAAAAAATGATTAAAAATGGCAGAGCTTTGTGTTAAGCTAGCAAACATTACTAGCGAGGATACAAAGTTCAACTACGTGCTCACAAATATGGGTCACCAGACAATAACGAAAGTGCGAGATATAGCAATGAACCCGCCAGGAAATCGTACACCGCTATATCAAAAGCATTAAGAACGCAACATAATGCAACAGAAGAACAGAAAACGCGGATACTACTCGAGAAGGAAGAAATAGACGACAGTCGGCCATCCGAATTCTTATTACAAACAACTATATTAGTTTGTAATAAGAATGTAGTAAAACAAGTAATAATAATAATAATTAATATTATTGACGATAGTTTACATGATCAAACAATGGAGGTGTCGTCTGTGGTATATAAGACAGCATTCGTTCGTTTATATTGCTAGTTACCCTTTTTGAGGTTCAAAACAATCCTGTATAACAAGAAAAAAATATGTTCTGAACATATGTTCTATATTTTTTAAATACAAGAACAACTGAATTAAATTAGAAAAAACACCGAAAAGACGTTATCACTCAAACAGAAGAAGAAAACAACGAAGAAATCATCAATGCAAGTACAGAGGAATTAAAAACAAAACTAGTAGTCATGTTGGATTACGATCAATACAGTGTTCGAATCAGTTACAGCTAAAAACACTTCATTTCACTCATCGGCGGCTTTTCGCCGCAGAAACCAGAAAAACTTAACACTTGTAATACATAATAAATTCTTGGGGGTTCCATTAGAGGTTTTCTTTTAGTTTTATATCGTGTAAGATTTGTTTAAAGTAGATTAACCAATTGTCCTCTGCGAAAAGTTAGAAAATAAAAAACGTAATTGTCACATTTGTAAAAAATTTCTTTGCAGAAAAATTATTGAAATTATTAATTTTTTTAATAATTTGAATATTCAAAGACTCAATTGATACAAATAGTTATAAAACAAAATAATATTGTTAAAAAATAATGTGATTATCACATCGACAAAATAGGTAAGGGAATCCTAACATGCGAGTTACGTTTAAACTGTAGTTGGCAAGTTACTCCTAGATATTCTTCGAACTACATGCTAGTAGCCACGAAATAAGCATGAGCATTGAACAAGCGCATGTGATGATGCCTTAGCCCATGTATACTTCTATATTTTTACCAAGTTTGTTTACGAAATTCTTATTCAAAATGTACTTGAATACTTTATTGAAAATGAATTATATTAGAAAAAACAATTATAGAGTAAAAAATAATGAAAATCAATTACAAATCGAAAAGACCATATCACTAAAATAGAAGAAGAAAACAAGGAAGAAATCATTAATTCAAATACAGAGGAATTTAAAGCAAACCAGTAGTTATGTTGGTTTATGATCACTACAGTGTAAAAGTTATCTAAAACTAAAACACTTCATTACACTCATCGGCGGGATTTCGCCGCTGAAACCAGAAACACTTATATAGTAACTTCTTGGGGGCTACATTACAGGTTTTCTTAGTTTTATATTGTACATGATTTGTTTAAAGTCAATTAATCAATTGTCCTCTGCGAAAAAATGGAAAATCAAAAACGAAATGTCACATTAAATAATGTGTTTATCACATCGACAAAATGGGTAAGGTTATCCCTACATGCGAGTTACGTTTAAATTCTAGTTGGCAAGATACTTCTAGACATTTTTCGAACTATATGCTAGTATCCATGAAGTCAGCATGAGCATAGAACAAGCGCATGTGATGATGCCTTAGCCCATGTTGTATACTTCCATATTTTTAACAAGTTTGTTTACGAAATTCTTAGTCAAAATGTACGTGAATACTTTATTGAAAATAAAGTAATTTTTATTTTATAAAGTTTTATTGGTATTCCTACTAACATAAGTACGGATACAACACCCAATTTGTATGTATTATTTATTGTAAATACTATTTTAAATGTTTTCAAGTTTTGTGAATAAATCGCAAGTGCGTCGTCATTTCTTTTACCGAAATTCCTTTGTAAAGTAAAGGTACACCAAAATTCTGCAACACTTATGATCAAGACATTTCCAAAGCTTCAAATATCCCTTATTTTAATCAATCAACTCAAATTGGTGACCCCGTAATAAACCGAAGTGCAGTGATTTGAATAGCAGAATAGCAGAGAGTTGTTTTAAACTAGCAAACATTACTAGCGAGGATACAAAGTTCAACTACGTGCTCACAAATTTGGGTCATCAGACAATGACGAAAATGCGAGATATAGCAATGAACCAGCCAGAAAATCGTACACCGCTATATCAAAAGCATTAAGAACGCAACTAAATGCAACACAAGAACAGAAAGCGCGGATACTACTCGAGAAGGAAGAAATGGACGACAGTCGGCCATCCGAATTCTTATTACAAACAAATATATTAGTTTGTAATAAGAATGTAGTAAAACAAGAAATAATAATAATAATTAATATTATTGACGATAGTTTACATGATCAAACAATGGAGGTGTCGTCTGTGGTATATAAGACAGCATTCGTTCGTTTATATTGCTAGTTACCCTTTTTGAGGTTCAAAACAATCCTGTATAACAAGAAAAAAATATGTTCTGAACATATGTTCTATATTTTTTAGCATTTTAATTCTGAAATCGACGAGCAAAAAAATTATCGATATAATTTCAACATATTGTATAAATACAAGAACAACTGAATTAAATTAGAAAAAACACCGAAAAGACGGTATCACTCAAACAGAAGAAGAAAACAACGAAGAAATCATTAATGTAAGTACAGAGGAATTAAAAAAAAAACTAGTAGTCATGTTGGATTACGATCAATACAGTGTACGAATCAGTTAGAGCTAAAAACAGATCATTTCACTCCATCGGCGGTTTTTCGCCGCAGAAACCAGAAAAACTTAACTTCTATAATACATAGTAAATTCTTGAGGGTTACATTAGAGGTTTTCTTTTAGTTTTATATTGTGTAAGATTTGTTTAAAGTAGATTAACCAATTATCCTCTGCGAAAAGTTAGAAAATCAAAAACGAAATGTCACATTTGTAAACAATTTCTTTGCAGAAAAATTATTGAAATTATTTATTTTTTTAATAATTTGAATATGTTATTATATTCAAGGACTCAATTAATACAAATAGTTAGAAAAGAAAATAATATTGTTAAAAAATATTGTGTTTATCACATCGACAAAATGGGTAAGGGAATCCCTACATGCGTGTTACGTTTACACTGTAGTTGGCAAGTTACTCCTAGATATTCTCCCGAACTACATGCTAGTAGCCACGAAATAAGCATGAGCATTGAACAAGCGCATGTGATGATGCCTTAGCCCATGTATACTTCTATATTTTTACCAAGTTTGTTTACGAAATTCTTATTCAAAATGTACTTGAATACTTTATTGAAAATAGTTTCGACTTATTTTATAAATACAACAACAAATGAATTATATTAGAAAAAACAATTATAGAGTAAAAAATAACGAAAATCAATTACAAATCGAAAAGACGATATCACTAAAATAGAAGAAGAAAACAAAGAAGAAATCATTAATACAAGTACAGAGGAATTAAAAGCAAACCAGTAGGTATGTTGGTTTACGATCACTACAGTGTAAAAGTTATCTAAACTAAACACTTCATTACACTCATCGGCGGGATTTCGCCGCTGAAACCAGAAACACTTATATAGTAACTTCTTGGGGGCTACATTACAGGTTTTCTTAGTTTTATATTGTGCATGATTTATTTAAAGTCGATTAACCAATTGTCCTCTGCGAAAAGATAGAAAATCAAAAACGAAATGTCACATTAAATAATGTGTTTATCACATCGACAAAATGGGTAAGGTTATCCCTACATGCGAGTAAAGTTTAAACTCTAGTTGGTAAGATACTTCTAGACATTTTTCGAACTATATGCTAGTAGCCATGAAGTCAGCATGAGCATTGATCAAAAGCATGTGATGATGCCTTAGCCCATGTTGTATACTTCCATATTTTTAACAAGTTTGTTTACGAAATTCTTATTCAAAATGTACGTGAATACTTTATTGAAAATAAAGTAATTTTCATTTTATAAAGTTTTATTGGTGTTCCTACTAACATAAGTACGGATACAACACCCAATTTGTATGTATTATTTATTGTAAAAACTATTGTAAATGTTTTCAAGTTTTGTGAATAAATCGCAAGTGCGTCGTCATTTCTTTTACCGAAATTCCTTTGTAAAGTAAAGGTACACCAAAATTCTGCAACACTTATGATCAAGACATTTCCAAAGCTTCAAATATCCCTTATTTTAATCAATCAACTCAAATTGGTGACCCCGTAATAAACCGAAGTGCAGTGATTTGAATAGCAGAATAGCAGAGAGTTGTTTTAAACTAGCAAACATTACTAAAGGGATGCGAAGTTAAACGAAGTGCTTACAAATTTGGGCCATCGGACAATGACGGAAGTGCGAGATATAGCAATGAACCAGCCAGAAAATCCGTACACCGCTCTATCAAAAGCATTAAGAACGCAACTAAATGCAACACAAGAATAGACACCGCGGAGACTACGCCAGACGGAAGAAATGGGCGACAGTCGGCCATCAGTTTCTTCGACGTCTGAGATCACATGTACAGCAGTATCTGACGAGCTTTTTGAGAACTCCTGCGGTGCAATCAACTATGACGCCATCGCCCGCCATTTTCAAAGCCGCGACGCAATCCTCAAAGTCTTCTTCTTCAGAAGATATTGCAAAATTGAGGAGTGAAATGGCTGAACTTTCGAAGATCATAAAATATAATAGAACCTTGACAACAACTTTAAAAACAACTGCACCACCTAAAATTTGCCGCGAAAATTAAGCGTTGTTGGTCGCCATGTTACTTTCGACGTGACGCGACAGAAAACAACTAGGGCACTCGTTGATAAAGGCCAGCGATAAAAACCCAGTCAGCGTACGAGTTAGCAGCAGCATACGGCACGACAATCGTGATGTATGGAACAATCAATGTAATACTTTATAGGACTTAAAAGAGATTTTGTATGGAGACTTGTGGTAGCAGATGTATCGAAGCCAATTATAGGTGTGAATTTCTTGTAATTTTATAAACTGATGGTAGTTGAAATAAATAAGACGTACAGATTCAAAAAAATTCCTGGCTACTAGAGGACAAAGTGTGTAAAGTGCGCGATAGACTGCCAATGGGGTCTCTGATGATTCAGAATATCATATCAATGAAGAACCATGGAGCGATGATTCCCAATTTGAATTTTTTGTTGAAGACTGTAAAACTCGAGTTATTTGCAAATAAAAAAACGAGGCGTTCCATCCCAGACTGTCTCAAAAGAAAAGTTAAATTTCCTACATTGGTCATCATGATCTGCGGCAGCATATCATCCGAAGGGTCATGAAAACTTCGTTTTATTGAAGGAACTATTAATACGAACCAATATTTAGACATATGAAAGAATCGCTTTTACCAGTTATGGAGGATTACTTGACAACAAAAATTTTTATATATCTACCCTGGATATTTTTCCACCAAAAAAAAATTAAAATGAATGGAAGGACGACAAGTGCACCACTTTTAAAATATGTTTCTAGTAAGTAGTCCCGGTCGAAACTTTGTGGCATGAGATGAAAAAGTTACTGCGAAAATTTCCTGCTAAACAATTCCCGAATTAATGTTAAGAACTTGAGAAACAGGTGATTCGTTTAAATTGGAATTTTGTCCAGGTATAATAATTAATACTTTACCTCAAAGAAAACTATGTTGATTTGATTTTACTTATTTGTTTACAATTCAATTTATACCCATTTTCAGTTAGTTATCGTTATAAGTCAGTTAATAGGGATTGCTTGTGGTTAAGAAATGTTAAAAGACGTTATTTAACACATATGTTAATCACCCCAATTCTGTAAAGTTGCTAGCTCTTAGTAACGTTACTAAAAATTTTAACCAATAGAAATATTTGTAAAAGCTGTCATTTTCATATTTTAGTTAGTGTCTACTATGTTTATTGGCTAATGATGTTAGTAACGTTGCTAAGAGCTAGTAACTTCCTTACAGAATTGGAGGTAAATATTAACATAATAGTCACATTTTTGCTCTACAAAGACAGATTTCTAAAAAATCTTGGGCTGGGACAATTGAAATGGGAAAGGCGTCGTATAAAGCCACCCTGTTATTTATATTCCAAGACATTACTAGAATCAAGATTTATCAAATCAATTTATCAAAACATATTTCTTCAAAAATTCTAAATTGTTAAAGAACAAAGATAGTAGCGTTTTGAAAAAGATTTCGTTAATTTCTTCCAAGAATTTACAACCCCGCCTTCTCAAATAAAAACAAAATATACATAACATTAAAAAATAAAAGCATAGAAGACAAAATTCAGCTTCCATAGAAGACAAACAACCCTCTAGTTTTGAAAGAGAGTATTTAATTTTTGTTCTTAAGATTTTACCTTTTCGTCCCATCAAATGAAAGCACAGTAGCACATATTTCATAACGAAAATTCAACAATAAAAAACTAATAAAATCTAGTACAGTACTTGATGTGGTTCATAAATACAAATATGTTATCTTATAACCATTTCAACAGTAATTTATCATAAATACGAATGGGTATTTATCAACAATAAGATACCTATTCAAAAGGAAGCTTTCTTCGAAAAAATATCATTCATTTGGCAGCAACTGAGATTGACTTCATAATGAATAAAAGATAAACCAACAGAATAGATTAATTACAACAAAACAAATATGTAATATACCTACTAGTCTTATCGATAATGAAATAATTATAAAATAGGTATTAGAATTGCACAAATAAATAATATCAAAAAAAAAGAATAGAAAAGAGTCTAAATGTTACCTCCCAATTCCAACTATTTACAAGAGTAATATGAGTTTAAAACTCAACATAATGCACAATAAACCAAAGTTGTTGCAGTTTTCCCCAACCAAAAAAAAAAACCGCCAGGGTTTATTTTTTAAACCCACTCGAAAACATCCGTAACAACCTCATTTAGTTTTCTTCGGTACACCCAAAAAATTATTTATGATACACATAATATAATATGCAAGTTAACCCCGGCTAAAGAGACTACGAGTCAGTAGATATATGTCGTAAAAGAAAACAAACAAAAAATGTAACCATATTACATAATTAATTTTCAGAAGTTTATGTGAACTATTGATATTGAATCAAAAGATAATAGTTAGTTTTGTTATTTACCTGACGAAGGCAGCACTAAGCTGTTGAAACGCCGTAAATTAGTAAAATTTTAACAGAACTTTAAACCTAAATATTGTCTTTTGACTGAGTTCTGAAAGCTTCTTTCAATATTTATTGATATCTAAAATAATTCAAAATAAATATATAAAATTCATAAATTTTGATGTTATCAATAAACCCGTTTTTTAAATAAAACTCAGTTGCCTGGGTTAAAAAAAAACAATTAAAACATCTTTAATTACTTACTTAATTATAAAATGGGTATTACACATGTACAAAGTCTAAAGTTCGAAATTACTAATATTAATGAAAAAGAGTAAAAAGCTAGTTTTTAAAGCATATTAGTGCCAATATAAACAAAAAAAATATTCAATTATTTATTGAAATATACATTGTAAACATTTATAAATAATAAAATATAGAAAAATAAATAAAACCAATCTGTTTAATTTAAGACAACTTATACAAAATTCAAATGATGTTTATGTTAATTTCGGAATTACATCATTATAAATTATAAAGAAAACATGCCTTTCTTAAAGACTTGTAAGATTGGATATTTCTTTCAATAGTTCGTAAAACAATCAGGAACTGTTCTAAGATTTAGTTTGATGAAGCTTTACCACAAAGAAATAAAAATAATTAGAAAATTACATAAAAAAATAAAAATATGTTTATATAGTTTCAAATTTTACAAGCGAACATTAACGTTTGTTACATAGACATTACGAACTATTCAAATCCTTGTAATGAATAATTTTTGTAACATTTAATATTTTAAACATAGATTTGAAAATCTAAAGTAATTACAGATTATCAAATATCAAATAAATACGAAAAACAGGCACATACAAAAAATGCTCAATAAAATAAATTTATATAAAAACAAATCAAAACAAAAACTATCAAAAGAAACGAAATTTAAAACCAGAGATCCAATTTGTTGGCGAAATTGTTAATCTTTTGCTTCATGTCCAGTATTCCACACGAGTCATTTTATTTGCGGTTTAGTGTTTTTATTATCTTCCTCAACGTAAATAATGTTACTAGAAAAAATGATGGTATGTATATAATAATAAAGAAATCGATAATAATAATAATAAAGAAATCGATAATAATAATAATAAAGAAATCGATAATAATAATAATAAAGAAATCGATAATATATAATCGTCAGCAATATTTATTGCTAAATTAAACTAAAAGCTCGCCCAAGATTCAATTACAGAAAACAATTACAACAGAAAATTTTATTCCAGGTTTATCAAAAATCCATCGGTGACAAGCATAGAGCGTATATACCAAAACTACATAGACCACATATTTTATATTTAATTGCGCTTGCTAACACTGAATTTTCAGATTTTTTTATTATCTGTGAAATATTTACTATTTTAATGAGTTTACTATTCAAGATTTTCAATAAATAATAAACATTACTGTTTTTAAATTTATTTTAGTTTTCTTTTTCTTTATTTTATACAATTTTTCTTGCTATAATTTAAAATAGCATACCAAACAAGTAAGTTATATATTTACCATAAATACACCAAACATAAGAATGACGCAATAAGACACAGCCAACAACAATCGACTTTTAAGAGAGCTAAGGTAGGATTTAAACAAAGAAAAAGGTTTTCCCAAGCTGCCGGTGCTGGGAGGAACAAAGTGTAGGCAAGATTACAATGAAAAAAGGTAAAGGAGTCAAGTTTGGACCTAACCTCCGAAACAAGACGTTGAAAAAATCGTAACACAAAATCACATTTTTATATGAAAATATGTTTTCCAAACAAACCATAGAAGAATATTTAAAACAATATGAACACGCATTTAAACACTGAACTAAATGATCGGTTTCCAAACAAAACCCAGATGGCAGCGAAATCACAATTCTACCCAAAAATATATAACATAAATTCATTATCGACCAACGATGAATAATATTAAATTTCAACAAAGGATGATCAAGATGTTGAAAGATTTCAACCAACATAACAATGGCGGACGAACACGTTGTGCACTATTATATGCAAAAATATATAATCAAAACTCATTATCGAGGAACGACGAATGATTTTAAATTAAACTTTCCACATTTCAACAACGGATGATCAAGATATTTGAAGATTTCAACACAACATGAAAATGGCGGACGAACAACGATGTACACGTACACTACTCTGCAGCACGAGCTCGACTGGCCGACTCACTCAGCACTCACCCTAAGGCCGGAAACGACTCGCCCATGTGGCGCATGCGTATTAGTCAGATAGCAAAACTTAACTGCATTGTAGAGACATCTGGTGTGACGCTTGCGAATTAAAATAAATTCTTAAAAATTAAAATTAATAGAATTAATACATATTTGTAAAATTTAAATAATTACATAGTTCATATCTATGATTTATTTCTACTGAATAAATCACACAAATATAAATTTCGCAATAATGTAATTTTTAACCTAAAGATAGTACAACGCAGTGTACAGCTAACTTCATAAGCATCAGAGACAGGACCCAACTAGCCTATACAGAAATTTGTAATTTTTTAATTGTGATTTCAATTTAATGTCTCGACAGAAAATGGTGATGTTATCCATTATTATAAATAATAAACTATATAAATTACACTGAAAGATATTTGTTTTAGTAAATCTGTAAGAAAATATCACAAAACACATTTGATTTTTTTGTAATAAATTGAGTACTTTAGTACGATTGACAAAAATGACAACTGTCAGAATATATTTCGTGAGAAACAGGTAGCACATAAGTGAATACAGTTATATATTTCTTTGCAAGTTTTTGAGCGATTAAATTAATTTTATGTTCGAATATGCAAAACGAATGGAAATTGAAGTGATGAAACATCTTGCTATAAGTTTTGTTTGTATTATGAAGATTTAAAATCGAACAGTTGATATTTAAAAATGAATAATACGAGACATAAAGACCGAAAATTTCTAGAAATTGTATACGCATAGAAATCAATTACATTTTATTACAAAAATAAGACTACAGAAACTATGCAATATTAGACTCAAAATTAAGAAGTGTCTTTAATATTTTAGAAACAGTTCATACATTGTCTTTAATTATTAACAAATTAGCGAGTATTATTACCTATGATCGCTGAAATATTTGATACAATGATACGATTTTAATACCAATTTCTTTAAATATGTTTAACTACGTCACTTAATATAAGCGATGTGTTACATGATAGAGCCGATTGTCAATATATTTTCCTTACCAAAACTGAGCAGTATTATTATTAACAATATATTAATAAAAAATAATATAATTTTTACAAATAAAATTTTAATACAATTTCGAACTCTTTTTTCCTATAAATTTGTAAGGCTGCAAACATACAGTTTTCAAATCCCGCGCGCAAAAAAATTAAACACTCGGCTTCGACATTCATGTCAGAACAATCGTTTCAATCATTTTCAAAATTTCATATCTTGTAAATCGTTAAAAATTTGGTCGCTAAATGCAATAATTAAAAACAATAAAAATTAATACTTTTTTTCAGAGCATTAAAATGATTTTTTTTCTCACATAAAAAAGTAACAATGTTTAAATATCAATATTTATGACATTTAGTCTTACGTTATTGTTATTCTTTGTTCCCTAGGTTACTTGGCGACAAGAGGGAAATAAATAACCACTTGAATCTTATCATTACATGAATTTAGCAGCAAAATAAATCAGTTCAAATGAATATTTTATATATATTTTATATTTTTATAATAAGCATTAATAATTTTCTGCGAAATATATTTCCAATTTTAAATGTTCGTTTATATTAGTTAATACGAATATTCTTGTGAAATCTTACAAAGTCAAAAGTCTCCTTTAATAAGTTACATGGAAAAATATAAAAATAATTTCCAAATCAAAATGTAAGCATTCATATATCACTACTAATAATCATATGCAAACAGCGAAAATACGACAGATTTTGATGAAAATTGTGATCACAGAAAATAAGCAAGTATTTAATCCAGGAAGAGACGTCTTGTTCATATATTGTTTGAATCAACCATTTTTCTTTTGTTTTAATAAAATTCGTTTTATATGAACACTTCTGTTTCTGAAAATAAAACGTGAAAAAACATTTTAGTCTTTTCTTATGAGCAAATGGTTTTGTGAACATATTGATCTCACGATCAGAATATAATCTTCAATGCGCTTTCGAAGTATTGGAAACCTATCAAAATTATTACTTAATTAAAAATAAATTAACTGTCATTCCTATAACCTCAAAGAGAAGATAAATTATAGATAAATTGTAAATATGTATTTTATAGGTACTTATTTTGTTGTAATTTTTAGAAATAAATTAATATGTAGGTCTAATCAAATCCATTCTTGAGACTACGAACCTAAACCTTTCAACCCTTTTTAGGTAGAAAAAAACACCAAATTAAATACTTTTAATTATAAAATAAATAAAGCCTCAGTCTCCCTTTTCTTGATGTATTTTTGGAAAAACAAGATGTTAGAAAGCTTATTACTTCAGTATATAGGAAACCAACCCACACAAACCAATATCTTCATGAGACCTCTAACCACCACCCTGCCCAAAAAGCTTGTACTATTAAAACACTTTATCAGTGAGCTTCTAATCCAGGTCATCCCAGTAAACTAAAAGAAGAATTTATTTTTTTGGATGAAGTTTTCTTGAAATATGGTTACAGCAAAACACAAATAAGAAGAGCACTAAAAGTGAAAAATAAACCTGCACCAATTTCTCAAGTGGGTCCTGATAAGAAATTATCTGCTACTTTTCCATTTATTGCCAATGTGACAGACAAAATTGGAAGGATTCTTAATAAATATGACATATAAACATCAAGTTTAAAAATCCGTGATCTTCTTGGCAATGTCAAAAATACAGTTCCTTGTCAGTTATAAAATATATTGATCAAACTTGTAGAACTGTAGCAACGAGATTAAAGGAACACAAACGGCATATTAGATTAAACCAACCTGATAAATCTACAGTTGCAGAACATGCAATTCAGGAATTACATTGAATTGATTTCGAAAACACGAAGATTCTTGCAAGAGAAAATCACTGGATAAGAAGATTTATTAGAGAAGCAATCGAAATCAAGAAATCTCATAATAATTTTACTTTAAATACAGGCTTTGACTTAAATAAGTCGTGATTACCTGTCAACCTGTCATCCGTTTTTAATTTTATGTCAATGTCATTTGTAAGTTTTCACTTATTACCAATTTTACATACTGTCTTGACTACTTATTTATATTTAGTTTTGTTATTTACGAAGGCAGCACTGAGCTGTCGAAACGTTGTAACTTAATAAAAATTTTACAGAACTTTAAACAATATTACTTGGCTCGGAAACCAAGTCTTATTTACGACGTATAACTAATTATTTGTATTTTTAATACAAGGCAAGCGGATGCTGCAGACACTGAACCCCTATTATAATCAGGGCTTGTAACCGGTTAATAAAAACCGGTAACCGATATTTTGAACGAAAATTGCGAACTTTAACCGTAATTTTAACCGATATTTTTCAGGCCGAAAACACCGGTTACAGTTACCAAAAAAAAAAACCGGTTTTAGCGAACATTAACCTTTATTTAAATATCATTTAGCGTGTTTTTACAATTAACATTTTATTGGAGAGTCATAAATGTAGGTAGTCTCTTTGGCCGTTAAGGTTACTTAAAAAGACCCAAATAAATACGGCCTTTGTCAACAAAGGCAGTTTAAAATTGAAAAGTGACCTGCGTTTTTCATTAGATATTACGGGAATTTTTGAAAATATTCAATAATTAAATTTCTTTTTTTAATTGTTATATTTTTCTCAGATGATAATTTTTTATTATTTTTTTTAATTAATTATTCTGTATTTTTTTTAATCAAATTTTTATAATTAATTTGTTTTAATTAATTTTAATTAATTTTTTAACCGATATATTCACCGGTTTAAACCGGTTTCCAATTTTCAAAAACCGGTTTTTGAACTAAAACCGTTATTATTATAACGTTCTCTATAAGGGTTAACCGTTAACCAGTATTTTTTTCGGTTACATGCCCTGATTATAATATATACTCAGGCGTTGAGCGTGAAGGTGGCACACCCCGCTCACAATTCCAAGGTTACAGGAGTCAAGGTAACTTTACACGACAGTTCTCCGGACGTCGTGGACAGCCTAGAGGAAGAGGAGATGGCCAGAAACCCAAGGTGACGACGCAACCAGCGCAACCACCAAAACCAGAACCGGCAGCCCCAGCCGTTCCACAGCCACAACACCTTTCGAAGACAAATTCGAAAGAGAAGAATGATCCTCTATACCACGAAGCGTGGTTCCCCGAAGGTGGGGATGAATTCGTATCTGAACCAGACGTTCAGTACATACAATCAGGTTGTGACGACTTATCAGTCATAACTGAAGTTACATACAAAAACAACGGTTTCAACAAAGGTTGGATTCTCAAAAAGAGTACCTGAATCAGCGTGGGCTTATTATCTAGCCGTGCATTTTAAAACACGTTTTCTGGAGATTCAAATCGAGAATCCATTTAATACTACACCAGATGAAGAGCGATTTGTCCAACAAGTTAAGCAGGGCAAGTATACGCTACCAGAATTATTTACCAAATACCTTAGCGGATTTGGTAATACTAGTATTCCATCAGGACGAGATCTAAAATTCAGGATGCTCAGACCACCACCAGGTGCCTTAGAAAGAGCAGCTGATAAGAGTGGATGGTATGGTGAGGTCAATCAAGACACTCACTATTTATATAAATCATATCAAAGTTTACCTGTCTATGCATCGAGAGTGCAACACCATTGTCTAACAGATTTTCACCATCGGAATTACTTATGGGTAGACAGATTCGCACATCCTTACCTACAGCCAGCTCGAAGTTGCAACCAAAGATTCCAAACCGGAAGATTCTCAAAAAAAAGGAAGGAAATAAGGATTAATCAACAGAAGAAGAATTATGATCGTCATCATGGCACGAGAGAACTACGAGAGCTCTTACCTGGCGAAGAAGTATGGATCGTGGATAAGAGAACCACTGGCACTGTGGTCGTCGGTCATACATAATTGACACGCCAAATGGACGACTCAGACGTAATCGTTTTCACCAGACAGATGAACTACAACGCACAACCACCCAACAGGATGTGGAACCCGTCAGTGAGCGTAATCAATCGCCAGGACCATCAACTGAGGTTTCTGCTCAGCATCACCCAGAATCAGTTGTTACAAGAAGTGGCAGTCTCTAAACGACCCGAGAGATTGATTGAACATTTGTGATTTTCATGATTTGCAAATATTTGTATTATTAACTATCAATCTTAATTTCATAAGTAATTGCAATTTCTTTGTATTGTAATGTAATCATTTCAGCATTGAGCCTAAAAGGGGAGATGTGTTGTTAGGCATTAATTATCGTGTATATAGCAGGCGGTGATGGTATTTTTGTAAAAAGATGAATAAAGACAGTTTGTCATCATATTAACTGAAAAATATATGTATATACTTTTTATTTAAATATTTTCAACGGATAACAATACACCAAATATTGTCTTTTGATTATAGCCTAAGTTTTTTATAATGGCAACATCAATTGTAGATTGTTTTTGTACTTGCAAAGGAGGAAAATGCGACCGTTATGACAGGAGATATGTAACAAAAACAACGAAAATGTTAAGTAAAAAACTGATGATCCTCTGACATGAAATAGCACGTCCTTAACGGTTTTCCTCCCATTGACGATATGAAAATAGATAAAATGACATTGCTTCATCTTCCCCATAGTTGCCTTTACATCCCACAATGCAACAACTATTATTCCGCAGCTCCTTTTTTAATTTAATCTTATTTATAATGGGATCGTCCACATGTTCTGCTTTATTTTTTCCTAAAAGTCTAGCGGCTAAATAGTTATTTACATGCAAGGTGGGAAATGTTTCATTTCAGCCGAGGGCTTATATATATATATATATATATATATATATATATATATATATATATATATAGCGCGAGGCGAAATGAAACTCCCACCGAGGTATGTATACTATTTTATTCACAATCATCCTTTTTTTAATAAATAATTATTAAAATAAATTGCGCGATTCAATATCGCTTTTATTTCAATAAAGTTAAGTTGGCGTAGTAGGATATGAGAACAAATTGTGTTTTATTTGTCATTTAGTGACATTTATGACAATGTTACTAGGCAACCTCTACATAAATACTTCCAACCTAAGAGATGGAAGTGCAATTTGTTACTTCCAACCACCCGGATGAAACTTGTATAGGGAAATTGGCAGCAGAAAGTAGGCTGGGAATAACTCTACCCTTTACAGGTTAGATGGCATTAATAGTACTCAGAATCTGGGGGAAAAATTTGGTAACTTTTAATTTTAATTTTTATTTTATATTTATTTAAAATTTAAACTAAAGTAAACTGCGTAAACAATTTAAAACAATTACAAATCTGACAAATTTTATAATTATTGACAATTTGTCAGATTTGTAATTGTTTTAAATTGTGAAAGAATCTGTTGCAAGAATATAATTCTAAATAATAGTTCGCCGTAATGCAGTCGCCGTAAGTAAAATATTTTATATACAAAAATACAAAGTAAATTATAATACTTATTATTTACAGATCAGCATATTATAAACATGGGTGTAAATATCCCAGCTGCAAGAATGAAAGGAGAGTGAATTTTGCTGAGAGAACGTCTCTGCTGTGAATATCAGCGAAAGAACATCTCTTCCACAAGTGGCCCAGAGAAAACATCTTATAAATTTTTCCGAGAAAACATCTCTTCTACAAATTTCGTCAAGAGAATATAACTTCTACAAATTTCGGCGAAAGAACATCTTTTCCACAAGTGGCACCGAGAGCATCATAAATTTCGCTGAGAGATCATCACTTCTACAAAATTCGCCGAGAGAACACCTCTTTCATGAATGTCGCCCAGAAAATATCTTATAAATTTCTCCGAAAGAACATCTCTTCTAGAAATTTCGTCAAGAGAAATTTAAATGATATATTTGAATATTTTTGTAATACCTACACAAGCAATAAATATAATGAAAATAATTTTATCTTTTATTTCAAATTAAAATATCTAGTAGTAAATAAACAAATGAATATTGACAGCTACATTTGACGTTTATGTGACACATACTAAATTTAATGATCAAGTAGGCTGTGAGTAACTCTACCCTTTACACGTCAGATGGCAGCAACTCCGTGCTGCCCATTTGATCCATTGAGTTTCGCTTCTCGTTATGTTAATGTTTTGTGCTTCCAACCCAAGAGATTTGTCAATACAGTTAGGAATGACTAACTTCCAAACCTCCAAAAAGTTAGGAATCGGCATATTACTATAATGATTGTGAATAAATATATGTACATAATAAATTCATGCCATTTACGTAAATTTTTTGTAGATATAATTTTTTAAATATAGACTTCGATTTCAAATGTCAATAGAACGCCATTTACCCAAACGTCACGAATCAAAATGAACAGTAGGTCAGCTCACTCTTGCGGACGAAATATAAACTAAGGTAGTATATATTTTGTAATTTACAAATAATTTCAATTATGTTTCATATATACAAATTTGTAGTTACACTAATAAAATAGTTACACAAAACAAAAACGATTGAGACTCTGCATACTTTTCCTGTAATTTTCAGGATATTTTCTTTGACGTTTTGCTTTACATATAACCTTTGTATCATCTATGTGTATCTATGTGTCAGATATGTGAGTTTTGACTCGTGACGTCACAAAAATACGAAGCGGGAATAACTTTTAAAGAAAATCATAAATGTAAACTATTACATTTTAGAATATTTAATATTACAAGAGGCATGGTAAGGGTCGCAAATTCCATTCATGAAAAAATTAGTAACATTATAATGTACCTATTAAACCCCTATTTTGATGCAGACTTTACAGAACATAACATCACATAATATAGCATATTGTAACATAACAAAACGTGGTGACATATGTCATTGCCTATGGACAGTAACAATGACATGTCACTACAGGTTAGTCATTTGGCTTATGTCACTCAGTGATGACAATTATCATCTAATAGAATCAACTGACCAAGACCATTCCTTACCAACAATTGTTATTCAAATTTTATAGTTTAGATGGCGCTAGTATTTCTCAAAATCTGGAGGAGAAATTTTGTTAATTTAAAATTTTATTTTTATTTTATATTTATTTGAAATTTAAAATGTAACCAACTTGAAAAGCGGGGTAAACAATTTAAAATAAATCTAATTGTTTAATAATTAATAACTAAATAATATATTAAATAAAATAGAATTGAGTATCAAAAATTAAAGTTAACAATAAGTCACCCGAAGTAATATTTCGAAAATATTTTATCTACATAAATAGAAAGTAAATTATAATATTTATTATTTACAGATCAGCATATTATAAATATGGGAGTAAATACCCCAGCTGCGAGAATAAAACGACAGTAAATGTGAGAGATATACAAAATAAGCATATTTACAAATTCCCAGTTAAAGATTTGGCACATTGTGAAATTCGGAAGAAATTCTACAAAATTAATACTTTTCTTTGTGAAGGTCACTTTGATATTGATTCTTTTTATAAAGTGTAATAATATTGTGCATTCTACAATTGTACAAATTACAGAAAAAAAAAATCAAAAAACCGGTTCCCAAAATATCCAGAAATATGTAAATTCTGGATAATAACGTATGGCAGAGAAGATAAAATAAATACTAAAATGATACAACACTTTTTCTTAATTATAAATTACTGTATTTGTTATAATCTACTAGATTCACTCTTCGTGTTATATACTAGTAATTTTTTTATAGCTGGAATATGTGTTAAGTATTTCAGAATCGAATCGTATAAGCATGATTTTATGCACCAATACAACTAAAAATTAACCTCGTAAAAGCAAAACAAATTCTAGTCGATCCGTGCGAATTCAAAAGCGAAAAGAAAAAAAATTGTATCTGATGTAATGAAGATAATAAGTAGTATAAAAGAAAAATCAGTATAAATTTTGATACAGAAAAAGTATTCACTGTTTCTTTGTAAATTATTTTGGATATGATTACTTTATCTATATCTGAATACAGAAAAGTTATAATTTTGTGATTTCACATTTCACAATATTCTATATAATTTATTTGATTAAAGTATAACTTAATCAGTACTTAATTAATAGTTATTTGTATATCAAGTGCAGAAAGTCTATCTTTGTCGAACCAAAACGAAAGTTGCAGCCTGAGCGAAGCGAAGGTTGCAATCGTTTGTGTTCGACAAAGGACTTTCAACACGTGTTATACACACTATTTTTTCTACTCCTGCAAGATAAAAAATAAGGAAATAAAAAAATATTTTTTAAACATAATTTGACATTTATTGCAAATTTTTTATTTGTGATGCGCAAGTGATGCGTATCCACGGCAGCAACAATGCAACAAACATTTATTAGTGCTGCAAAGTTTTGCAGCACTGCGTGCTACAAAGAGTCACTTTCAGCATGAAAAACAAACCAGAAAATTGTATTTTCAAAGCAGGAGTAGAAAAAGATAATTTTTGCCATAATATATTAATCCATTTTTTACGTAAGGCATAAAACTACAGATAGATCAAAGATAATACTACTTAAAAAAAATTTAGAACACTATGATGTGCCAGGAACATCATTAGACCATTTTTCAGATGATAAAATACATAAAATAATATGTATAACAGATTTAATTCATGTTTCACTTACAAGGGATGTATCACTTGATTTATTCTTTTTGTTTATATTTACATATTATAATTGATATTTAATTTTGTTACTTTTGGTAGATATATATAGAAGGTGGGGTAAAAGTTATTACCCTATTGAAAAATGCTATAATTTTTGCAAATAGCGGCAAATGTCAAATCTTCTTTGACATTTGTGAAGTAAACAATTGCAAAATACACGTCAACAAAACATGAAGCGCTATACTCCCTCAAGAACGCGAATAAATTATTTCGATTTTTTGCGGAATAATTCGTCGGTGGTGTTGGAGCTCGTGAATTTAGGCGCAGATTTCCCGGTCGCCCGACACCAACTGGGCAAACACTTCGGCGTTTAGCCGCTCGCCAAGAAGAATATGGAACAACACGAGATTCTGCCAGGTCTGGCCGGCCGCGGAGCAACCGTTCTACTCAGAATATCGCGACTGTCGCAGAAGACCTCGGAGTATCGAACAGACGACGTGCCACGTAATTGGGCATCTATCGGCGGTCTTTAATGAGAATTTAGGTGAAAGACTTGAAGATGTTTCCTTACAAAATGCAGTCAGTGCACCAGCTGTTAGCCATTGACCGCCAAGCGCGTGTAACCTATACCCAACCCATCCTGAATCTCGACCATGAAGAAGACTTTTCATCGAAAATCATTATGAGCAACGAGGTCCATTTCCATCTCTGTGGATATGTAAATAAGCAGAATTATCGCTTCTGGGGCACCGAAAATCCGCGTATAACCCACGAAGAACCATTACAGCCGTTCAAAGTTACTGCATGGTTTACACTGGAGGCGTCATCGGGCCTTTTCGAAGACGCCGCTGGCCAAACTACTACTGTGGACTGCGAGCGCTACAGAGCCATGCTTAACGACTTTCTCCTTCCTCAAATGAATGAATTGGAACTGGAGAACATGTGGTTCCAACAGGACGGAGCAACGGCGCATACTGTACGAACCACAACGGAAATTCTAAGGGCTGTATATCCGGGTTGCCTAATCTTTGTTTTTTTGGTGATTTGTACTGGTCGGCAAGATCGCCCTATTTAATCATTCCAGACTTCTTTTTATGGGGTTTCTTGAAGTCTATATCAACAAGGCTCAAACTCATGAAGCCCTGAAAGAGAATATCCGTCAAGAATGCAAAAACCTATCGCCGCAAGTGATGGAAAATGCCATAAATCGAGCCCGTATGGTCACTTGGCCGATATCATTTTCTCGACTTAATGGGAAAAAAATTATTACATCAAATAAACACAATCAAAAAGCAGAAACAAAGTTTTTCATTCATAAAAAAAATTGCAGCCAAAAAACATCGGGTGACAACTTTTACGCAAGCCAGTACAATGGTTTATTGTTTCAAATTTTATGTTTAAATATTTAAACCATATCCTTGAAATCATAAACAAAACAAAAATTTATATAAAAAATAATTTATGAGTTCTAATATTTTTTTTAGTAACGCAATGTCCATATTTTAAAATATTAGTTTCCAAGAATATATAAATAAATTTGGATTATGTATGTAGTATTATGTTGTGTATATCAATAATGCTAAAACTCTGCTTTGAACTTCAATTCGAAGTATTGGTATTAAGTTTGAAAATCTCAGTTTACCTGGGCATATAAATACATTTCGAGTGTGAATACACTTACATTTTTATATTTCAATCAAATTATACATTAATAATAATTAATTATTGTGTGAAATATCATTAAAATTATTGTAATAAAACCCATTCTAGGAACATCCTATGCTACTTTACGTACCGGCTCTGGCTGTAGTCTGCTGCGTGACGTCATGCGCAAAGGGAACACATTTTCGTTCACCGGATGAACATACCTTAGTTTAATTATACCATTAGTAAAGAATATAACTTTAACAAATTGCACACAAAAAAAATTTGCAAAAGTAAAGCATGTATACTTTCCATCAGTTGTGAGTATATATTGAAATTACATTACAAACTGTAAATGTTATAAATTGTAATTTTTTAGATTGATTAATATTTCATTATGGCAACTTCATTTTGTAATACATAATAAATACTGAATAATGTATTAAGGACATAATCAAAAGATTATAGAACGAGGAAATGTTTAAAGTTCGACGCCGAGCGAAGAGCTTTAAATTTCCTGAGGGACTAATGAATAAAGGCGTGGTATATGATTTGCAAGCCCAGAAGATGCAATGGAGACCTTAAAAAGTCTTATATCTGAAGTGACTCAAGAAGAGTAGAATTTAGGCTATGATAACTGGGTTTATCGAATTTCGAATATTTTAAAAAGCAATAAAAATAATTTTTGACCAACATTTGCGTAATATAAAATCAAATAACGATTTTCTAAACATCGGATTGATAATTTATTAATTTTTCTTGTGTCATTAACAGGAATACTACGTAATTTCAAAATTCGACGAGTAGATCAGTTGTTGCCCAATGCACGTTACCTTTACCAGCAACTGAAGGTGATAAAAGAGGAAATCTGACAAGAGATAAAACCGTGAAGCGCCTCAGCCCTCAGCAGTACTTTTAAGAAAGCCGCGAGGGAACGGGATCCTCAAATCCTGGAGCTAGTCCTCCAGCCTCTAGCAGGTATGAGACGTATGCACATATCTGCAACTGATTTGACACCCAGATTCTGCGACAAGCAACCTGTTATCGGCCGTACGAAAGCTTGCATGAAATATAATATTTTTTTATTTTAAAGTTGGTACTTATGGTTCAAGTTGCTTTGCAATTATAAA
Organism: Stenolophus ochropezus; assembly: GCA_035578165.1. Taxonomy (NCBI): domain Eukaryota; kingdom Metazoa; phylum Arthropoda; class Insecta; order Coleoptera; family Carabidae; genus Stenolophus; species Stenolophus ochropezus. The sequence goes on along the minus strand of JAQOWZ010000003.1, from coordinate 45,327,551 downwards.
TTGTTAAATGAAAATTATATTAGTATTACATCGAAATTAGGTAAGATGAGCTTGGACCTACAGTGCAAACGAAAACACAGGTATTTGAGCTATTTTTAGCGACAAACCAGTTTGATGCTGGTTCGTAGTGTTGTAAAACATGTCATTTTCTCGGTTGAAAGCATTGCAAACAATGACATCATGCTAAGAACGTTTTGACAATTTCCAACCAGCCGGCAGCAACGATTTAAAACATTTTCGAAGTAGGGTGAATATAGTTAAATAAATATGAAAACAAAGTTGTACTTAAAATAACTTTGTAATTTCTCTATGATATATAAAATGAAAATAGTACAAATAGAAAATCCTTCACTTTAATTTTGGATTTTAGTAATATTATAAAATTGTTCTCTACAGCATAATATTTTTTTAAAAAAATGAAATAAATTAATTTGCTCTACGCTAATTATTAATAATATATTCATTTGAAATCGTTTTGAAATTATTCACTTTGGCCAGATATAAAACGATGTCACATAAGAAAACGATTTGAAAAGCATATTAAAAAAGATTCGTCTTTAAAAAACACATCATATTACTTCTCAAAATATTTGTGAATTATTCTGTGAATGGTATTTATTGCTATTATTACCATTATATATTTTTATATTCATTAAGCAAAGTTATAAATTATATATTATAGTAATAGTTAATCCGAAATTATTTTTTTTTAATAAAATGTGCAAGTTTTTGGTTGAGTATCCCTGTATCTTCCTCAATTCAGCTAACAAATCAGTGCTCGTTTTTAAGTATACTGATGTGTACAGTTTTAATATTGTAGAAATTATGTGTGTGAGAGACTCCATCTGTTCCGTCACGTTACAAATATATTTCAAGACGGTGAGTTTCTGAGAGATCAAAAATATAAAGTTAGGTAAGTAAACTGCGGTGCTAGGAGGACAATAATGAAACTATATTTGAAAGAAATTCAAAAACTTCAAATGTTACATGATGAGGTCCGAACATATGAATACGATAGGGGTTTTTGTTATTGTTTGTTATGAAGAAGAAGATTGTTACAAACTATCAGATGCTATTAACGCTGACAACGATAGAGAAAAATGTTAACCTAGAACAAATAACGAAAGCCGCCAAATTTCTGGAATACAAGACAGCAGAAGAACCGCGACAGCAGAAATGCAATATGGCAGTTGTTTTTATTGCTAAAAATAGCAATACACTTTATTTTTGTAAAAAATGTAGTAAATCTATCAATATGAATTGTTGGATAAATTTTAAGAAAAGTAATTAATAATGTTTTTTTTAATGTACTGCTATTTTTCGATTAAATAAATTGAAAATATAAACTAATTTTTCTTTAATGAAATATTATTACCTACAAAACCGTGGTACACAACTTTCCTCTTATTCCAAATACAGGGAAAGTGGGAAACATAAGAGTGGGAGACGATTCACGCTGAGATCCTGGCAGTTTCCATGTTGAAGAGCTTATGAGAGGGTGAAAATATTTAAATATAATAATGGAATAAGATATGTTTTAAATTTTGATCGTACAAAATTTAACATTATTTTAAAAAACAGGAGCTACCGGTACCTGGAAAAATATTTTATCGTGACAAGTAAGAGCAATTTGCTAAGATTTCCCAAGAAAAGTTCATATAAGCCAGGCATAAATATAATATTAGAAGACCACTTGAAAGAGGTGATGAGTAAATGGACCTTAAAAAGAAGAACTTCCATGCTTTTGTTCGCCAAAGTAAGGATTCAATCGCACGAAGGAGAGACGATACAATTTGGGGTTTTCAAAATTTTTGTGCAATACGTAGCACTGGTTTTGCGAAGCATGCTTGGTGTTTATGCTTCGCGGATTTTGTACTCCACGGGGGAAGCTGCCCTATGCGAAATTTCTTCTTTTCTTAGAATAACTTTTTGATAGCATAAATGAATACCGTGACATCGATCAGTATATTCAGCCCGGGGTAAGCTGACATCTAATTCTAACAATTGAGAAGTTTGGAGTAGAGCGAAATCAACGCAGCACTCTATGAAATTTATACAAGGAAGTGATTGTGAATCTGGAGCCTTGCGCAAGGATAGTGAACTCCCGCACTTTCTTAAACATTGGATTGTTACTTTTAATGGCATCGCGTATTTATGGTAATATTTAGTACTTTAGTAGGGTTTTGAATTAGGACTCTTGATTTGACAGCTTTAAATCAAGGTCCTTTAGAGAATTTCTTAGGGAATATTTGAAGTCACTTAAGATGTAAGAGTAATACTACGGTTGCATCATTTATTTCCTCATTTCGGACTTTGAATGCGAAATTTTTTTACGTCGGCTCATTCTGCAGGTTAGAATTTTACTGAAAATCGGCTCTATCATGTAACTCATCACTTATATTAATCGAGGTAGCTTATTTTTAACTATCGACTCTGTTTTAAGCGAGCATTACTAAATTGCTCAATGTATAACAAATGTCGCTAAGACAATAGCTACGCTTTAAATTTTACCGATGTCTATTACAAATAAGAGTGACGGTAGGAACAATTTAGGAAAAAATATGTTTGACAACAGTGTAAATTTTTATATATGCGATTGTTTTGACGTTTCTCTTGTCAAATAGATTGTAAAAAAAACTAACTTATGATGCAATTCTAAGCAGTTTTACCAAAAAATCGTAAAATCATAAAACTGTAGGGTACGAGATAATCATAACATGTCATGTTACAGATTTACGATAAATGCAATTCTATACAGGCGATTAACGTTACGGTTAAAGCCTTACGAGAGACGTCATTATATTACGATCGGTGTGTAACTTCTAGTGGTGGCAAAATCCGGAAAAATTTGAGTCCGGACCCAAAGAAAAAAAAAGTCCGAACTTTTCGGACAGTGTAAAATGCACCTTCACGGTCCGGACCCGTCCGGTGCATTTGTGTACCAGTGCACGGTCCGGTCCGGTGCGGTGCATAAATAAATTTACGAAGCAAATAAAATTAAGTTTAAGTGAAAAGTATATTTTTGACAACAATGATATTAATACCCTAAAAGAAAGAAAACCGATTATTATATATTAAATTAAATAAATTTGCACGGAAGTAATTTACTTAGCTGTATATAAAATCGGCCATAAAGCAAATAAAAGTGAAGTACCTAGTACCTACATATTATGTTACATTTGATTGATGACTTGATGATATTAGCATTGATTTATGTTTTACAACAATTTTTATGTTTAATTACTGGTTACAAAATAACATTTACATCTATATTATTTTAAGAGTGAAAATTGACATTACTATATATTTTTGCATAGGACTGCAGGTAAATTGCAGAAGAAAGGAACTGAGATAGTAAGTTTATTGTGTTACAAATGGTTACACTTTACCACAAGCAAAAATTCTTTAGAAAATATCATCGCGGGTCCGGACTATCGCAGGTCCGGACTATCGCAGGTCCGAACACGGACGGGTTCGGACTCGGACGGGTCCGGATTTTTTCATTAATAGGGTCCGGACTTAGTCCGGACCCAAAGTACGGGCTCAAAAAAATCCGGTCTCCGTTGCCAGCACTAGTAACTTCATTGCTGTCAAAAAATTGGATCTTTTTTTTTGTGCGTTATACATATTAAATACAATTATAAGATAAGTTCTCACTTCTAATTTAAAATGAAATTGTTATGAATGTATATTGAACAATTTTTAAAATAGGATTTTTATCTATTATGTGTTTACTTTGTAATTAGCATTATACATAAAAAAATATTTGTAGCACGCCTTTCAAGATGGATTGTGAAGCCCAAAAAAAGAATAAAAAAAAAAGAAAAAGGACCATGAATACGACACGAGAGCAATATGAATTATACTTATCAACTATGAAATTTATTTAGTATTTTTTGTAATATGTCTATATAAACATAAATTTCTACGTTTTAATACTTTATTATGCAAGGGAATTCGCGAATTTGATGGATGGTAAAATGGTTCAATACTTCTAATAAAATTAATAGCCCATTGCTGATCCAATCTGTACATTTGTTTAAAATGTACAACGGGAATATCAAATGGATTTCCCAAATCTCATATATGTCTGCGCAGTATACGCAAGTAGTTTCTGAAATAAGTTTATTTTTTAATTAGATATATGTAATAATACAATTTTTTAAATTAGCTGTTATGTTCTTCTTCAATTAGTAGCTCAATATGTAAAACGTTCACATTTCGATTCATTTTGTTGACCAAAAGTTCACTACTTATAAATATAAGATACAAATCGTATTGCTACTGTCAGTCACAATGTGATCGTAAGGTTTTCGAGAAATCGTAAGATATTTTCGAGTGATCGGAAGTAGTCAAATTGCATAGAATTGCTCTTGTCTCGTATCTCACTACGAGTCGTACGAGAACAACGTACGAGAGCTTACGATACTGCTTAGAATTGCACCATTAAGTTGATGACATTTGGTTCGTTTTATCCTGCCATCTTTTGGTTGATCCCCAGAAGTTTAATAAAAATAATAATTTTGTTGACTTTTAATTATTCTACATTTGATTTTTTGTAATGAAATTGAGTACGATAGACAAAAATGACAACTGTCAGAATATATTTCGCGAGAAATAGATAGTACATAAGTGAATACAGTTATCTATTTCTTTGCAAGTTTTTGAGCGATTAAATTAATTTTGTGTAATGGAATAAGGAATAGTGATTAACATTTTAAGAAAATTTTGCAAAAGTGATCCGAATCTCTGTGTACGTGGCAGGGTATGTGGCTCGCCGTATCAACGCTCGATCGTGCCTAATGTATGTAAATATATCGACCGAGACTTTAACAGAAGGACCTAATACAGCTTAGGGAATTGACAGTGTATGGACTGACTGTATTTGACCAAAGTATTAATTGACACTACATTTACTTTATTGCTACAGATTAAACATGACAAGAAAGTCAGAAAGAGACTTGTTCGATACGTGAACGCGAACAATGAGTTTGTTGAGTTCGCAGTTAAATTTTCCATTTATATTTGGTGAATACAGTTTAATATGTATTTAACTGGGCAAGGCAGACGTGGGCATGCACTTTTTGATCCCGTACAACGACTGGCTGTTGATCGCTACAACAAGAAGTTAAAATGTAAGCACCGCGAGTATATTTATTAATTTATTTTTATGTAAACTTACTAATAAATAATACTTTCTAGCAGAAGAATCTTTGTTACATTGGTTGTTGTATTCAAAATCTGCATAATGAATAACTTGGATTTTACCGACGGGACTGTAGAAGAAAAGATTTATAATGATCCCCAGATTTGAAGCATGCATTTAGAGGAAAAATATTTATATTTCAAAGTCTCCCATACAGTGACCAGCTGTTGATCGCTACAGAAAGATTTTGAAGTGCAAATAACATTAGTAAATTGTAAGTCATTTCGAATTATATGTATTTAGAATTACTAGCAAATAATAAAACGTCGGGTTTAAATTCAACAATTTGCCAATAACACTGTAGCTTCATTATAATTACAGTCTAAAAAATGATAACTCTACCGTGATGTTAAATTACCGTAATTTATAATTTTGGTAAATTTTCCCTGTAATTTACAATTTTTTATTATCAATTTAAATTATCTTGTATTTTATACTCCCGTAATTTACCATTTTTCATTACCATTTAGAATTATTATAAAATTATGTTTAAAATGTAAGTATTAAATTATAGAAAAAAAATATTAAAAACTATTATTGTAAATAAAGAAATACATTTGAAAAAAGTAACCTACAATTCCAAAAGATAAATAACTTACAATTGAACTAATTTGGTACAATTATTTACAAAAAAAATAACCATACACAATATAAATTGAGTGTATGTGAAACCTTTATTCAGATACGAAATCACATTCTGATTAGAATTCACTGACTGACCAATGCCCAGGCAACACAGAATGCTGTGCTAAATTTGCTATATACCCTATGTTCGCCAGGTACGCGATGTGCGATATGACCACTGGCCACATCGAAAGCTACGTATAGTATGTTTTCAGTTTTCTTTTATGATACCAAAGTAGTGTGATAGTGATGAGCATGAATTATTTTTATTATCATTGTGCATAAATAAACGTAAAGGGAATTGTTCTACGATATTAACATAAGGAGGAATGATTTTGATGAATTTTATCATCTCATAGCCCAGTTGCGATAGATAAAGATAATGTTGACTGCACTTTAATCATAAAGACAAATTACAGACCCGCTGACTGATGGAAAATTTACACTAATTTTGCTGACTACAGAATCGCTGTACCATATGAACTTTATGGATCTGCATCATCGAAGGACCATTCACAGATCAGATCGTAAGACAACACGCGAATAATACAAATACAAACAATTAAAATAAGCAATAATAACGAACACACTAAACGCAATATGAATGAATACAATTAACACAAAATTCAATCTACATTTAAGTTTTACTCCATTTTTTACTGACACTGGCAAATAAAAAATTTCTACTCTTATTATTTTCAGGGATATCTAAAGACATATTTCCATTAAAAAATGCAGCGACAGGTAAGATAAAAACAAATTTAAACAGTACTTTCGAATGTGCCCAGAGAAGTTTAAATAACTCTTAGTCATCAAATATATGTGATGTGGCTTACATAGCGAACGTACCGAACATAACGTTCTAGTATCTATTTGGTCAAATATATTAATAATACTGAGAGCTGTTTTTTTTATTTGTTGCGATAATAGCGCTCTGTGTGGCCTCGGCATAAGCCATTGTTTCCTTAGAACTTTGCATAAATTCGATATTTTACAAAATACTTTTGTTTATTTTGTTTTTTGTTATAAACATTTCCAATATATGTGATTTGGTAATTAATGGTAATTTAAAATTGTAAATTACAGTTAAATTACGGTAATTAATTTTGTAATTTACAACTAACATCACTGACTCTACACCATACATATATTTGTTACATTGCAAAGTCTGACAGCAACAATAAATATTAAATATACCAAAATGTTTTGAAAAATTTAAAAATGATTGATCTGCAAGAAATTAATAGTTTAAGTTATAGAATAAATTCATCGCCTAATGTAATAAACATATTTTATGTACTATATATCTATTATTTATGGTATCAATATTAAGCTGACAGATCAATTCTATAACCTAGTGCTGTGAGATGCAGAAATTTCAGTGTTTTCTTTACTATTCACATTATAGTGCTGCCATCTGTTTTCAGTGGCGACTCCATATGTAGTACTGGTACCTCGACTACTCAGCTTTGTTGTCATTTGACATTTTATACCAACGCTAATTTACAATAGCGGCCCTTCGAAAGTTGCTCGCTTTGTCTTTGAAAAAAAAATAAAAAATACACTACGACCGTGGTATTTTTCGATCAGGATGATATTGAACTGATAATAATTTTAGTTAATGATGAAGAAGAAAGTGACGAAGGGTAGCTTAATCCCCTTTCATAATAATAAAAATATTAATTTATATTTCTGTTTTTAATAGGTATAAATTTCTATTGCAGTAGGTACTGGAGTATTCGAGTATGTATTATGTATTTTAATCAGGGCATGTAACCGGTTAAAAAAACCGGTAACCGATATTTTGAACGAAAATTGCGAACTTTAACCGTAATTTTAACCGATATTTTTCAGGCCGAAAATACCGGTAACCGTTAACCATAAAAAATAAACCGGTTTTAGCGAACATTAACCTTTATTTTAATATCATTTAGGGAGAAAAAGTTTTAATATTTTTTTTATATCTGTTTTCTATTTGTATTTGAACATGAGTCATGACAGTTTTTACAATTAACATTTTATTGGAGTCATAAATGTAGGTAGTCTCTTTGGCCGTTAAGGTTACTTAAAAAGTCCCAAATAAATACAGCCTTTGTCAACACAGGCAAGTTTAAAATTGAAAAGTGACCTGCGTTTTTCTGAAGATATTATGGGAATTTTTGTGAATATTCATTACATTGCTTTTTTTTAATTGTTATATTTTTCTCAGATGGTAATTTTTGATTATTTTTTTTAATTAATTATTCTGTAATTTTTTTAATCAAAGTTCTATAATTAATTTTAATTATTTTTTAACCGATATTTTAACCGGTTTCCAATTTTCAAAAACCGGTTTTCGAACTAAAACCGTTATTATTATAAATTCTCTATAAGGGTTAACCGTTAACCAGTATTTTTATCGGTTACATGCCCTGATTTTATTGAAATATGAAAGGCAATTATCAACATTATATTATTTTCTAATAATAGTTGTATACCATGTAAACCTAGTAAGTAATTCCTTGATGTCATTACATACTTACGAGCAATGATGATTGATGACGTCCCTTCTCTGCCTAATTTTTATCACTTATTTTTGAATAGGTATGTGTTAGTTCGTAAATGTAAATATCAAACTAAACCGGTTTTCTATAATACTGACAACAAAATTTCAAACATTTTTCTGAATACGACTTGGCTAATCCTGTTTTGTGAACCTGGCTACATAAAACACTCGCAAAGGAATAGTACTACCGACAGACTTTAAACCTGATATTGTTACCCTAAGCTGCGTGGGACGTTTCAGTCGCCTAGATAGGAGCGTAGGTTACTCAGTACAATTTTCCATTACATATTAGTAGAACCTATATGCAAGTAAATAGAAATTCAAAGAACAGAAAAATCACCCTATGCGATTCTACTTTTCTACCTGTGTTTATAGATTATCCTTTTCGTCTCAAACATCAAAAGTTGCTGTTCTACTATATCTTTCCGAGCACTATAATTGTGAACATATACAAGATTTCGTTTGAACTTACAAAATCAATATGAGTTTTTGATTTTATTTAATTACAGGTCTACACCATAAAAACATGCATTTATTTATTTCTTAATTATAGGTAATACTTCTTTAAATTTTTATTGCAATTTCGTGCTATTAGCAACAATTAAATTTAGAATATTAAAAAACTAATATAAATATATTACAAGAAAGTTACATAATTATATTAATAACTTAGTAGGTACTTAATTTGTTCGACAATACTACAGAAATAAAAACACTGAAAGGGACTAAATATCTAAATTTGAAATCTGAAATGAAATACCAAACACCTTAAAACTGAAAGAACTTGTTGGTTTTTTTATTAACCAGTTTTAATTAAAATTTAAATTTATTAAAAAATATATATTTAGTAATAATATAAAATATACAAGAGACATGTTGAATATAAATAAAACATCTTTAAATTTGGTGGTAGTTTAGAGTAGTGTTTGTCAACAAACTACAAACCATTTAGCAACGATATTATTAATTTTGTCCGAGAATCGAACCGCAATGACATATTCATGTAGTTGGTGGGTAACTGTCCGATTCCCATACATTATATAAATAAATATGTGTGAATCTTATGTTCATTACACGTAATATTCAAAGAAATACACCACTAAACCATATTTTTTCTTTGTCAACTGTAGATAATTTTGTTATATACAGATGTGCTATCATCCTGGCGATCATGAACGACCTTTGGAATTTTACTCCTTTCTTATTAATGATGAACGACATATGTCATAATTTATAATTCGGACTAATAAATCTAACTTTTTATACGACATATTTAATAGGATAAAATAGTAGAATCAAGAAAACTTGATTTTAGTGCATCGTGGTCGTTTCAAATAATTAAAAAAAGTTAGTGTAAAGGACGGTATTTAGTTTAAGAAAACTTAATTTTATATTTGTGATGGTATTTTTCTAATAATCGTTATTTACATTTACTAAGTAACGTGTAAGAAAAATTATACATTTTTTTAACAATATCTACAACATCTTTCTCGCTGCATTTCTATAGCATTCAGTAAATGTACAATATGTTATAACCAATGCAAATTTTCAACTGTAACCTGATGAAGCTAAACAAACAAAATCGATCGTCCAGACTTTTTAAATAGTCGTATGTTTTACAAATCAATTTTCTTAAATATATAACATACACACTATATTAGAGAGGTTCATCAACAAGACTTAATCAAAATGCACGTGAACTCTCAGTACATTTTTAAAACCCTGTTGACACAGTTGTTTTAAATAAATTGTATGAGTATAGAATAACTAATAGTTCAAAGGTAAGAGAATTCATTGTAATATTGTCAGGGCCTCGACTTACGTATAAGAAAATTAAATACCTGCTTAGGGCCCCCGGTAAATAAGATCCTTCGGAAATTTACATCAAAGAGTTTTCTACAGATTTTTGTTAGATTTTTTAAACATATAATTCGTAAGTTTGTAATGTAATCGCATGCAAATAACCATTAATATATATCGTAATAAATAAAACCATTATTATAAAAAAAATATCTTTGAAAAATCTTTGGTTGATTCAAATTTCCCGCACCAATAGACCAATACAACGCCAAACGCCGCAGTATAGCGTCATCATTCAGTTGGGACAAAGCATCTTTGTCGATAGAGAAAACGTGTCTGATTCTCTAAGCTGAGATCGCAGTGCAAGTGCGTAGTGAGTAGAGTGGAGGTTAGAGGCTGGAGGTTTATGGGTAGCGGTTGGACATAGTGCGGCCGCATTGCGCTATGAAATAACCTTGGCTCCAGTATAGAACGAACTGTCAAATACCGAAGAGATTAAAATGTCTAAATTAAAAAAAATGTTTCTATTGACTGATACTCCATATCTCAGGTATAATTTGATGAATATACGCAATTGGGTACATAAGTACAATCTAGAAAGAGATTATGACGGGGAATTTATACGCGTAAATAAAGAGGCGAAAGTACCCTGAAAAATTTTTCAATTATACAAAGATGAGTATTAACTCGTTCGACTATTTATCGAATAAAATTAAAGAAAAATTGGAGCGAACATCGACAAATTTCAAAAAAGCAATATCAGCCGAACAACGCTTGGTTATCACAATAAAATAAGTAATTAAATATGAATGTTTTCTAATTTTTATATATTAGTATTAATATACATTAAAAAAAAAAAAAAATGACAAACACAAAACAGTAAAAATACCTTCCTAGTATACAGATGTCTCAATAAGCTTGCTCACTATTGGTAACTTTTTTATTTGAAGAGATACGAGGTTGATTAAATGAGCAAAATTGTGCTATATTATAATAGAAGATTTGTCATATCGACAAAAATAAAATTGTATCATCGTTTTCAAACAACGAAACAATTGTTTATTTCAAGTATCCTACAAATTCAAGTATTTTTATAATTGTTTATTAGGTAAACGTACCAACTATCAGACACGTATTAGATATCGGACACCTGTGTATATCAAATGTCAAAACTGGTCACTTAGATGTTAGATTGAAATATTTTTCAGCTCCGAAATGTAGAAGAATTTTTTTTTAATTAATTCTTGCAAATGTGATATGTTTTGTTATTTAAATATTCAACTACTCATATGAATGTAATGTAGGACAAAAAAATAACATTATAATAACCAGTAACCATGTTGAGCATATCAATAGCTACAGAAAACATTGCTCTTCAGAATGGGAATCCAGACCCAGTATTTATACTTTATGGCGTATTACTAAATTTATTCTTCTCAAAAAGAAAATAGTGACTTTACAGAAAAATTCTGATGTTTTATTAATAGGTTAAATATACTACGAAGACTGAATATTTCTTGTTTCGCAAAACACAAAATAAGAGAATGAGATGTATAAACTGTTCAGAAAACATTTATTATTAATTTAAAAAATGTAAATCCCATAGCTCACAGTCTGGTTGGAAAATTATGTATGTTATGTTCAAACCTAGATCAACAATTAGAAAGAAGAGTCTGATCAAAGATCCTTATTCAGTGAGTATTGACATGCCTATATTTAACTATCAAAGAATTTAAGGGAGATTTCTTATCAAGTGTACTACTAACCCAAAAGTTACTTCTATTCTTAACTTCGCTGGAGAAGAAAAACACATTAATTAATTTGATATTCTCATTACATTCGTTTTTGGGGGATTGCGCTGAAAATTTGTAAGAGATTCAAATTGTGGAAATGCTGAACTTTTAAAGGATAGTTTGACTAACATTCAGTGAAATTAAAAAATATCTCGAACTGAATCTGATTATGATATAAATGAAATTACAAAATTTGTCTGGCATTAATAAAAAATGCAAGATTTTGTAAAATTTTAAAATTATAATAAATATTGTAGTACAGAGTTATCAATTGAAATGAGGAATTTTTACTGCGAGAAGGATATGATTGGGATTTCTCGCCGTGTTCCATAGGAACAATTCCAAATAACAAAATTCGATAAATATATTAATAAAATATTCCTTACACCATCGTTAGAAGAGCTTAGAGCAGGTAAAGACTTTCTATACCAAATGGGATCATTTTTTGTATACATAGGGTCAGCTACATATGTAAAGAATGTGAGATCCAAAATTCAGTCCCAGACACAACCCCAGACCTCCTTGCCTCTAGACAACTTATACCTGAGAGCATGGGTTGTTAGATCAACTTTGCTCAAGGAGTTGAATTAATAGACACTCCTATATAGTAATTCTGATCTAATAGAAAATGAAAATCAACTTGTTAATTTAAGAGAATGATCATATCTACTCAGGACATCCATATCATAGATTTAAAATGTTAGAAAATATAGGTGGAACACTACTTACTGGCAACATTTTCACATATTACGTCAAGTACCATTTACGTGGCCGAATATCATCTGATGGCAAAGATTTTAATCTGTTATTTCAATAGATATTTTTGTGGATACAGATCTGTCTCTAACAAAGTCTTAATTAAAATTAAAATATATGAAAAACATGAATGTGCTATGAATATCCAAATTAAAACTGCTTCATAAAAAACTTAAAAGTCTTAACATAATTCAGGAGATTTTATATTGAGTAATACTTTATTCTTTTTCGATATTTAGTATCTGTAAACGTAACAGAACAATGCTCAAAACTCGTTCTATTAAATGAACAAGATAAACACTGTGATATGGAAATGGAAGATCAAGTTGTCTTTAACATTTTCAATCTAAATTAGTTCAGAAGCATTCTCCTGTGTATTAATATTCTTTTGAACATTTAAAAATAGATATATACGAAAGGATATCCAAGCTTTACGGTTTTATCATAGAGAAGTGTAAAACACAGATCCCTATATGCATTTTGTACTACTTATCACATTTTCACATATTCAAAATAGCTATTGCTAAGAATTGAATTACAGACTACGACATTTTTCTGAATTTTATCACTACCACCACAACGTGAGCCAAAAGAATAACACAATAAATAATATTAATAACCATATAATAACATATAACACATTAAATACTTTCAATAACATTACAAATATATTTCATTCATGGTAATACACCAACTGTCTGTCTCATCATCGTCAACTCTATTACTGTTTTTGCATTATGGGCATCTAAGCCAAGTCTAGTGGTTGCTATATGAATTATGAATGATATTTGATATCATGATTATTTTTGATAACAATCAAAAATTTTAATTTTGTTTGACTTTCCATGAGATACCTGTAAACCGTCAATAGCACATTCGTTTCTGAATAAATTTAAAATATATATATTCACGACATAAGCTGTAATAAAACAGCTGTATTAAACATGTTTGGTCGCAATCAATTCTTATTTACATATTTTATACAACAAACGCCCACCGATTTTTTTTTGTTTAGGACGATTTATTTCACACATGGGCTTAGGGGTGCCAACGGTATTTAGCTCGGTCATAAAAATTGTACATACACGAGTGTACGACAGTGAAGCAGATATTATGGTTACTAGCATTGGTACAGCGAGGCCACTATACCCGTGGCCGAGTATATAGCATATCAAGTAAATAATATATTTGTTACTATTGTTATTCATTTAATAAAATTTTCCTTACAACAACAAGAAAACAAATATTTAGTCTATTTGTAAATATCGATTGACCACCATAAAAAATATATAAATAAATTTAAATTGTCGATTGTATTTCATATTTTTACTGTTTTTATATTCTAGTTATTTTTACCTGAAGATACCGCTACACACCATTTTCATAAATAAACATCTAATGTTTATAAAAACCGACGTTTTAGTAACACAAAGATTCCTAAGGCCGCTTAATCCTCATCCTACAATAACTTCAGGATCCGAATTATAACCTCATAGAAAAAAAACCTGTATAATCACAAATTACGTACAGAAATCTAAATACATCATCCAATATAAATGTAAACTAAGGTAATATCAACTTAGAAAAACTGAAAATGGTAATATTTTTATGTTTCTAATCATCGATATCACAATTTCAATTAATGACATTAAAAAATGAGATATTCAATGTTGTTAAATGTTTCAAACCACAAACACATGAAATCAGCACAACTGAACTGAACAAAATAAAAAGTAGAATACCTTGGAAACAATTCACAAGACAGAAGGAAGTAAATAACGAACCACTTGAAATCCAAAAAGGTAAGACAAAAATAATATTAATCTCAATCGATATAATTAGAAATTATACGAAAGTTGCAAAGACTTCTCCAAAACTAAAAGATGATTGTAGAATTGAATGACAAAAAAATCAAATATATAAGCTAGACAAAACATGAAATACTTAATCGTACTATGATAGATTTCTAAATGTCATATCTTATACTGTAATTCATGTTCAATACAAGAATTTATTGTAGTGCTTATGTAAAAACATTCAAAAACAAGAATAATAATAAATATTAAATTTTGATACATGTCGTAGATACCCAGTATTTCTATATCGAGTGTTCATTCTTCCTTAATTTTATTTTATTCATGGACTTATTTCATTAGATATAGTGAAAAAATATTACACGCTTAACAATAACAATAAGCAGACTATCATTACTAAAATATATAGTCAAGAGTAGATTTATAAACTTAGAACACAATATTAAAACTGAAAAAAAAAATTGAAATACCCTCATAGGTTTCTATAAAATAGGGAAATATTTTCTCATTCCTACTTTATTGTAGTTCCAATGAGAAATATTATTTTTGAATATCGATGGCATACAAGATACAAAGGCAATAATAATAATAATAAATTAAATAAAAAATAATTATTGTTAATAAAAAACGTTGATATAAAGCAAAGGTCGTCTAAAGGTGAACCAAAACTGGAGGAACCAGTGATGTGATAAAAATTGAAAAAGTTAAATTTTATAGAACAAGAACATCTTAAACTGCGATTAAGAATACATTTTATTTAAACAGTTCAAAATGAAATACGAAAATTGTAATGAATACAGGAAATACAATATTACCAATGTAATTCAAAAAATAACAAATTCAATATAATAGTACAGTTAATAGGAAGAATTGATAATTATTTATTTATTACGAAATTTTAAACCAACCCTAGATTACGAAAATATAAAAGTGTCAGTAACAAAATTATCTTTGAATTATGAAATAATAGTTATATAAAGAAAGTCAAAATCAAAACAAAACTGTTATTTAAATTTTCCAGGAAATACCAAATATAATACTCCACATAGGATACTAAGGATTCGATTCAAATTAGAAAACTTAATTTTGAGGTTTCAATTTCATTTTAATTGTACGTACGAGATTATTTGTTAATATTTTCAGGTTTCATTAGAAGGAATTAAAGTATTTAAATACGTATTGCTTTTTCCTTTTTTTTTAAACAATATTTTGTTAAACTCATATTTCTATATCTCTGAAAGATTTGTTTAATTATATTATAATAGCTATAGTCACAAGAGAACAACAACAATACTAACACAATTAATGAAGAAACAACAAGTTAGACAGAAATTTTTATCGAAATTAATTAACCTAACCTAACAAATGACATCTAGTTTTCAACGGAATAACCTAAATTAGTTATCTATGTAACAATTGTGTGTTTTTAGTCGAGTTACACACGTGTTGCATGCAGCATTTTTCCTACAACCTAAAAATAAATTGAAATTAATTTTAAAAGGACATAAAAAAAAAAAAATGGAAACTGTGTAATGAATTCTGGGTCAGGTACTGTTACCATAGCAACGAGTTACAATATTTAAAATTAGCATATAAACATATCTCAAACAACCTACTAGACATTAATTAAATGTGTGCCTTGCGACGCTTATTTACTTTACACGCACTTATGCTTCAATGGTAATTTTCAAACTGTAGTTTGTAAAGTAAGTACTTTACGCCCGATTGTAGGAAAAATTAATTTTGTGTCTTGTAACAAAGATTTCTTAGATGCTAGTTGTAATAGAAGAATTTCAAATAAGATAAGTCATTTAAAATTATGCAATAAACACAATATTAACAACCAATGTTTATTGTTTACGATAATAAACAACATAATGACAAATATGTATATTGTAAATAAAACTCATAAAGACAAGTAAGCATCAATTATTTTTTCAAGTTTAAAAAATAAATACCAAATTGAAAACAAATTTCACATTTTTCCCGTTATATAAGAAAAGTTGAATAAAACAAAATATATGTTAAAAACATTAGTTAGCAATTTAACAGTTTTGTTTTGTATGCGTAGTCATCATACGCAACACATTTTACAAAACATGGAATTTTAATTCTAAATTATACACCACATTTTAAGATTTGTTTTAATAATTACATGGTGATAGCTAGCAATAAAAGCACAGTAGGCATAAATATGGGTACTGAAAATGGTAGAATTTCAAACGACAGGAGGAAGGCCAAGCTATACCTCCACAACTGAAAGTGAACGATAGTGGCACCAATAGCCAAGTGGACAATACAACACCTCACGTAAAGAACTTTGTTAGAGCTTTGGCGAGTAATGTGGAGCAAGTAGATTTATGATTATATATTAGATTTGTATTTCTCTATAGCAATGTAATCTTATATGTGTAGTGCCCTTTGCTTGCTTCATAAAGAAAGTAGTAGGTGTTGTTCAATAAAATGTTTTACGATATGTTTTTAGTTGCTATGTATTATTGAGTTGTCAGATTTCGACTAGAATAAACAGCAATATTTGTGTTCGTTAAATTTATATTTATTTTTATATATATTTTCGATTATACAATATTATTAACTAATATTTTTACATTTTACATTGGTGACCCCGAACTGAATCTTCGCACCTTCGTTTTCGTCATGGAAGATGTACACCATGACTCTCTACCACTTCATCCTTCGGAAGCCGAATCTGTTCAACTTTCGACCCTCTCCACTTCTTTTAAGATTCCTGAATTTTGGCCGGCCGATCCAGAGCTTTGGTTTTCTCAAGTTGAAGCTATTTTCGCTTCCCAGAGGATCACTTCAGAGAGAAGCAAATTCGTAAGACTAATTAGTGCCTTAGGCCCACAGTTTGCCGCTGAGGTAAGAGACTTAATCATTGCACCTCCAGTGGAACAACCGTACTCTGTAATTAAAAAGGCACTGATTCAACGATTAAGTATTTCTGAAAAAGAAAAGCTACAACAACTATTAACATCTTCTATTATTGACGACAAAAAGCCTTCACAAGTCCTACGATACATGCGTCAGTTGGTCTCAGGGAAGCTACTTGACGAAACTATCCTCGAAGAACTGTTCATGCAAAAATTACCATTATCAACTCAATCCATTATTTCTTCTTTGTTGCACTGTTCCCTTGAAGAGAAGGCAGAAGTCGCAGACAAAATCGCGAGCATTTCCCAACCTTCAATAGCATCGATCTCGCAGGAAACAATTTCTATCAAAAAACTATCAGAAGATGTCAAGAAGTTGCAGTCACAACTAGAACTTCTGACCACGGAATCACCTTCTCTCTGTTGGTACCACAAGAAATTCGGAAGCAACGCCAAGAAATGCACACCACCCTGCAACATGGAAGATTCTTTCAAAAAGAAAAAGGTTCTTCTCAACGAAACTGCTATAAAAATTTCAACTAATACAAAATTAATACCTTGTATTTCCAGTTGTCATCATCTTAATGTATCTGCAACACTATTTTATTTGACGGACAGAACGTCTGGGCAACGTTTCCTGGTGGACAGCGGTGCTCAGGTTAGTGTCATTAAGGTTGCATTTAACGAATCTAAACTGAAATTGTTACCTATTTCTTTACAAGCTGCCAATAAGTCATCTATTGACACATACGGTTTCAAAACTTTGACATTAGATTTCGGTCTTTCAAAACCTTTTACATGGAAATTTGTCATTGCAAATGTTCAATGCTCAATAATCGGAGCAGATTTTTTGACACATTTCAAATTAACTGTCAATATGTCAAAGAAACAAGTTTTAGAATCGGATCAATACACAAACAAAATACACTTCATAAAAAAAACCCAAACTCCTATTTCACCACAATCTTACTCAGAATTACTCTCACATTATCCTTCTCTATTAACAAATAAATTATATTCAAAATGTCAAATCAAACATAAAGTAAAACACTGTATAACTACTACCAGTTCCCCAACTTTTGCAAAACCACGCCGTCTAGCTCCTGAAAAATTGATGGAAGTCAAAAAAGAATTTAATAATATGCTAGAGATGGGTATAATAAGACCTTCTTCTAGTTGCTGGGCTTCACCCTTACACTTAGTTCGAAAAAAATCGGGAGAACTACGACCCTGCGGAGATTATAGAGCTCTCAATTCACAAACGATTCCGGACAGATACCCACTTCCTCATTTACAAGATTTTACGGCAAACTTACAAAATTCAAAAATTTACTCTAAAATAGATTTAGTAAAGGCGTATAATCAAATACCAATGGATGAAGAATCAATAGCCAAAACAGCAATTACAACTCCATTCGGTCTTTTTGAATACATAGTTATGCCGTTCGGTTTAAGAAACAGCGCTCAAACTTTTCAACGTTTCATTGACATCGTCACGAGAGGTTTAGACTTTTGTTTCGCTTATATAGACGACATACTCATTGCTAGCAATTCTCCGGAACGTCACTATGAACACCTAAAAATTATTTTTGACAGATTACAAAAATTTGGTATTTTCATCAACAAAGATAAATGTCAATTCGGTCAAAATCAAATATTATTTCTAGGACATAACATTTCTCCTTCCGGAATCAAACCTGTACATGAAAAAGTAGATAGTATTTATAAATTTCCAATGCCAAAGACACAAAAACAACTACGAGAATTTCTTGGTTTAGTAAATTTTTATCATCGCTTCATCAAAAACTGCGCTACTATTTTACATCCAATCAACAAACTATTAGATAACAAAAAAAATAGTTCTAAAGAAATAATTTGGACTAAGGAAGCTACTAGAGCCTTTAATATGATTAAAACTAAACTAACACATGAAACAAATCTTTCTTTTCCAATACACGGTGCAAAAATTAATATTATGGTTGACGCATCAGACATCGGAATCGGTGCTGTTCTTCAACAATTCGTCAATAATCAATGGGAACCACTCTCTTTCTTTTCGCGAACTTTTAACTCGACTGAAAAACGTTACAGCACATTTAGTAGGGAACTTTTGGCTATATTTTCAGCGATAAAAAAATTCAGATATTTCCTTGAAGGTAAAGAATTTTTTGTTTTAACTGATCATAAACCTCTAACTTTCATTACAAAAATAGCCAGCAATAATACTTATTCACCTCGCGAAATGCGGCAATTAGATTACATTTTTCAGTTCACAAATGACATACGTCACATCTCTGGCAAAAATAATCCAGTTGCGGATGCCCTTTCTCGCATTTCCATAAACATCCTATATTCAAATAGTCAAATAGACTATAATCAGATTGCAAAAATGCAACAATATGATCAGGAATTACAAGAGTTACTCGAAAACAAAAATACAAATTTAATATTTAAACAAATATCTCTACCTAAAACAGATGTTAAATTATGGTGTGATATTTCAACAAACACTTACAGACCATACATACCAAAACAATTCCAAAATCTTATATTCAAACATTTTCATTCATTCTCACATCCGGGAATTAAATCAACAATTAAATTAATTACTTCAAAATTCATTTGGAAAAATATGAAAAGATATTTAACTGACAAAACAAAACAGTGTTTACAATGCCAAAAAGCTAAAATAGTTAAACACACCAAATCACCTATTTTTCAATTCACAACTCCAACTTCACGTTTCAGTTCAATTCATATCGACTTAGTCAAGTTACCAAATTCACAAGGTTTTTCTTACCTTCTTACTTGCATCGACCGTTTCACCAGATGGCCTGAAGCAATACCTTTAAAAGATTGTTCTGCACAATCAGTTGCAACAGCTCTACTTGATGGTTGGATATCACGGTTTGGTGTACCAGCAACAATTACATCTGATAGAGGCCAACAATTTAATTCCTCTCTTTTTCAAAAACTACTAAAACTTTTAGGAACACATCATATACAAACAACAGCTTATCACCCTCAATCAAATGGCATTATTGAACGTTTTCACAGACAATTAAAAACTTCCTTAAAAACCTTTCAAAATCCTTCACAATGGATCAGTTTCCTTCCGTTGGTCCTTCTTGGAATACGATCCTCCGTAAAAAATGATATAAATTGTAGTTCTGCAGAACTCGTGTACGGCACGAACCTTAAATTTCCTGGAGAATTAATTCCCACAACTAAACATAACATATTAAATAAAGCAGAAGCAAATCAATATTTAACACTATTAAAAAACACAATCAATAAATTTACTCCAATCACTACAAGACTATCAACAAAAACATCACACAACATCCATCCAGATTTATTCAAAACTTCCCATATTTTAATTAGAAATGACACTATTGGTCCCATTCTTAAACCAGCATATAATGGACCTTTCAAAGTTGTCAAAAGATATGATAAATTTTTTAAAATTCTTATAGATGACAAGATAGAAACAGTGTCAATAGATAGACTTAAACCAGCTTATATCAATCATTTTGATTAACACAGTTCAGCAACCTCAATGACACAACTGTCATTCCGTTATATTGTTAATTTTTTGATTTTTTACAACCTACTACTTCCTTTCTTGGGGAGGGCTTGTGTAGTGCCCTTTGCTTGCTTCATAAAGAAAGTAGTAGGTGTTGTTCAATAAAATGTTTTACGATATGTTTTTAGTTGCTATGTATTATTGAGTTGTCAGATTTCGACTAGAATAAACAGCAATATTTGTGTTCGTTAAATTTATATTTATTTTTATATATATTTTCGATTATACAATATTATTAACTAATATTTTTACATATGTGTAGAAACTGTAAGCTGTATAACTTCGACCCATAAAATGAATATATGCATATTCTCATATTCTGTAAGTCTATTCTATAACCAACCTCTCTACAGCAACGACTTTGAAGAGTAATCAACTTCACATATATTGTGTTCTTCAAATTGTCAGCAAATTATAATACTTTCTGAACAACTTGGCACTATTAAACGTCTAATGAAGAATATTTCGGAAATGTGTCGTCTTATAAATTAGAAGAACAGAAGAAAGAAAATTGTTAATAATTTCATGAAAAATGATTACCCATTGTCAGCAGTTAAGCGATGTAAAAAATCAAGAAGTGCTACAGACAATGCTGACGACAAAAACAAGACGTATACTTCACTTCCATAGGTCGGAAATGTCAGAAAAGAGGTAGAATCCTGAGCAAGAAGAACATGAAAATATCGTTTTCTCCATATGAAAAAACAAGACATGTTGACACAAATTAAATGTCATCCCTCTTCAGTCTTCAGCAGAGCAGTTATTTAACGTGAGGAAACATGAGATTCCTCCTACAAGTACTCTCGAGAGTATCAAGTAGAAGTACTTTGTGTTCTGAAAAGGATCTCAAGACTAACAAGTGAAGCCAATAAAACAATCCCTTCATTTGATAAAGACGACGAATGTCAATCTAAATTTTCGGATTCACAGCAGCAACTTAATCCAAGGCAGCATGGGGCGAACAACGAGCCACTGGACCATTCCGGTCGAAAGAATCGAACAATGTAGTAGATTCTTCAGGTGTGATTGAAAAAACATAATGTCAGTATAATTATGTGTTTGAATTTACTGATAACAACCGAAAATACGAGAGATCTTTCATATATTACGTAAAACTTTACGATGATATATGCAGGGGCGGACCGTGAACTTTGGGGGCCCTGGGCTTATACTGTTTGGGGGCCCCACCTTAAGTTTTTTTAATAAAAAAATATGTAAGGCAACGGGCGTTTTATATTCTAAATTAACATTAACAAAAAACAAAAAATCTGATGTGTCCAACACAATACCTCCCGCTACTGTAGTAATTTATTCTATATGTTTTTCAATACATTTAATATGAAGTTTTAAAATTAGTGTGTTATTGCAGTTAAGAGAATATTTTTAATTCATTTCATACCTAAAATTTCCTTCTTAAAATTTGTATGACCAATATGACAGCTATTTTTGACATTACTAAAACCGAAACCGAACTTACTTTGATTCATGCATGCAAATACATTCCTAATACATTTATTCCATCTTTTTAAATTTTACAATAAAATTACTTCATTTTTACTTATTTATCTTTTACACTTACTTACATCAAATTTGACATCACATGTCAAATTTTGTGAACATATGAATAACTCATCTGTTTTATCGAAATTCCTCAGCCTAAACGATATTTAAATTATTATAATTTATATTTTTTTTTTATCTAGCTAGAAGTTATGTATAAACGTAATTATGCAGATCAGTAGAAAATTAAAAAATCTTTATATTTAATAATAACGTAATTTGTGAAAAAATGGTTTTTGAGGTATTTTTTAGGAAAAACGGTTTAAAGTTTCAAGTAAAGTACTACTTCCGTTTAACCATTGTAGTCAAAATCTAATCACTTCATCATATCTGAATATAAGTCTTAAATACCAAATATTATATTTTTACATGTCTCGTATTGGAGTTATCGTGGACGAAAAATCGTCACAGACACACACACGCGCACACACACACACGGACATACAGACATCACGTTAAAAATAGTAAAATCGTATTGTAGGGACCCCAATTCGTGCTCATATGTTGAAAACTCATACTCGAGAAATCTGACCAAAAACAATACCTCCCTTATCTATATATTGATAGGCGGGAGGTAAAAAGAACATTTATTCTTATAAATAATAATAATTTAATTACATATATGGGCAAATTCATAAAAATGATAGAACTAATCCTCAATTTTTGATTAGACAATTCTATTTTATTCAGGTATTTAAAATTTAATATTCACTGTTATACAAAAAGATAGATACTAGGATTAGATTAAAAAGAAAGTGACTTCGAAATTTATTTAAGCATCCATGCAGAGAATGCTAATGTTTGTGGGGTTATTCTGATTGTCCGAAGAAGGGGGCCCCTTGTATCGCGGGGCCCTGGGCTGCAGCCCATAAAGCCCATGCCTAAATCCGCCCCTGGATATATGATATTCAAGTAAGAACGATTTACTTTACCAGTACAAAGAAGATCGAGCAACCGATCAATAGATACTAATGCAGAGTTTAAGATAATACAAATTAGTGCACTGAAACTTTAAAACATGGAATACTCCAAATTTTCAGGTTAGGTATATCAGATGTATTGGCGTGGATCTACAAACCTCGATTAGACACATATAGGTGATTTGGCACCCAATGATTTATTTTGGTTTCCTTATGTGATGAATAAATTATATCAAAAATATTCCAAGGCAGAAGAAGCGGTTGACGTGTTTTAAATGCACGTTTCTGTGATACCGCAATTGGAATGAAAAAAGTGTCATGAAAATTGGTTCAAAATTACGAAAAGAAAGAACGCGAAGAAGTTGAACTATTGAAATTTTAGATCATAATTACACTGGTTTACCTTACCTAACTACTGTTGAAATTTTCAACAGAAGACAGTAAAGGTATAATTGTTTCATTATGTTAAATCAGAGATGTTTATGTACTCATTCAAAAAAAAATTCAAGATATTTTTTTTAATGACAATTTTAATATAGATATTAAATGTCATAAATAAGATTTTTTTACAGTTTACAGAAAATTGGAGTGTTACTTCGAATACCTTGTAATACTTCACCGTCAGACCAACACTCATACTTGAACTATTTTTACCACAATACAAGGGCAGTTTTTACTTGGAATTGACATTTGTCTTTATGACAGATATTTTTTTTTTGTTTTGAAGATCTTCGGTGATTGAAGTTATGGAAACAACTGTAATGTGATTTTTTAATGAAAATACAAATCACGCCTACTATTAAATAGCTTTAATAAAGAAGTTAATAATAGAGTTCGGTACATATGCACAATGTTAAATAAAATAATAAAAGTTATCCTCATCATTTAGTTATTTTAAATTCAAAGGTCCATTAAGTTCCCGCAAGGGATGTAGTCACAGTGGTTATGTAAAGTTGACAAGTCGTATGTCAAAAAAAAAATCGCGTTATAATCTTTTACAATTATCGAAGAGGATTATCTCAACTACAATATTTTTCGAAGATACGAGTAACTTCTTTTTTTGGGAGTGAAGAAAACATCAATTGTCAATTTTCAGCTGGTATAGTGAATTTCAACGAAGACGCATGAGTCTCAACGACGAGAAAAGAACAGATCCTCAAAGTTCTGCAGTCTTCCAAAAAAACATCGATGGTATGCGTCAGCTGATCAATAAAGATCGACATGGAACATATCGTGAGATGGACGCATTTCAAAGACTTCAATTCAAAAGAACCTACACGATGATTGTGATGTAAGAAAGTAAATTTTCTGATGTACCCCCATATTTCGACTAAAGATCCTATAGGATGACTGTGTTGTAAGAAAGTAAATTTTTTTATGTACCCGCATGTTTCGACTAAAGATTAAAATACTCGTGTTAATTAGTGCCGAATATCTTTGAGCCATTTAAAAAAATCGTAATTTATAATGTTGACACTGAGGTACGTTAATAACTCTTTCAAAATGAAGAACATCCAGAAACATAGTACTACGTGTCGTTTCAGTCGTTTGTGATGTTTCTTCTGAAGAAATAATGCATTACTATCTTACATTTTGTTTATTCATTATATGAAATTTTTCAGTAGCGAATAAGTCTTTTTATTTTTGTATGTGTATAGATAGATAGCTGCAAATCGAATGATTTTGAATACGAAATATAGTTGTAAGGGTGGAAGAGGATATTGTTAACACAGTCGCAGTTTGTATGTACATGTTAATAAAGAAAATATTTGCTCAAATACAAGTCTGCTGATCACATGGAACCAACCTCGAAAAGAATAAGATAAAAATATCAGAAATGTATCAGAATAGGAAATGTTTCGCATAACTATTAAAATAATATAGATATGAACAAATTAGTTAGACATGTGCATCTGTCTGATACAAGCTTTAGTCTTTCTTATTATGGCCTACAAATTCTCAACAGGATTCCCATCAGAATAAAAATTTAATGCCACATAAAGTAATTCAAATATGGGTTTGATAATTCCTAATATTAATTACATGTAAAAATGTTTATTAACGCGAGGGAAAGGCAATAAAAATAATAATTAATATGAATATTGTTAAATAATAAATGTACCCGTTACTCACATTGATTTGCACAAGAGGTAGATTCCCGGTGCTGTAACCAGTAATCGGGTAACCTAGTTCCTTTCTGGGTGCTTCTCTGCTTTAACATTAACCATAAGACTTTTCTGTTAAACATTAAATTATGTAACATATTCAATTTAAAATGAGTTTTCATATGAACAATTAATCGAGAGTTATATTTGTATGATTTACTTTTATTTTAGAATGTATTTTCATGTGACGTTGTAAATGATGTTTCTGTCTGAACGATTTACTACAGACATCACAATGTTGGTTTTTTATATTGGAATGAATTTTCATGTGAGCATTAAAAGTATGCTTTTGTGAAAATGATTTAAAACAGACTTTGCATTTATGATCTCTCATTCCCAAATGGATTTTCATGTGAGTATTTAAATTGAACTTATGCGTTAATGATTTACTACAAACATTGCATTTGTGTTCTTTTATCCCCAAATGGATTTTCATGTGTAAATATAAAGTCGACTTCAGCGTAAATGATTTACTGCAGACTTCATACTGATACACTTTAAATGCAGAATGAATTTTTATATGCCATTTCAAATTACTTCTAAATCTAAATATCTTATGACACACAGAGCACGGCCACTGTTTTATTCGCCTATGTACTTTTTTCTTACGACGCGATAAATTAGCTTGATGTTCATTTTTATGTACTTTCTTAAAAAATTTATTACGGAGGGTACTATTCTTTGGTTCATTTTGATTATTTTTGCTACAATTTTGTCATTTTCTTTTACAACTATTTCTTCGGGTTCAGCGGAACTCTTCTCCCACACTTCCTCCTGAGTGTCTGCCCTTGAATTCTCCTCCTGTGTCTTGTGTTCTCTTTTATCTTTATCATCACTCATTGCATTACTTTCAGTATACTCTTCGCATATTCTTCTTCACATAAATCTCTAAATTACATTATTAATTATAAATGAAAAGGAGAGAAATAAAAGTGAAAAAGAAGAAAGAAGCAAATGAAAAGAGTTTGAGAAGATTGCTAAACAAATAATATTTCTTACAAATTACGAGAAATTTTTGCAATTTTTCTATTTTGACAGACTATTGAAATTTTACAGCAACATAACATTGAATTATTAGATCATTCTTAGTTTAGTCCCGCTTTAGATCCGGACTATTTTTTACGATCCAAAGGAACAATTAAGATTGTTTGGACACCTGAAAAGAATGTCAGAAGACAGAATAACCAGGAAAGTGTACGAAGAAGGAAGAACTAACAGGCAAACCAAGAAATACATGGCAAAATGATATGAGAAATACGTCAGAGTAGAAAGGATCAAAATGGGAAAATATTACGAAAAATACAGAAGACAGAAAAAAATGGAAAGAAATCTGAAGTGGACCAACAAGAAAGAACCCAACTACCCCATCCGCCTCACAGTCGAAAGTGAATAGGTAAGTTTAAGTACTTCATTACGGTAGAGATGCATATAAATGTTCTATTACAATATTAAAGTCAATACAATAAAATATATATTTATCGCCAAAACATAAAGTTAAAAATTCCTGGCAACTAGATTCCAAAATATTACTTAAAAAAATATACAATAATTTGTTAATCTTACTAACAAATAAGAAGAATATGAAAAATAAATTGAAGAAATATATATTCATCAATATTCATTATCCTTACAAATAACAAATAAACTAGTAGGTCGTTATCAACTCACTTTTATTTTTATTAAATTATTTAATGTAAATTTATTTTTTCAAAATAAGTAAAGTACAATTATTGTAAATGTTGTTCAATTTTTCTTTTATACTTTGTGCTTCTTATATTATATTAATATTTGTAAGTCTGTATTCCTTTTATTTTATTCCAATTTTGAAACAGTTATAAAAGCTTTCTTTCATATATAATATTGAAATTTGGACATGTAAAAGAACATATATAGGTTACATAGTATGTGAATGATAATTTAGGCATCAAATATAATTCTAAATAATTTGCAAAATAGAAACATCTGCGTCCAGCCAAAATCTGGCGAATTATGAAGATTAATTAACGTACCCATTACAGTTCTCCCATTCAAAACCTAGTTAGAAAACGAAATCTAAACAAGCACATGGATTTAGAAAACAAACTATACTACAGTTTCATACGAATAGACTAGCAGTTAGAGAATATTTCAATCCATATTTAGAATATAGTTAATTTAACACAGTAATAAGTCGAAGTGGGACATTGAATTTAAATCATATTAAGGGCCGAGATATCAAACTCCTAATAAATTTGCTAGTAAATTTATTTGCCAAATAAATATTTTTTCTTTATATCCGCATCATAATAACTTTAATTTAGCGAATAACCTGACTTATTAGATAAATAACTTATAAGGTACTTGAAGCAACAAATAAACTTTGCTAGACGTTAATTATTCTTGTTTAATATTAAATGTTCAATTATTAATATGGTTTTCATTCAATGTGTGATTATTAATAAGAATCATTCGTTTTGAACATTTTAGGTAACTATCAAAATTAACTATTTAATTGATATAAATTTAAATTTGTTATAATTTAGACACGAATTTTGAAGAAATAAATGATTTATTAAAAGTTTGCATTTTTTGTGAAATAAATCTACAAAAAAATTCGATTGTCAAAATAAACAGTATTATTTTTTTTACCACTTATTGAAAATGAAATAAGACATAGTCATCCTACCGACATGTTAAGAATTTTACAGGTTCATATGTTGTTTTATATTATAAAATATTATATTTTTTTTTCACAGAAATCAAACAAACTTCCTAACTTGTTTTATCTGAATTTTCACCTGACCTCAAAATATTGTATCATTTCTCTTTAAGACTGTTTATTCGGTATGTTTATCTAACTCCTCCTAAATAAGCTTTTGCCGACTTAAGAATATCCCTAACTTTATTTAATAGGTAGATAATAGTTAACAATGAATATATTTATATTGTTATCATAAAATTAAATTTTTATCTTAAAAATATAACTTATTCTGCTAATAGTTATCAAACATTTTATTAGGACGTGGATATATCGGGCCTAAATCAACCATTTATTAGAGTGGATTAATGAATCATATCAATAATTGGACGGACAATAAACGAAAATATACCATCAACATTTCAAGGAGGAAGTCGATTTATATGTACCAAAATGCAATAGCAATGGTCAGAGAATTCGGTCGACCAGATCTATTTATCACCATCTAATCCAAAATGGCCAGAAATAATGCAACAATTGCAAAAATCAAACTGCAGTAGATCGTTCGCCCGCACATAGTAGCACGAGTATTTAACGGAAAAGTTAAAAGTATGCTCAGCGAATTTATAAAAAATATTACACTTGGGAAAGTTGTAGCGTTCATATATATTACAGAATATCAGAAACGAGATTTACCACACTGTATTTATTACTAACATTAGAAACGGAAAACAAAATACATAATAAGGACAAAAAGACGAAATAGTATTTGCGGAAATCCCAGATGAAGCTGCCGAACCAGATTTGTATCAGTTAGTGCGAACACATATGATTCATGGATCTCGTGAAGTAATAAACAAATATTCAGCAAGTATTTTTAATTTTTACCCATTATACAAGCAGTAAAATAACGCAAAAATTCATATCCAATGGAAAAATGAAATACAGTTGATAATTTAATTTATAACCCACATCTCCTAAAGTAACAGAGGGCTCATATCAATATTGAAATATATACACCGATCAAAAGTGTCAAATATATCTGCGACTATTTGTGCAAAGGATACGACTGCGCAACTATTAAAATTGGGATAATGAAATAAAAATTGGGATAATGAAATAAAAATAGAGAATTTCTGTGGGATGAAATAAAAGATATTTAGATGCCAGATATGTATCTGCACAAGAATGTGTTTGGAGATTATTATTTATTAGATAATAAATCCCAAACCATATTCGAATTAGCTGTACATTTAAAACAACAGGAAGCTGTGGTTTTTATTACGGATCAAGAACAAAATGTCTTAGAACGGGTTGCAAATAAAGATACAACGTTAACTACAATGGTTTGAATTAAATATGAATAAAAGGAATACTAAAGCACGAGAATACGTATATGCAGAAATACCGAAACATGAGTCGACACGAGTCGCACCACAAAAATTGAAATAATTAGAAAATAATATTTACCAAATAAATTTAAAAGAATCACTAATAAAAAATCAAATTTATGCTGCAATTGTGTATATATCCATAAAACCTTTAAGGAAATCTATAAGACATGTAACTCGTAACTTACAGTTTCTCATAACTCTTACGATTTGTAAAATCTTTGCAATGACAGTTTTCTTCGCAGTAAGTTCTAAATACTACAATATTAAAAAAAATTCAAATTAAAATAACGTTTGGAAAAATGTCGCTAATCAGTAGTTATTAATTAAACACAATAGAAAAGTTATCGGGCATTGAAAATTTTTATCTATGGCATTTTCAGACACTAATAACATTAAAAAGTCAGAATCTTTACGGAATAATAAACCACAAAAATAAGAAGCCTGCAGATTCAAGAGATACAGATAAAATAGAAAAATGGAAGATACAAGACGCAAAAGCATAGAAAAATATAATTTCTACAATAGAAGAACTCCATTGATGTATATAATAAACTATACAACAGCTAAAGAAATGTATGAGAAATTATTAACAATATATAAAAGATAAAATGAAGAATAAAAATGTAAACTTTATAAAGATTTCTTTACGGTAGTATTACCATTACACAAAATGGTTACAGATTCAGATTTGAGGTGGTGAGTGGAGAAACTCCACGTGCACTGGGCTTCAAATCCGGTCCCATTGTACTGCCACCGGATATAGGAGCTCCATAGATATATTCAAGCCATTCTGCCCTACGGAAGGAGGCTAACAAGGTAGCAGGTAGGGTTGTGCTGATTGTTGCCTCGGAGGACCATACTCCAAACATAGAACCTCTTTTTAACGACAAAGTGGGACATGCTCTACTGTTTCGTTGTCCATAAGACATTCTCTGCAAAGCATGTTGTGCAAAGTGTTTGAGACTTTTATACGATTCTATTTTGTATTAAAACGACGATGCCCCGTAAATACTTCAAAGAGTTAGAGATTAGTTTTCGAAAGCCATATTAGGTAGCTGACCAAGATAAAAGGAGGCTATGGGATAAGAGATTTCGACTGTTCCAACTGACTGAAAATTTGTCGAAAGTAATGGTTCGAAAATTATGAAGAATCGATTTACCAAGCTATAAACCATGCATTGCTAATACAGGAAAAAAATACATCACACTTGCTACCAATTAAAATAAAAGCAATAGTTTACTATTACAGAAATTCAACGCAACAAGACATGACAAGTACATGAATAACTCCTAAAAGGCTAACAATAGCCCATGAAAGGCTAATAAAAAGTAAGATAAATTCAAAAATTCCATTATTTAAATAACTGTTCATCAACTAGAATGTTATTTATAATGGACAAAATTATGGAACAAAACTGGAAAAAGTAACTTATTGGAGACCAATAAAAATAGCAACAGCGAGTAAATTATGGACCAAATTAAAAGTTATAAATATTATTATCACGAAGAATAAATAATGAATTTATAATAATATATATAAACAGGTGGAAAAAAAAACAAAATTTATAAGAAATTAGTTATTGTTCATATTTCATATTTAATAATTTGACACAATAGTTATCAATCGGTAAGTATAAGATTTAAAATTGCAACATTCTTTGCACGAAGAATTCACAAAGAATTAATATGAACTGTACGAAAAATTAAACAAAATGAGATATGATATATTAGTTATTATTCATATTTTATATTTCATAATTTGGCATACCGGAAGATTATTAAGCGAGTAGAAGAAATAAAGATTTAAATATGATTTCCACGAAGAATTCATAGCAATAGATATGAACTGTGCCAAAAAATGAAACATAATATTACATGAAACATGACTTACTCCAGAAACAATAGGTAAGTAAAAAAATCTGAGCTGTACAGTTATAAATATTAATTGCTCAAAAAAAAATTACAAAGATTTCATAATCTACATGTATGAACAGAATAAAAAATTAAAATGTTTTGTTATTGCTCATATTTACATTTTTATAAATTGACACCATACGATCCCTGCAGTCCTTCTGAAACATCGGTTTCTCCATCTCTCTGGAGTCCTCCAAGGATTTTAGACTGTGCGACACTGTCTATTCGTTAACAACATCTCTAATATTTCCATATCCATATGCCATATCTTTTAAAATATATACATATATTCCTCTCTTAACAGAAAGAAGAAATGCATTTAGCACCATAGATATATACAAAAAATTATCGAATTTCTCAAATTTTTTTTTGTATAGCGAATGTTCGATTATTTATTATCTGACAATAGTAAAGGAAAAAAGATGCTCCACAAAAGCTAAATTAAGAACGTAAGTTAAACATATACACCTCTACATGGTTATGGAACACAAGAACCAAACGTGGCAGAGATGGTAATAAAAACGTATGAATATAACAAACAAAAAGAACAATAAAGGTATTAGATACCGAGAATGCATGATTGAGAAATTCCTTACAAACATCAGCCCATAATCAATAATATAGTTGAAAGGGTAAGGCAAAAAGCTCTTCACCAGAACGTCAATGTCGTCACCAAAGGAAGTCAAACATCATGTTCTTTTACTAGTCAAAGAGGAACGGCAGGTATTGCTTAGAAGAGGATGTTTGATTTCCTTGGAAATAATACTGGAATGAAAACCTTCAGCTATCTAAAGTGCATCGAAGTCTACTTTTCCTAAGGGAC
Source organism: Stenolophus ochropezus (assembly GCA_035578165.1). Lineage (NCBI taxonomy): Eukaryota > Metazoa > Arthropoda > Insecta > Coleoptera > Carabidae > Stenolophus > Stenolophus ochropezus. Next base: position 45,295,080 of record JAQOWZ010000003.1, on the reverse strand, counting down.
AAGGAAATTATCTAGTTTATAGAATCATAAAAATACACTGTTGACGAGCCAAAAAAAAAAAGTTTCTTCACGAAAACTGGATCACTGAGGAACAAGAACAACGAGGAAACAAGGAAAAAGCTTCTTGAAATATCCACCAGCTATGTATCATATATGACACATAATGAGATGTTAACAGAAAAGGCATAGACTGAACAAACATGATACTTAGGATGTTCTTACACATAATAGAAGAGATCAACCTAGCACTGTCTAAGCAAATTTAACAACTATTTCTATAAGAGGAGAAGACAAGAAAGCAAAAATTGTATCAAACCTAAACTCGGTGACAATATTAACATCAGGTTTAGTAAGGGAAACACAAAGAGCTGAAGATGCAACCAAATGGAATGAATGTCTCATGCCAACAACTTTTGCTTTAATGTACAATTACTTGTCTGACAACAAAGTTTGAAGAGAACTAAATCTTTTAGTATTTTATTAATGAAAATTAAACATATGACATAACTGCAATCAAAGTATTAATACAGTTACATTGCAGAAGCAATTCAACGAACAGTGTGTGCGCAAAGATGAAGTACTAGAAAATAGCATATATACCGGGGGTTACTACCTGCCATACCTCTCCCAACCATGAAATTTGAGTTTATTTATTTGAATAACTCTACACCCGCAAGGGTATCATGAGATTTAAAAAGATTATATATATTTGAATAACTAAAATACTAACTTACTAGGTATTAAACAGAACATGGATCACATAGATAATAACGAAGAGTATTTGAATTATATGAATATCAAAAAATCAAATAAACTTAGATATCAAATAGGAGAAAATACACTAAAGCTTCGTGATTATAGGAGATGTATTTTTCAGTTAAAACTGAATGCATACAAATTAGTGGTATTGCAATACTGTATTATCAATCCACTTAAATTCGCAGTGTAACCATACATCAATAAATAAAATACATAACCTCAAGAAATGCCATGTATGCAAATAATAACGAAATAAAATCACGTACCTAACATCGCCGGCGCTAGCGTTGCCGTTTTTGCGTATTTTTTTATAAATGATTTTTTTATAATACATCCAACAGTAGTTAATAATAATGGCATACAAAGTTATTTTTCTTTATTTGAATTACTGACCAAATCTATAATTATAAAAAGGTCCCTGATAACAAAATAACGTTTTACTTTTCTGTTACTATTTTTATATATTGTACCTATTATTAAAATTCATTAAACATATATAATAATTTTTCCACCCGCTTAGAATATAAGCTAAATGAAAATATCTTTACACATAATACCTCTAATATTACAGTCATTGTATAGTCGAATGAATAAAATACTCACTACATAGACAAACTAAGAACGAACAATACTGAAAAAAAGAAAGAGGAGTCGAATAATTATGATATTTCAACAAATAAGGAACAAAATTGTGAAATGCAGCTACAAACATGTCATTTCCAAACTTATCAGAGACTCACAAAAATAGAATTAGCGCAGAGAAGGACCGTAATTTATCGATGAGATTAAATAGAATAAGAGCTCTCCTTGCAAGTTGCACTGATTGTAAGCAAGTGCCTCACACTGCTGGGTTCCAGGTTCCAGCTAATCGAACAACGACGGCAGATATTTCAAAAGAGATTCCAACCACTAAACACATTCGTGATGTGCTGTTGCTGCAAATACAAGTAAAATATTTACTGAAGTTTTTGATTGTTAAAGTTGTTTATAATTATTGGAAAATAATTTACGTTGATTTTTCAGTGTTCGTTGGCAATATTACAGCCTGCAGTACACCACCCTGTTCAATTTTAACACCAGACAATATTTTATTTAATTCTTCATCATTACGGATGGTCAATTGCAAGTAAAATATCTATTGTTAATATTTAATATTTGATAATTTGTTCAAGTATCATTAGGTAAGTAGAAAGAAAACAAGTTCTAAAATTTGTTCGAAGAATTCGCTATGAATTCGTAACAAATTATAGGAAATGTATAAAAAACAAAATGTTTGAAAAATTTAGTTTTTGTTCGTATTTTACATAATAATCGGACATACCTTGAAACCTGTAGGTAAATATATAAAATAATGTTATATTCTTTGCTCGAAGAATTCACAATGAATTCGTAACAATAAATATGAATTACATGAAAAACAAAAACATCATATTATAAGATATTAGTTATTGTTTATATTATAACGTAAGTAAAAAAAATAAAATTTTAAATATCCTTTGCTCGAAGAATTGACAATGAATTCGTAACAATAAATATGAATTGTACGAAAAATTTAAACATAATGTTGTGATTTAATTATTGTTCATAAGTGATACTTGATAATCATAGAAGAATCTTTAAGAAAAAAATTAAGTTAACAATAATCTTTCTCTATCGAATAATTCATAATGTATTATTCGTAATACGTAAACAGGACGAAAAACCAAATTTGTATGAAATTAGTTATTGCTCATATTTTATTAAACGGAAACATTTTTTTTCTGTACTGCTTAGAAACTCTGATACCTATATGAAATATACAAAAAAAATGTCTGAAACAAATATAATGAATACCAATTTACAGTCATCAAGAATTTACACTAAGAAATAATGCTAGTAATATGCTAGAAACATCAAGTCCTATTCTCGCGCAGAGGTTTGTTTGCAATGAATGATTAGTAAATTTTAATAAGGAAGTAAAAAAGAATAGTACAACAGCTTTTAAGCTACGAAAATAAAAGTTTTCGAGAATGGACGTACATAACTCATTAGTTCTCATTTAAAGAAACTTGCTCAATAGGCTAATGCGAAATACGTTATACGAATATTGTTATAAAATAGCGAATATTCTTATAAAAATTCGTAACAATTGATATACGAGGGTGGTCCGATAAGTACTTAGCCTACAAAAGAATAACAATTTTTTTTCAAAAATGGCGATTTATTTTTCAACATAATCTCCTTTGAGTTCTATACACTCGATCCAGCGATGCTCCAACTTCTGTAACCCGTCTGAAAAAAACATTTTCTGAAGGTGTGCAAAGTAGGCTTTCGTGGCGGTGATAACTGCCCCACTCGACTGAAATTTCTGCCCAGCGAGTGACTTTTTCAAATTTGGAAACAAAAAAAAGTCGCACAGGGCCAAATCCGGAGAATACGGTGGGTGGGGTAGCAGTTCGTAGCCTAATTCTACCAATTTGGCTGTGGCGCCGGCGGAGGAGTGAGCCGGTGCATTGTCACGGTGGAAAAGCATTCGTTTCTTCGACAAATGGGGCCGTTTTTTCTGCAATTCGGCGTCGAATCGGCCCAATAATTCGGCATAGTAGAGCCCTGTAATCGTTTTACCCTTCTCCAGGTAGTCGATGTAGATCACACCTTTTGAATTCCAGAAAACCGTGGCCATAACCTTTCCGGCCGATAGGACAGTCTTCGCCTTCTTTGGAGCACGTTCGCCGGGTGAAGTCCACTGTTTCGACTGTTCCTTGGTCTCTGGTGTGTACCAGTGTACCCATGTTTCGTCGACGGTCACGAAACGACTCAGAAACTCCTTCGGATTGCTCCTAAACATCGTCAAATTCTGCTCTGAAGTGGTCTCACGGATGCGCACGTTGTCAGGAGTGAGCAAACGCGGCACCCATCGCGCCGACAGCTTTCTCATACCCAATAATTCATGCAAGGTATGACCCACGCGGTCTTTTGCGATGCCTACTGTGTCAGCTATCTCACGCACCTTCAATCGGCGGTCTGCCAATGCGAAATCGTGGATTTTTGTTACGTTATCCTCCGTGGTAGCCGTTTTCGGGGCACCTGGGCGTGACTCATCAAAAACCGACGTACGACCACGTTGAAACTAGTTGAACCAATTTTTGACGGTCGCCATCGAAGGAAAAGAGTCACCCTATACAGCATCCAAACGGTCTTTAATTTCGCTGCGCGATTTCCCCTCCAAAAACAAGAATCAAATCACCGACCGATAGTGTTCTTTTTCCATTTTTCTCAAATCTGCGGACACGCTCGCTTCCACACGCGGTCAAAACAAAACTTCGCGTCCGATTCGGCTGAAAATTTGACAGTAGCTGTCTACGGTGATGTTCTAAGCAATAAAAAATTGCTCTTGCGATTGTTGTGCTATAGGGCGGTGAGGCTAAGTACTTATCGGACCGCCCTCGTAAATTATTTAAAGTACCAAATGTTCGAAGAATTTTGTTATTGTTGTATATATTTAATAATCTGATGCTCTTTAAAATAAGTAGGTAACTATATAAAATAATTTTCTAAATATCTTTTGCTCGTTGGATTCACAATGAATTCGTAGCAAATGATATGAACTAGTACATAAAACTAAAGCAAATAAAAAGTTAATTATCGTTCATATTTTATATTTGATAATTCTTGTAAAATCAAAACGTAGGAAGAAATAAAATAAATATTTTTTATTCGAAGAATTCACAATGAATTCGTATCAAATGATATGAACTGCATGAAGAACAAAATAAATTGTTAAATGTTAATTAATACTCATATCATATTTGATAATTATGATAAATTAATAGGTAAGAAGAAATAATAATTGTAACATTATTTGCACGAAGAATTCACAATGAATTCGTAATATATGTGAACAGTAGGAAAAACTAAAACAAAATTAATAAGGAATTAGTTATTGAAATGTACAAACAAAAATACGTCGGATACTAATATATTGAATACAAATTTATGGATATCAAGAATTAATTAGTTACAATGACGAGAAATAATGCTAGTAATATACGAAAAACTTTTGTTACTACTCTCTCGCTAAGTAAATGTTGCAGTGATTTGTAAATTTTAAAATATTTTTTTTTAAACTGAATTGAGCAATGATGCTCTATTTCGATTAAATGGCTAAAAAAATCATTGACCCGTACTAGAAAATGAAAATTGAATCGCTAGTATTGTCAATTATGTACGCTATTGACAGATGCTAAGCGATTTTTTTAATAAAACCAAAGGTCTGAAGTTAAATGACATGTGGTATCGACAAGATGGAGCCCTTGTCATAAAGTTAAGTGAAACAATCACTTTACTTCAAAATAAAGTTATTTAAAGGGAAGAATTTGTCATCAAATGCCTATATCTTATACATTGTTTCATTAAAAGTTATGACTAATTTATTAACAACATTTATTCGATGTCATTAAGTAAAAAATTAGGTTAATTAAATTCCCAGTTTAACATTGTAAACTGCTCTCTCATTCTCCTACGTGACGGCAGAAATATGGCGCCGTTACATAAATTTCAAATACTAATTTCAGTGAAATTATAATATAATATAAATGTTTTTGTCATTATTATTGGACTCACAATGGTTAATTTTTAGTTTGTATACTTCTTTCTTTCAATTCGACAATGGTTCTTTTTATATAATTAGTTGATTCCAACTCAATCTGATTAAGATATCTCTGTACTCCAAGGTTTAGTGATTAGAGAAATAAGACGTCAGAACCGCTTTCAATGAAGTGCATACTTCGTATAAATGAAAAAAAAAATAAGTGGACTACGTTTTTGAAAAAAAAGGGAAAGCAAGCTCTTGTATATTAGTGTATATTTTCTATTTAATATGCACATTAATGTTTATATTTTGAGTCTAGGTTTTACGGAGTTAGGTGAAACGAACGCCACACATATAAGAATTGTACGAGCTTTAGAAATGTAATAACTTCCCAAATATTGGAATTGCACTCAGAATTTTCTGTCTCTAAAATTATCAATTGTAGTGGCGAACGATCATTTTCGATATTGAAGTTAATAAAAATGAACTCAGAAACAGTACGACTCAAGACAGATTAAAATAACAAACCCAGATGTCTCATCATGACCTTAAGACCCATGGGCCTCATGATTGGAAAAAACTGTCATTTGTGGGTGCATCGCAAGAACAGGATAAAGCGGTACCAAAGGTACCAAACCCGTCATCATTCCCGTAGCATAGGACAAGGGACATAGTGCAGTGCTGAGAAGACCCTCAGGTTTAGCACTTCTGATTGCGGGTTCATCGTCGTCGTCACTGTCCGACCTAATTTTACTCTCATGCTGCTTTTCGTGCTTTTTGATGTCTTTTGAATGTGGAACTTTGTCTACAGACTCTTTATGCAATGGCATACAATGTATTGATAAACCTGGAGCTGTATTTTTTATGACAAATGTGACACTTTAAATGGTTAGCTCTTTGGTATTGTATAAAAATTTTCTCGTCGTCACACTCCGTTACCATACCAACACCATGGCTTCGACATCTTTTTGCCACCCATTGTGGAAAAAATCTATTTTGGGCGAAACCACTGTTACAAACTGTATAACTCTAATCTTCTAAATTTTTATATATAATAATTTGATTGATAATAAATTAATATAAGACATTATTTTATCACAAAAACACAATGCAAAAAAGCGACGGCTTCAGTCTTATGTGAAAGGAAAAGGCAGCTATTTCGAATAATAATATGAATATAAAAAATAGAACAGGTTTTTTTTTTGTTTCACCAATTTTTTAATTGTTGTGACAGACCTCATGTCAGTACTAGGTATACACAAAATGTAGGTCTTGTTTGCTACAGATATTCATTTTGCTTTACACTTGATTTCTGTAGGTGATAAGTTATTTACATCATCGCAACAGCCAACTAAATAGTACTGTGCCTCATACATTGAATACCAATGTATTGGTTACCTGTGTTATACATTATATAAACTTATCATCCTAATAATCTTAGGAAATCTAACAAAACAGCTAAATTCCTTTTCATTTAGTCCTAACATAATTAAGACGCAATAAATTATAATCTCATAAACCACTGGATGAAGGAAACAACATCTTATAAAAAAAATTAAATGATTTTGTCGGTCTTGATGACAAAAGCAAAGAAATAAATAAGGTCATAAAACCAAAGATTGATAGACTAAGTAAAGAAGTACAAGGTCCTCAAATTCATAGACCTTCCTACACAAGTGCATATTGCTGAATTCAGTAAAATCGTATAATTCAAATATATTAAACTTGAGTGAATTTTTACTAGTTCATGTAATAAAGGTATTTGACATTACGTTTCTAACTATTGCATAATATATATTTTTCCTTCTCATATTTGAAAAGTAATAAATACAATAGATGATAACAAAATAATAACTATTAGCTGAATTTGTTAATTCATAACACAGGAGAAAAAAAACATAAGACAAATAAGTTAAAAACAATACCATACAACTTACTAGTGCATAAATTTAACGCTACAAGGCGTGCAAAGTAGTAGTAAAATCTATGTGTAAATAAAAGCCCATGAAATACTAATAAAAAGATAAGAAAAATAAAAAATGCGACAAATTGTTAATCAACAATGTCAGTCATAATGGACAAAATTATGGAACACAACTGCAAAAACCCTAATTTCCAAAGTGATTCGAAACCCATAAAAATAGTATCGGCGTGTAAATCATGGATGGAATTAAATATAACAAGAGTTATCTACGGTTTCCAGGCAATTTGACCCATATGCTAGGTTCCGAGCAGCATCTGCTAACCTTCAAAGGCAAAATCCACCGCGCCGTGGACATAACCCAACCATTATGCACTCCTACGGCACAAACAGAGAAACAAGTAAATTAGTTATTTTATATTTGACATTACAATATCATTTGGTAAATAAAAGAAAAAATGTTATAATATTGTTTTCACGAAGAATTCACAATGAATTCGTAACAATAGACATGAACTATACGAAACATTAAAACAAAATATTATAAGAATTAAGTTATTCCACATATTTTATATTTGATAATCCTACAAACCCTAAAATCATTTGGTAAATAGATGATATAATATTCTAAAAAATATTCTTGGCCCGAAAAATTCACAATGAATTCGTGTACAATTATATGAACTGCATAAATCTAAAATAAATTATTCAAGGAAATTAGTTATTGCTCATATTTTATACTTCATAATCACCGTAGAATCATTATGTACATAAAAGAAGTAAAGTTATAAATATAATTTGCTCAAAGAATGCACAATGAATTCGTAATACATATGATACGAACGGCCCGAAAAACTAAAATAAAATGTTATTACAAATTAGTTATTGCTCTTATTTTATTTTTGATAATTACGGCACATTAAAAAGTAGATAAAACAAATTTAACTAAATTCTTTGCACGCAGAACCTAGAAGAAATAAAATTCTATTATTCTTTGCACGAAGAACTCATATTGAATTCTTAACAATAAGAACGAACTGTACGCAAGATTGAAAAAAAAACATTAGAAAACCTGACATATTGTAGGTACCTAGAAATCAGTAGGTAAGAAGATGAAATAATGTTAAGTAGATGTTATACTTAAAAATTTTATAATGAATTCCGAACTACACGAAGAACTTAAAGAATATTATGAGATAGTAGTTACATTTCATATTTGATAATTTGACATCAACAGACTCATTCGTAGGTAGAGAAAACAAGATCTAATATTCGTTACACGAAATATTTACAATGAATTCATAATAATAGATATGAACAGTACTAACAATTAAACAAAATGACAAAATGATATTACTTATTGATCATAACTTATATTTGATATTTTGGCATACAGTAGAATATTTAGGTAAGTAGAAGATTTAAAGATATAAATATGCTTTTCACGAAAAATTCATTGTAATAGATATGAACTGTACGAAAAATTGAAATAAAATATTACATGAAACATGGCACACATTAAGTAAGTTGAAAAATCAAAGTTGTAAATATTATTTGCTCGAAACATGATTGTTCATAATTAACATTTTTATAATCTTGATATACTGTGATCTAAAGTATATACACATATATTCCTCTCTTAACAGAAAAAAGGTATGAAAACATGTATTTAACACAGCACTATTCTTTTAGACTTCCCAACTGTAACAAAGGGCACTGGTAATATCTAACAAATGTAACAACTTTGGCGAGATATTGAAATTATTGTTATTGATTTACGGTATGTTTAATCTATTCAGTAAAGGCAAAAACTATCAGATTTAAATAAATTTAATTTTACATAAGACAAGATAGAATGAAAAAATAGAATAATAATAATAAGTCGTACATTGTATTTATAACGAAACAGTAATTTCACAGAACAGAAAATACTTGAATACAATCCTACTTTAATAATTTTTATATTAATTCAAATGATTGTACAACGTTTTCAACAGTTGTGCTTTTGCGTAGCGTTTTCCCGAAAACAGAAATTGTTTTTTAAGTACTTACTTATAAACATAAACTTCTTAATATAGTCACTGAACTTTAAGCAATAGTGCCAAAACTCTTCTCTTTGTACATTTAAAATAATAAGACAAATGAAATAATTGTTTGAAAATTTTGGCACTACGGTCCTTTATTATTATTTTATGTAACGTTGTTGGGTACATTTGTGATTACCTTTTTTAAAAGTGAATTTGGATAACTGTTTTAAAGTTTGGTATGTGAACTGTATGTATGCCTTGTGGTATCTCTCGTGTGACAACAAAATTGCTCTGTCTGCTAATGTTTTTTAGTTATATTATTTGATAATAGTTGCTTTAACAATCCTACCCAAATCCAGTAGATCAAGTAAATGCGCACATGAGGAAAACACTCTTTTCCAAAACAAGTCTGGGAACTTCGACTTTGCGACCTATTCATTCGGAATTCTCCATAGAACCAAAGGCCCTTCACAGATAAGCTATTTATGCACTCTTCTAGAGAACTGTCCTGAGGATTCAATGAAATTGAAATGCTCTGTAAATAAAGAAATACCATGTTACCAATGCTTGAAACAGGAGACAATTATAGACTTAAGACAAGGTTTATGAAGCTTAACCCCCACTTGGTGTCCAATGAAAACAACTCTGCTCTCAGGGACAATGGATTAAAATACACTAAGGAAAGGACACATAGACTCATACTGACATACCGTGCTATCTTCACTATTTTAGCTCTTGTTTATCTCATAGGGAACAATAAGAGCAAGGTAAACAACTTCAAACTCCCATGCTTTTCGCTAATCATATTCAGTATAATAGTACTTGTAGATTAATTTAACATTTCCTTACAATGACCAAAGAATTTACCTATACTATAGCCATATTTTTATTGTGATACTTTATACAAATTTCATATAAGTATATACATGTTTTATTAAAAAGAGTGGTGTTTATACTAAATTATTAGCAATGACTAAAAAAACAAAAACATTTCTTGAACCACATCCAAATATTACGGTAACAAAAGCAGACAAAAGTTCAAAAACTGTAATCTTAAATAAAAACGAATATCTAACTAAAGCTGATGAGTTCAGCTACAACGCCCATTAAAGAATCAAAAAAGGCTACAAAAAAATCAAATGCGATAATTGCAATAAAATATATCTATGTGAAAACACCCAAACACCAAAAAGAAAAATCTATCAGCATAATTACCATTGCAATATAAAAAAACATACACCACAGTGGCACTTCAAAACATTTCGTAGAAACAGGATACATCTTTGATTACAAAAATCCTGAAATTTTATAGCAATAGACTTACATATGAAACTTTATTCATTAATATTAATAAAACAAATACACTGAACAACCATACTGACTACAAAGAAAATTTAAAATACGCGCGCCCTTTTTTAAATAATTAACAGTAACGCCACTTCACTCATACTACTTTCGAGTAATGAATTCAGTCTTCAGCCACACACGGGCTGGGAGAGATCTCCTAATTTTGGATGTCAAATAAAAAATTTGTCATTAACAATGTATCAAATTTGTAATTTAATCAACATTGGTATGGAATCGGTAAATGTTTTTTAAATAATTTATTATCTGATTATAATCATTAACAAATGCTTAAAATTTTTACTGGCTTTAATTACAAAGAAAATTATCGAGTTTCTCAATGAGATATAAAGCTGACAGAAAAATTTCCAACAAAACATTACGTCTATAATAATCAAAAATGAGAATAAAAGCTATGATCACTTAGATTTTGTATTCACAAAGAAAATTATCATATTTTTAGTCATTCATATGGATATTACAATTACTTTATTATTTTGGACGTATTTATTTTGACAAAATCTGTAATAGACATGGTTACGAAACATTCTGTGAAATGACAATATTTTGAAAATTTCTGAGAATTAATTTTCAATATATATTTTCATATGTCGATTAAAATATTTCTTCTACCTGAATGATTTGAACACGATTTTTCAATTACAGAATTAATTTTCTTGTGTTGAACTAAATTAATAATCTGGTTGAAAGATTTACTGCACACATCACAATGTAAACTTTTTAATTTAAGAATGATGCTTCACTTAACGATCTCATTCAAATTTTCATTTGTTTTGTACATAATACACGGTAACACATATTTTTCCCGAATCCTGTCATGTGCTCTAATTAGATATTTCAAGTAAGTTTCCGATGTGGATGAGTTACTATGTTTTGCACAATGAAAATAGTTTTGTTCGAAAATCTTTTCTTACCAAGCATTTGATTTTTTTTATTCCATTATGCAATACAATATGTCTATTCAAAATCATCAATGAATATTTTTGCGTAGAATACAAGGCAGATTTTTTATCAATTTTCTTGCTTATGACGTGACAAATTAGCTTTATATAATAATAATTTATTACAAACAAAACACCGATGTTCTGACTTTTTATGCGTTTTAGTTTTTAAATTACTTTGTATCAATTTGAAAAATATTGCAAAAAGTCTTACGTTTCTATCCTAACTTTTGTTCGGATTCAATAGAACTTGTAAACCTACCACAATTTCTCCCATTTACCCATCATCACATTCTCGGCCTTTGTGCTGTGTGGTTTGATTATTTATAACATCATTTTCTGACTTAATTCCAGCTTATTATTTGTGCCATGTATATTGAAGTATTTTATTATAAAATTTGAGATCATGGAATGTTTCCTCTAGCTGCTCTTTATATCTACACAAAGTGCAATGCAAACTGACTGCGGTAATGTTCTGTTCCTTAACAGAATGACCTGATTCTAGAATAACCTGATTCTGAAATGCCACTCTAGTATGCAACGGAAGATTGACAGGGAGGACCAATGTATGTGCAGCTGAGTGCGATTCAAAATGGAGAAGAGTCATACAACATCAACACCTTAAGCCCAGTTATACAAACACTGGTTTATCTTGCGCTTTACTGAACTTCGATTGAGTTGAGCTGGGGTTAAATATTTCAATTTATTGTACAAAATATATTAAACTTCAGATGAAGTGCAGTTTCATAGTTGAATTATGTAACTTAATTAAATAAATTTGGTACTAACCATAAACGTAAAATATCAAAACACTAAGTTTTGAAATATGTGATATAAGATTTATTTTCTTACTGTCAGATTTGCTAATGTCATTTGTATGAGGAAAGGATGTACGAATACGTACAAATATAATTATTAAACTAATTACTTAAAAGAAAATAAACTATTATTATTAGTATAAAAATATATAAATGTATTGTAATGTAAGAAATAGAATACAAATACAACAGAAAATTGCATAATAGGGTAAATATTGAAAAGGAATTTAACAGAATGAAATATTGTGAAATCATAAGGTTTTACGAAAAAAATATGAATTTATTAAAAATAACAGTTTTTTGGCTGGTATTTTATTAAATATGTTCAGTTCGAGGGAGAATATAATAATATTTTCCAATTTCTTCATTTTTTTATTTAAAGCCTCTTTAAATATGCATCTATTTTTTTCTTTCGAAATAAGACGATGTTAAATTACGAACAGTACAAGAAAAGCGAAAAATATACAGAAATTAGAAAACCATCCAAATTACAGAGCCATGAACCTATTAGATAACAGCCAGGAAATAAGAAGACTCAAAAGTTTTAACCCGTAGACATTCCGCATAGAATCTCACAAAATAATACTTACGAGGAAATTATCATTGAGATATTGTCTCCTCCAATCATCATTCAATTGATAAGGAACTCTTAGTCGTGTTTCCAGATTTAGGGACTTAACATTTGAGCGTTTTTTTTTTTTTTTAGTATGTCACAAGAAAATTATCAGTTTGGCGACTGATGATTAAATTTACAACTAATTAGAAATCTTTGATGTTGATGTTATAAAAATATATCGCTCCTCTATAACAACATCATACACAATAAATTAAACCACACACTAGAAAAATCACACAATCACTAGTATGTTCTCAAGAACGTGTTCTTTTATTTCTTGTATTTTTAAAATGACCTGATTGTTTAGCTTATTCTACGAAATTTAGTAATGACAATAAACTGATCGTACTAGTATCGATTCTTACGTAAGAAGAAATCATGTATAATAATTACTCAATTATTTATTTAACTATATAACTTTATTAAATCGTTCATACATTATACAACGTGACTTACTCCTCTGCGTACACTGCCATCTTCCTACTCTGGCTACTACATTAATGGCAACCGAACTAATAGTAAATATCACCATTAAATTAGAAAACTAAAGCATTTGACTGATAAAAGATGATTGTACGTATAAAATCCACTGTAACGACTGTAACGCATGTAATATCAACCACAAGAAATTGCATAAAACGTTTTAACTAACAGAAAAACAATAATCAACCGTCAACTATAGTCTCACATAAGACGAAAATCATGACAGCCTGAAAACACTACATTATTACACCAAGATACAAATTTCAACGAATTTGGCCTCATAGAAAAAGTACGAAATTTCATCACATATATTGAGAAAAAAAAACGAGAACGTATTATTTGTTTTTCTTTATAATGGTTAGAGTGTTATTACGTTTTTCTTCTTTACAAAACATATATTTTTCAAAAGTTTATTGGACAATTGACAATATTTTAAGTTTGACAATGACAAGACGGCTTTACATCGCTGCCTTCTGGCAATACCGACTTTTACATACCAAAGAACGAGTTTCGATACCGAATTCACATTTAACAACGAAACGCGATACAAAAATAACATAGTTGAAGAGAAATAATTGTAATTTTTTATTAAATTTGTTAATTATAGATGAATATTCTTATGTCCAGTTTCATCATCAATGAATAATTATTTTATTCAGCAGTTAAACAAAACTCTATTATTCTGTATCACCAACGAACGTAGTAACTGTTTGACGAATATGTAATTAATTGTTATATCAATAATTTTCCTAGTTGAGTATTTATTCCACCAATATGAGGTATTAAATATTTTTATTTGTATACAGTGCAACATTTATTTATTCGGGTGAATTGTAAAAATAATTAATATAGGAATATTTATAGAAAAGATAATGAAAATAAGTAACAATATAAACAAATAAACAATAATACTAATTTAGAAATAATTATTATCAATAAAGACTTAAACACTAAGAACATTTACTTAAAAACTATCACCAAATATTTACTTATGTCACCAACTATTCGTATTTATTTCCACAATATATTTATTTCTGCTTTATACTGAAATGCACTGACCGACAGTGACTCGCTTCAGTGACCCTCTGCAAACTGACCGATACTGACTTCCAGCCGCCAGCCGCTATCCTTTTATACCTGCGGGCAGCTAATCTCCAACATTCCAAAACCTTCCGGAGTCTTCAGAATTCCCGAACAAAAGCTGCGTCGCTTCCATCGCGACTATCTGACCAGACAGGTCCATCGTTAGATTATAGTTAATAATAAAAATGTATAATAGAAAGTGAAAAAAATTATATATTTTAAGGTTATTTTTATTTGCAAACAATAAAACTGTCAATGTCAGAAAGTTACCGTGGTCTTTATCGTTGTTAACATTTCCGCGAGAAATAAATTATTCAACGAGTAGAACAACGAAGAACAATTCAACGAGTAGAACAATAAAGAACAATGAGAATTAGAAAAGATCCACATAAGCTGAATTCATGTTGTCACCAATTTTTGCTGTAGAATTGTACCTTTGAGGCCTAGTTTTAATCTTCTTTTGTGAAGACACAGCTTCAGATTTTTTAATATTACATAACAGTTGTGCATTTATTATTTGTATACATTGCCTAGACGACGTCTTATCGAAAAAAAAAAATACGTAATAATTTTGGTTAGAGAAAGAGAACTTTGACTATTCGATGAATAAAATATATACGTTAGAAAACTATCTTTAGATTTAATCTACAATGATGAAACCGGTCAATAGTGAAATAAAATAATACATTGCCTGGTATTATGTTCAGAGTTTAGCAAGTGTCTTCGCATTGATAATCTGCTACCTGTACTTGATTCAACTTGTTGCAGTCTTATAAAAACGTTATATCACAAAATAGTACATGCACGACTAATAAAGCATTCATAATACTAGCCAAAATAAATGATACGGAAATAAAATAAAATAGTAAGTCAAATTAGCAAATTGGTTCTGAAGAATTCTTAGTTTCCTTCAAACAGTTCCAAAAATTCATCAATCTTTTTATGAATCCGCAGCAAACTGGCTTAGTCGGTGGATAAATATTTCATTAAAATTGGGCATTTTTTAATCCAAGAATATTTACAATTCATTATCTCTATCGCCTAACCAAAACATCTGCCAACGTATTAAGGTAACACATCGAATATAAATGTAAATTATTAATTCATTCAATAGACTCCTGTTAATAAACATGAATTTGGTATCTAGAGTGACGCGAAAAACTGTAAAAAAAAATTATAGTAAAAGTAAACTTTAAGACAATGAATTCTGACTATAATTTATATAAAGGCGTAAAAATTTTACTCATTGGTAAATTAAAACTGCAAAGAATATTTTAGCAATGTTTATGTAAAAGAAGTGTAAACTAAACAATCTAAATATTACGTTAAATTTAAAAATAGATGATAAAAATACTTATCAGTTAATAAAATGACAAAAATTTGATACTTTTATAAATATTTCCCAACAAAAGTTGAACTAATACAATAGGTACTCTAAAATAAATATTTGTGTTCATATTATGCATCATAGTTATATTACAAAGTATAACAAACCAAATTTTTAATCTAAAAATAATTGTATCTTGGAATATTTACACAATAGTTTTATAAAATATGTCGTATACAATATAAGTAAACATAAATATAACCAAAAAATTATGTTCCCGTTCCCAATATTGATATTTTAGCGAGTAATTCAAAAACACCTACTAAAAACCTACCTACTTATAAACATTGCATTGAAAATGATCAAATCGTTCAAAATACTTTTCAGTAAAACTAAAAACAGGATTGATGTAAATGAAAAAAACTGTAATTTTATTATAAATGCTAATGACATGCGATGTTAGGATCAAACGGAAGGAAATAAATACTCGAATAATTGCAAAGATATACATTTATCAACAACTATGAATTACAGAATGAATTGTGAATGACTTATGAATTGTGAATGACTTATGAATTGTATATGACTTATGAAGTGTATATAACTTATGAATTTAAAGAATTGTCCGACTTATGATTTACGAAATATTATCCATGAATTTTATCTACAGTCTACTATATACAGACATCCAGGAAAAGACAAGTAGGGTTAATTCCTCCCCCATTCCCTTGGAAAGATTTTTACTTGTCAGAACATTGGATAAGTTTGAAATAACATTGGTTTAAACTAATTTTTTGACAAGTAGTTATTGTTTTTTGATTTTAAGAACTAATGTATTTTTCGCTATTTCTATTATGACAACTCCAAAAATCTACACTAGTGGGACATTGTCCACTAGATCTGAAATCAGATCTTATTCAAAAAATATTGCAGCCAAAAATGCTCGAGCTCATGTGATAAAACCAACAGAGCAAACCATTATGGTGGCGCATTATGATGTATGAGCAAAATAGTGTAGCAGGGATGGCCACCTTCAATATGATCCAGGCCTACTACGTATCTCGTTTGTATCCAGAGAAAACACACCACAATATAGAGCCAAAAAGACTAGCTGTGGAAAGATATCATAATATAGAGCCAAAAAGACTAGCTGTGGCATCCTCTGCAACTCTGCAAATTGGGGGTCCATCAGACCTTGGGATAACGTCTTGTCAGCATACAAGACAGCAGGAATTGATTTAAAAGTAAATGAAATATCATTTGATGAGGTTAAACGATTAGATAGGACAGGTGATAGATTAAAGCAATTCGATGGGCACCTTCAATATGATCCAGGCCTACTACGTACCTCGTTTCTATCCAGAGGAAACACATCACAATATAGAGCAAAACGACTAGCTGTGGCAACTCTGCAATTCTGCAGATTGGGAGTCCATCAGACCTTGGGATAACTTCTTTGCAGCATACAAGACAGCAGGAATTGATTTAAAAATAAAAGAAATATCATTTGATGAGGTGAAGAGATTAGACATCACAGATGATAGTTTATAGCAATTCGATGGCCACCTTCAATATGATCCAGGCTACTACGTATCTAGTTTCTATCCAGAGGAAACACATCACAATATAGAGCAAAAAAGACTAGTTGTGGCACCTCTGCAATTCTGCAGATTGGGAGTCCATCAGACCTTGGGATAACGTCTTTGTAGCATACAAGACAGCAGGAATTGATTTAAAAATAAAAGAAATATCATTTGATGAGGTGAAGAGATTAGACAGGTCAGATGATAGGTTAAAGCAATTCGATGGGCACCTTCAATATGATCCAGGCCTACTACGTATCTAGTTTCTATCCAGAGGAAACACACCATAACATTGAGCAAAAAAGACTAGCTGTGGCACCTCTGCAATTCTGCAGATTTGGGGTCCATCAGACCTTGGGATAACCTCTTTGCAGCATACAAGACAGCAGGAATTGATTTAAAAATAAAAGAAATACCATTTGATGAGGTGAAGAGATTAGACAGGTCAGATGATAGGTTAAAGCAATTCGATGGGCACCTTCAATATGATCCAGGCCTACTACGTATCTAGTTTCTATCCAGAGGAAACACACCATAACATTGAGCAAAAAAGACTAGCTGTGGCACCTCTGCAATTCTGCAGATTTGGGGTCCATCAGACCTTGGGATAACGTCTTTGTAGCATACAAGACAGCAGGAATTGATTTAAAAATAAAAGAAATACCATTTGATGAGGTGAAGAGATTAGACAGGTCAGATGATAGGTTAAAGCAATTCGATGGGCACCTTCAATATGATCCAGGCCTACTACGTATCTAGTTTCTATCCAGAGGAAACACACCATAACATTGAGCAAAAAAGACTAGCTGTGGCACCTCTGCAATTCTGCAGATTTGGGGTCCATCAGACCTTGGGATAACGTCTTTGCAGCATACAAGACAGCAGGAATTGATTTAAAAATAAAAGAAATACCATTTGATGAGGTTAAACGATTAGACAGGACAGATGATAGATTAAAGCAATTCGATGGCCACCTTCAATATGATCCAGGCGTACTAAGTATCTCGCAATTCTTAGCTCCATGGAGTTCTGACATGGGATATATGCTAGGGCAGACTTATTTATGCTTTATCTTGGAAGCGGTGATATACTTGTCATCAACACAAAAAAAAATCTCAATGAAAATAATTAGGAGGCATATATGACAAACACCATATTAATGTGGCAGTAGGCCAGTATCCTTATTATCACAACTATTGTATCTGCAAACCATCCTCTCAGAAAAATATTGTACTTTGAGATGTTATCTCTTGCTACTACAAAGACAAATTTTATAAGCTATGCCTTTGCAGAAAGAACCACTTGATGTGATGTCATGAGCTGTAACATTTAGTCCTCATCGTCAAATATATCCTTCAATTAAACTAATATTTTTAACAAAAACAATGTTATAAATAAAATAAAATGTAATGACAGACTAAAAGACATTCAAAAATACGCATTACAGAATATAAAAGAAATTCAACAAACAAAATAAAATCGGAATGTGTGCCCTCACTCAAAACTGCATTAATACGCAGCACACTTTTGATCCATCATAGTTTCCGCAAAAATTACTCCATTTCCCCAAATTGTTTAATCATATTTCATCCTAGGAAGGAAAAAATTGTTACTTCATTACCATTATTATTTCTATCACCAAAGTGTTTCTAGCTCTCTGAATGACGTGTGTGAATTTTTCAAACAAAAGAACTATATGTATCGACGATAACTATGTTTAAACGCCTTTATTTGTACGTATTTACTAGTGGTGGCAAAGTCCGGAAAAATTTGAGTCCGGACCCAAAGAAAAAAAAAGTCCGGACTTAAAAAAGTCCGAACTTTTCGGACAGTGTAAAATGCACCTTCACGGTCCGGACCCGTCCGGTGCATTTGTGTACCAGTGCACGGTCCGGTCCGGTGCGGTGCATAAATAAATTTACGAAGCAAATAAAATTAAGTTTAAGTGAAAAATATATTTTTGACAGCAATGATTTTAATACCCTAAAAGAAGGAAAACCGATTATTATATTTGCACGGAAGTAATTTACTTGGCTCTATATAAAATCGGCCATAAAGCAAATAAAATCCTGAGAATTATTTGGATCTAACTGTTAAATGTTTACAGGTATCTGCCTTGTTCTTAATCCTCTTATTTACAACCATTATACCTTAGCCTTAGTTGGGCCGAGGTATAATACTTTTACTTATTTAAGTTAAGAATGCTAAATAATTTTTTAAGATGGAACCAGCCGGGTCCGGACTATCGCGGGTCCGGACTATCGCGGGTCCGGACTATCGCGGGTCCGGACTATCGCAGGTCCGAACACGGACGGGTCCGGACTCGGACGGGTCCGGATTTTTTCATTAATAGGGTCCGGACTTAGTCCGGACCCAAAGTACGGACTCAAAAAAATCCGGTCTCCGTTGCCAGCACTAGTATTTACTTATTTAAAAAAAAAATCTTTGGCTGTAAAGTATACATTATTTATTTATTAGGGCTACGGCCCAGCTTCGTGCGTTGGCACCGGCTCGCTCGATAACGCAAGTTAGCCATCGTAGGCGCGTTTAGTAGTTGGATGGATGACAACCAGCGAAACACTGCGTATGGCTGTAGCCCTATGTAAGTAACTAGGCAGTATTATCAGTATTAAATTATTATATATCAGTATTAAATCGATGCTATTACAATAGTTTTAGTAAGAAAAAAGAACTAAAATAATCCATCTTAGTATAAAATCTTCAAATAAAAAGTTTATAGTTTATGCTTAGTAATCTTTAATTGTAACTCTAAATTGACCCATGGCAATTATTATATATAAGAATAAATATTGTTCTATAAAAGCATGGTTATGTTGTATTCGTTTTCTTTGTTTTTATTTTAGATTTAAAAGAAAATAAATGATTCATAAAATCATCCCAAAAGATTTGTATATTCGTTACATTTTTTTACGAAATATGATATATCAAGGATTAATACGAATAGAATAAAGTGCAACAATTGAAGCTATAAACGGATTTACATAAAAGTAATTTGTAAACTTACGGAATATCGGGTCACATCAACCCATTTTCAAACGGGTTGAAACTATCGGGTTTACTTAGTAAGTGGATTTGAGAATAGTTATACATTTAGTTTGGTGGTCATAGCTTTACATCTTTCGTAACTAAGCAATAAAATGACATGTATTGAAACAATAAAAACCGTGTTGTTTATTTCTACAAGGTGGCGCAAAAGTAATCACCCTATTGAAACATGCTATAATTTTTGCAAATAGCGGCAAATGTGAAATCTGCTTTGACATTTGTGAAGTAAACAAATGCAAAATACATGACCATAAAACATAAATCGCTATATTCCTCAAAAACGCGGTTATTACTTCGAGTTTTTCGCGGAATAATTCGTCGTTGGTGTTGGCGCAGCGTGAATTTACGCGCAGATTTCCCGGTCGCCTGACACCAACTGGGCAAACACTGCGGCATTCAGCCGCTCGCCTAGAAGAATATGGTATAACACGAGATGCTGCCAGGTCTGGCCGGCCCCGGAGGAGCCGTTCTGCTCAGAATATCGCGGCTGTAGCTGAAGACGACTACTGTGGACGGCGAATGCTACAGAGCCATGCTCAACGACTTTCTTTTTCCTCAATTGCATGAATTTGAACTGGAGAACATGTGGTTCCAACAGGATGGAGCAACGGCGCATACTGCACGAGCCACAACGGAAATTCTGAGGGCTACATTTCCGGGTCGCCTAATCTCTCGTTTTGGTGATTTGCACTGGCCGGCAAGGTCGTCCGATTTAACCGTTCCAAACTTCTTTTTGTGGGGTTTCTTCGAATCACGAGTCTATGTCAACAAGCCTCAGACTTTTCAAGCGCTCAAAGAGAATATACGTCAAGAATGCGAGAACCTATCGCCGGAAGTACTGGCAAGAGTAATGGAAAATGCTATAAATCGGGCCCGTATGATCATCCATTCTAGCTGCGGCCAATTGGCCGATATAATTTTCTCGATTTAATAGGAAAAAAATTAAGACATCAACTAAACATAATCAAAAAGCAGAACCAAAGTTTTTCATTCATAAAAAAAATTGCAGCCAAAGAACATTGGGTGACAACTTTTGCGCCACCCAATATGAATGGGCTAAAATTTATTTAAGATGATCGTGGACTAGGGAAGAAATATTGTAACTCTAGTGAAGCCACACACTGACATGAACTCTTATATAATAAACGGTAGATGTTTGTCAATGCTGCCGATTTCCTATGAAGATAATCATACATACATTAAATATCCAGCAATAAAAATGAAAACAATGCACTATGAACTTTTAAATATTTAACCCACAGTATATCAAAAAATAATGAAATTCATTTTTATATTTTTAATATACATGTATATAAAATGAAATTTTATATTGTTTTCTACAAAACATAGTAGTATAATTTTGTGTATTAAATTTTAGATCTCATAGAAATGAGCAAAATCAACAATTATATGAAGTTGTATCTAACTGATACTAACGAATTCATTACCACCAGACGCATTATTGACAAAAATATTGTTTAACAACTGCTATTTAGTTGATACAAAATAATATTACTTACTACATAGCTACACAAAATTACATGTCGTAAGGCACATAGTGCAACCAACATATGGCAACCTACTTGTTTATGAATTTCAATGTATTTCCAGAATTGTATAATGGGGATCTACATCGACCGACCCATGGGAGATTAACATAACTTGCTTCGAACCAATCTATCCCAATTTTGTTTATTACAAAGCAAACACACTACCACTGTGATTTGTGAATCGTTGCTTGGTTTTTTTTTGAGATATGAACAATAATCTTAGAAATTCTACAACTTTTTAAGTAAGTTGACTCATTTTAACTTAATAGAATTTGTATCCTCGGAAAAGTATAGAATAGAAAGATATTATTCGTAATTCACTTGGTATATTTTATGTACTCAAAAATATTTTTAATAATTATCAGTTGTGAAAAGTCTGCGAATAAATCAGTCCCAATTAAACAGTCAGTCGTAGATATAGGTACTTCAGTTTTATTCTTTCACAGAATATATGTGCAAACTTTAGATTAAATAACATGAATATTGTTAAAATATTTATAGTAGACAAAACCTTAACGAGTTTTTGACATGCTTCGTGGCGCAAATAGAAGCTTTTTCAACTTTCCACAAGTGAGTAGATGCTTTTCTGTCCGAGGGAAGAAGACGTATACCGAGCGACATATGTTTACAAGAATATATAAAAATGCTTGTGTCTAAAGTTTCAGCGAGAATGATTATGAAACGAAAACGTGAAAAAAGTGGAGAAAAAAACTATTATTCATTTCATGGAAAACCATCGTGTTTTTACCTTTTTCTGAAAAATATATATTTTGCATATGTAATATTTTATATTATAAAATACAAATTGCAGATAAGGAAATTGTTGTGTCGGTACAGAGAGACAACACATCGAAGAATAACAGAATATTTATTATAGTATATAACTAACAAGTAACGAGTACAATAATTATCCATGACGACGGATATGTATACGTCGACATCCGTAATTTCCGTCATAGATATCATGGACATCTATAACAGATAGAAAAAGTAAGTAACTTATTAATAAATTTTAATGATTGTCGAAAAGGTTGTTTTTTAACGCTGCCACCAGGTTATTTTTAAAGTTAAAATAACCAAAACTAATTTTGATATTTAATGGCGAGGTTTCCAGGTTATTTAAACTCAATTAACAACACAACAAATTATTATTAAACTAAAACTAGCAGAACAGGACAAGTTACATGCCATTACCAAATATAATATAAAACTTACTTACATACACTCATACTTCAAAAAATAATGCAAATTTACTTCGTGCATCAAAAGGAAGAAGCATTTGTAAAATTTAAATATGCTTTTAACTAATGTACATACCTGGTGAAGTGAAAATATTCAAAATGACTCACTCAGAACTAAATGTCAAACATATCAACTTGATAAGACAACGAGGCATCAACTGGACTTGCTACTCTTAAAAATACTTTATGAGAATGGTTATGTAAATTCATATAGACCGTCAAGATCTGTAAAAAGGTTTATAAAAATACTGGCACTATTCCAGGAAATTAAGAAACGATAATAATAATAAAAAATTAGAAAAAGAGAAAATAGCTCGGATAAACTTTAAAGGAGAAATAGATTCATTCATCCACTGTTGATATATAAATTATCTATTAATCGGCAAGAATCAAATTCCATAACAAACCAGAAAAATTCATAGAGAATCTCAATAACAGGAAATGTTCGGAGTCAGCCATATTGATATAGCATGTTACAATTGTGTATGACAGACATACTTAAAAACAGAATTTTATTTCAAATAAAAAAATCAGTCGTGGCTACCACAGAACCAATCTCCTCTATAGAACAGTCAGTATTAATTTTTCAAATAAAATTTATTACATGTTTTTTTTATTGAAACTATAAGAATAATTATGAAAAAAATAAGATTCATAAAAATCTAAATAAAATAAGAGTGATCATACGTAAACTTATAATCGATTAATTTTTATCACTCGTGCCTTTAATATAAGAGGCTTAAATAAGAAGTTTTATTAAAATCCGTTCAACACAATTTGCTGTACACAGGTATAACACGTTCAAAAAGATTTGCAACATTTTAATTGAAGAGAGCAGGTTACAGGAGTTATTCTTAATATTTTTAGATAGTTTAGCAATGAGTCCATTTCAATTATAATTTTTGATTACTTTAATCTAATCAACAGTTTATTAAAATATCTAATTTGAATAAATTAAAACTATATTCACAACAGCGAAATTAGTTTTCTAATAAAAATCTACAATTATTAGATAGCGTAGGTTGAAAAACATCATTCCCAATGTATCCAAATTGTCAATAACTAGTACATTTATTTTAAAGCCAGTACATTTATTTTAAAGCCATCTATAGATGAAATATTAAATACAAAAAAATTAGTATCATACATTGGCATTCATTGACACTGATAAAACTAAATTAGTTGCATCACACGCTAAGTTAAAGAAGGAGGAAAAAGAAGCGGAAAGACGCATAGGTCTTGTATACTAATTTGGCAGAAATCCAAACCGATTTGCAAATTCAAGACTTTGCGTAGGGGGCACAAGTATCTTTCAAGATGAAATATGGATACATAAGTAATTATTGATACAGCTTTAGTAGCGAACGCGACCACTTTAGTTGGGCCGGAAGCTGCAACAATTTTTAGAACAGAACTTAAAAATTCATTGAAAGTAAGTGTGAATCCTAACCAAAGAACAAAGAAGTATATAGGAATCCGAAATTGACTTTCCTGTTGTGCACATCGGCGGAAAGAACGTGACAAACGATCAAGTGATCGTTGCAGAACGAAACTTGGCACGAGACATATACGAACAGGAATTTAATATCCAACATACAAACGAAACGAGTTTGGTTGTTGGTGCAGCGGCCAGAGAAATTCAAAAATATTTAGCTATTCCGAACATACACTGCTACGTTTATAGTGATGAAAACAAAGACTATGATAGGGTACTGCATCCTGAACTAAGATGATAGCTGTAAAAACTTAAAAGCAAAAGTAAACAAAAAGGACAAAATATTCTTTTTGCCCAAAATAGATGATGTCGAAAGAAAAAACAAACGAGGAGTTTTAAAAAGGTATAATAATATGGAAAATATTTTTAACGACTATGTAAAATTGAGTAGAATGCCGGATACGATAAGTACAGAACCTATCGAGGCAAACACTTTGTTGTTCGAGGACTCAATCTAAAATTTTGGTGCAAAGTAACTAATAAACATTTTTGAGCAAACTAAAGCAAATATTGCATACGGATACGCAATGCTACCATACGAATTCATTCATTTTTTTGTAATGGTTACGTTCACGATACAGAAAAATTGTCAACACTTTTAACTACACCAGTAATTTTCGGCGAAAAATTCAATTTATGCGTAGAAATACCATCTAGAATTGGCCCTTAAACTGTTTTTAAAATTTACAAATCTACCCATTTTGAAAAAATAGTAAGATCAATTGAATTGCCTAGGAACTAAACATTTGTTAAAAGTATTAGATATGTCAAATTGAGTAGACAGAAGAAATGGTAGAATGTACAAACCTTTAAAATATTTTTCTGTAAATGAACACGAATTTTCAGATGTTTTTAACTACATGTGTAATTTAGCACAGAAGGATAAGTGGAATGCGTTTGGTTACGAGAGAGTTGGTTAAACCATGGTCATTGGCAAAAACAAATGTTTACCCATTTGCACTAACCGTTTTAATACAAATTAAACTAACTTCAGAACTAGAAACTAAAATTAGAGAAAATTTAAATGTCGCCATTGCATTTTCAATCTCATTACTCATCGAGTGGGTTTTGGTGGGCCATTTAGAAGACCAACTAATAATTACACCTAATCTAATTATTGTACAACGAAGTATCGTTCCACACGAATCAGAAAGAAAAATGAATCAGAAAGAAAAATGAAGAAGAAATTCCAGCATGGAAAATATGTCATACAACAAAATTATATTTGGTCAAGCTCATACTTTATGTTTACACTTGTCTAGTAGTGTCCATTGCTTTCTATACTGTAATAATCATAAAGGAGGATAATGGAGAAAACAAGTTTGTTGACTTCGTAATACATTTTCCACTTCATTGATTATAATCGCTCTAACCGCGCACTTTTTTAGTTCGGAATTTGTAAAATTCTACCACTAATTTAAATAGGTCATATTAATTTTGTATATCAGAAATAATAACAATATAGGTACATCAATGGGGTCATACCAAGGACCAGTAACACTTTATATCAGAGATAAGCACACATTTGGCCCGCAGCTTAAATACAAATTCATACCTAATGTATTAAGATACTGGACAACTACAAACTTTTATGCCTGTTTAAACCCAAAAGTATTCTGGATAATGCAAAAATAATTTGGCGATCTTTGCTTCGGAATCCGTGAATATACATTTTCTTTAAAAAAAATCAAAAGAGCAAGGATTACGAATAACTATCGTAACCATACGTCCCGTGTTGAATAGGACGGTCCCGTTTCTAGGTAATATATTACATTGTCCCCAAGGACAGCTTCGGACAAAGCCAAAATGTCCCGTTTTCAAAAAAAAAAACACTCCACAATAAATATTTAAACAATGACAAAAGTATAGTAGTGGCTTTAGTGTTGTTTACGGCGAACTTAAGGACTTAACTTATTTGGAGCAGTGGACGAATTAAAATAAACCTGGATGGTCGAATTTTAATTCTTATTTGCAATTAATAAAAAATATAGTTAAGCAAATTTATTTTTCAGAAAGGTATTGTATCATAAATTATTTATTTTTACATATTCATTCCTGCTCATTTTTTCTCTTGAATTAATACACACTACTACGTAAAATGTAGATATCCTGTTTTGAAGAAAAAAATAAATGGTCAGGTTACAAATAACAGACGAATATTTAGAAACAATTTTACGGATGTAAAATTCTTGTAATATATAAAATAAACATTATTTGTTATTCAGTTTAGCACATTAATATTGTTTATTTTTATTTACTTTAACACTTAGTAATTACATTTGTTACAATTGTTATTTTTTATATTTCTAGAAGTAAAAAGTGATACTATGAAAATAATTTCAAGGACAAAAATTGCAATGATTTAATAACCGACCTTTACTGCCGAACGGTTTTATCAAACAATATTTTTTTTAATTTGAGTATAAATTTTTTATTTCCATGTACTGCAGGTAATTTTTCTTAAAATTACAAATGGCAAGTGTTAACTTCCACCTCTGTAAATATCTCAATTTTTATATATTCGTTAATATTTTGAAATGACAATTAAAAACGTATAGTTAATTATAATTCGATAGATTCAAATCAGTAAAAGTAACCTGTAGTCAACACACCCGATTTTTGACAGAAAAAATAAATAAAAAATATACGCTTTGCATGTGTAATATAGATCATTACTTGCAAATAATACATATATATATATATATATATATATATATATATATATATATATATATATATATATATATATATATATTACAATGTTGATAATGGTTAGTTAGTTCCACCATTGATATCACAATCTCAAGTATCAATGTGACGAAATACAATAGAAACGAAGTAGAGAATAAAATAAAATAATCTATACAGAAATAGCCGGCTGTACAAATAAAAGCATACTAGATAACCAACATGAAACGGATGAATTTTATAACTTGTCTCTAGGCGATCATCACTTTAGCACCATAACAGATTGAAGCCAGAATCTAAAATACGAATTTTCATAAAATCTGTCCCGTCGAATTACTGTATTATTAAACATTCGTCCAAACGACATTATGTTAAAACGAAACAAAATATAATAAAAAATAGACATTTATTGAAAACTCGAAATGTCAAATAAAAGACTGTGCACATGTATGTATATTGGCGGACTTTTACTAGTACATTTATAAGACATATCTGTATAAGACATGAAACAAAATAAATGTCACAAAATGAAACATATATGTTCTTTATTAATATACCTTATAAAATTAATACATTTTTTTAAAACAACTAAGTGTCCGAATCACCTAAAACTAAAAAATCTTCATAATCCTGTTAAGTAGTATTAATTAATATTATGATTTTCTTGTAGTTTTAGCGGTTTTCCGCGGAAACCTTAAAGGCATCATAAGATTCGTAGCGACCATTATATTGGAATGCAAAGAAAGTCCGAAAATCAATTAATTCAGAGTTACAATCCTACATATTTCCAAATATAAGTTAAAACCACGCTTGACACAAATGAAACACGTTGCGAATGTCCAAGCATATTTCCTATATTAATCACTTAATGGCACCACATACTACGTGCCCGGTCCCAAAATAAAATAATTGAAGAAAAATGAATAATCACTACAGCAATACCATGCTCATTAAATAAAATCATACTACATAACTAATGGATGAGTATAGATGACTTTTGCAAAGAAATTTTATTTATAATCTGTCTCTAGGCGATCCACCTTAGTGCCATGAGAGACTGACGCTGGAATTAAAAAATATGTCACAGTCGGAATAAAAATTGAATTATATTAATTTTTTATATACAGTTATGTATATGTATAAAGTATATATAAGTAATATAGAATAACAAAATCATATAAAATGAAAAGTAGAAGTTCATTATTGATTCACTATTATAGAATTATAATTATAATACAATGCATTTTCTACGGTAAACAGTTTCAAAAACATAACCTTGGAACTTAAGTATTTTAAAAATGATCTTGATCTTCAGTGAAAACCTATTATAAAATCATAATTATGATATAGGATCACTATGTTATAAGGCTGCATGGATAATAATAGAAGAAAATAAATTTATTCTCATCCATTTCAAAGATTCACTTTTTTTATGACTTCTTCAGTCGCCAAAGGATAACATTAACAATGCTATAATTAAAGTGATAAGAAAAGATTGCACAGCATCAAAGATCAAATAATAATGTTTATAATGACAAGAGTTAGTTCGTGCCTCTGTTGCCGGAATCTCAAGTACTAATGTGGCAAAATGTAGTAGAAAATTATAATAACATGAAGGGGAAAACAAAATAAAATATAATAATATGCACAACATAAGCCGGCTCTACACATAAATTCATAGTAGATAAGAAACATGTGGAAATGGATGACTTGCAAAAAAAAATATAAACTCAAGTAAAGTGAAAGGTAAAAGTCATTATTAATGCAATATATGAAAATTAATACATTTTCTCGGGGTAAACAGTAACAAAATATTATCTTGAAACTGCCACATGTTATATTTTGAACATGATCAGTATTTGATCTCAAGTAAAATCTTTATTAAGATAGAGTACAACCATTGGAAAAAACTTGTTTTTTGTATTAGATGCGCACGAAAGATTGACAGACCCATTTCTATTTGAGACGCCTATACTTATGACTCTCCAACATGTCGACATTCCATGACGTTTTACGCAGAGAGAGCTTTTATAGGGATATATACCCCCCTCCCTCCCATGATATCTAACAAGAGTAAAAATTAACAATAAATATATCTACACATTTCATTTTAAAACATTAAGTTGTTGGAATGTAGAGTATTTTTTTAGATATCAATGAAATAAAAAAGTTTAGCGTGCATGTGCATTCACTATGCGTTTGCGCTTTTACGCCGAGATAAAACGATGTACGGACAAACCAAATGAATTATGCTGCGCGTTACAGCGTCAATACATTTGGACCGTTCGAGGATTACTTCACGAAAAACAATAAGTAAAGAAAGTACATTATTAAATTATTTTAATAAAATCATCGTCAATTAATGAAAAAAAAATAAGAATTGAAAACAACTGTCCGTAAATATACTTTTTCGCAGTTAAAATTAAATGTCATATTCCATAGTAAGTAATAAAAACTTCTAGAAGTAAAAAACGATAGAATAAAAACAATTTCAAACAAAAAAATTACAATGGCCGTAAATAAGCCATCTTTTCTTTCGAGTGGTGATACCAAGCACTATTTTATTTAATTTGAATTACCATTCCCTACTTCAATGTACTGCAGGAAATTTGAATTACCATTCCCTACTTCAATGTACTGCAGGAAATTTGAATTACCATTCCCTACTTCAATGTACTGCAGGAAATTTGAATTACCATTCCCTACTTCAATGTACTGCAGGAAATTTTTCTTAAAATTACAAATGAGAAGAGTAAATTTCCACCTCGAATAATTAAAATTATGTGCAGTTTTATTAGCAAGTATTTGTTACAAAATTTAATTCAAATGTCCACCTACGAATACGTCCAGGTGAATTGACAAATGAACAGATCAGACATTTCGCTAAAATAGTCAAAACTCTATAAATATCTCAATTTTCGAATATCCGTTAACATTTAGAAATGACAAAATTAAAAACGTATAATTAAAGATAATTCGCTTAATTAAAATCAGTGAAAATAACCTGAAATCACATAGTCGATTGTTAACTTAAAAATGTACGCCATGCGTTACAAAGCTACCATTTTAAAAAAAAATTAATATAGCGACTTGAATAATCTGCAACAGATATAAATTAAAATGTTTATAACGAAAACAGTTAGTTCATACCATTGATGTCAGAATCTCAAGTATCAATGTGGCAAAATATAATAGGATCAACAAAATGAAAGTGAAAATAAAATAAACTGTACAGCATAAGTCGGTTTTACAAAGAAAATCATACTAGATACCCAACATGTAGAAATAGATTAATTTTGCTAAGAAGTTTATAAGTTGTGTACACGCTATCACCTTAGCATCATAAGATTGGTACCAGAATTATAATACGATTTTTCCTTAGAACTGTTAAGTCGAATTTGCTCTACATTAATACACATTCGTTCAAACGACATCATGTTCACACTTTCGAAAATATGGTAAAAAATAGACTTCTACTGAAATCTTAAAATGTCAAAAAAAGACTGTCCTTATATATGTATGTAGCTGACGGTCAAAATAATTATTTGGATAATAATATTTTGTAATTTTACTAGAATGTGTATATACAGCTATATCTGTATAAGCAATAATAAAGAATAAACTACATTGTAACATAAAAACAATATAGAATAATAAACTCATATAAAATGAAACGTAGCAGTTCATTATTAATGCACTCTAAAAAATTAATACATTTTCTCAAAGTGAACAGTTTCAAAATATATTACCTTGGAGCTACCACAAAATGTAAATTTGATTAGTATTTAATCTTAAGGACCACTATTTACTTCTAAAACATCATTTTTATTTGACAAGAGTTAACTCATACCTTCGATGCCAGAATCTCACGTATCAAAGTGGCAAAATATAATAGAATACTATGTGGAAATGAATGACTTTTGCCATGATGTTTATAACCTGCCTCTAAGTGATCACCTTAGCGCCAAAAAAGTTTTACACAAGCGTTTTTACTGTAAATTTTTATAAAATCTGTTTAGTAGAACTGGCTCCACGTTTATATACATATTTTCAAAATAATATAATATAGACATTTGTTGAAATCTTCAAAAGACAAGAAAAATCAATAAAATAGAATAATAAACATATGTACGATAAACATTACCTTGGAACTACCAGAAAAACTATATTTCAAAAATGATCTGTACTTGATCTCAAGTAAGAGCATCTTATAAAATCTTAATTAAGATACAGCACCACTATATTATGTCAATGGCTTATTTTTTTCTTCACTCGCCTAAAGAATGCTATAAAGTTATAATAAAAGATTTCAAGGAATCATAGTTCAGTAAGACCTTTTAGGATCATTATTCAAAAATTAGAAATGGAGGAATATACTATCACCATTTGTAAAGATCTGTCACTCGTATTTTGACAGTTGGTGGGAAGAGGTTATTTTTTCATTTTTCAAGTTTGTAATTTATAGTTCAGTTTATTTTATATTAAAATGAGTCTGACACCTGATGTACAGGGAGCATTCTTCACATTTACAAAGATTGAAGAATATTTTTACACCATCTTACACTTGTCAGCGAGATAAGATTTGTTTGCATTATAGCAGCGAAGTCACAAGCCCATTTGGTACTAATTCAAAAAAATATTAATACCTAGCAGCATGGAAATGTCTCTATAACCCCCCATTGAATTAATTACGCAACCAGGAAAAAAATATAAAATTCTGAATATATTATTTCATTTACATGCATATTCACAATATTAATGTACTTGTATAATATATATGTCCACAATATGTTATTCCTTCCTTTCAATATCAAATCACATTAAAACATTTTATTTCGTTAGTAAGTAGTATCAATAAATACTTTAATAGATGCGTGTCAACGAAAATATCAAGAAATTTAAAGATTTTTATATTTATATACTCAAATATAGAAGTATATGTATGTCAATATAATTAAAAAATAATTCAACAATTCAAAATATCATATTTATAATTTTTTTCTTACAAAAATATATTATCACATTTTTATGGAACGTATTATAAAGTGACTGAGTACCTATGTAATAATATAGTTTATATTGTAAAGTAACTAGCAAAAGTAATTTAATTGATATTTTAAAATAAATTATATATATTTAAGATCATGTATGCTATTATATATTTTTAAGATCAAGTATTCTTGTAGAAATATTAGAGTTTGTTGTAGTTAGGAATATTTATTATTATTTTCAAAACTGTAGCAAACGCCAGTTTGTAATATCGCTCCACAAATTGTCTCCATCATTATTTCAAAATTCTTTAAATATTTTTTAGGAAATTATTTTTAACATTTTGAGGAAACGTAAATGTTACAAATGGTGATCCCGACATTACATAAAACACAGTAAATTAATTTTGTTTTATTTTAATAAATTATTCAAACATTTCTAGCAATTTAATATTAATAATTTAACTGTCTTCAGTTATAGTATATGCGAAGTTATTAAAAAAACTGAATATTACAATAATATTAACATAAAACATAAAGAATAGTGATTAATTTATCAAAATTCTAAAAAACTTCGATCATAAACAATATGATAGTTGACAGATACAAATCCATGATTCGTTCCGACATATCTTATGCTGACAAATAGTTCCGAAATTATGCATATCATGCGCATATCAGGCGTATATCACGCTTCAGGATTGGTATAGAACTAGTCCTATGTGTTACACAACAGTAACCGACTCTTTAAAAAAAATTATAACAGATAACTAACAGGTGGAAATGGACGACCTCAGCTAAGGATTTTATAACCTGTCTCCAAGCGATCATCTAAACATCATAAGAAAAAAGATATTCATATATTAAAGCTGTTGAAATCATGAATCCAAATGAGGAATAATAGAAATAAGATGATGAACAAAATACATATTAAAAACTAAACCATAGTCAAAAATCTGAACAGTTTTGTACACAGCAACACTAAGAATGCCGATCATTGGAACTTCTGCATTTAGGATTAAGATATTTTCCTCTCTCTTAACAGATTTTTATGATCATTCCCAAAAAAAAAGAAAAGTAACATGTGATACCATGCTTATAGATTTTTTGGTAGATCTATCGATTTCCTCTTCAATCATGCGGAAGACATTATTTATGATTATAAGTATAATATATATTTCCACAATATGTTATTCCTATAATATTAATATTTCATATCTTTAGTTAATACCATTAATAAATAATTTAATGATACAATTACATTTTTGAGACTTTTTCTGTTTATAAGATACGTGTCAAAACATTAATACCATAACAGAACCATGCAGAATATAATATAATATATATAATATAAATATAGACAAATGTCCTCCATGTCTTCATAATGTTCTACTAGAAGGATTTCAATTTCCACCAGAAAAAAGTAGTTCCATGATACAATCGTCGGATGACTGTTTTCTTAATCAACACATTGTAAATGCAAGAAGAGAAGTTAATTTATTAATATTTAGCAGCTACTGAATTCTTCATTAAAGAGAGAAAGCAAAGAAGTTTTCTAATATTCTCAAATCGTTTCGCCAATGCGTCCAATCGAATTATAATGGGATTAGTGACTATAATAAAATTTTAATGAAAGAAACTACTGAATTGCAGAAAGTACAGCCAATTATGAACTTCACACGCCCCTGGTTGAATCCTTTCCTATTTAGGGTATACGCCCTTAGCTTGTTGGATCAGTGCAGTTTTGAACTTGGTTGATTTGGGTCAGTATAGCTACTATAACCAATTATTGCATAGGATAATTGATAGGCGGGGCAAGGGTCTTCGATGGTTGCAGTTCTGTTCTGAACATCACATTGCACACCCTTGGAAAAAAACTATGTACACATTGCCGTCTCCTTTAACTAGTTTGTTGCATTAGATGCGCAAGAAAGATCGACAAGCCCATTTCTATTTGAGACGCCTTTACTTATGACTCTGCAACATGTAGACATTCCATGACGTTTTACGCACAGAGAGAGCTTTTATAAGCATATATATCCCTCCCCATGATATCTAACAAGAGTAAAAATTAACAATAAATATATCTACACATTTCATTTTAAAACATTAAGTTGTTGGTGTGTAGAGCAAATTTTTAGATATCAATGAAATAAAAACGTTTTGCGTGCATGAGCATTCGCTATGCGTTTGCGCTTTTACGCCGAGGTAAAACGATGTACGGATGCTCACTGAGAAATCAACGGACCAAATGAATTATGCGTGACGCTACAGCGTCAGTACATTTGGACCGTTCGGGGACTTGATACAATCTACTTCACGAAAAATAATAAGTAAACAAAGTACAATAATAAATTTTAAATTATTTTAAAAAAATCATCCTCAATTAATGATAAAAATTGAAGAATAAAAACTTCCAAAAGTACAACACAAAGGAGTGAAAAAAATTTTAAACAAAAAAATTACAATGACCATAAATAACCGACCTTTACTTGCGAGTGGTAATGCCACACATTTCCTACTTCCATATACAGCAGGAAATTTTTCTTAATATTACAAATGAGAAGAGTAAATTTCCACCTCGGATAATTAAAACTGTGTGCAGTTTTATTAGCAAGTAATTGTTATAAAATTTAATTCAAAAGTTCACCTACGAATACGTCCAGGTGAATTGACAAAAGAACAGGTCAGACATTTCGCTAAAAATAGTCCAAACCTTCTGTAAAAATCTCAATTTTCGGATATCCCTAAACATTTAAAAATGACAGAATTAAAACCGTATAATTAAAGATAATTCGCTTAAATAAAATCAGTGAAAATTATCTGTAATCACCAAGAGATTGTGCTTGTTTACGCTTCGGGACTAGAATAGGACTAGCCCTATGTATTATTCACACAACAGTAGCCGACTCTTTAAATAAAATTATAACAGAGATAACTAACAGGGAAAATGGACGACCTTTACAAAGGATTTAATAACTTGTCTCTAGGCGATCATCTTACCATAGTAAGAGGAAAGATATTGATATATTAAAGGTGGTGGAATCACGAATCCAAATGAAGATTGATAGAAATAAGATGATGAATAATAAAATATTGAAAACCATACCAGTTAAAAATCTCAACAGTTTTGTACACAACAATACTAAGAATGCCGATCATTGGATCTACTACATTTAGGGATAAAGTACTTTCCTCTCTCTAACAGATATTTATGACCATTCCCAAAGCTCAAAATTAATATGTGATACCATGCTTATAGATTTTTTGGTAGATCCATCAATTTCCTTTTCAATCATGCAGAAGACATTATTTCTTCCGTATAATTTCGTCTGAATAAAGTGAAAATTATCAAAAATTCTGGTTATTTTTTTATTTCAAAATTGATTACATTTGAAAATTAAAGATAGTCGACATAAGATTTTGCCAATACAAAAAACTTACTTTGGTTTTGGTTGTAATCGAACAATGGGCTCCTCAGCTCTACTGATCTTCCTTCTATTGACAAATTGAACATTACTTAGTCTAGATAATATTCCAACTCACTTTATCAGTAATAACTTAATATTACATTTAAAAAATATCATATATGACAATATAATGTAAAAAATAATCCGAACAATCTCCCGAAGTAGTGGTATATCAAGCCCTGAGAAATAATCCTGAGCAGTAAAGGACCAAATGGTAGGGAAAGATGCTGTGTTGACTCATTTTTACTTAAAACAATTTTTTTATATATATATATATATATATATATATATATATATATATATATGTATATATATCACTGAGAGAACTACTTTTTACGGCCAATTTAAACAATCTGTTATAATGACAAGGAAAGATTTTTAGTAAATACTCATAACTTCTAATTTACCAAAACGATGTAAAACACAGAGTACTGCAGCAAACCACACAGAAGAAAACGATGAAGTCTTTATGAGATCTCTCCTTCTCGTCGTAGCGAAATAACAATCATAACAATCAATTTAATTTAGAGGAATAATATAAGGTAACTACTTAATTGTCGATACCTATGAAATGTATAAACAAATTGTCCGCTTGGAAATAAATATAAATGCAGCTGAAAATAAAATCTATTAATTTTTGATATAGTAGTGATAGTAATCAGTAGAGAGCGGATTATATGCACTAAAATATGCATACGTACAATATGCATTGGAAAATTATAAAAATATACTCGTACATGATGCGTGCAAAAAAATTATAAATATGCACTTTAAAACAAAAATATGCAAAAAGAAATAGAAATTTCAATGACAGTTACTATTTGCAAAATATGCATTTTGTTTAACTTTTCACCAAACGGGAGTATATGAAGAGTTTTTTGATATGACTAATAAAAACGACACATGCAATTGAATAGAATCCCTTTTTTAGTAAACACTCTCAATCAATGGAAAACTAGATAAAATTGAGAAAATGATTTGCAGAATATAAGAAATATATTGTTTTAATCAATATAATAATTAAATTTTTAACCCCAAATATACAGACATTGTACTTAAATTAAATACAAAAAATAAAAAAATTAAACAGTAGGTCGCACAGAACAGACCACCACAACAGAAATGGACGCTGTCGTAATTCTTTTTTGTTTTTTGCTTCTATTAGGGTTTATTATTTGCAAGGATACAGCAACTTTCTTCAAACATTATTTCAAAACTCATTCCATTTACATAATATTAACGAAAAAAAAAAAAAACAGGACAGGAATAAACTTTCACAAAAAATTTTTAATTGTTTAAAAACAATTTACGTTGATTTTTCAGTTTTCTTTGGCAATAATACAGCCTGAATATATTAGGCAGTACACCACCTTGTGCAATTGTAACACCAGACAATAATTTATTTAATTCTTCATCATTATTACGGATGGTCAATTGCAAGTGTCGTGGAATAATTCTTGTCTTCTTGTTATCACGTGCAGCATTACCAGCAAGCTCAAGTACTTCAGCAGCTAAATATTCCATAACAGCTAAATAAACAGGAGCTCCGGCACCAACAAGTTCTGCGTAATTATCTTTACGTAATAGTCTATAAATACGAACAACTGGAAATTGTAATCTAGCACGATTGGAGTGACTCTTTGCCTGTCTATTAATTTTACCACCTTTACCGCGACCAGACATTATGAATAAAATATATATGTAAGTTAACAAACGAACGAACGTTCACAGTGAACGATTTGATTTGTAATGACTAAATTATTTAAATTTAAATTATAGATTTCAAAATCTTAATAAATGCATCTTTTTCTTCCCAATATGATTAATTCCAATATGTCGCGAGTAGGACGTATGTACCGCCATTCATCAAAATCCACCAATATAAAATCTGTAGAAATTCAATACTTCCTTTACACAAGTATATATGAAAGTCGGTACAAAATTCATACAAAATAATTTTCCATTTTTGTTCTAATTTGCTTCAAATATTTTTTACATCAAGAAAACAGGCAAGTGGTACATCTAATGGTAGAAAATTGAAAAATGAAAATTCGTAAAATTAGTACAACCTAATAAAAGGCCAATAAAAATCTAGAAGAAAATAAAAACGTTATATCTTTATTCAGGACTTGTTTCACAGCTGTTTGTTGCAAAACGCTAATGAGCACCAATAAGAGCGATACGTGTCCGTGGTTACAGACTGAATGCTAAATGACCGACTTATAAGCTCATGTTATTTATTAAAGTAAAATTATTAGTTTCCATAAATTTTCCGTTAAACAATAAACATTAAATTTAAAATTAAAACAAATCCAGAATTAGCACATATACACAGTACATAGGTACATTCGATGTACGGTCCAAATCGTGTATAAACGTCTCGACATGACTGTCCGTTCGTACACATCCATTTTAAATTTACAAAAAAAATGGCTGTCGGTATTTACACAGGATTACATCTGAATTAAAACCCCGATGATATCTCAAACGGTTCATTTTTGGACACATGTTGCATAATATTTTTCAATTTATTTTGACTTCTTCTTCATGTCCTATAAATCTTGAACACATTTTTTAACACACTGTATATCCAATCATATTAAAATCGACGTATTATATATATATATATATATATATATATATATATATATATATATATAATAGAATACTGACAAAAAAATTAATTGTGTTAATAACAGTATATGTATATTGTGCAGGCTATAGATTTTATGTCTTGCTTGAGAGGAAACGTCGACCAACAGGCAATGAACTTGACACGACAACTACTAGAAGATTCTACTCCACCAAGATAGTGTTAGACAATCATTATCCAGTTGTCCAAACTGGAAGAAACCCGCATGTTATAAAACAAATAAAATAAAGAATAACAGTAAGTTTTTAAAAAGAAGACAAATACGTAAGTTTACCATTAAAATAATTCCATATACAACAATGGCATCTCAAATATCATAAACAACAAATTTTTAAAAATATAAAAATTGTAAAACTAAGAAATAACAAGTACACAATGTGCAATGAAAACTCCAGAGAAAAATTAGCTGTGGCCATCATAGAAATGCCTCTACTAAAGCTGCACAATTAAACGTGGTTAAATTATTATTTTTTTAGTCTTCTGCATGGTTTTTAGTAACTACATGTTTTTTAATTATTTAAATGACAAATATTCTCCAGAACAAATACAAATAAGTTCGCCTTTCTTTATTAAAAATGAATAAATTCGCTTAAAAAGTACTGCCTAATTATCTTTACGTGTGTAATGACAGTGATATATAAGCCAACTTTTTGGACCAGTAATCATGATATTAAATTAGTAGAATAGAAATAAAATAAATGGAATAAAGAAACACAGAAGTCTGTTTTCAATAAATAAGACAAATACGTTAATTTACCATTAAAGTCATTCCACATGAACAATTATGACTCAACTATCACTTAAATCACATATTTATAAAAGGATTCAAATATTTATGAATTATACATATAATATAACTTTTATTATTTATTAATACTATAGTTAATATATATATATATATATATATATATATATATATTATATATATATATAATAAATAATATATATTAATATATTGTATAATTAGTTAAATATTATTAAAAAAAAATTGTTGGTGTATGATCTGTGGTGCTGTCGAAATGGAAGAAAAGAGTAAGCAATTATTTTAAATTATAATTTATTACTTGTTATTAATAGATTTATATTTTCCTAAGGCAGCTAGAATGGAAGATTTTAAAAAATAAATAAAGGAGAGTGAAAATTATTTGGGGGAGTTAAGGCGGCAGTTAGAGATGTTAGAAAGGAAGAAAGAGGACGGGAAGGAGAAGGAAGGGAAGAAGGATGAGAGGAAGAAAGAAAAAGACTACAGCTATTATCGCGGCCGAGGTCACGAAAGTTTCTGCGGCCGAGGAAATTTCCGTGGCCGAGGAAATGGAAATTACCGCGGCTGGAATCGCGGCCGTGGATATTATTGGGCTCACAACAATGCTACAGTAAACATCAATATATTTATATATTTTTACAACTCATACAAATTTTTTTATAGAATACGAAGAAGTGGTGGGCTGCTTATAAATTAGTAGATAAGTTAATTAGTAAATAGTTTTTGTTTTTTTTTAGCTAATAAATTTTTGTACAGTACACGGTAATTTAAAATAATTGAAAATCAACAAATATTTTCAAAAAGTATACTAATAGCTTGACAAAAAATACGAACAAAATAAAGATTGGTTATAATATGAAAATTAAGAATGGAAACAACCTAACATCTTTAAAATTTACAATTATCACTACGAAAACTTTGATTGCATAGTAATGGATGATGAAACTTATGTGGTTGAATCTTTTAAACAATTTCTTGGCCAACAATTTTATACTGCAATTAATAAAACAGTTTTTCAAAAAAAAATTTTAAAAAAGAAATTATCAAAATATTTAGTTTGGCAGGCATTTTGCTCATGCGATTTTACTGACGAATGTCTTAAGAAAAGACTTTTACCTTCCATAAGAAGTCGTAATAACAGTATTTTGGCTAGATATGGCTTCATGTCATTACGCAAAATATGCTCTGCCGTGGTATGAAACCAATAATATTAGAGTTATGCCAAAAACAATGAATCCACCAAATTGTCTTGAATTAAGGCCTGTCGAAACATATTGGGCTCCAGTAAATATATCGTAAAAAAAAAAACAAGACATGAAACCAAATATGAAAAAGATTTTAAGAAAAAGTGGCAATTGGCGGGAAATAGAATCAGTGATCACATTGTACAAAGTTTAATGTAAAATGTGAAAAGAAAAGTTCAAGATTTTAGTCGTTCTGCTGTGGATAAGTAAAATAACTTTTTTTTGTTATATCTTTAGAGTTTGTATATTTGTAATAAATTTTTGTTTTGGAAATAACTTTTTAGAATCCCTATAAAAGGTGCAAGGTGATTTTCCCGGCAGTCAGTTTTGTAATAGAAACCATTTATTGTGCCATTATTCATGAAAACAAGGGCAGTACGTCATTCCAAAGATGTAACAACCTATACCATAAAAGAGCTTCCATGGAAAGGAGTCCTTGGGGATATTACACAGTCGCCACTTCGCCATACACGCCATGTGTAATGTTAATAAGCTTACAATTATATAGACGTGATCCAAATTATACAAGTGTATATGGTAGTATCATTATAGCAGTTTCGACATTATTCAAATGTACGCAACAAAACTCCAAGTGCTCCATCACAGAAGACATCTGGATAACAATGTTAAAGTTCATATGTGTTGTGTATACAGAGTGGCCCAGTGAAAATTATCAGCGCAATTTTTGGCCACTTAACATTAATTTTGCAAAAAACGCTCGAACACGTCAATTTTAATATAAAGGGGGACACCTAAATGGATTATTACCAATGGCTTAATTTCAACCCTAAAATGGGTGTTGACTGCACCTCAAAAATTTTAAATGGAAAAGGGTGTCAAACATGACACAGTTCGAAAGGTCTTTCAATTCTCTTTTCAACAGTTTTTTTATTTTTCAAATCCGATCATTAGTTCCAGAGAAATATCGTTTATAGTTAAGCCATTGGTAATAATCCATTTAGGTGTCCCCCTTTATATTAAAATTGACGTGTTCGAGCGTTTTTTGCAAAATTAATGTTAAGTGGCCAAAAATTGCGCTGATAATTTTCACTGGGCCACCCTGTATATCCCACCCAGTGCTGATGAAAACGTATACATAGACTACTTCAATAAACCAACCCAATGATATATTTGTATAAGCAGGTGACTATAATTTGCCCGCTTTACAATAGAAATTTAATAATAATAACTCTCATAACCAGATTTTGTTAGAACGATCAATATGCCATTCGAACTTTGTTTATAGTTTTAATTTAAATAATTTACAACAATATAATAGCATCACTATTGTAAATCAAAGAATTCTGGATTTAGTTATAAGTACTATCCCACTGACAAACATCACCCAACCCGTTGAAATATTTCTAGAATTGCTAACTAATAGAACATTACCTAATATTGTTTTAACAAGACTTGATTTTAACTCTTGTAGTTATAAAGAAATTATTATAAGCTTATCTTACACAAATTGGGAATATTTATTTAACAACGATAATATAAACTTATAGAAATATTTTATACAGTCCTTGAATCATTACTCCGTAACCATGTACCTTTAATAATGATTAAAAATAATAATTTTCCTTCATGGTTCTCTAAACCACTAATTAAAATTATAAAATAAAGAAATAAATTACATGAAAAGTGGTAAAGTCATGGTAATATTTCTGATTTCAACTCTTTAAAATACTTAGAACTCGTAGGAAAATAGATATAGAATCTGATTACAAAAATTATATTTGTAAAATATAAAATAGCCTTCAAACTAATATAAAATCATTATAATCATTATAAAAAGAATCATGTCATTCCAAATACTATATGGTACAAAAATCATGAAACTAATACTGGACCTGATATCAGCAATTTGTTTGCTGATCATTATGAATACGTATTTATAGAATTTAATAATACACGAAATCTATTCCCAAACTCATACACATCATTTGAAATTGATTCAATTCACATTACCAGAAGAAAAATCATGTGCTCACAATTTAACTAAGCCTTTATCTATATAATCCAAAAAATCATTTATATAAACTTTATATTTAATATTATATATATAGAGAGAAAACTGTTAATCTATTCTATTAAACATAATGGCAAGTCATACTGCCAAGAATAAAGCAGGGTCAATAGCTACATTATCTGATCTAAGAGTATACCCTCAGAATGCTACAAAATCTAAAAGTCGCGCTAGGAAGATTGTATTAGAGGGACAGAGTCTGCTCGTCGTATATAAGAGAAACAAGACTATAGGACTTGTTTGGAACTGTTCTAAAATTGTTCTGTGAATGACATCTACGAAACGAATAGTTCTCGCTAGAAATTTTGGAAAGCTTACTTTGGTTTATTTATTTAAATAAAGTAATCCCAAATAAGATGGATCTACGAATATAACTATAGAAAAAAATCATCAGTTCGGAAAGAATTCCTATATGCTCTCTTACAAAATCTTCCTATAAGTTGCAGTTTATTTCACTTATTACTTCAAATTTTGAGTGTAGAGGGCCTTCATGTTTTCCCATTTCCCTGATTACTTAATTGGTGGCTGTTCCATTTGGTATTTCAGGATTTTTTTCAATTTCTTACAAACATTCTCAATATAGTTGAATAGTACTATAAATTATGTGAAAGCACAAATATTTATCATGAGAAGTACAGAAGTAAGTGGTAGTGAAACTAACTTCGAGATTAAATAGTCTAAGCCATTTAGCTATCAATTATTCGCCATATTGTCAGAAGAGCTCACTTAACAACGTATATTAGAATATAAATTTCTGAACAATCACTTGTTTCCAGGTAAAGAATCTCTAGTGATTTGGTAAGACCATATTTTGTTCTGATCTCATTCTTATTAATGATAAATACACATCAACGTTTTACATACAAATACTTGATACAGTAGTAACTGTTTATAAATAAAAACAAATCAAAGTTTATAACTGCAAAGAAATGCAAAAATTCTATTAAAAAACATATCACAACGAATATATATTTTTATTATTACGAATACACAACATTGCATATTGTATTGATATACGAAAGACAAATGAAATATAATTCAAATTAGGAATGTGTTATACTGATCCCTACTTAAAGACATTGCAATAGAAGCATTAGATCCTTCCAATAAAAATTTGTTGTCTTATCTTAGCAGTAAAATATTTATTAAATGATCACATTGCATTTCGTAAAAATATTTGATAAAATAAAAAAAAAAGATGAAATTTTTTTGGAAAACTATAGAATATTGAGAAGTACAAATTCGTTTCATATTGTTCAGCTCTCTGATGTAAATTTTTGTTATAAGTTGTCTTATTCTAAAATGATATATTAATTTTCATGAAACTACAATCATAATTTCTCATACTTCAATAATACGACATTCATCACATTCTTTCAACCATAGAAACACATTTAACTATCATCCTTCCCGCTTATATCCCACAATAAATGTACATTTTTTTTTCTTACTGTATAACATTATAATATTATGCAGCATTACATACATTGTATATAGAAATGAAATAATAATATAATCGAAATAAACAGCTAACTATCGATAATATGTATAATTTAGTACACTGGAGGAAAAATTACTCTTACGAATGAGTAACAAAAGAAATAAATATAAGATATCAATATTTTAATCATTACATCTACGAGGGCGGTCCGATAAGTACTTAGCCTCACCGCCCTATAGCACAACAATCGCAAGAGCAATTTTTTATTGCTTAGAACATCATCGTAGAC
This sequence comes from Stenolophus ochropezus, assembly GCA_035578165.1. Lineage (NCBI taxonomy): Eukaryota > Metazoa > Arthropoda > Insecta > Coleoptera > Carabidae > Stenolophus > Stenolophus ochropezus. Next base: position 45,250,670 of record JAQOWZ010000003.1, on the reverse strand, counting down.
AGCTACTGTCAAATTTTCAGCCGAATCGGACGCGAAGTTTTGTTTTGACCGCGTGTGGAAGCGAGCGTGTCCGCAGATTTGAGAAAAATGGAAAAAGAACACTATCCGTTGGTGATTTGATTCTTGTTTTTGGAAGGGAAATCGCGCAGCGAAATTAAAGAACGCTTGGATGATGTATAGGGAGACTCTTTTCCTTCGATGGCGACCGTCAAAAATTGGTTTAACGAGTTTCAACGTGGTCGCACGTCAGTTTTTGATGAGTCACGCCCAGGTGCCCCGAAAACGGCTAGCACGGAGGATAACGTAACAAAAATCCACGATTTCGCATTGGCAGACCGTCGATTGAAGGTGCGTGAGATAGCTGACACAGTAGGCATCTCAAAAGACCGCGTGGGTCATACCTTGCATGAATTATTGGGTATGAGAAAGCTGTCGACGCGATGGGTGCCGCGTTTGCTCACTCCTGACAACATGCGCATCCGTGAGACCACTTCAGAGCAGAATTTGACGATGTTTAGGCGCTATCCGAAGGAGTTTCTGAGTCGTTTCGTGACCGTCGACGAAACATGGGTACACTGGTACACACCAGAGACCAAGGAACAGTCGAAACAGTGGACTTCACCCGGCGAACGTGCTCCAAAGAAGGCGAAGACTGTCCTATCAGCCGGAAAGGTTATGGCGACGGTTTTCTGGAATTCAAAAAGTGTGATCTACATCGACTACCTGGAGAAGGGTAAAACGATTACAGGGCTCTACTATGCCGAATTATTGGGCCGATTCGACGCCGAATTGCAGAAAAAACGGCCCCATTAGTCGAAGAAACGAATGCTTTTCCACCGTGACAATGCATCGGCTCACACCTCCGCCTTCGCCACAGCCAAATTGGTAGAATTAGGCTACGAACTGCTACCCCACCCACCGTATTCTCCGGATTTGGCCCTGTGCGACTTTTTTTTGTTTCCAAATTTGAAAAAGTCACTCGCTGGGCAGAAATTGCAGTCGAATGGGGCAGTTATCACCGCCACGAAAGCCTACTTTGCACACCTTCAGAAAATGTTTTTTTCAGACGGGTTACAGAAGTTGGAGCATCGCTGGATCGAGTGTATAGAACTCAAAGGAGGTTATGTTGAAAAATAAATCGCCATTTTTCAAAAAAAAATTGTTATTCTTTTGTAGGCTAAGTACTTAGCGGACCACCCTCGTATATAACCAAACATTTACCAAATAGAAAACAAAATTTAAAAATAGCAGTTGTTTAAAGTTATGTTGCATGAAACAGTATATAAAATTGACACTGATTATAAAAAGCTCTTGCCTTTTTTCCATAGAATATGAGATAAACTTTTCGATACAAACAATTTAATACATGGAAACAAAAAGAAAGGAGCAAAGAGCAAGACTTTAGAAAGACAAAAAAATATAAAAAAATCGCAGTAATCGAAAAAAAAATCAAGGTACATTAATATTAAAATAGTATTACAAAAGAAGTTAATTAATGTCATTAAACGACAAAACAAACATTATTTATAATTTGAATAAAAATAACAATAAATATATTTTTGTAACATGTCAATTAAAATGTTCACATTTTGAAACTACTACAAATGTAGATATTATATTTTAAATGTCACTCAAAAAAAAAAAAAATAAACAGTGCAAATATTTTTTTTTTGCAGTTTTTTTTTAAATATAATTCTAGAGATATTAAGAACAACGATTAATGTATTTATTATTTATTGTGATATGCATATTATTGTTAATTATATATTTATACCAGATGTGAATTTTTGAACTTCTTGCATGTATCGTAGTTTTTGCTTGTTAGAAACTGCTCGAGATTTTTCTGGAAGCAAATTTCCAGTAGCATCCACGACATTTTCTTACTTCGAGAACATAGTAATATTTCATCGTCAAATTCACTTGAACTCATTTTTACCACAAAATAACAATAGCTTTTACTTAGAATTGACATATATTTGTTTGACAGTTATTTTTTATTTTTCCTTCGCTCGTGCAATAACCCGAGCCACATGTGTAAAAAAGTCTTACATTACGCACGTGTATCATAAACTACTATTATAATTAACTACAGACAATACCAAATCCAAATATTGAAATTATTAACTTGTAATCCATGTTAAAACTGATTTTAAGACAGTCAATTAAAATTAAAATCATATCATTAAATAAATGCTTATATCCGGGAAAAGTATCGTTAGCGTAATAATTCAAATACTGCCTTTCGATTCACCAAAATCTGTGATTAGACGGGAACGGGCCTTAGAGGCATTCAGACAATCCTACAGCTGGTAGCGTCGCATTAGTGCCTGAACAAATAGTCCTCAAGTGCTGAGCAGGATTACTACCGCAACTACATGACATCAGTAGGGTGCAATTAAACTGTGCAATTAATATGTAAATATGTTAGCTAATTTTCGCAATTGCTAATTGGGGATTATAGCACTTGATCTAGAGGAGGAAGAGATAGAAGCAACAAACCGGCTGAAAAAATATATGGGTTCATAGTTCGTGGAAGACAAGATGAGGCGAAATTCTATCAGTATTTTAGAATGACGCAAAATTCTTTCAACTTTTTGATAAACTTGCTAAGAAGACTTTTTTTAATCGAAAATTTAAAGGTTGTAGAATGCCCGAACTTCTGGAAGATCCGAAAGACCTTCAAAATCTACCTCGACTTCGAGGGAGATCGACAGATGCCGAATTTGCCTTGCGAGAGCAACTTAAAGACCTTCTGAATTCACCACAAAGGAATGTGCAATATCAAGAAAATGTAGCCTTGGCAATATAACAATCCGTACTGCACTTTCAAGTCAAAAATTAATCAAAACCCATCTCATCCAGCACGCCCTCGGATCGGTGACGTCGCTCGGACACGGTACATTCATATATGTTCATTTGTTTTAAAGGATTATTTTTTTACCGAGTGACGGCCCATACCCGGTCGTGTCTCGGACCGGACACGGCCGGTTATGTGTGTCCGTTGCTTAAACCTAACTCAGTACCCTATTAGAGGGTGAACAATCCGGCGTTTGACAAGTTTTGCTCTGCTCCGGGTAAACCATGAGTCTCTTCAAGCACCTTCCGAAGATGTGGGGTGGTAAAATCTGTGTTGGGGCACCTATATTCCTTGGTGGAGTCTGAGCTGATTGGCCAGGCTTGCTTTCCGTCGTTTTAAGTACGTATGCATCTTCGTGTGATGTACAGCCCACAAAGGAAGGGTTATCTTATTGTCTCTAACTTATGGTGCAATTCTAAGCAGTTTTACCAAAAAATCGTAAAATCGTAAAACTGTAGTGTACGAGACAATCGTAACAAGTCATGTTACAGATTTACGATAAATGCAATTCTATACAGGTAACTGTACCGATTAACGTTACAGTTAAAGCCTTACGAGTGACGTCATTATATTACGATGGGTGTCTAACTTCATTGCTGTCAAAAAATTGGATCTGTAAAATTTTCTGGATTTGTCAAATTTTTTTTTGTGCATTATACATATTAAATACAATTATAAGGTAAGTTTTCACTTCTAATTTAAAATGAAATTGTTATGAATGTATATTGAACTATTTTTAAAATAGGATTTTTATCTATTATGTGTTTACTTTGTAGTTAGCATTAAACATAAAAAAATATTTGTAGCGTGCCTTTCAAGATGGATTGTGAAGCCCAAAAAAAGAATAAAAAAAGAAAAAGGACCATGAATACGACTCGAGAGTAGTATTTTTTTGATATATTCGATATTTGATATTTTCGAGTGATCGGAAATAGTCAAATTGTATAGAATTGCTCTTGTCTCGTATCTCACTACGAGTCTTACGAGAACAACTTACGAGAGCTTACGATAGTGCTTAGAATTGCACCATTAGATTGTAAGATACGTATCAGGTTCATTATATCTAGAGGCGACAGGGAACCGTTTACAAAATTTAACTGGATTCGTGACAGAAAGACTACACGCAACAAAGTTAAGCTCAAAACCAACCTGCGTTCAGTGATTGCAGCAATGCGACCAGAATACGAGGGATCTAGAGCAGAGAAGCATTCAAATTTCAACTGTTATTAGTTGAATATTCGAAGTCAAATTCATATATGTTACAGTTCTGGTATGAAATAACAAAAAAAAATATTTTCTACAGTAATATCCTCGAATATATATTCTGTTGGACCAAAATGGTAACATAAGAAATTATTGCCATATAAGCATACTTAACAAAGTACAGGTGTCTTCAAAACTGTTTTCGTTTAACACCCAAATTACCGAAACCTAATTTGAACATAAGTTCAGACTTGGATTTACACGGTTATTTATTTCTTCGATACACTACAGGTAGGCACCTCCGAAAAAAGGGGTTCGCTTTTTAATGCCAAGGGAAACTGCGATGCATCTCAGATATGCTTTTAATAACGTCATACCAGTTAGATGCACAGAGTTTTGCGACGAATAAAATAAAAAACACGTATTTGAGAACACTTATTTGAGAACACTTGCCTCAATACAATTAAGCAAGTAAATTTAACCTACATTTACGTGTATATTCCGATCAATTTTACAATAAGCAAAAAAATGTTAACAGAAGTAAAAGTAGTCGATAGGACGAGGTCAGAAAAAAAAATAGTTTGTATATGCTCGCCAAAACCATTACTTTCACAACTCTTTGGAGTCCGCAAAATGCTATTTGAGAGAAATTACTATGTGCTTGCTTACAGTCATGAAAAAGTTGGTTGTATAACTGCGTGCAGGAAAAGGGCAGAACTGCTTTGCAAAATAACGAAAAAACACTCTTCAGCTAGTTGCAGTTTAATAAATAAAGCAACTATCTGTAAATTAGTATTACAGTAATATATTCATGCGGAAAAAAACCTACCATATTGTAGAGAAAAAAATAGAGAGAAATTATCGCAAGTATGTATGTATATATATATATATATATATATATATATATATATATATATATATATATATATATATATATATATATAAGTAAAATATAAATGCACCATCGTTCAATACGGAACAACCAATAACTAGTCTAATGGCAGTTAACTTCTCATTCAAATATATCTATTTTATGACATTAAATAAGGGTCAAATGTTAGATCAACCTCAACAAAATAATTTTTCGTCGTCACTGATATTTATCTTCTTCTTTCAAAGAAACTTCAATTCTAAAAGGAAGTTCATTGGATACCAGTTTGAGAACAATTTTTCTTGAGTCGTTATCAACTTACATCGTCTGCACGTAACTATCGAGGAGAATATTGCTATCAGGCAAGCTTAATTAGAACATGTTTGTGTTAAATGATTTTCAGTTGAACACATAAATTACCGAATTGCAGTACTAGTAGTAAGGTTTGGCATTGTAAAAGTGCATTATAATGTCCAATAAGATGACAACTCCACTGCTGTAGAGAGAAATACTTGATAAAATGCACAAAAGATAATAACTGAAATAAAAATTTGTAGTAGGTATTGCGGTTGGTGGTGAACTTTCACTTCTTCCACCTCAGCAATGAAGGTTCACGAACTAACCAAAACATTCCTAATATTAGTAATCACAGAAAGATCGTACAAGAAAGGACAGAATATATCAAAATAAACATATGCATCAGGATACAGCCTCCATACAAAATTTGGCCCGTTCACTTAAACTAGTAATTATGAAATTGAGTCCAAAGGAACAACAGAACAATGAAACACTTTATTAATTTCATTTTTTTTATTAGTTTTTAAATCATATTTCCGAGGAAACGGAAGTTACCGCGGCCAAAGCCACGGAAATTACCGCGGCTGGAGTCGCGACCGTGGGTACCAGTGATATTAGTTTAACAAAACAATACTAAAAAGGTGTTTTTGGTAGCATTTCAAAAAGAATTAATTTTTTATTAGTAAAGACTCAAAATAGCGTTCACATAAAAAAATTAATGGCAAGGGCAGAATTAGCGGGAACGGTAGCGCCAGAGGTAAAAGTTTGACATTGTGCTATTGATAGGAAGCATTTATATAAAAAAAATATATAAATTAGTGGCGAAGTAGCAGTATCGGTAACACAGTGGTAAAACTTCTACCGCTGCTACTCTACTAATTTTAATATGAGTGACAGAAAGCGGCAATTAATTATAATTTATTTAACTGCAAGAGCAATATATAAATAAAAAAGACAACAAACAAGAAGAGACGATAATAATAATTTATTACTTATTCTTATTAATAGATTTATATTTTCCTACGGCAGCTAGAATCGAAAATCTAAAGAGGGAGATTGAGGAGAACAAGAATTACGTGGAGGAGTTGCGGCGGCAATTGGAGGTGTTAGAAGGTAAGGTAAGGAGGAAATAAAGAGGAGAATAGAGGCGGAAGTTACCGCGGCCGAGGCCACGAAAGATTCCGAGGGCGACGATACGGAAGTTACCGCGGCCGACGATACGGAAATTACCGCGGCTGGAATCGTAACCGTGGATATGATTATTATTACCATTACAATGCTACAGTAAGGAAGAAACATCAATATATTTATTTATTTTAATAACACATACAATTTTATTTATAGAATACGAAGCAGTGGTGTGCAATATATAAGGTAGTGGATAGGTTAATTAGGTAATAAAATTTATATAAAGTGGCAATTCTGAAATTGACTCTAAAGGAATACAGAACGATGAAACATTTTATTTTTTAGTTTTTAAATCATTATTATCAAAACAAATTATTTTTGTTGGGTACAACATAAAATTGTAAAGGTTTACCTATTCAGATAATTTATTTTCATTTCAACTCAATGTATAATCAGGTTAATTATGCTCTATAAAAACAATTGAAAGATGTGTGTTAACATGTGACCTCAGTGAAATTATCCAACTGAAAAAAAAATTCTGAAGACCTACTTGCCATAGAACCGCAAAAAAATTTGGTTTTAAAGTTGAGAAGATAAGTTTTTATTTAGTTTATTTACTAAAAAGTGATTTATTTTGCAGAGAAAAGAAAAAAAGGAGCAACAAAAGAAGAAAGTTTGCATTGGGCAACGGATTAATGGAACGCAGTACATTGGAACGACGAATTTAGATTTAAAGTCTACTTAAGTCGGAGTAGGGTAATCAGAACTAAAGACAGGACATACCACAATAATTTTTTAAATAAGAAAGTCAAGTATCCTGTATCTGTAATGGTTTAGATATCCATGTCAGCAAAGAGTGTTTATTTATTTTTTTATCTATTTACAGATCTTTCTCCAATGCTAATGAAAATATTACTGATTGAGCCAAATATAATTAAACGCGTATCATAGGTACATTGCAATAGGTATCTTACATCTTAAACAACAACATGATTCTCATGCGAAAATCACGAACTAATATGATTTGACTGTGGTTACCTGTAAAATGGTTTTCACTTGAGCACCCAAACTACTGTTTTCGAGAATGTATATAAGCCCAGGATATATTTTATAGCATATAAGCAACAAACTGTGATAAACACTTTCAGATTTAAGCACTAATCTTTAGACATAAGTCGTAACTCTATCATAAGCACAAATCCTCCTTAGTTGTAAGAACACGTAGTGGATCGGGTTCAACCTTGTATCCCTATGGGGGACGCCTTATGGAGGAGTGAAGCCCCGACATGGTACCCATCAACAATATAAATAAATATATTTAAACAATGTTAATATAAATATATTTTATATCTAAAAAATATTTAATGAGAATGTTAAAAATATTTTAATATATATTTTCTAAATAATGAAATAATTTAAATAGTACCATATACATATGTATATACGTGTATGTGTATTTAAAATGAAAAAATGTTTTAGATAATATAAGAAAACAATTGCTAGGTTTAATGGAAACAACAAAAGAATCGCTAGCTAACAGCAATCAGCCACAAAGACAGCAATGCAATGAATGCATTGAAGGGCTCTATTTTAGTTGATGTTTACTACGAAAGGTTAGCACAATTCATTACTTAACATTTGACATGTATACTGTAAGATAATACTTTACCTTGTAAAATATTAATTTTTATAGAAGAAGGGATAGAAAATTATAAATACAAGTGTAATTGTTGATTGTTATTAAGCTTGAATTAAACTACTTGGATTAAAGTTCGACATTAAATGTAGAAAATGAGCATTTAGCTCTCTAGTTAGTCAAGGTACAAGTTAACTCTCAACCTTGTTTATCCTGGAAGATATCGCAATAGGGACAAAAATTAGATCATTCTTAATTATATTATTAGTTTTTGCAAATGTTTTATTGTAAAATATCATCAACTTGATCTTTTAAAGAAACGACTTACTTACAATGTGCTAATTTTGCTACCAGTTCGATGATAATTTTTATTTCGTTTTAATGGTAAACCACTGTTTCTACAGGTAATTAATAAGGAGAACATAGCAATAAAACATAATTCAATAGAAACAATTGTCACAAGAAGACTGCAACAAAAAAATATTTTTCACTTTGTACATCCCATATATTATCATTAACTTTTTATCCATATAAGGAAATATTTTTAATAAAATTTACTACGTACCGTTTTATAAAACATTATCTTAAGTTTTAGTGGTGTATCTACATGTGATTTAATTTTTTTAGATGATTCCAAATTACTTGTACATCATAGCAAGCTTACTAACCTCCAATAAGCTAAGATTCATCATTTAAAATAAAAAAATCAAATATAACATCTCCTTCCCATTAAAACGATATATATATGTTAAAACCAACAATAATGACATTTTTATTGCCTCTTTAATGTTATATAAATTATTTAATATATTTTCAAAGGCAAGTAAATTTTGTAATATGAACCATTCGAATTTCACTATCTTCTATCTATCCCTACAGAATATATTTGTTAGAAAGCAAAAAGTAAAAAAAATGTTGTTACTTGCATTTTTTACAGCAACTTATTCAAATGTATTTTTGAAATATAACATCTTTCTCAGGAAAACACGAGCAACTTAAATTTCAAATTATCCAATATTTGTACAAAGTCTCATACGAGAACACCTGATGAAAGCAATAAAAACTATTTATAAAATTAATTCTTGGACATCTATTAACTCTCCAAATTTAAATATTTATTTCTGTTATTAAAAGAACAATAAGTTATAGTAAAATTATATTGCTTTTGAAAAGCAAATTAATGTAGGAAGATCATACAGCTACAAATTATCAAAAAATATAATAATAATTCATGCTAAAATAAATATTGTGGAATACTCAAGAACAAGAACCAAACATAGATTGAGATAATCGTTTATAGCAGATAAATGTCGGACCAAAATAAAAGCAATTGTCTCTCATTACAATTATAACGTATTTTCAAAAAGGACATGATACAGGTGTCCTACTACAGAATAAACAAATACGAAAATTAGCTCTTCTAATCTTTAATTGTCATTGACAATTTAAACAAAGCCCAGAATTTAGAACTTGTACAAACTACTATTTATCTTTGAATGAAATGATATTTTTAGAATAAATAAAGTCTCAAAAATTCTAGATACAGTTTTTATTTGACCTCTCAATAATATATGTATGTATATAAATTTGATGAACTTTTTTCGATCAGTAGCCTGTTTGATAAAACAAGTTTTTACTAGTTATTAACTGCAGTAGTAACATATCATTACTACGTTAAATAATCACGTTTCATAAATAAATTTACTGTAGTAATATAGGAAGATGCTTTTACTACAATAATCTAAGTTTAATCTAAAAATGTTAAAAGAAATAAATATTTTACTAGAAAAGAAATACAAGATAAATGGAAAGAGGTACCAAAGTGCGATGTAATGCCCTACTGACTAAACGCATTCCTACTATTTCATAAAATTTATGTACCAAATCATCAACATTTTCAAGGCGTTTAACAAACTGTCGAATCAAAATCCGATTTACAGCTTGAACAACATTTTTCACCACATGACAAACAGAATTTTTTTATACCTCATGCATATCTCCAATTGCGTTGTACTGCGCACCAGTGCCTAACAAATGCAAAGCTATTTGCAAATACTGTTTTGAACATAGTGCTTCATTATGTTGAACTTCGTTCAATATTTTGCAATATTGTATTAAATACTTGTGAATACATTTTGAATCGTTCGTTACACTCATATGTAAATCGAAAACATTACTCACTCGTTCACGAAATATTCTGTGTCTTCTGTATTAAATCACTTCACATTCTGATTCACTAGAGGACATAATTTTACCTTACGCAGTAGTTACGATAAAATAATCGGCGCTTATACTATAATAATTTTATTTGAATATTTTTTTTTTGAAATTTTTTATTATGTTATTGAAAATTACCAGCAAAATAACTCTTACTGTACTTACTACAGTAAGTAAAACAAACAATAATAATTACTATAAAATTTTACTATTATTTCTGCAGTAATTATTACAGTATAAATTATAAATTAAATTTTACATAAGTACCACTATTCAGATGAAAAAATATAAAAGAATTTAATTACGTTGTATTATTACCAATTATCTTTTCTTGTATTAGCGATTATTAATTCTGTAAAATTAAAATAGTAATGACAATTATTAGTACAAAGTTTGAATATAACGCATTCATAAACTCCCTCATCTTATTTCTTTATGCATAGAAATACCAATATTAAGAAATAATTCAATTAATCATAAAAATGAACAAATATATATAAAGTAAAATTCATTTTCAGTTTTCAGTTCGATAAATAAATATAAATTAGAAGAATTGAAATTTCTACTGAAGATTACACTAAATTAAAACTATTATATATTTACATATCACTTTTATAACTTCACGTCATCATAAAAATGATATAATAATACAAATGAACCAGTTATCTGATCATGAAAATGCAAATTTTCAGGAGCACCAATAAGTTTGATAATAATCATAAAAGTTGATTGCATGCTAGCGCCAGTAAAGATGAAGACCAAACTGAATGCAAAATGTTATGAAAGTTTTTAAAAGGAAGAACAAAGGTGAAATCCCCCTCATGTACATTGAACAAAATTATGTCAGATTGTTAGAACATAAGAAATTCTTACAACTTCACTTTCACAGTGATAAGTTTGAGAAGACATGTGTATATATATTCGTATATATTTGATAGATAATTTCATGTAAAACAATGAAAAAAATATTTCTTCCAAGATTTTTGGAAGAAAATATAATATTTGAACTTAGATGCCTAATATGGGAATGGTTCTATACCAATAGATCAATAAAAAGGAAATAAAATATTGTTACTTATTAATTTATATTATTGTATATAGTATATATTCGTATATAGTCATCACTCCTCAAAAAATAGTTCCGACAAACGAATATCATACCATAAAAAAATTTAACTCTTTATTTCTAATGAGCATAATAGAGAAAACAAAAATTCGCCATATAACTTATTGACTCGTTCGTTAAATCAGAAAAATACAAATATTTAACCAAGAAATATATGTATAGTACGTTAGATGCAGTTTCACGATTACTTATTACGAAATCGAGATAGAGTTTTGTTACTATCTGCAAACAAATACTAATCAAAAAACTGATAATGAATAGATACTTAATAATATAAAAAGAATTAAAACACAACAAAATAATATATTTTTTATTATGCATATGATTCAAAGATATGGTACCAATGTTATAAATTTGTAAACAAAAATATATGTCGGATCATAAAAATAAAAAATTATGAATAAAACTATTTTTAGACAATAATCTTTATAAAAATAATAGAAGTTTAGTATTTGTTTTTGCTAGTGAAAGCGAAGAAAATATTAAAATAATTGAAAATGTAAAGTACTTGAAGAAATTTACAAAGATTTTACTATTACTCGCTTTGTGGAATAAAGTTTTATCCAATCCAAAGGGTAGTTTGATAAGTAAGTTAAACGACACACAAGTGACTAGCGCAGAGAACAAAATTTTGTCAGTCAAGTTTCATCTATTATAAGAACATATGTAAAATTTCAGTGTCTAAAGTTATGGATGTGTTTTCCAGACTGATAAAGTTAACGCTGAGAGAAATTTTTGCGACATGGAAGAAAAGGAAGTACGTACAGTACCAAATTATTTTTCTTAAAAGTTAAAACGACTAAACAGATCAAAGTCTAGAAAACGAAATTCTCGATGACTCTTCGCCTTAGTTTAACACAGTGCACAAATGGATGGCTGACTTTAAACGCGGTCGAAAATCCTGTAAAGCTGAGCACCGGACGTCTGAATGAGGTGAAAACAGACAAAATTCATCAACTTGTTCTGAATGACCGCTGGTTGAAAGTAAGAGAGTTAGTTAGCTGAGATACAAAGATGTCAACTGAATGGGTATATAATATCCTACATGAACATTTGAAAATGATATAGCCTTGTGCGTGACGAGTACCGCTTTTGTAAAAACGCGAACGAACGAATTTTTCAATTGAGTGTTTAAAGAGCTTTACTCAAAATTCAGCTCAATTTTTGGGTCGATTTATAATCGATAACGAAACTTGGGTCCACTACTACATCCCCGATACAAAAGAATAGTAAAAAGCATTGTACAAATCACGGTGAACATGTCCCGAAGTAGACAGATTATTTTATTGGCTGCAAAAGTGATGGTGACTGTTTTTGGGTTGAACGTGAAATAGTTTTCATCGACTATGTCCAAAAAGGTAATATCAATCAGCGGTGTGCTTTATGCTTCTTTATTATAACGCTTGAGCGAGAAAATCAAGATAAAATGATCGCATTTAACGAAGAAAACACTTCTGCTTCATAAGTGCAATGCAACAATTCACACGTGCAGTTGCAATGGCAAAAACTCACCAATTAAATTTCGAATTGCTGACGCATGCACCATATTCTTAAGATTTGGCGTACTGTAATTACTGTCTATTTCTGAACCAGGAAAAATGACTCGGTGAACAAAGATTTGGTGATAATGGCGAAATGACTGACGTAGTAAATGGCTATTTTGTACGATTAGACAAATTGTTATAAAAAAACGATTTGATGGTCTTCGAACATCGTTGGGATAAGTCTATGGAGCAGAAAGGTGACTGTGTTGAAAAATACAAATCTTGATTTTCTACTGTTTTCCTTCTCTTTTAGCTTACTTAAAAAACAGCACTCGTATGTTTAGACATTTTGATACTATCAAAAATTTTATAGATCAGAGAGGCTCGAAAATAAATCACAGAGTCGCATTGGGGACTATTTGTTCCAAGTGAAAGGAGAATCCTGATATAATTGGTCTAATTCGCTCCAGGATCTGGAACCGATTCCGTCACGATGGCTGGCTGACGGAAGACTCCTTTTACAGCGACAAGACTTCGCCATGAAGGGACTCTCCTCGAGGTCGGGAACGAGGTGAAACCCCGGGTGGATATCAACTCTCTAGATTATATCTGCTAATCGTGGGATATCCTGCACAACTACAGTTCTTGAGATTTGTGACTCCATGCAGCGAGATTGGCTATTTCTCTTTTGTTTAGGCTAATTGTTAGGTATGTATGTCGTTGTGTTAGTGCTTGTGTTTTTGGACAACCCATGAATTACAAGCCGTGTAAAAACAAAAGTAAATGAGGAAAATATAAACTTAGAGTTTTTGTTGTTGACCGATACTACATCAAGATTTTGGCCGCTTATGCAAACAGTGGGGAATCCACACAGATGGGTTGAAAGTTTCCATAGAGTGGACAAGGTTTATATCTCCCTTTGCCCGTACGAAACAATAATAAGATGTAATTTTAAGAGAAAATTTCCTGCAGGATACGAAATAAGTAAAATTACCTTCTCAACAGTTTGTAATAATGGATAATTATTTGTTTTCAGTTTATATATCCCAAATATTATTATCGACTTTATTTCAAAATAACGACATTAAAAAAATATACACATTCTGGATTCATTACAACTTATCTTACATATTACTTTTTATATTTCCTCAACGTATTGTTTTTCCAAATAATCAATTGTTTTTTTTTATTTGGATCTGAATCACTTGGGCATAAATATTTTTTAAGGAAAACAGGCTACACATTCAGTCTCCACTAAACATTTAAAATCAATAAAAAGAAAACAGTTACAACGACCATAGAAGAGATTTTTCTTATGTAAGAAAACTATAACTTCTATACTGAAGGATATAGAAATACTTACAAAAATTAGATCACCCTTGACAAAAGCGACAGTTTTTACTAATATTTTAGATCAAACCCAGTATTCATTTGTTACCTAACAAAATAGATCTCGGGTATCTTCTTGATGATATTTTATCTTGCAAGAATTGCTGAATTATCTATGGATCTGTAGATTTTTAGTGTATTCTAAACCACTTGGATCTACCATATTGTGTCTAAATTTCATTCAAGACATTAAAATTTCAACTGTTACTAAGTAAACATTCGAAGTCAAATTTAAAAGTATTAGCCAGAAGCATAGAAGAATTTTAAATGTCGAAATAAACAATGACAAGCATTAAGAGTAGAGGATTGGTGCAGAAAGTGGAAATTGCCTATGTCAATATGTCGTGGTTCCATTACAGGTAAGAAATTATAAAAAGAAAAAATCTACAGCAATATCTATAAATATGTATTGTTGGACCAAAATGGTTATTGAAGAAAATATTGCAAGAAACAAACTAACAAAGTACGGATGTCCTTGAATTTGTTTTCGTTTAACACCCAAATTACGGAAATATAAAAACTTTCAGTTTGATCTTAAAAAATATATAAATATGTAGAAAATTATCGCAATTTGAATGATTTTTAAGAATAGAATTACACGATTATTTTATTTCTTGAATGCAATGATTTCCCTCTTGTTAGTTCTCGATAAGATATATAACTTTTTTTGTACAAAAGGAAAAGAACTAATATTTTTTATTTTTTTTTATTTACATTCCAACGTTGTATAATCGCTGAATTTCCCGAACCAATTCACACCAGTTAGACTGACTTTCAATGAAGCATGGGTATATCTAGAATTACTACTAATTTATAAGATATAACCTATACTGGAGCTGGAATCTGTAAACCAAGTTTAACAAACATAGTTTCGGCAAGAAATACCATTATCAGTTCTTTACCAGAACAAACCAAATACATACTATTACATATAATCAAATGCATATTATTGATACTGTTTTCATACAGATAAACCATTAATTAATATTCGAAAAATAGTGTCAAAAATTAACTAAATTTGAAATGAATAAAATAAATGAAATAAAACATAAACAAAAAGAAAACTCAATAAAGTTTTATATAAAATGTGTATAAAGTAGAACAGGTGAACAAGAGAGATAGGAGATAAGAAAATCTGATTGGAAGTATTTTTACTTCACACCCCCCTTAAAACCTCTCTTAATAGATCAAAGTACAAAGATGCAGTATATTGTGCGTTAAGACCAGTCAAAATAATTGTCCAACCTTCACCAATTTCAATATTAAATCTGAGCGAGATCGAGATTTGGATGGATTAACATACGTAGAAAAGTCAAAATACCCTCCTGATATGAAGGATCAGTATCAAAGACTCTATAAGAAACTTACAGAGGATAAGGAAACAACAAAACTGAGTTCATTAGTAAAAACAAATGAAAATAGTTCTCCAATAGTTCTCAATTGACATATCAAAATTACACCTAATAAAAAGATGGTGTGTAGTATCCAGTTGACTATTAGTAACTCTCTAATTCTTCTCTGTAACTCTTTTGTAATATTGATTTGACACTAGTCATGCAAGATATTTATTAATATTCTTAACACATATGTAAAAGAGAAAAATAATTTGTAAAACTCAGTAACTTGTGTTCTTTTATCCAAGTTGCAATTTGAAATTTATAATCTTGAAAACATTTCACTAATGGAATAGAGAAATTCATCTTTTTCCTACTAATTAAAAAACATTGAATTTATAGACTAGTTCCCTTTCGTACCTTTATAAGTTCTAATATTTTACACACAAAACATTAAAAAAATGATCGAACTTATTGACTTATTTTCTTTTTCCCATTAAAATCAAAGACGAAAATAAAAATGGAAAGTGAAATATTTCATTAATGAGAATACGAAATATAAATAATTCCAAATAATAAAATTATTGAATATATACTTTTTAGAAATGTAAAAGTATATTACATATTTATTTCCCATGAAATATCATTCATACAAATGAAGATAAATAATTTTTATAAAAAAATAAGAATAAAAAGGGCTACAAAATAAATTTAGGTATTAAAATTAGCCCACTTAGACACAGTCTATTGTTAAATATTTGGACAAATCTTTTTTTGAGAATTTGTTTCAAATCAACAACATTAACAGCAACAAAAATTATTTTTTGATATAAACAAGAAAACCAACAAGAAAGCAAATCTCTTCTATTTTTAAGAAATTAGTTTTTCCAGTCAACAACTGTCATATGTACAAAACCTTATTTCTTGACAAGTGACATATACATGAAACACAGAGTAAAACACTCTAAAGAATAAGTTAATAAACAAATATCATTTCTTGATATTTGAAAAAGTGTGAAAGGAAAGATTTTAATCTTCCTACAAAATAAATTTAATTCTGAAGAATTGAATTTGTCGAAACAACTTGTCACATAAAAAAATGATTTCTTGATTTTTCATATAAACATAATAGCCAATATATTAACAACCCAATAAAGAAGCAAATATCTTCTTTACTTGAAAACATGTTTTTTTTTATACTTAACAAAAGAATGAAAGGCAAAACTTTGAACCACAGAAGAAATTTTCTTTTGAGAATATTTTTTTCAATAACAACTTTTACTACATAAAGATGATTTCTTGAAAGCATGAAAGCCAAGACTTACAACCCTCTAAAAAATTCTTATCTAACAAACTTCAATCCAGCGTAGATGGAACTGCATCTCTCAGCCATCGACCGGAAACTACCCCACGATGTTTCCATGTGGTCTTCAGGAAGTAATAAGGTACGGAATGATATAGTAGAATGAAGTAAACTGCAACGCTTACTCATATATTTTTTTTCATTTCTTGCACTTACAAACTAATTGTTAGTATTTATTACTAATATTTCTGTCATACTACAATGAAAATTGCATTAATTTAATCAATCATAATTTTTTCTAAAACATTATTTGTTAAACAATCAATATTTTGACTAAATATTTTATACCTCTGTAAGAGGCAATATTGTGAGCACAGTTATAAAGTATATTTAATGTGACAGATAAAATTCAAAACTAGTTTTACTAGATTTTTATTCTTTTTTAATGATTATTTTTTAATATAAAAGAACTAATCTAATTAGCTATGGTACAGTTACATATTACTACCATACTATATTTCAAATGTACTAATTAGAAATATTGTAAAAGTTTAGTAAAAATCATTGAAGGTACGAGAAGCACAGTACAAAATTTTATAATGCCTATTCCGGTATCTGCCTCTGTTTCTGTTACTAGTTTCAACGACATAAAATGTGTATCTAGTTTTTGGAATAATTGAGTTTCTGATGCGTTTAGATATAACAAAACAATGAACAGTCATTTTGACAATTTTTTTTTAAATTCAATCCAATGATTTTTTTACAATTTTTGAAAACTTTTATTTTGTTTCGTGTTAGTAAACAAATACAAATTCACTTACTGACTTACTTCTCTTACTTTAAAAATTCCCCCTGAATAGTCCTCTTGCCTTGTTGCACTGTCGTTTGTTTTTTTGGTCAGCATTTGGAACAACCTGAAAAGGTGAAAAAATTAAATAACAGATTATAAATATTTTACAAAACAACACTAAATTGAAAGTATCAACAAAAAGTAGTATTGTCTGTAACATTTCATACATATTTTTTTATACAATTTACAAATATGTAGGAATAACTAAAGAAAAGTCGAGACCGAGACGAAAGTAGGGTAATCGAGACTATTTTATTCGAGATCAAATCGAAACTGAAATGAGATTAGCCTAAAATCTTTTAATTTATCGTAACATTGTTAAAATATATCTAATTTAATAATTATTATTATCGTTCTCTTTACCACATTTAAACAAAATATGAGTTTATAATCTTCTTTTGTTAATGGTGTCAATTGAAATGGCACATACATACAGTATCCGTTTTAAGAGGCTAACCATTGGGATTTCGAGAACCGTAGAAGATACGAAGTCGGTTAAATTGGAGTTAAGTTGGCGCATTAGTTGGCCATTTTGATCATGTATTTGTTTTCCCGAAAAAATCATAGCTCATTATATATGAGGAAAAACTGATTTTAGCAAATTTACATTTTCACTTAAAACATTCTTCTTCCAATTCATACAAGTATCTAGTTTGCAACATTATGTATCATTGGAAAGAGAAAAAAAATCTCCCATTTAGCAGTACTAAAAACAACTTTGCACCCCATATGAAAATTAAGTTAGCATGAATTTCTTGACAAGTGTTCGAGTTATAAAAATTTTGAGGACTGTTGTCAATTCCTCGTAAAAAAGTGTGTATAATATGCATACTAGAAACTTGTAAGAATTAAAACAAAATAGTTAGAACGTAGAAATCAAAATGTAAACTGGCCAAAATCCGTTTTTTGCTCATATCTAGTAAGATATGCATTTTTTCGGGAAAATAAAAACATGAATGAAATGGCCAACTAATGCGGCAACTTTGTCCTAATTTAACTGACTTCGTATCTTTTACAGTTTTCGAGCTCCCAATGGTTAGCCACTTAAAAAGGACACCTGTATATAGAGGTCAGTAAAATTTAATATTTTGAAACAATTTGTAACCATATTTTCCACATAAAATTAAATATCTTTCTTCATAATGATATAAATAAATAAATCATTATTTTTACAATATCGCGGGGTTGGCCTGACTTGAATTGAAATGATTGATTTTCATCAAAGATAAAATAAGTTTAAATATATACAAAAAGTAAAAATTATTTGTTATTTTTACTATTTTTATTTAGATGAATCGTTTTGATAAGTTTTGATTGTAATATTTGATTAAAAATACTAATTTTCTTTCTTTTTCGGTTTTATTAAATATTTCGTTTTCGGTTACGAAATAAATATTTATGTATTTGTTCAAATCAATGGGGTTGGTGATAATCATTATATATTTAAGAAAATCTTGAAAAAAACATAATAATCTATTAGATATATTTCTTAATTTACATTTTCATCAACCCTACTTTATCGTGCATGCATTACCTAATCGAAAAAGTTTTATTTAGAATAAATATAGTTATAACCTATAAAAAAGTTAAATATTTAATTTTTATAAATAGGAGAGTTTGGTTTGGTAATTTTGTCGTAATAATATAAAACTATAATGAAATCACATGAGTAAATTGAAATATGAAAAATTGTTAATGAAACGAGTTAATTTAAATAAATAGTGATTTATAATATTAAGCACTAAATATGTAGAAATTTTACTTTTAAGATATAAGGTACTGACTCAAGACATGTGCATCAGTAGTCCAGTTCAAAGCACACAACAAAATTATAAAAAAAGTATTTTATTACCCAATAGTAAACCTATTCTAAATTGGCAAAAAAAATGAATTACTTTAAACAAGCCAACACGTTTCGAAACTGATTATTATTTTTTAAATATTCTAATTAATGACTCCTGTTTTAATTTACTATAAAATTAGTAGATTAATTAATTCAAAATATTTCTTTAATAAATTGATTAATTTACTTTAAATTTAATTTAAAATATTTCTCCTATTTCTTTAATGTTCAATTTTGTGAAGTTGGTTGGATTGTTGAACCACGTGATTTAGCAAACCTATTCATATAAATGTTTCTTCAAATAAAGAATTTTCAGAATATACAAATGATCACAGCATTTATAGTTAAAAAAAATTATAATACTCCTATAGTAACCACGTGTTAACAAATTTAACTCCACAATACCATAATAGCGAAAAAAAAAGAAATCAGAATAAATTTATAATAGTATAACTTACATTCAAGTTATTTCAACAATGATTTCGCAATATTCAAAGACTCGTTGAACAATATTATTGAAGAGTCTAGTCACCTCGAAACACTACAAGAAACTGAACAGGCCAAGCCAACAGGGTGCTAGTCAACTTCCGTCTTGTCCGGTGATATAAAAAGTAGTGGGGGTATCACGTCATTTCAGACCAATCAAAACGCGTTTAACATTATCTAAGGTCGTACAATATATTAATATTACGTTCTATTGGACCTGAAGGAATTAGACAAAGATAAACCGGTTTTTTCACGTGTAGTAAAGAACGCTTTATAGCTATTGGTGGAAAAATGCAACATCATGTTAGAAAAGCAAAACGTAGGCGATGATTATATTAACAATTTCTTGGTTGAACCAAATTTTTTAAATAAATGCAAAATTGAGAATTATACCGTGTTAACAGAAAAAACATTATTTTTAAAATCGAACAAGCTTTATAGAATTTTTTTGGCTTGCAATGAGTAAAAATTTTCACACAATTCAGTACATATTTATTAATAATATTTTGATTCATTAGAACAGTACGATTTGTTAAATAATAATCTATCTTTATATTTTAAAACTTTATCACTGTTGAGTCACTCACCTCGCCATGTGACAATGCGTTTTAAAAATATCAAAAATCGAACAATAATATTAGTCTCAAGACAATATAATATCAATTCTGATTAATAAAAGCATAGACATGAGTAAAATGATCAAATGATTCGACATATATTTCCAGATACAATCAGTGTACTTATAACCACATTGGTAGCCATCTTAACTCACATATTCTGAATAGCTTCATGAAAAAATACCCTCAGTGTATAACAAGTAACGCAAAATAATGAAATACTGACATATGATAATGAATAAATGATAATATAATAGAAACATACTTACATAAATATTATTTGAATCTTCATATTTAGGACAGCATGCCACTCGTACCACAGCAAAGCAACGACAAGAAGTGAACGAAGAACGATGACTCGATGAGCATGTACACTGCGGAACAGGAAGTAAGGAAGCCAACATAATGTGATCACCGTGCACCAATAACAGATCATTTTATAAAACCAACGAATCAGAATACTTTTAAGAAAAAAAGACAGGGTAGTACATGCGCATTGACAACGAACGCCTACGGGACGAAAAAAAATTAAATAATTGCAAATCAAAGTTTATTTTATTCAATGGTTAAAATACTTTTAGAATAATTAAAACACCTTAGCTTTATTAAATTTTATTTTATTATAGTCTATAACCGTTTTTTTTAATATTGATCTGATATAGATTGTAATTATCTAGATGATCTTGGTATGTTTGAGTAGGGGGAAGAAAAATATTTCATTTAAATTTTTATATTATAACTAAATATAAGATAGCACACGAATTATTACATATTAAACAGAAAATTCACTAATTTAAGGTATTTTATACAACGATAAAAATGTGTGGTAATATTAGTTAGATATAGAAATATGTGATCTACATGGCCTTGGTATGTTTGAGTAGCTGAACCCGCGAAACCTGTAATTTAAATTTTGACGATGTTTATAGACAGATAAAAGATAAAACTAATTTATATAAGATACATATAACAAGAATATAATAATAAGAGCTATATAAAATCAATAATTTTCAATTATTTTATTTGGTTAAGAATAATAAAAATTAGGTTTAGATTGGACTTTTTAAATGTTATGCCAAGAAAAGTGATTATATATTTCGAAACTGATTAGCTGTTATATTAAATTTTACTTTGAATTTTTAATCGATAACACTAACAGCTAAGTGAATCATAGACAAACAACGAATACAAAGAAACTCATCGTGCTGAATAATGCGGATCAAGTTTTGTAAACATTGTGATTTACTTTGTACAGTAACTATAACCAGTGAGTATTTAATTACTTATGTTATTTACTCAATGCTATAACCTATGTATTTTTTTATTATTATATTTTATAAAAGAAAATGCAAAAATAAATCACGAACATAATATTATAAGCAATTTATTATAATTTGATACAATCGAAAAGAAAGATTATATATTTTTACAAAAAAAAATATTGAAAACAAACTAAAATATAACTGCAATAAATAAATACTTTTGGTTGATTTCTAAGTAATGAAATAAAAAAGTTTAACTTTATAGTTTCGGTTTTATATAATATAAAAGTAATAATATAATAACTTATATTTAAAGGCATCTGTAGGTTCAAGATGTTCCAATGAATGCGAAAATGTGTTAAATTCAGAAACGATGTGATGTTGTAATTTCTGAAAGCACAAAGTTTACCAAATATGTGCTTCATTTTCTTAGTTAATTTGTACTACTAAATCTCAAATTTGTACAAATGTTCCAATTAATATTTTAGTTTAACTATTTTCTTTGAAGAAGAGTGCTTTAGTGCACATATAATTGTGTAAATATATACTAATTTCTACTAAAATAATGATTGTCATCAGACAAGATAGATCCCTCTTTTTTTTATTTTTGGGTTTAGTATCCAAGTTTTCCTTCTGTCTTCTTTTTCCAACATCTCCAAAATATTTATAATAGTAACAGTATCTGTCATTTTGCTGGAAGTTTTGAAAACATACATATTTGAATTTTTCCTTAACAAGAAATTATATCTAGGTGCAGAAAAGTGTATATTTCTCGTAATTTTAAGTAAAATTACGAGAAATAAAACAAATTTTCACTAAATACTGCTTCCCAAATACATTTACGCTAACTTAACTTCTATTTTTCACCGCATGATAGAGTATCTCTTATTGTTACTTTTCAAAAGGGCAAAATTTCACAAATTATAATAAGAAAGGCCGGTAGTACGATTATGATTAAAGTTAGTCTCAGTGATAAGGAAGTGACAAAAGATTAGCACTTGATTTAACATGTAAAATCCTACTAATCATCTGCTAAGTACAGTGACTAACTTATAGGCCAATTCTGAACAAATCTGTAAGTTTTACAGATCTGTAAATCTGTAAAAAACTGACAAAAACACATCTATTTTTGTTGATTACTATAAAATAATACATAAGACCGACTACTTTCATTGCGATTTGGTTCATTATTTACAGATATGTAAGTCTTACAGATTTGTTCAGAATTGGCTTATTCATCTAATCATAATACCAGCCTACAATTTTGATTGTAACGAATATAAAATAGGTTGCATTTGTTTTTATATCTGACGTTTTAGTTTGTTAACCTCACTTTTTATTCTGGATTTGTTTTTATTTCATTTATTTATTCCTGATGTAAATGCATTGTTTACATTTTTCATGTGTATGTGTCAAATAATATTTGGATTTGGTGGCTTCAGTTTCTTTAAATTTCCATTATTGACCTTGCTCACTACGGTTATCAAGGAAAATAGTGGAGAAATATTCTCAAACCAAAGTGTTGCCAGATTCATAGTCATGAAAATCCCTGCCCGGCCCAGTAAAAACCCCTATATTTCCCTAAACGAAATAAAAAAATCCGTAATAAATTACTCAATAAAGATATTCCAGGTAAACTTTCTCGCAAATTAATAAATGTTGACCTAAAGCAGTAAAAAATATGAAGGTTGAGAAATCAAATATTTTAATATATTTTAATACAAAATATTTTTATGAATAACATAAAAAATACATACACATATGGGAACATTTATCACAAAAAAAATATGTATCACATAAAATAACTAGGTACAAAATTCAAAATATATTGCATTATAATTACATATTATTCATTGTTTCCATCAGTCTTTGCGTATAAAGAATTTGAACTCAATAATTCAAGATGTTGATCAATAATAACAATATAATTTCAACATACATTTTTTACACTAAAGTAAGTGAGAATTAAACATATTGATCCATATTACGAGCTTACTTTTATAATAAAATCGAACGTTAAAATCGCAATTTTATTATAAAAGCGAACTTGCTCGCTTTTGTAATAATCGTGATTTTAACTTTCAATTTTACATCAGATTATGATGAAAAGTGGGCGTTAAAATCGCGATTTTATTATAAAAGTGAGCTCGTAATACGAGCCATTGAATTTAGAATATAAACACTTAATTTATTTCTTTTTTTAATTTTAATGTCATTTAGTATAAAAAACACTCTTTCTTCGTCCGCATTTGAGTGAGGTAATGTTAAGACTAATTTGGCTAATGATGTAATATTTATAAAACAATTTCATCGTCAAAACTTTTAAGTTTTGAAATTTCTTGCCAAAACACATTATTTTCCAATGACAGTAGGTCAACTTTAGCCTGAGCTTCTATTGTAACGAGGATATTTATCCACTCAATTTCCACCTTATCTTTATCATTAAACAAATTAAAAACGGATGAGACATGTTTATAGTTATTTATGGTACAAGTGTGTTACATTACAGATAAGTCACGTGGGAAAAGTTTAGCTCACGAGGCCGTTAGGCCGAGTGTGGTATTTTTCAAGTGATTTAGGTAATTAACACACGTGTGCCATACAACATTTTATCCAACACATTTTAATCATTGATATAAAATACATATAAGATTTTTGACAGATGGAATTTCGAAATGACATTTAGGAACAAAATAGTGTAGAGAAGGTTTTATAACGTAGTTACTATGATACGAACCAAAAAACAGTGAGCTAATATATTTAGCTCACTAGTGACTTATGACCTACTTTATTTATCTAAAAACAGCATACTTATATCGTTATAATTCCACGGTGTTGGATAAAAGATTTTAAATAAATTCATTTTTCAGCATATAACGCTATTGTCGGATCTAAAAACATGAGACTGTTAAAAAATGTATCGTTTATTGGTAACTTTTTTTAAAAATTTCGATACATGCTATTATATAAAATGATAAACATTACTTTCATAATTTTACAGTTTACAGTTTCACTAATTAGATCTGATTTTTTAAGACAAAACCATATAGTATTTGACAACTGTAGCATTTTGTGCACTTCATTGTTCCAAAATTGTTGCATCTCCGTGAGTTTTGTACTCCTTCTTGCGCTTCATGTTATTTACGTGGAAATTGCCCAAGTTAAATCTTCAGGTGTTCGTGGTAACCGTAAACAATCTATACTTGCTACTAATGACCCGGAGTGGCAAATAAATTTTAAACTAATCAGTAAATCGGTATCGATAATAAGTCTACTTTTGAATTAATTATTCACTGCGATCCTTTAATATTTTTAACAGGATTTTAAATTTTTTCAGACACTTAATAAAACTTTGAGAATTTTTTTCAGCAGTTCAATCTATTGTATCCATTTCAATTAATTTAAGTAAATCTGTTTGCACGAGCCCGTTAGGCGGATTTACATATCTAATTAAACAACATAACATTTTTTTACGTAAATGTCAGTACTCTCGTCTACAAGTATACTAAATTTAGTGTTTTTAATATCTTTTGCAGTTTCCGTAGTCTCAACATCACTTATCATATTTTTAACAATATTTTTGCATTTAGGGCCAGTTTTAACACCTCTAATTAAAGTGCCCGTAACCTTAATCAACGGTTAATAGAAAAATATCCCATCGAAATAGTAAACAACTTATATTTTTGACAACTTACGTCAGTTCTTTGATGCGATATTTTTCTATTAACCGATTATTAAGGTAACCGGAACTTTAACCAGAGGTGGTAAAACCGACCCTTAATACATCCTATTTGCCCTCTTTCACAGCTTTAAGATGCCGACTTTGTTTATCCAAATCTAACATGTCACAAAGATTCATATTATTAACTTTTTTAGTATTCTCTTTGTGAATATTATTTTTAGAATATTTCAGAAATTCACTTTTACCACATATAAACACTTTATCACATGCTTTACATTGACATTTGATGTCATTTTTTGGATTCTTCTGCATCCAACCCGTGAACACTGGATCTGTAAGCCTCTCCTCTCTAAATTTTTGTGCATATTCTTCTTTGTTTTCAATAGGCTATGATAATAAAAAAATTAATCAAGATTTTAGAAGACGAAATTGAATTATTTCCAATTAAAGATACCTTTTCCTATTATTTGACGTGTATAGTATTTCCGATTCCGAACTTGAAGAAGTATTGGATCTGGTTCTTGTTCCAGTTGCAGATCCAGATGCTTCATGAGGAATTTTTACAAAACAAATATGTACGTGTGCACCGGAAAAACGACAAAATAAACAAAAATAATAAAAATAATATTATTATACTTGTCTATTTTCTGGAAATAGTTTTTAAAAGTTGTTCTATTTTTGTTTAGTAGTTCAGTTTTGTATGTGTGTATCGTCGTTACCATGCCAACGCAGGTTTGCGACTGCGTGCTGCATGATTCGTTTCTGAGTGTCTTTGTTTGAGTTGAAAATGGATTCGTTCAGTAAATATCGGCGAAAAAACATTCAATTTACAGTTAAATTTTTTAAATAAAATGAAAATTTTACAAAATATGAAATGATCCATTCATAGAAAAAATATAAGTAATATCCCAAAATTTTGCAGGAAAAATCTCTTTTTCCTAAATACTTATTTTTCTTTTCAATAAAAAGTCCCTAAATCTCGGCATTTGTCCCTAAATATGGCAACACTGAGCCAAGTAAAATCTTTTTTTCTACTCCTGCTTTGAAAATACAATTTTCTGGTTTGTTTTTTATGCTGAAAGTGATTCTTTGCAGCACTGCGTGCTGCAAAACTTTTCAGCACTAATGAATGTTTGTTGCATTGTTGCTGCCATGGATACGCATCACAAATACAAAATTTGAAATAAATGTCAAATTATGTTTAAAAAATAATTTTTAATTTCCTTATTTTTTATCTTGTAGGAGTAGAAAAAATAGTGTGTATAACACGTGTTGAAAGTCCTTTGTCGAACACAAACGACTGCAGCCTGAGCGACAAAGATAGACTTTCAGCACTTGATATACAAATAACTATTTTCTACTCCTGCTTTGAAAATACAATTTTCTGGTTTGTTTTTCATGTTGAAAGTGACTCTTTACAGCGCTGCTTGCTGCAAAACTTTGCAGCACTAATAAATATTTGTTGCATTGTTGCTGCCATGGATACGCATCACAAATACAAAATTTGAAATAAATGTCAAATTATGTTTAAAAAATAATTTTTTATTTCCTTATTTTTTATCTTGTAGGAGTAGAAAAAATAGTGTGTATAACACGTGTTGAAAGTCCTTTGTCGAACACAAACGATTGCAGCCTCAGCGACAAAGATAGACTTTCAGCACTTGATATACAAATAACTATTTTCTACTCCTGCTTTGAAAATACAATTTTCTGGTTTGTTTTTCATGTTGAAAGTGACTCTTTACAGCACTGCTTGCTGCAAAACTTTGCAGCACTAATAAATGTTTGTTGCATTGTTGCTGCCATGGATACGCATCACTTGCGCATCACAAATACAAAATTTGCAATAAATGTCAAATTATGTTTAAAAAATAATTTTTTATTTCCTTATTTTTTATCTTGCAGGAGTAGAAAAAATAGTGTGTGTAACACGTGTTGAAAGTCCTTTGTCGAACACAAACGATTGCAGCATTCGCTTCGCTCAGGCTGCAACTTTCGTTTTGGTTCGACAAAGATTTACTTTCAGCACTTAATATACAAATAACTATTATGGATAGTAGTGAAAAAAATATTATTTAATCCAATTTAATGAACTGGGTAATTGCGTAATTAATCATATACAGAGATAATGTATAAATGATGCCAGAAAGTAGAGCCTACTAAATTAGGGTGCATGAAAATGTAGATTTGGAAGAATTTGGAGAACCGAAATTCACCTACCTTTCTTTGAAATATTCCGGAAAAAAATTGATATTATAATTGTAGTAATAGTACATTGTGGGAATCAGGGCCGGCCCGAGACTTTTTGGCGCCCCAGGGGAAATTTTATATTGCGCCCCCTTTTTATATATGTTTTAAATAGCTTGTCATCCATATTAATTATTTTGTTTATATTTATTTATTTGAATCATTATTTTATGTATCTACACTGTAAAAAAAAATTCTGTAAAATTACTATAATTGTTATTGGCGTCCAGATTGCCTAGGTGACATATAGTAAATTTACTGTCGAATGTGATTTTGTCTACTATTTGTAAAATCACAACCATATAATTTACATAAAATATTTGGCACATACTTTAAGTAAATTCACATATTTATTATTTTACATAATTTTTTATAA
Source organism: Stenolophus ochropezus (assembly GCA_035578165.1). NCBI lineage: Eukaryota > Metazoa > Arthropoda > Insecta > Coleoptera > Carabidae > Stenolophus > Stenolophus ochropezus. Next base: position 45,222,462 of record JAQOWZ010000003.1, on the reverse strand, counting down.
ACATAATTGAGTAAAATTACATAATATTTATATTATATTTTACACAAATTTCAAGTACTAATATATAAAGTTTATGTTTTTTTTTACTATCATATATGCCATATTACATAGTATATATATATAACGTTACTATAATAAACATATAAATATTACATAATTTTTCTGTAATATTTTGATAGTTAGTGTAATTTTGTTAACTAGTTACATAGAATATATGTTTTATTTACTAAATTTTATACAATAGTACATTTGGCTATATGTATAATTTTCGAAGTAATTTGAAAATTTAAATATTATTTATGTAAAATTATCAACAATGACAAGATAATTCTACTATAATAAATTTAGATATTTTATCTCTAATTATTTAAAATTTCACTAAAATTTCTAGAATTAAATGCATAAAATAACTTGAAAATTTAATTATTAATTATGCAAAATTCTGCATAGTATAGAACATTGTACTATAATTAATATATAAATGTTACATAAATTCTCCCAGAAATTCCCTTAAATTTTTATTATTTACAGGTAGAGAATAGGCAGGTAAGAAATAAATTTATACTTATATTCATACTTTATTACAAAATAAGCAAATACAGTTTTTAACGTTACTTTATTGTTTAATACTACAATTCATTTATCACAGCATTAAGTACATATTTTAACTTAAATGTATAAATTAACAAATATTTTTATAATCAAATTAAATTTAATTATAATAAAGTAGAGGTGAATAACTAATATCCACTAACAGGTACAAGTCGAGTTAACCCCATATAATACACAGTCTGACTCTAGAGTCGAGCAAAACGGAACCAGAGTGCGTATAATATGAATTGACTCGACTCGACTCGACTCAACTCTGTTACTGGATATTGGGTACATGTTGAAATTTAAAAATACAGAATTCTTTAAACATTATAACTAATGAAAACAGTTCTAATAATGAAATGAAGTTAATTTATTTATTAGAGAAAGTACCTTATTTAATATAGAATTCGTTCGCATAATAGATTTTTTTGCTGATTTGGTCCCGCCGCTTTGGTGAATTTTCATGACATATCGTTGAATAAATTCATATGTAAATGATAAATCACTAGGATATTTCATATTTAATATAAAATATAAGGCAAACATGTCGCAAAATGCATGTGTTAAAGAATTGTATCCATTGTTGATAATACATTTTTCAACGCCAATATAGAACAAAGAATCTGAAAAAAATCAAATTAAGAAGAATAATTATACATAGAATAGAAAAAAAATTATTGGTATTACGAAAATACTCTACTGGGTGGAATGAGAAATTACAAACATTTTTTTTTTATTATAGATACCAAAAAATTGTTTGAATAAAGTTTTTAGTACTTTTAATAAGCTAAGTAAATCTATATAAATTTGGTAAAAAAATGTTTAATTTTCGTAGATATTGTCATATTTGTACTTTTTTAAAACAGAATACCCTGTATATTATTGCACTAATTAATAGAAAATAATTTTTCCTTAAAGAAAGTTTAAGGGTTGTTATCTTCTAAACTTGATAGATTTTAAGATATTAATGAAAATATTTAAATGTTTTTTCTCAAAATAAAGTGTGCGTTGAACATAATATGTTGACAATTTAGTCATTTTGTATTGTATTTGCGCTAAAAAAAATTCAACGCACACTTTATTTTTAAGGAAAAATTATTTTCTATTTACAGTGTATTCCATTAAAAAAAAGTTCAAATATGGCAATATCTACGAAAATTAAATCATTTTTATACCAAATTTATACAGATTTCGTTAGCTTATTAAAATACTAAAAACTTTATTTAAACAATTTTTCGGTATCTATAATAACGAGAAGAAAGGTGTTTCCAATTTCGCATTCCACCCTGTTTACTAAAACAACGTGGAATAATTCAAGTTTTTCTTTAAATATACTGCTACATCAAAAGTTACCAAATAAATTCCGAAAATATTACAGACTACAGAACACCATTCAAAAGTTATCCGTATAACTAATATACTCCTACAGAATAATATGTATTTTAAAAATAATTCTTACCATTCAATTTTAAAATGCATGGAGTTAAAATTTCAATTTCTTTACATGCATCATCCTTAGTGGTACCTTCCTAAAAGAAATACATAGAGTAACGATTACATTATAAGAAAAAAATTATAGGTATATTTACTTTTAATGTGATGATGCAGGAAGCCATGTTTTCTTTAAAGTGCAAAGTTACCGCTCTTAGAAATTTAAAAAGTAGTTGATCAATATTTTCGGTGTCATCTTCTACATTATTTAAAAATTTAATTACTTTTTTTAATTTGTTTACACTATTATTAATTTTACTACATATGTCACATGTGGTAAGCATAATTACATGTTTCTGAATGTAATCATTTTCTAATAAATAAGGCCACTCAGTTTTTATTTTTGCGATAGTTGGAATGGGCGTTGAATTTAGAAACAATCTTTGGTACGAATAGGTCTCCGTCATAAATTTCACTATATTTTCGTCTTCAGTTACGCTCATGTCGTGGTATTCTATTAATTTTTGTTTCTTCGCCTCCCATGTATCAAGAGATTCTCCTTCCGGAATTTCACCAGGCTGCCATCTGACACAACCTACCTGTAAATTTTTTGCATGCCTTTTTCGTATTAGACGTTTATTTAAATCGTTTGGACTGAGCTTTTCATTTCTATTTAGGTAATTGTTTCTGTCTTCTAGTTTTCTTAATAGTCCTGTATAGCCCACCCCAATTTTTATATTGTCGTCGTCAACATCCATAAATGTTTTAGGATACTTGTTAATAATATATTCGCAAATTTTTTTTAAGTTATTTCGTCCGCAATGGTTACCTATGTAGAGTCGTATGCTGTCAACTACAATTTTTGTGAACGAAGCATATTCTGTAAAATTTAAGTGTTTATTTTCTTGCAAAAGCTTTGTAATTGTTGACGGGAGATCGTTCAAAAGCAGATCGTAGTCAAATGTCTCACTATCAAAATCTTTTGATATACTTGGAGGTGAAGTGATTGACGATACCGATGAATTTATTGAAATTGTAGGTGAATGAGCGTGGATATCAGAGTGGCTCCATACGCAATCATTTGTTAAAAAAATTAGTACTTCTCCTTTAAATTCAGCTAGGGATTCGTCATCTTCTATCTCAGTACCATCAACCTCCAAACATATTTTTTCCACATTAGTTTGAAACTTATCGTTAACTAAAAAGAAAAGAAAATGTTTTGCTGATATTCACGAAATTAAAACGTATACTTACTTGTAGTTTTCAATTCATCTATAGTTATGGATTTAATTGATAAGCATTTTCGTATCATCCTATCCTGGGCCCAAACTTTAAAGACCGGCATCTAAAATCAACATTCATCAAGGAAAGCATGTTTCAGCCAAATATAAGAATGATTGTTAATTTCAGTAGGTAACAGAGGTTGAAAGTCAAGTAAATCAGAATATTTGCAAATTGTTTTTGTACATTCGTTGTTAATTTTTAACAGATATACCCCGTATTCTGGTATTTCCTCCATATAACTTTCATCTCCTACAAAATATATATATTCGTAGCAATAAGATAGTAATATTAATTTAATTTGGCACAACTTTACTATTTGTTCATTTTTCTCAAGAGTCACATACATGTCTTTTTTGTAAATTTTACCACGGAATTTTACGGTTTCACAAGTTAATAATTTATTTACATTATCAACAAAACAAACACTTTTAATTAGATTATTAATATGATCAGAGTACAAAGTAGAGCAAAAAGTAGAAGCCGAATTTGATACAGCTTTTTCATTATACAACAATCCTACACTGTAAAATGCTTGCAATAGTTGGTGACGTTCAGAAAGTGAATATGTCACATTCTTAAAATTTGGTGAATGTCTAATAACATTCTTAAAAAACCTATGCTTACTCTCGAATCGCATTGTCCAGAATCTTATAAGCGGTCCAAACTCACGAGTTAATTCACCGTAATGAAGCAAGTAATGATGTTTAGGGCGCAGTGGAATGTTAGGGAAACACACAACTCGTAAATTTAAATAGTCAGTAATATTCTGGTCTATAAGTGCAGTTTGATTTAAAGAAAGTTTTGGTGCGCAAATTAGTTCAACAGCAGATCTTAAACTAATCAACATGTTCCACACTTTATCGGTAGTATCTTCAACGAACGGAATTAGTACCAACGGAATTATCTGCAATAATCGCCAATTCTCAATTGCCTGACCGCCAATTTTTTTTGAATTAGTAGAAATCCTGGGAATAGTTGTTTTGTTGTTATCGTGATCAGTAATTATCATGCTTAATTTTACATTAAAATAGTTATCACTTAAATTGTACATATTTTTAAAATATTTTATTATTAGTAATAAGTCAAACTGAACCACACCTTCGAACAAATCGTGTCCTAAACATGGTGGAAGACCGGGATTACATACATGAAAAGATTTTAATTTATTAAATATTGAGTCAAATTTTATTCCTTGGTGACTACAATCATTAATTTTTATTTCTTTTATGGCGTCATTGTAATTATTTTTTATACGTTTAGGGCCCTTAACTATATCACTTTTTTTCAATTTATCCATAATAATATAATAATGTGTTCCTGTATCTCCTAAGCGGAGCATAGGGCAACCGAACACACCGAGCCGCAGTTCTAACTGCCGTACTGTCGGTTGTTTCATTTGCCAGTGCTACTTCTATTTAAGATGTATAGATGGCAAGTCTATAGCATCCGAGTGTGATACACAAGTAGCTGTGTTTTTTATTTTACGACAAATCACACGTTGTCGGTCGCCGGGACTTGAACTGAGGATCTCAGGTTCGTATGACGTCACAGCGAGCTAAGAGATGTGCGCTAGCTCGCTCAGCCATCCAGCCGACATTTATCCATAGTATATAAGCAATAACGACAAAAGTGAGAAGTCTGAGAAAAGTTTTCCGAAAATCCGCCTATCATGTGACTTCCTAAATTGTCACCAACTATTGCAATTAAACCGAATTTATACTTGAATTCTATATTATTAATACAAATATTTAATCCAGTTTGTTCTAAATATGACAAATCGTTAACTAATTGCGAAAATATTTTTCGAACACCAAAATACTTTAAATTTTTTTCATTACATAATAAAATTAGTTGCATTTGATCAACTTTGGACTGGTTATGTGTATACAAATCGGCGAGCATATAATAAACACCAATTATTTTATGTTTTGTTTTAGCTGACCCTAAAGGGTTGCAGATTTCAAATCCATCTTGATAAATAATAATGTTTATACAATTGGTATTTTCTTTAAAAAATAAATTATTTTTATATGCTTTGCCGTCTGAATAATTTTGTAAAATATTATTATCTGATATCAATTTTGAAATTAATTGTCTTTGAACACTTTTATCTTTTAAAAATTGTGCTAATGTTTGTTTTATTGGTATGTAGTGGTAATGACATAATTTATGGTTATTATTTCTACCTAGCAAAATTTTCATTGGTTTAACATAACCATAATTATTTTTATAATACTGATGTCGTTTATATGTTGTTGATAAAGGTTCTAATGTACGAAAAATTTTTAAATCATTTTGGGAAAATAGTTCATCCTTGATTTGCACAACATCCACAGAATTACAATTGTATTTTAATACTAAATTATCGAATTTTGTTTTTACAAATTCTATAGTAGTTTCATTCATTTCAAACATTCCATCTATAACTGTCTGCAAAGCTTCTTCAGTTAGAAGTAATTTTGTTTGTAATTTTAGACGTAATAATGCTATTGTGCTAAATGTACTATTGGCATAATTTTGGGGTACAGGTGTCGGTATATTTTGCGAGATATTATCAGCCATTTCAATATAATTATTAAATACATTACTCTTATTTGATGTTTTACTTGTTTCAGTTTGTATATTCAAATTACTTTTATAATAGGATATATGTTTATTTGGATGTTTTCGACTTAAATGTGATTTAAATGTCGATATGTTTTTGAACAATGTGTTTTGTTTACATTCTGGAATTATACATTTTATAGGTTTATCTTCTTTTATATGATTTTTTGCATGTTTTATTAATATATTTAAATTGTTCGTTACGAAAGAACAATTTGAGCAAGTTAGTTTTTGAGAAATAGAATTCTTTTTTAAATTTAACTTATGAGTCCGAAAATTATGACTTATGAAAGATGAATATGTATTAAACAGTAAATTACAATCTTCGTGTGCACATCTAAATGTAAAATTAATAATATATTTATGTATGTTTAGATGCTTATTATAAAATATTATATTTGTAAACGATTTGGAACAATAATCACAAGTGTACATATTTCTTTTGCGGATGAAGTATTATGTTTTTATAAAAATACCTTAAAAATATAACTTAGATGTTAAATGCGGCAAGTCCCTCTATTTGTGTTATGAACACCGGGTAGACACAGGCAGCGCAGCAGTGTCTTTGTCCCTTGATCCCTATCCCTCCTTATTGGCTGAAATAAGCCGACAAAAAAAATATTATACATAAAAACATGTAATTTTCCGAAATATAGACTGTAATTAGATATTGTAATTGATTATTTCAACATTATTACTGTTCATGTTTTTATATTATCTGTGTTTTAAACTCAAACAAAATACTGAATATCACAAATATTATAAACAATATTAATTAAATTACGTTTGGAACAATTTTAATTTAAATTGAATCTTCTGTATATGCAGTATTTTAGTTATCTATATAGGTATTCTTACCAATAGATCAATTTGCAACTAAATATATAACTTTTTGGTTTTCTACAACGTTCTCCTTCGCCAGCTTACTGCAAAGTGCGATCTGCAGAACAACGTAGCACATCTCACCCCACTATGCGCACAGACAAGTTCCTACGCGCATGCTTGAGCGTTTTAGATTGGAACTTGTCTTATTGGTTGGAATAAGCCGACAAACAAATTGTTTTACATAGATGTATGTAAATTTACATACTTGTAATAAAGTAACTACTTAAATGACTAATAATTAAATATACAATACAAAATGTTGTTAATTTCTATTAACACTTGTAATTACCTCTAAACTTACATAGAAAATTGTAAATTTACCATAATAAATTAAATAATTATTATTATATGTTGTAAAAAAACGTACTAGAAACAAAGAATTGTGTTTTTACATAGTACTTATAAAATTTAACAAATTTTTGATAGAAATAAACATATTTTATCGTAAATTCACATACCTTCATTGTAATATAAATATTACATAATAATTCTAGTATTATTTTATATGTATAAACGTAAAATTTCTAATTTATAGAAATATTGGTTATGTAAATGTAAACGTACATAGTTTATGTAAAATATCCAATTACATACATATTATAGTAAAAAATTACCCTAACTTTTCGAGAAAATCACTATTTTTTTTTACAGTGTACGACAGTGTTCTAATTTGTAATGATCACATTATTTTGAATGTCATTAAGAGATTCATAATGGTGTTGATGTCCTGTTGCACCAACAAGGTTTGAATTTTAAGCAATACCTAAGCAAAAAATTGCTTATCGAAATTTTGACAGCAATGTTGAATACTTCATTTGGCATTTTATCCCGATGTGATAATGTCCATTTAAGGAAAACTTAAAATTGGTGCAACCGGCCATGAGTGTCATTATGAATTATTTATTTTGTGAGATATATAACAATAGAAATTCGATCAAAATTTATATTTGCCATGTACTCATACTATGGAACAATATCTGACTAATACTCACTTATTTTATCTTGAAAACTGAGGTAAAATATATTCGTTTTACACAATTTGACATAACTGAAAAAACATTTCAAAATTTCAATGTTTTTATTATGTCAAAAATTATGTAAAAAATGTATTTCAGAATCAATTTAAACTGTCGTAGATAAAATATTGAAGAATATACTCGTACATTTGATATAGTCTCATACTGAAATTTGCTTGATTAAAACAAACGGATCATCGCCACCTGATTTAACATCAAACACGTTTCTTTATGAACGCTATATCAAACTTGTATTTTTAATATCTGTTACAGAACATAATATGCGTATATAGCACAACATGTCAATTATTCAAATCAGGCTAACAATATTGAAATATTGTTGTTACTTTTATATAATTTTAAGAATTAAAAAAAAATCAAGTCAAAATGCGCCCCACGAACGATTGCGCCCCAGGCAGTCGCCTGGTTCGCCTGTAGCTTGGGCCGGCCCTGGTGGGAATATAAGAAATCCGTATGCAAATATAGGTAGTCAAAAGAAAAATCGCACTAGCGAAAATTGCCAATGAACAAATTGAACAATTTAATAATTCTAATTTATTTAATACGATCGATGTAACAGCTGCTATCATCAAATAGATATGGATGAAAATAACGGAAAAGACTGCATTTTCCGTACCAAATGTTCACTATGAATATAACAAAATGCCTTTTGGTTTATGTGTAGCATTCAGATACATTTAATTTTTTTTGAATTTTACACTTTCCGCCTAATTAATAAAATTAGTATGGTGTATTTAGAAGATATAATTATTTTTAATTCTTCAGCCATCAAAGATCATATTAAAAAGTAGAGTTTAGTTTTTGACCGATTAAGGGCCGATTTTTCAAACTCTGGTTAAAGTGCCAGTCACCAAAAAAATATAGCATCGGCAAAGTTGTCACAATATACGGTATTTACTCTTTCAATTCGATATTTTTCTATTAACTTACACTGAAAAAAATACGCATGAGTTATTTCCTACAATATTGTAATTAAAATTTTATATAAATGATCGAAGCGATTACGAGCATTATACATATAATTTATTCTATAGATTTCAAGCGTTGTTTGAGATACTTATAAGAAATTGTTCTATTATATTATAAATTTTTATATGTATCCCTAAAAAATAATAAAATATTATTATTTTAAAAATTATTATATATTGTTCCGTACAGTTCTAAAGATGTGCAACAAAGAATTAAATTGATTTTAAATAATACGAACTAATGTAAATACATTCCGAAGAGTGTTTAAAGATTATACCAACAACATATCAATAATCTTTAGAATACATTACTTCAATTTTTAAGAACTTATATTAAAAATGGCAAAACAATTTTAATGTAACTTTTACAAAAGGTTCGTTCGCACAACACATTAAATAAGAATAAATTATGCACAATTCATTCAAAATTTATAATATACAGTTAAATACAATTTAAATAATTGTTTTAAAATACTACATATGTTCATTATGTTTTTTAATATAGTTTTAATATATTACTACAATTGTTTGAATTTTTACTACATCGTATATAATTCACCCCAATAATAGTTGTACTGGTATGGCGGATTTCGCAAACGTATCGAGATTTGTGTTCTGTGTCGTCTATGGTTGTAGAACTGTGTTTGGCTTGGAGCAATCCAACAAAGGTGAAAAAACAAAATGTGACGTTTGGTAAGTAAATTGAATTATTATTATGTGTTCTTAGTTGAATAAGTCATAAGTTGTGTATCGAGAATTATTTTATTAATGTAATTTACAATATGTGAATAATTATTTGATTTTTTTTAGTTCGAACATGGACGAATTTGTCACAAATATTTTAAAGACGTGGGGTATGGCGGGTTTGATTGAAACTTTTTCAAGTAAGCCTTTTTTATATATACAAAAATTAGTTGTCTTTTAACGAAACGTATAAAAGAAATTAATAAATAACTATTATAGACTATTTTTTTATATAAACGAATTATGGGGAAGATAGATGCAGTTAGATCTTGTTTTCTGATTGGATACCCCAATAATACCCAACCAAAACACAAGATCAACCTGCACCTATATTACCTATACTTCTTCGTTCGAATAAAAATAGACTATGACAATTACTCATTAGGACGAATTAAAACATTCGTTTATTGCTTACGAATATATTTGTATCCTATACATATCCTTCTAAATATTTCATTATAATACACGTGTTACTACTAATTATATAGCTAATAATAAAATATAATAATATTGTAGCTCAAGAAATAGATGAAACTGTATTTTCCAATTTGACTGAAAGAGGCATTTGTACTTTAATATAACTATTGACTGCAGAAGAAAATTCTGGATAAAATACAAAGAGTATATGATACTTATTGTTAATGTAATAAACAATTCTGATATTACATACGAAATAGATAATAGTTGCACTCTCAATTCAGAAGCTACTAGCAATTCCACAGCAAGTATTTTCAGTGCTACTTCCGAACCTAGCAGTAATTCAACAGGAAGTATTTTTATTAATATCTCAGATCCTGTTAGTAGTAATTTATCAAGTATCGAATACGAGACATATGAGGGATCAAAAGAAAAAAAAAGAAATATTAACTTAATTGCCGTAATTAATATTATTAAATTTCAGATTATGTTCCAAATTTTCATTACCCGCAAAAGGAAATTATAGGATTATCATATGATATAGGTAAGCAGTTCATCTCTTGGACCTAAATCTGTAAGTAATTTATAATTATTAAGGAGTTATTAAGAATATAATAATAGATGAAAATAATTTAGTTAGTTTGTTATGCAGCGTGTTGCATACCTACTGTTAAATTTGAAAAACATGTGTACGCATTTGAAGAACTTGAAATGTGTCTTTGTGGATTCCTTGCATGATCATATGCCAGTATTACTTATTAATTATCCTGATGGTAGAAAATTTGTATTACTACGATATTGTGTGTAAAAAATAGTTATATTTACATCTTACTTATGCAAATAGTAACTAGTTTTTTATTTCACTAAATTTAAAATGTAATAACTTTTGAGTTATATGTATACCATTATTTTTTATCGTATGAGAATTTTCTTGTTTCTTATTTTGTTAGACTGCTGTATTTTTTTAAAATGTATTTTTGTACTTTGAAACATTTTTTTTAGAAATATATATTTTTCAACATATTTGTATAATTTATTTGAAAAACACCTACAATATTGTACAAATAAATGAAATAATAACTTTTAATTATAGCAACAATTATTTAAGACAACTATACAGTACTTGTTAGGTATTTTAAAAATAATGTTGCATTTACTATTACAATATTATATATAATTTTAGAAAAAGTATTTAGGAGAATGCTACAACATTATTCAAATAAAAATAAAAATTATGTAACTAAATGCTACAATATTTTATTTTTTTTAAAAAAGATTATAGAATTTTAGTTTACAACAGCAATAAAGAATTAAAACAATTGTTAAATATAAATATAGTAATAGTAAGAAATATACCTTTAGAATTATACAAGAGAATTTATTCTTAACATATTATTTTCAAACAGATTGTATGGTTCATTTTAATAATAAATTGTCGATAATTTTTTGAAGATATGTCCTACAATTTGTCTTCGCCCCTATTTGTATTACAATTTGTAATACAAACCTGGAAGAAAACCCGGCAATGCTAACGCTCAAAGCCAAATGTACATATGATATAAATAGTATATTGTGTTATTAAGAGTAAAAGTGATACTTTGTGTGGCGAGCACGGAAGTTTGCACGACGAGCGAAGCGAGTCGGACAATTGCATGCGAGGCACACAAAGACACTTTTACTCTGAATAACACATGCTATTTTTTCTTCAAACTTAGAAATTTTAAAAAATAAATTACTATTTGACGTTTAATATGTAGGTTACCTGTCAGTTATTCATAATTTTTAGTACCTTTATTCTTAGGTTATCTAGTTTTTATAGTGACATTTAGGGCGATATTACAGATTTCTATTGTACAAGTTACTTCTTATTGGCTAAACGGCGGCGACAATATTATACGGCGGCTAGAATAAAAAATTATATTACGTTGGCATAGAAATTAAACTTCAACCTTGTCAATCACGTCACAGAAGATGTCACTTTTATGACGTTTGAAGAAAAAAATGTTTGTCTCAAGATTTTATTAAATATATACAAAATTGTAATAATCATAAAAATATTTCAAACATAATCATAAAATACTGTGACTTATTATCAGCCTTGTGTTGTGTGTCAGAAGATTTCAATATAGAAAAAGGAATTGCAAAAATAATTAGAAAACAGTTTGGTCCAGTAAATGATTTGAAAAATTAAAATAAAAATGTAGCCGAAATAGCTACTTTAATTTTTCCTTAAAATTATTTACTAAAATTAATTACTAAGTGTAAATATTTCCAAAAACCTACTTATGGAAATGTTATTCAATGGTTAATAAATTTAAAGGAATTCTGTTTAGAAAACAACGTTGAAAATTTAGCAATGCCTAAAATTGATTGTGGAATAAAATTTGTTTTTCAAAATTCTGCAGTTAAAATTCATATATACTTATTATTTGAAAATAAATTGTTAACAATATAAATAATACTGCAGAAAATTTGGTTTTACCTGTTTGGGATAAGCAAATAATTCAAACTTAAGAAGAGGAAGATATAATCTGTGAAACAAATATTAACGAAATTTTAAATTAAACTAAAAATACGGAATCATATTTTTTGGATAGCGAAAATATTTTATACAAAGTATGGATAGCGAAAATATTTTATACAAAGTAGGTAACCACATATCACAATGAGCAGTTAATTATTACAAAAGCATTAATTTCAGAAGTTCTACTTCAGTTCCATAATTTACGTTTTTCACATATTCACATAATAATATATTCAATAATATAAGACGATATTTTTCTATATGTAACAATGAATATGTCATACACAATTTTCAGAAATCTCAGAACTCTTTGAAAGAATATCAATTCATGTAGTAGGATCATTCGTAACAACTAATAAAGGGAATAAATATTTATTAACTTTTCCAGATCATTTCTCGCGATATCCTGAGACAATTCTTGAACCAAATCTAAAAGTCGAAATTATAGGAAAGGCACTTGTAGATAACATTATAATTCGCCAGGGAAGTCAAAAACAATTAATATTAAACCAGGGTGTAAATTTTTTGTTAGAAATTATAACAGAAATACGCAAATTACTAATATTACATATTAAGCTTCTCTTTCGACCTAGAGGGTAAATAATTATTAATTTGCGTCCGGTCGAAAAGACTAGAAAAAAAAATTAAATTAGGAAATAATAGCTCGAATCCACTAGTTGAAGTATACCTGCTATTTGTCCTCAGCACGAATAGGTACATCTTCTATATAATATAACAGGGTGTTTGGCGAAAGGCAGGCACTTAGAATATTTCGTTTATTTTGAGAGATACAAGAAAATGTTAAAAGGAAAAATATAACTAGACAAGGGGCTCATAAAATGATCGTAGGAATAATATTGTGTCACTTCCGGTTTTAGCGGAAACGTGTACAACTTTAATTCTAGCATAGGAAATCGGTATTTTTATATTCTTTTTCCGAAGTGCACATAAAATTAGCGTTACAATGAGACCAAAATATCATTGTTTTACTTCAACCATTTCAAAATGGCGACACTTTATTTTTAAAATACTTACTAATAAAAATACATAAAAAAATACACCATAACCAGCTATTTAAGATTTTCTTACCTAAAAATAATGTCAAAAAATATTAGATCTACCTTTCCTGCTGATGCAATGGCAGTATTTGTTATATGTGACAAATTGTGCAGAAAATGACGGCGGCCATTTTGAGTATTTTTAATTTTAATTTTGTTTGTTATATTGAGTAAGAGTTTTTTTTTTGAAATGGTTAAAGTAAAACGATATTTTGATATCATTGTAGAGCTAATTTTATGTACATTCCGAAAAAAAATAATAACGATTCCCTATGATAGAATCAAAGTTGTACACACTTCCGCTAAAACCGGATGTGACACAAAATTCTTACAAAGATCATTTTATGAGTCCCTTTGACTAGTTTAATTTTGTTCTGTAACATTTTTCTGTATCTCTCATAATAAAAGAAATATTCTGGGTGCCGGCCTTTCGCCAAACACCCTGTATAATTATGTTAATATTCAGATACTTTTGTCAAGGGCGTTTTAGACTATCATAAGTTTACATCAATTTCTACAACTTCGTATTGTTCAATGTGATTCTGACACTTTAAACGTTCAAAGAAATTTGACTGTTCATAGTTCATATGCTATGACATAGAAATTCTCACTTAGAGCATGTCCTAAATTTCAAGGTCATTTACTTCAAATTTTAGTTAATTCTAGGGATTATGTTGTTATCAAATGTTAAAAGTGAAAAATAAACAAATGTGAAATCATATATCATTGTGATCAACCTATATTTTTCTTTTCTTTATTGATAGATTGATACCCCTACTTTATAAGGGAAAATAGTTCAAAAATTTTGAACGTGTAAAGCGGAGCCATTTGATCAAAGAATATGATGTAAAAATATGACATAAAATAGTTTAAATTCTTTGATCGTGTAAAGCCACCTTCAAAAATCTGGACTGTTACAGACGAAGTACCCCACTCTACCTTCCAAGAGTATTGAGTGATTAGAAACTTTACTACGTAATGTATTATTACGTTTAATAATATATTTTTCCTACGACCACTGTTAAAAATAGTATTTTTAACGGTTGCTTAGCAAGTTAAAAACAACAGTTTATAACACAGTAAATACTTTTAAAACGTTGTCATTGACAACGTGTTAAAAGTAAAAAACAAATTTACTTTTAACACTTCTTATGTTCAGTTGTTCATAACAAATACATCATGACCTGTCATAAATGTCATTCTATAATACTTAGTTTTTATTTACTAATAGGTTCATAACTGGGGTCGTAGGAAAAATAGTGTATGATATTTGTGTAAAAAATGATTTTATTTCGTTCACTCATAAAATGTCACTTTTAACACTGATATCATAAATAACTATTAAGTTTAATTAGTTCTTCATTCCATACGTTTGTATTGTTCTGTATGTTCTTTACATTTTATGCTAGTATATGCATGGCTAGATTATATGGAAGGGCACATTTCGATACTGTTATTCTTTATAAATTGTGGTGTCGTATTTCTACTTTTTCTTGTTCTGTCTTTTAGTTTTTTCAAGATATTATCCAAGAGTATACTATGAAAAGCAACTTAGTAATCATCCTTGCCTTAGTCTTTTTGTCGTTGAAAAAAGCAAAAGTAATGATTAGAGCTGATAATTTTATACAAATGCATGTCTTTTTTTGCTAGATATATTTTGAAAATTTGTATATTTGCGTACAATTCATGAATTTTGAAGATTTTTTTTTAATTTAAAAATGCATATTTTGTGATATTTTGCATATTTTGAGTTTTTGTGCATATTCCTACAAATTGCGTAATTTCTTGTATTTTTCCTCTTTTTCTGACTTCAAAAGAACGAAAATTTCTGATTGGCTTGAGATTCACCTTTCAAAAATTTGAACGAGCAAAATTTTTCATTTAAAATACATACACGTGAATACTTATTGAGTAAAATTCAACTTTCAATACGCCGGCAAAACTTAATTAGTTATTTAGGATACAAATACAAATACGTAAAGCAAAAAAATTGTCTGACACGAACGGGTTAGATGTTTTAGACCCGTCAGATATTAATTTCATTAAAATATGACAATAATAAGAGTGCCTTGACGGAAAAAACGGAATATAAGTTATTTTTTAACCTGGAATTAGAGTGCCTTGACAGAAAGAATATATTTTTATTCACTTATTTCTGTCAAGGCACTCTAATTCCAGGTTAAAAAATGACGTTTACTCGGTTTTTTCCGTCATGGCACTCTTATTATTGTCATATTTTAATCAAATTAATATAAAATTTCAGATGCATTTTTCTCAAAAAAATCGTAATGTTAGGGTATGATAATATTATATCATTGAATTCAGAATAAAATTGTCTATCGAATAAGCAAATAGAAAATATAGGTTCACATTTAAAAGAAAAAAGTTGGGACCCGTATTTTGAGAACCACTGGTTTTAAGAAAATTTTGTTTGTTTCATGTTAATAGTATTGTAAAATAGAAATTGTTTTCTAATTTAACCGACCTCGTAGCTCTTATAGTTCTCGAGATTGCAATAGTGGACAAAATAAAATGAATATAATACGATACGCATACGTAATGCATATTTAGTCTCTCACAGGCAGGGCGCTCTTCTGCAACTTATAAAATGACGCCCTTTTTTAGATTTTTTTTAGTTCTAGTTTCGTATTTCGCACTATTTTATTGAAAAGAAAAATATATGCTTTGAATGCTTCAAAAATTAAATATTTATTTAACAAAATTGTAAACATATTTAAAATTAGTTGTCAGTAATGTCGCTATTATACAATAATTATTAATTTTATGAACTCACTTTTAAAAAGTAGAAAATATATATTTTGTAAAGATAAGATTTCTTCGTAATTACGTTCTTTGGAACGATTACGTGAAAAATGAGAAAATCGTAAAAACCGATATATTAAAATTTCTCCCAAGAACCTTTTTTTCTCAAAAACTTTTCATTTTCTATACTTAAGTAAATATCGATGCGCTGATTTCAAAACCTACAATCCTATTAGACCTTTTCGATTTTATTCTATCGCTTTATTATTATTTATTATCAGAACCCCATATTAAAGTTGTGTAGAGTTACAACAAAAAAAAAATGTTGACAAACGCGAAATATTTCAAAAATATTTATTTTTGTGTTAAAAATTTTGATATTCAGATATAAAATGCACAAAGACTTCGGCCCGCTGATTTCAAATTTTTAAACCGAATTTAATATAGGATTATTGCCCCGTCGCTGCTGAAGTAGTCAGAAAAACATGAATGGAAGACAGAAGAGATTGACCACAATCACAAGATTTATTTAAAACAAATAACATCAAGTGAGAAGACGCAAGAAAAATTTTTAAAAAACAGGATAAAATGGAAGAAACTTATAAGTACAATAATATGAGTTAAGATTAAACACGTGACCAATTGTAGTTTTTAATAAGATAATTGCTTTTTTTAAATTTATATGTATAAGGTACTTAAAAAAATGAAATTTTTTAATTATATCATTTCTCACTTTATTTTCTTTTTAATTTGCATGTATTTTATATGGTTGAAAAGAAGAAAAAAAACTTTTTAACCATCTCACAGTCTACTTGGGTACTGAAGTGAAGTCGCCGTTAAAAAGTGCCTGAATTCTGTGCAAGTTAAAAAAATCTTTGTATTGAAATAAAAAAAAATTATAAGTAAAAAACGAAAATTGAAAAATTCAAATTTTTGTTTATATCTAGTCACCTAAGTATTTTTTGGGAAAAACAAAAACATTTATAAAATGACCCCCACATGAGGCAACTTTTGTCTAATTTAACTGACTTCGCATCTCTTAAGCTGGGTGTAGACTGCGCTGAAGTTTCGTGTTAACACCATTATGACGTGTTATGGGGTGTTAAATGAGAATCTAATCCTTTATTTCTTATCAAATGCTCAGATTGTTCTGTTGTGTTGTATTCTGACGTCTTGTTGCGTCAGATAAAGTCAGACTCGTGTTATGACGTGTTACACGATTTTTAATATCCCAGATCTATCTGATAACGTCAGAAGGGTAGGTTCGGTCTATTTTAATAATATTTTAGATTTTGTTTTTTAACTTTTTTTTATATATATTTTGATATTTTGGCGCTAAATGTTGAAATTCTCAAAAAATCCCTATTTAGGTTAATATGATGAAACGAGTCTTTATCTACACAACTATAGAACTATTGCAGTCAAAATCTCATCTTCTTCATCATTAAGAAATAATTTGATGTGTTGCACATTCATAATGCAATTTTTTCACTTGAACAGAAATTTACACGAAAGACCCGTTCATAAACTATGTATAAACGATGTAAAAAAATCGTCACAATAGTGTGAATGCACTACTTGTATTTGAAGTGATCTGTTATGTTATGCTGTCTTGTGTTAACAAGAAACTTTAGCGTAGTCTGCAGCTATCTATACAGGTCTCAAGATCCCTTTTCTTAAACTGTTTCATAGGTCACCCTGTATATCTTTTATTTTATACCATAATATCATTCTGTAAAGGAATGACATTTAATATCTTTTTATTCTAAAGAACGGGGTAACTAACAATCCGCTAAAATTAAAAAGAATTAACTGAGATATATTAATTACTAGCGGGGAAATATGAAAAGCTATTGATTTTTCGATCACATTGCTCTCACGATCAGAATATGACATTAGCCTCGTTTCCAGGACTAACAATTAATAAAATTCGTTCTTATGCGTTTCAAAAGTAAATACTTACGAAAAACTTTATTTTGTATGATTTAAAAATATTAAGACGTACTAAAAATTTAGAATCAAAATTAATAAAAAATAATCTCACGTAGAGTTTCGCAAGACGAGAATTCTTGTTTTGTTTTATTATTTCTTGGCCTTTCTTGAAAAACAAGATAAGATATTTAAGTATATCTTGTCTTTCATTACTATTGTATATAAAAATCTTGTCTTGATTGTCATTTTCTTGCATATTTCTTGTCTTGCATATTAAGTTAGGGATTCCCCTATTCGCAAATGACCTTGAGTATATAATAAATTAATCTTTGTATCTCATAAACATTTTTTGATAAAGCTTATGTTTATTATATATACAATTATTATTATAATTATATTTACATATACAAAATACAAAAAAATTTATGAAAACAGCTAAATACATTGTATTTTAATTAATTTTATTGTTTTTTAATTGGATTAATTAATATTCTAATATAGTAAAACTACACAGGTTACTTGTAAATAATTATATATAATTATTATCATTCAGCGAAAGAATCTAATAATAATTTAAATATTTTTTTAAGAAAAAGAAATATACTCGAGCAAAAATTTTAAATTATGATGGTTCACCGTAATATTTAATATGTTTAAACTATAAAAACCAAGTTATGATAAAAATTATTTCTTGAAGATTTATTGTCTTTGCAATGACAGCATTTGGTAATATTATTAATAACTAATAATATTATAAATTTAATTCATTTTATTCTACACTATTTACGACTTTAAAATACAATCAAAACTCTATTTTCAAACCAAATCAAAGGCAGTTTTGTAAGGACCATGTACGATTTGAGTATGACGAATATATGCTATGTGAATCATATCTTTAGTCATGTGAATTTTGCATACTTTGCAGTTTGGAAAACATAAATTCTGCGCGCAAATATCACTCCCCACACACCACTGGCACTTCATTTGGTTTTTGCTTCTTTCCTTTTCTCAGATGACATCTAGTCTAACGGCTTTGTTTAGCATCATAATGCTTCATTGCTCTAAAGCAATCGATCTTCTGGTGTGCACAGAAAATATCGATATTGCAGGTATTAAATGGATATAAAATTAATATAATAATTTATTAATGCTTATGTTTAACAAAAATTGCAGGTATAGCAAACGCACGACAAATACCTAATAGATCAATCTACACCACCAGGTTACACACTGTATGATATAATTCCACTAGTGCAAACCGGAAGAAACCCACATCGTTGGAGATGCATTTTCGAAAGAAATGACAACAATTATCAATGCGGATGCGAATTTTTATGAAGTGTTAAAACCGATTTTAAAAAGAACTTGTTCTGCGGGCTCTGAAATTGGTGAAGTGTCAGTGCAAAACACGCTAAACAATAAACGTGTTACAGTGGACATCTTAGTAAACTGCTACTGTACAAAAATACCACGAAGACGTCGTTCTGCATGGTTTGGTTGCTCAGGTACAAGATACAAAAGAGAACCTCCATGCAGTAGCAGAGGTCACGAAAAATATAATCAAAATCTATTGCGGAATGAGTTGTAGTCTATAGAAGACGACACCCAAAAAGAAAACTACCCAACCTACTACCTCAACCTGCTGCTGCAGGCCATTTCTCGCATTTATTTACTGTCAATAGTAATAATATTGTCAGCCAGTACGGTTGTGTGGTCGTGGCGTGTCTTGTCTGATCTTGTAGATAAGCAACATAGCCCGCCCTGTCCAATTGGATGGGTTGCCGCACAACGGCTCGGTGTGTGCTGGCCTTGCAGAGACTGTAGGCTGACAACCTGCATCACTAAAATGCAAGTAAAAACTGTCATGAAACAAGTACCTCAGGTACTTGAGGCCCTATTCCTCAGAGGAATGTTGTGCCATAGAGAGAGAGTAATAATATTATTATATAAATACAGGGTGTTAATACTAAGTTGTACCATCCGAAAACGGCAGTTAGAACTCATTGAGATAAACAACTTTTCTTAGTTCAAATTTTTTATTTGGAGCCCCAGTTCATAGTTATTGGCGTTCTTTTGTTTTTCGAAAAATTTTGAAAAATCGTCATTATTCCCTTATTTTAAGAATTAAAAAAATACAAAAACTTTCAGCATTTGCTTTTAGTTCTCTAAAACTTTTGTATTTACAATTATTTTTATCAAATGACAAAATGGCGACCGATCAAAAATTTCAAAACAAGATATTTTGAAAACCACTCGATCGATTTTTGAAAATAAAACTTTATAAAATCCTTATACTATCTACCAACAAATGCCTGAAACATTTTTATTCGATCTGACGAAAAAAAAATTTTATTCAAATTTAATTACAAGATAAATTTTAACAAACTGCAATAATAATTTAAAACAAAGTTGGCTTGCTGCCATTAAACAAAAAAATAAACAAGAAAAACAAGAAACAAACAAGAAAAAATACAATGAACAATGAAACTGCAAGGGAGGTACTAAATTTGATTTTCAAAATGGCCACCATTAAATTTATGTTGTAATTAAATTTGAATAAATTTTTTTTTCGACAGATCGAAAAAAAATGTTTCAGGTATTTTTTAGCAGATGGTATAAGGATTTTATAAATGTTTTATTTTCAAAAATCGATCGAGTGGTTTTCAAAATATCTTGTTTTGAAATTTTTGATCGGCTGCCATTTTGTTATTTGATAAAATAAAAAATAATTGTAAATACAAAAGTTTTAGAGAACTAAAAGCAAATGCTGAAAGTTTTTGTATTTTTTCAATATCTCTTAAAATAAGGGAGTAATGACGATTTTTCAAAAAACAAAAGAACGCCAATAACTATGAACTGGGGCTCCAAATAAAAAATTTGAACTAAGAAAAGTTGTTTATCTCAATGAGTTCTAACTGCCGTTTTCGGATGGTACAACTTAGTATGAACACCCTGTAAATTTAATAATATGTATGTAAAAAACGTATAATAAATATTTAACTTAACTTCATTTATAATGCACCTTTCTCCAATCCTCTTACTTTAACAAAATTTAGTAAGACGATTTATTGACAGTTTAGTTAATTGCATTTATTTGATTGTATCAAATTTAAGCTGTAAAAAAATAAATTTTCCAAAATATTACGATATTGAATATGGTATATTATATTTATATTTACATAAGCATTCATTGTGCAAGTTTAGTTTACATTTAATTATTGGTGTCCCGCGATTTGCCGTAATTGTTAGCTTAATGGTGAAATGAACAGAATAATACGTACAACTTGACATAAATATATTTCATAGTTTTTATTCCGCTGACATAACTATTTCTATAATAACTTTAGTAACTTTTAGGCCTTCTAGATATCAATAATTTACAATTCCAACAATAGGCCATCATAGCCAAACTCAAATATAACCCCTTATTTCTTCCTGTAAGGTATAATTCACCCATTATTTTATTGTTTTTATTTATCAAACTTACTTCTTTTAAACTGCAGTAAATTTTTTGTTTCTAATTTTTCCAAAGAAATTTTGTACATATATCTCTATTGAACACTGCTTCACAGACCGACAGTGTGAAAATTGCAATAAATCAAGAAATTATTTAAATATATTTTAGGTCAAATTTAATTCTAAACAACTTTTTTCTTATAAACTATGTTGCTAAAACGAACCGTTAAGACATATATCAAAATTGAAAGAAAATAATGGCCTGCGGTATTAAATTTAATATTGTCTATATAATTCCCTTAATATTATGTTTGGATATGAGTGTATGAAAGTATTTTCGACCTAGAATTATATAAAGATTTCATCTTTAAGCTATGTGCGTCGATTCGCTGGACACCCTGCATATTCAATGTATGTATTATGTATTAATTAATTAATGTAAAGCACCGAATAAATATATTGTGAAATATTAATGAAAATGTTTATTTTATACCTTTTAAACTATTTTTTTCAAATATGTTCGTAATATGTTTAAATGAGACATAATTTGCATTGATTTATTAGCCCATACAGCCATACACAATATATATATATATATATATATATATATATATATATATATATATATATATATTGTAAAGAGAAATTGATGTAGAATCTTATTCCGTAAAAACATACAGGGTGTTCCATTTAAAAAACCAAAGTTAAATATATTTCCGCCAAATCAGTAGGCCATGAAAAACATCTGTTAAGAGCATTGTGTACACTTTATGTTAGGGCTGCTGCCATCGGTGAGGAATAAGAGGGGTAAAGCAATAGGCGGAGTCTATCACTGTAACGTCATAAATTGCACAGCTAAATACTAATCATGGTCCCATGCTTCTGTCTGCTACTACCTGCCCTATTCTGCTGAACATGATACGTACGAAAGCGTAGAAGGATCTCCGTTGTATTTTATTTTATAATTCAGACTTTGGAATTCTGAATTCAGACTTTGAAACTCTGAATTAAATAGTTCAGACTTAATAACTCCGAATTTCATAATTCAGACTTCAAAACTCTAAATTCAGACTTTAAAACTCTGAATTCAGACTTTGAAACTCTTAATTTATACTTCAAAACTCTAAATTCAGACTTTGAAACTCTGAATTTATACTTCAAAACTCTAAATTCAGACTTTGAAACTCTAAATTCAGACTTTGAAACTCTGAATTCAGACTTTTAAACTCTGAATTCAGACTTTTAAATAATGAGTTCAGTCTTTAAACTCTGAATTCACACTTTTAAACACTGAATTCAGACTTTTAAACTCTGAATTCACACTTTTAAACTCCTAATTCAGACTTTTCATTAGTAAATATTACAGGAAACCTAATATTTAGTAGTACCTATTAAACATACATTAAATGTCAGAATTTCGAGTATCAAAGTCTGAATTCAGAGTTTCAAAGTCTGAATTCTACGCTTTCGTAGATAAGTAGTGTATACAACAAATTAATAATTTTAAAATTTAAATTGGAAAAATGAAATAATTTTATTTTTATTAAGAGTCAAAACACTTTAATACATAGGTAACAAGCAGGAAAACACATAAATTATAAATATTTTATAGGCAAGATCTTATGATACAAGTTTCCTAATTACCTTTTTCTTGTATATTTAATATTTCAGGAGATATGGCCTGAACAATGAAAAATCAGCCACCCTGTATATATTGTAGTTTTGAAAAATAAATTAATGTTACTAAAATCTATAATTTACTAGGGATATGAACCCAAACCCTTAAATTTTTATTATCCTTTCAAAAAAAAAAAACATATTTAACTAAAACATTATAAAAACATAATTCAGTTTTGTACAATTTGGTGGCAGCGCTGAGATTTTTTTTAGATACACTGTTGTTCACCAATGACATGAATCTTGTCTTATTTTATATTTTATTGTTTAAATTATATTTTTTTACAATGAATGCAAAAACATAAGACTTCATCTAGATCTCCAAAATAATCCTCAACCAGCAGAGAGTACTTACTACCTGTGGTTCTTAAATAACTATTTTTCATTTCAAATATCAATCTAATTGAATATTTATTTTTTAACACCAGCCATCTTTGAGATTTATTTAAATATACTGACTATATATTATAATAAGAAACTATAACAGAAATTACATTCGAAGGCGAATCATATTTGAGAAGATATAATTAAATTTTGATTTATTGATTGGCATGGCACGGTTGCGCAATTCAGCCCCGGGTACGTCTGGAAATAGTTGTCAGGGTAACAACAGGTAGTTTGCAGCCACAAGTGCAGCGGCGTCGCCCAGTGCAGCATGTGCAGCTTCTTTCTTTATTCTGTTTTACATTTACTTCTTTGTAGTGCTAGTGTTCAAATATATACATTAAGTAAGTAAAGTCATACATGATCCGTATGCTAAACCAAACTTTTACTATACAAAGAGGGCTTTCCGTACGGGCACTCAAGCTGGTGTGGAGAGTTCACCATATTGTCATTACTGTAAAGAAATGATAAGTGTGTTGGCATACGGGTCAATATTTTGGTTGTAAAACTTAATGTTTATTTGTTGCATTCCTGCCTGTTATGTTGAAATGTTTATTCCAATTATTATAATTTCTGTTTGCAGAATTGTTATTATGTGGACGATAATGATGAATTTTTTGTTTTATGGCCGTATGATTTATTTTATAATTATGATGCATATTGCATGTAATAAATAAAATCATGATTTATTTTAAAAAATCAAAAATCATCGATTTTTCAAAAAAAATAAATAAAGCATGATATTTTTATTTTTTTAGTTTTTAAAGATATCTAAGTGTTCTGCAATTTTTAAATTGTTTTAAAAGCAATATAAATATTTTATTTCATAAAGGAAAATGAAATCTGTAATAAAACCAAAACGAGTCATTGGAATAAAACTAGGAAGAGCAACAAAAAAAAAATTACTTTTAGTTACACATTTCAATACTTATATTTTTCTTCTGTTATATGACAATTAAAGTGATAAAATATCATGTAATTATGAGATATTATTATATACAGAACATATTTTGGTTATTATTATTAGTTTTTTAGCAAATAATTACATTTTTAATATAATTTGTATTTTTTATCTTTGATAAAAAATAATAATCGTTACTTTACTTCACTTCTCGGCTAGCCGGGAAAAATATTCCCGGCAAGTTCATCTAACCTCTTAAATATTATTGCCATTTTTACAAGTCAAACTTATAGGAAATAAAACGTTCAGTCACTTTTTCTTAAGCTTCACGCACTTCTGGTGAAGTATACTTTAACTCAATATCAAACTATCAATAAATCATTACAAGACTGTCAAAAAATATGAACATAATTATTGTTAGAACTAAATAATTAATAATTGATTATAAATAAAATCGCATACGAACTTCGCGGGAATGCATTCCAGACTCGCTCTTATAGCTGACTTCGGTGCTACCGCCGGACTGTAAATCAAGCACTTTCCCGCTCGGTATGTAATATACTATTTCGTACCGTTGACGACCAGTCATGATGTCATGTATGAATAATTTGAATTATGCTTTATCAAGTATGATTAAACCTTGTTTGATTTTTTTTTCAATTCCATAGTTTTATTATAAATTATAAAAATTATGGCCTTTATATATGTACAGGATGTTTCAAAAGTATTGTAAAAAAAATTAAGAGTATGTATAATATGACGTACCTACTGATTGTAGTGCAAAAAGAATTTTTTGAATATACGCAAAAATGATCGCACAGTCCTTAGAGCTGACATTTTTTTGGGTCACTAGCTCACTAGACTGATACGTTACGAATACGAATACAAATTGGTAAACAGTAATATTAATTTTATTTCATTAAATTGTGTAATGTTTTATTCCCTTTTATTGTTCTGTCCAGTGCCCTCAACAATGCCAACTCTAAGGACCGTGCGATCATTTTTGCGAATTTTTAAAAAATTATTTTTGCACTGCAATACATCAAATTATAAATACTCTTCAATTTTATTTACAATACTTTTGAAACACCTTGTATACAACGAATTAAAATCATGTTTCATTTGCTTAAAATAAAAGTAGAAAATTTAGAAAATATATTTTTCCAAAATAAAAGAAAAAGTCTTAAAACAGAAATAATCAATGCCCCAAAGAACATGGTAATGGTAAATTTTCTAATCTTTACACTCTTGACCAATTATAACTAAAAAATATTGTAACCCATTGGGACCTGCAAAATTTCCCGACCGATTCTAGCTTACTTTACAATATATAAAAAAAACAGGTTACTTGTACGGTTTGGTAGAATATTACTTCTGTTTTTAATTATTGACCGATAATCAATATAATATTAAATCAACATTATGCATGCCCTTGTTACTGTCTCTTTTAAACAAAAATATGTTTAATTTCATCAAATAATGACTTTACACTTCACATTCAATATTAATTGCAGCATGTTTCAATAAGACTTTAATTTTAATGTATTATTGCTTGGTTGTTATTATATTTAAATAATGTTATTTATTTATAATATTACAGACACTATTGAGCTATAAATATACAGGGTGTTCATTTGAAATGGACAAACAATTTCTATTTTGCAAGATAAATTTCAGCCAATGGTTCTCAAAATACGGAACCCAACTATTTTATATTAAATGAGAATGTACAATATTTATTTGCTTTTCCGGCAGATCATTTAATTTTGAATTCTTTTGAAAAAAATGCATATAAAATTTCATATTAATTTGGTTAAATATGCCAATAATAAGTGTGCTTTGAATGAAAAAACTGAAAACAACTAATTATTTAATGTGGAATTAGAGTGTTACGAATTTTGTATAAATAAAATAAATGCAGGCAATTTTGAACAGTACTTATAAATTTATAGAAGTAAAAGTTTGTTTATCTTTTGATAATATTTCTTCATTATAATAAATATTAAAATAAAAATTGCAAACAATTGTTTTCATTCTTTATACATTTATTCACTTTTGTCGGTCATGGCACTCTAATTCCGAAAAAAAAAATACATTTTCTATTCATGGCATTCATATTAATGTCATATTTTAATCAAAAATATAAAACTTTGTATCTATTTTTCTTAAAAAATCATAACGTGAGGGTATGATAATATTTTTTTTTCTGTTCCCCAAATCTTGTTTAACAAAAATTGTACTTATATACAAGTTTTTAACTCTTTTTTTTAACGCCTTGTGTATACTAAATTTTGTAAAAGGAAGATCTCAAAAGACAAAGGTATGACAATGACGGTGACTTACCTTATTTGTGACTGCTGAATGGATGACACTTGATACAACATGAACAAACAGCACGGATGGAAGCACTCACTTTTCCTTAACTTCTATTGCATTCAGTATTAAAATGAATTTAAAAACTGAACTAAAAAATTTGAGGATCTGTGACTGGTACGTCTCAGATGCCTGGGCTAAACTTGCTGGAAACTGATTTGACTTACTGAAATCTATCTCGCCTCCTTATCCCTTATCGTTAGATAAATAAACTCTTCTGCTCATAAACTCTGGATATTATTTTCAAAAATAAATATGTCAACTGACTAAGAGACTGATAATAGATTTATAGCCCACAGAAAAAATACAAGACTGAAATAAAAAGGAAACCAGCTCAGTAATTAAATTGTTACAATGTACCTTGTAAACAGTAGCAGACTTGTGACATATAAAATATTACAATGACTGTTACGGACTATTAGTGTATATTATTTATAAAGTTGATTGATTTGGCTGTCACTTCTCATTGAAACATATTAAACATTATTTAAAAGAAATATAAACTAAAATACTTGGTCGGTTTCAAAATCTTTAATCTCGAAAGATACAATACGTATTTCGGCTTACTAGGCCATCGTCAGGTAATACAATGAGACCTTGCCTTGTCTTGCTTTGAAATCTGTAACTCTTGTCTTGTTGTCTTGCATTTTTTGCAAGACTGATGCAAGACCAAGAAAAATACAGGACTCTTGTGAAACACTACTCTCGAAGTCTTGATAAGTAGTTGATATGTTTAAAATAAGATTTTATATTAAAATTATTAGGTCATGTAATTAGTTAATATATTGTTTTGTGTCCCGATCGAGGAATGCGAAATATATGTATTACTGTAGATGGTTGTATGTGTATATGTTTTTTTTTGCATGTGTATGTGTGTTTTTACTGTTTTTATCTCATTTTGTCCTAAACGATACGTTGTAATTTTATTATTTATTTTGCATGATATCAAACTTATTTTTTTTTCGTTTATACTTTACATTCAGTAATGGTTTCCAAATAAATATTTTTTATTATTTTAGTGTTCATTATTAAAATGAAAAAATATTACATTTACAAAGATTATTTACTTGTTACTAATTTCTAAAACTATATATTCACATAAAAATTTAATTTTTGTACATATTTATTTTACAATTATTTCATCTTTATAAGAACCAAATATAAAGAAAAATATCTGAAAAATCATTCTTTAATGTTTAGAAGAAAAGAATGGCTTAAAAAATATTTTTTAATATTTTATTAGTAGGCGAAAATAAATATTCGAATTACAGTAAATCTTCAATTTTTTTATGTACTCAAATAAATTTATGTTATAAAAAAATTAAATTGTATTTGTATGTATTTCCTTACTCAGTGGCAAAATGTTTAATTGAACATTCCTGGAAGAAGATGATCACCACATCATCGTGGGGTTGTTTCCAAATCGATGTCACTACACGCAGCCTACAAAACTTCAAATTTTACTTCGAACGATTTGAACTTAGGGGTTGTCGGTCTACTTTTTATTGATATTCTGTAAGAAATGCTTTCTCTTCAATTATAATCTAATTATTAACTAATTAATACTAATCATTAATATATAAGTATAATCTATATAAGTATAAAAATTAATATCTAAAAATAATGTGTCCAATGACATATACCTTTCTATGCATGTACGTATAAAACTGAAACTTCATATTCGTATTTCACTAAGCAATGATTATTCAACTACAAAATATTTAAAATGCACATAACATATAAGATATATCTTCAGGTAATATGAGTATGAATTAATCTCAATTTTATCTGTAAAAGTGATAGGAATATATTTGTATCACAAGTAAAATACAAAAATTCTTTTGTAATTTTATATGACATGCTTAGCTGTTATGTAATATTAAATGGTTGTTACAATTTCACAAGTACTGGGAGATAGTTAAATATTTCATAAACTTCTGTCTATTTCTGCTCATACAACAAAAGAATATAATAAATAAACATCATGCTTATCCTGCTATATGAATCAAAGTCGATAGTCGGTGAAATAATACCAGTCAGCTGTTACTCCTTCTTAGACTTGTTGAGAAATCTTCGTAATATTCTTCTACTAATAAAATACATTATTTCTATACTTCTTACAACTGGAAATACTCTCTTTCAATCAAATAATTTCATATTTTCAAGGTGTTCGCATTTAAAATGTAAGAAGGTTCATTATTTCCCAATATTTATTATCATTGTGAAAAAATATGATCTTTGTCATGACACAATTTAGCATATACTTATTTAAAATATGAATTTCTATGAACCATACTTTATTTACAAATGATCAGTGACATGGACATAGCATTAAAATGTAGAAATAAACAGAAAATATTAGATATATATGTATAAGAATCAGCGTATGGTTTCTTGTGTACAAAGACTGCATATAAGGTACATAATTGTTAAAATGCACTAAAATTATAATATTTTATATGATAATGAACGTTAATAAGGTGCAATGAATATATAGTTTTTTTAAATATATATTCTGTAAATACATATATGAGTCGTATTCTATGTATTAATGATATCTCAAATATATTTTATTAAATATATACTTAATATTCCATTTACAACACAATAATAAAATCAGTATGAAAAAAATATATAAAAACTTCAAGTAACTTTATCAACATTTTGCGGAAATATAATAAATCTTGATTTTTTTTTTCATCAATGATTTAAAATATAAAGGCGAGATAATGTTTAAAGCGTTATAAACCAAATGAACTTTATTTCATTAATAAGGAATGTTATTGTTATCTTTATCTTCATACAAGATATGGTATTATAATTACAGCAAGATTTATATTAATCATTTAAATTGTTTCATTTTAACTCCAATCGCTTTCATTATATTTATCATTATAGTTATTCCAATATGTTGAATTTTATGCACTTACATATACAGAAAAATCCAGTTACGAGTATATTTATAAAATAGAAATAAAAACAACTCAAATTTTCATCTTTTATAATGGCTTGTAACTCAGTGTAGTCATTTATGTAAGATATATACGAATAAGTAGAAGCTTTCACATTTTACTTATATACAACTTATAAGATTGCTTAAGGCATTCTAGCTCAATTCTGAAGAACACATTCATCTACCTTTCTTCAGGATTTAAGGGTAGTTCTCTCTTAAGAAATCCTTAAAATTTCTTCAGCAACTCTTAGAATTTTTTTTGCAACCCTTAGGGGTGGGCCGTACCTGGGTTAGGTAGAAACAAAAAGGCCAGTGGGGGAATGGCTCAAATGTCGCCATACCTCACTGAGTCTTTCCTATACTAGAAGAAGCTTTCACATATTAGTTATATACAACTGATAAGATTGCTGAAGGCATTCCAGCTCAATTCTGAAGACCCTATTCGTCTACCTTTCTTCAGGATTTAAGGGTAGTTGTTCAGCAACTCACAGAATTTAGAAATAGTCCTTAGAATATCTTCAGCAACCCTCGCAATCTCTTAAGAAATCCTTAAAATTTCTTCAGCAACTCTTAGAATTTTTTTTGCAACCCTTAGGGGTAGGCCGTACCTGGGTTAGGTAGAAACAAGAAGCCCAGATAGATAAGAGTGGGAGAATGACTCAAATGTCGTCATACCTCACTGGGTCATTCCTATGCTCGGTAGACCGGCTACTTAGGCTAGATAGATACAGGTAGTCTCTGAGCCGTACTTGTATACTTGATACGTAAGCCGTCATACCTGGGCTAGAGAGATATAGGTAGTTCAGGTGAATAGGAGTGGGGGATTGCTCAAATGCTGTCATATCTCACTTGTGCTGGGTATATGTATTACAAGTAGCATGTACCTATGTACATATATTTTTAATGACTAACAAGTACACTCAGGCTAGATAGATGCAGGTAGTCTCTGAGCCGTATTTGTAGTACGTAAGCCGTCATACCTGGGCTAGAGAGATATAGGTAGTTCAGGTAGAGAGTATTGGGGGATGGCTCAAATATTGTCACATTTCACTTGGGGTGGGTAGATATAGTACAAGTAGCATGTATGTACATATGTTTTTATTGATATTTTTAACAGGTACAGATACGCATATTTTGTACAGGTTCTTGAGTGTGTATGTCAATTCTGGAACCTAGCTGTACTGGCGCCTAACTTAAGCGGCAGCTGAGACTACAGCGTAATTGAAGTTGAAATGATATCTTTAAGAAAACACAGCTCATTGAAGGCTAATACATTTTTAAAATTAGGATGTGAACTTGTATTAATTGCCCTTTCTTCTCTTTTGACTGGGATTCTTTGTCTCTGTTGTTTATAAAAGACCTTCCTCTTCTTAGACACCCAGCTATTGTTACCTCCATTTTAGAGTCTAGAAGAGACGTACAGGTACAATCATCATACCAGTTCTAGACGCTGGGTTCTCCTTGTACACGTTGGTGTTGTTTGTGTATATTCTTCACATGAGACGATACTTTACAATCATCGCAGTTTACGATACTGAGTTTCCGTTGTTATTGTCATTCATGTATCTTCTTTAGAGAAAACGGCACGTTACAATCATTCCAGTTTTCGAGAAAATATTGTTGTTATCGCGCTCAGTCAAATTCAAAGGTACATTTCACACTACAATACTTATATACCTGTACATGTATGTCCCAAGTCTTTGATTCAAGCCAATGCCTGTACAATAGAATATTGTTGGCACAATTTTAAAGTTTGGCTTAGGATATCATCAGTGGAGAAATTTGCACACGATGGGCACAGAATACCTGTCGAGTTTTTAATTTTTGAGTATAAAAATGTCTATCATAATCCACTGTATTAACATTACATATTTGATACGTATTGTATCGTAATGCTACCTACTTATATGCAAAAATGTGGTTTATATTTCAATAATTGAAATAATGCTGTGGAAAATAACAATATATCTATGCCAGAAATATTTAATTATGTAACAAATGAATAACAATGTACTACATCTATTTGCATATAAATACAGCAATGGTCCCATATTTCAATAATAATAATTTTATTAATCTGAAAATATGTTCTTAATTGTAATATTCATGGTACCATATTCATAGCAATTAATATAAAAATATTCATTTTACGAAATGGGCTATCAGAATAAGAAATTATTTAATTCACTCATTCACATTACTGTGAAATATATTGTAATTTTGGTAATAAACAAGATGAACCTAAATTCATATCACATATATTGTAATAATAACAATATTTATAACATCCTGGAAAGCAATAAAGCTGATGAACTGTGATATGTAGAGATAGTAATACTAATAGTAATTACTAACAAATTTTGAATTACAATAATATACATATGAATGTTCGAGTTACGTTTTACGATGATATATATTTAAAAAAAATAATTCATTTTTATACTTATGTAACATGTGTAGTCAAGATTAGAGATATACGTGTTTGTCGATTGTATTTTCACAGATACTCCATAATATACATAGATATAGACAACAAAAGTAAACTTTTAGAAAAAACTTGAGTAAGATACCTCGAAGTTTGATTTTTCAATAACTACATTCACATTTGTTCAAGCATCTTCTCATCTTTCTAAATGTGACTTACGTAAGTTTTCATCGTATAATTTATATTGATACTGCCACTGACTATAAATATGGAAATAATGAATGAATTGTTCATACTTGATATGAACTATTATGAGATGCACCTGATAATCGTTACTCTACAAAACCTCATTAAACAAACTTCTGAATAGAAGTACAATTAATATAAAAATAATCTACCGGCTGCACATTATAAGTTTTCATCTTATAATTTATATTGATACTGCCACTGACTATAAATATAGAAATAATGAATTAATTGTTCATACTTGATATGAACTATTATGAGATGCACCTGATAATCGTTACTCTACAAAACCTTATTAAACAAACTTCTGAATAGAAGTACAATTAATATAAAAATAATCTAACGGCTGCACATTTTGGAAGACGCTGTATTACAACTAAGCATTTGAAAAGAAACAAGAATTATGAGTAAACGTCCTCGACGCATACAAAAAATGATGCCGAGACACCCGAGAGAGATTACTGCGACATAAAACTACTCCGAGATTTTCTGATTCAGATTAATACAGAATTTAGCTGCTTTGCACTTTACTGCTGTTTATTTACATACAAACCGTTTTCACGGTGTTAACTCTATAAGAATCAATTCGAATTTATCTATAAATAACTTATGGTATCGAAGAAATGCTGGGACGTGAACAATGATGTAGTGTAGTATCAAAAAAAGAATGAACACATTCATAAAAAATAAATACAATTCAAATATTTATATTACGTCTTTATGCATATTGTAATGTATATTTACATACTGACTTGATAGTACAAATATAATTTCACTTTTTCTGTCCCTGATGTTCACTGATTTCAAACATTAGTAATGGTCTATGTATAAGAATAGATATATGTACATGTTAAACATCAGTCAATAAATTCAAGTACTCGCATCATTATAAATAAAGATCTCAAATGAGTAAGACTCTACACCATGTCACAAAGCTAAAGTGTATTAAAGACCAATAAACCAATTAAACCACGCCTGAAAATGAAAGGGCGTGAAGAGAAATGTTACCTGACTTTGTGGTCGATACCAAACCATGAATACAATAAAAACAATAATGAACTACTAAAAGTACATACATGTACATATTAAAGTTTATGCAATAA
Source organism: Stenolophus ochropezus (assembly GCA_035578165.1). NCBI lineage: Eukaryota > Metazoa > Arthropoda > Insecta > Coleoptera > Carabidae > Stenolophus > Stenolophus ochropezus. The sequence goes on along the minus strand of JAQOWZ010000003.1, from coordinate 45,188,703 downwards.
AATATACTCATTCGCATACTTACTAAAAATTAACCTGTCTCACGTACTGTTTCAGCTACGTACCTCACTAATTAGTAATACACAAATCATTTAACAGAGTTAATTCTACAACAATAAATTCCAAGCTAATTACAAAAATTGTGAACGTAACCACTCGAAGGATAAAATTAAATGAAGAATTAATACATTCTTAAATTATTAAAAAAGTTACAAAATGTATTAACATGTTCATAGAGAAAGAAAATTATATTTATAAAACTACGTATAAATTTTAAGAAAATGTCATATCCAATGTAAAATATTAAATTATATTTACTTCATATGCTTATTGTCACACTTCCGCATTAGCAAAATATGTAAAATTTGATTTTTTATCAAATAATTCTATAAACAACATATCGACAATTTATTGAATATGTTGATAAAAAATGTGTATTTATATATGTATGTATGGGATGATATAATTTTTTATTACATGTTCCTTTCTGCGCTAGATAGGATAAAAATAACGTATCATAATTATCATAAATCTTTATTTATATTCTTCTTATCATATAACTGCAAAAAAGGAATACTTCTTTATTGCATTAATACCTATTTTGTATTTATTGAATATTGAAATGAATTTGTAATTATATTTTAACAAATTCATATGCTCTGAAATATACATATGTATATGTTTCAAATTTGATGAAACTAGTAATATAAAAAATAAACAATGTATGGACAGTTTTATGCTTGAATATTATCTCAGGAATTCTGGTAAATAAAAGAGTTACAATTAATGGCTTGTTCATACTTGATTTTTAAGAATATTCTACATATAATTCCAGTTATTTTGCATATTTTATGCAAAAATATCCTATATGCTTAAAAACTCTGTTTGAAATCATAAATAGTATATTTGCGACTGAATATAAAAGTGAAGCAGATTATTTACAGCTTTTATTAATTAAATAATTTAGTATAAGCCTCACAACATACAGACGCATCATATAATTGAAAATTATTCTAGAAGGTTATGTATACACATATATTGCACTTATATATTGGAAGAAGTTATGACTATATTTATCACTTGTATGTTAATTATATAACATATACTTTTTTTTTTAATCAATTTAATATAGAAATGATATTGATGTATTCAAACAGTTATTTATCTTTTGCAAAAAAAATTCAAAATAAAGATACAGTGATCTCAATGTTTAATGTATAATAATCTTCGTGTTGCAGTTGCAAAATTTTTTCACATGTACTTGCATAAAGAACTGAGATTCTGAAATAAAATATGTCATACGCATTCATAATTCTTGAAATGTACCATTTCTATGCAAGTAGCTTTAGTAATTGAGTGATTTAAATAAGTATGTCTAAAGTTCAAATGGCACTATTATTATACCTATTATAATTTTGCTAAGAATACCAGAGTATTGATCCATGTTACATATAATATACATATTTATTTCCTTGAAGGATATTGGCGACACAGTTTTAGGTATACTTTTAAGAAAAATTGTAATACCCTTCTCTTGTATCTTAAAAAGTATGCTTTTTATGCAAGTATCTTTATTGTGGAAACAAGTTTGTCACCATTGAAATACTACTACTGTTTTCTTTGAATTATTGAAGTAATGACGATGTATTTTACATATATTAACGAAAATAAATACAATACCTTCACAAATATAATGAAACTTGACTTATGTTAGTGACTTAGTTACAAAATGAAAACTTTATTATTTATCCTTGTTCAATGTTTTTATTAAATACACCATTACCAAAATATTGCCACTTAACTTTTAAAGACGTTACACATATACTACTACTGTTGCTGTGATTGAATATTGGAAAAGTTCAGCTATAAACAATGACTTCAGTGCTTATATTGTAGGAGCAGTACATTTATTTGTTTCCGAATAATTCTTACTGAACGTCATGTTTTTGCCCGTATCTAATCAAAATAAGTAGAAGACTTACGTATTTAATACATAAATTTTATAATTACCATAACACTATCGATATTTCCATTAGATTTGCTACCACAACTCTATAATCTATATTACTTGGTCTTTGGAATTTAAAAAGGTGTAACAGAAAGTAGTTCTTTTCGATGTATTGGACGTTGTGGATGATGAAATCATTTCATTGCTGCTCTGTGTGCCAGCTTCAGATTGTTCAACTAAGTTGAGTACATAAACTGATATCTTAACATTTCCTTCTGCAATCATCTTGTTCCATCCGAGGATTGTGAGATCGTTCCACTTTGTTCAACGTCATGTATTTCAAAGATGACATACGGCCCTTCTAGCTTCTAAAATATAGCATAATTACCCGAGGTATTCGATAACGAGGAATACGTACACATATTGATAACTGGAGTCGACGTCACGCATAAAGATAAGAAGGCTAGTTCAACTGCACTTTTCCATAGTAATATGGTCGGAGTATTTTTTATCAAAAAGGTACAGCTATTAACAATCATTTCAATGAAAATATTGTAGGATAAGTACTTTTATTTGCTTCCAAATATTTCTTACTGAATGCCATATTTTTGCCCAGATATATTACTATTTCCATACACTTAGTAGATTATATCTACAATCGTTATTACTTGATTGAGATAATAAAAAGGTAAGGATTGCAGTCAATCTAAAAATGTACTCACTAGTTATTTTTGTTGTGTTGTGCACATCAGAAGATAAAATCTTTTTTATGCTGCTGGGAGTGCTGGGTCGATAAATTTTAAATCGTTCATCGTATGAAGATATCTTTATATTGTTTCGGCTTCGTTCCATATGCTCCTACGACGAGCTATATCTCTTCTAGCGCCTGAAAAGACTTTACTTTACTTACGCTAGGTATGCGATGACGGGGAATACTTTATATAAATCCTGCTAATAGAGTCGATATCGTTAAAAAAATATGTTATGGTTGGTTGAGCTGTACTTTTTCCTTACTAACGTGAGTAACATATTTCCATAAATAGCTATAAGCAACGGAAACATTTCTAAAATTGAGATAGATTTTAGAGTGATTGTCGGCAGTATACGAGTAATACAATTGTTGCTTTTTAAATGTATTATCGATCTGTAATAGATTCAATATTATTATTTAGGCCCTAGAACTTCTTGTTTCGTTGCTGTCATATCGGCAGGCATATGCCATTTAAATATGTTGGGTATATCGGCTGTTGACATCTTTAAATTTCTGTGGGTTTACAGCGATCATTTCGGTATCATCCCAGGATCCTCAAATCATTCAAATTTATTCTACCATTCTAGAAGAAATCAATACATGGCCATTCGAGTATACGGTATCGCACACCTAAGACACTTCCTACTGACTAGAGTCGACATGTACAATGACGTAAAAATCAAATTAAATAGAACTTCGTTGATAGCATGGTCGGATTATCGTATCCCAAGTCACAAAGGCAACGGTGATGAAAAAAATTTTTTTGAATAAAACAAACCGACATATTCCATGTTATGTGCGCAATATAGCTTCTGCAATAACGATGAAACGTACATTTCAAAGGTTTATTAAAAGTAGCTCTAAAGTTTAAATTTATAACGGAAAGGCGTAGTAAAAATATTTCACCTACCTAACTTTTATACACTAACTGAAAATGTGGAAGCTAGGTTTAGGATTTGAATCAAAATGTTCGGAATTAATAAAAAAAAATTTAAACAACTTTACTGCAAAGACTGAAAAACAATTTAGGTGAAAGGCTGTTATATTTTCCCTGAAGTTTTTTTTTTGGGCTCCAACACCTCTGGAAAAATATTGAGCAAGGTCTAACTCAATAACAGGACTTTAAAAATATCTTGCTTCCTATTAATAACCAATGAAAATGCCCTAATATAAATTTCAAATAAATTAAAAATGTTAACGAACATATACAATTTAAAAAAAAAAAGAAGAAAGATAAAGCCACCAGTAACTAGCATAGATCTTCTTAAGGTCCATCAATTGTGCAGTGGGCGGTCAGTCAGAGAAAAGGAGCGGAGAGACAGAGAGGAATAGAAGCGATAAGCGGTCGTTGCTTAGCAGCGGAGAGTTCCGCCTTACGTGGATGGTGGTTGCGTTTGTTGAAGCGCCAGGATTGTAATTCCGGGACGGAGAATTGTGATAAAAGGTCCTGATGGTTCGCTTGACATTTCCTTCCTTACCAATTCTTTCTAGAGATCGCTCGTTACTTGTCGTAGCGGTATTGAGATCTCCGATTTCAGTTAGAGCCTTACTGTTCCGAAGGTTTTTGAATCAGCGAGTATATGGTCTCTACTGGAAATTCAATATCAAGGCCTGAAGGGTTACAGTCTTACATTAAATTTACAACCTTAAATAAGTGTCCGAAAGTTATATAATCCTAAATGTCAATACAAATTATAACATAAAATTTAAAGTACTGAACTAATTAAAAACTGAACACCATAAACAGTAAGAATAGAACTAAATTAGGATGGCGATAATAAGTGAAATGAGCTTAAACAATTTTTCTCTTATATTCGAAGATATTATTCTTTTTTCATCTTGAAAGGAATCAGATTCTAAATTCAGACAAACTAGTAGAGATTATGATAAAGAAACTAATTCTTTCAATAAGGGTCACACACCAGTCGAGATCTGTATCCAGATGAAAGGTTGTTCTGATTTTCGGCACCAGAGCCCTTCAGGAAAAGAAAAAACCCCAAACAACTCTACTACCTATTTCTGACAACAAGTATTGTTTTCACAAATGCAGTATTAAGGATATTTTATAATATAATCAAGTGATATTTTAAATATATCAAATACTATAAGAAGTAAACTTGTTACAGGAGTCCTTTTTGACTTCCTTAAGCATTACGAAGGTTTTTTAGACTTTCGCTAGTCTTCTTCCTGGCATAGGAGACGTAAAGCTTGTTCTATTAGAAGTATCTTCTTTAGATGATATTGTAGAGAGATGTGTAAAGATCCGTAATTATCCTGATATTCTCTTGGGTCACGTTAAACAACTTATTTTCTGTTAGTAGGTAAATGGTACAGAATTTTTTTAGCATGTGTTCCAGTGCAAAACTACTGGTCTTCTTTCCCATTGCTGTACTTTCCCTTTTAATTGACCTTTTAAGATGCCGCTGAATGTGCTGTGTAAACATGAGTTTTGTCCCTATTTTATCAAGTATATCAGCCTAGTCGTTACGGTAACTCCTTCATGTTTTGACTTAAAAGTGAAAAAATTAATAGCTCGTAGCGCTACCTGACTATCAGTCATGATTTTTATTGTTCTTCTTTTCAAACCCTTCTTGAGGATAAGTAGGATACAGAGGTTTATTGTGTAAACCTCAGCTTGGTAAATTGTTTTGGTGATGTGTAAAGTATATCTGATTCAACAGTCAGGACCATAACCCATTTACCATTTTCAGCATCTGTCTACCAGTTTAAAGAGCTTCCTTTGAAAACTGATTCAGACATCCAGCTTTTAGGTATATTTCAGATTAAAATTATATTTAATCTGCATTGTATTCAAAATCGGTAAGGATATATTACCCAAGTCCATCTACTGAAAGATCTTTAAGTGTCCTCTTAGATATATGTCTGAATTTCAGTCATGTTTCTTTCTGGAGATTGAGCATCGCTTCTTATATCTAAATCTTAAAATGTACTTTAAACGACCATACTGGTTATTAGTTCAAATAATGTATTTGTGGCTCATAAATATGCCACATTTCATTAAGTGCAATATGGCCTACATATTTTTAAATTAAATTCTAATACTACAGTTCCTTGTGATGAATTATATGTAAATATTGAACAAAACAAGAAGTGTTGTTGTCTTCAGTATACTAAAAAAAAACAATAATAATAAACAAGATCTTATGTTCTGTCAACGACTTCCTTGGAAGGTAAGAAGACATAAGTATAAAATATATTTTTGATTGTGACATTAACTAGTTTAAATATTGCGTATATCACTATAAAACGTACTGTGATTGCATTTTAATTGGGCTCTAAGAGTTAAAAATGTTGAACAAAAATATCAACTGATATATCTTCTGCTATCGTCATCTACTTCAATTGCTTTAATTAAAAACCTTTACGTAAAATATATTTATGCAGCGAATTGTAATTGAAATTAAGAATTATTATCCAATGTTTTCATGTGTGCTGCATATTTCAATTAATTTCTTAAACTGCATTTGATACATATTAATATATTTATGAAGTATTACTTATCAAATGGAGCTTAATCACTACACTTAAGTGGGAAGAATGAGCCGCTGTGGTTCGAACAACTCGAATTCGTATTTAGTCTGTTAAGCCTACTATTACTCACATAGAAATGGCCTCACTAATGCACTATGTATAACAGTTAATATGCCGTTAATACTTCTAAATATATTTTGAAAGTATTATTTGCGTAGTCAAAACTGTGTTTTTACTGTTATTACAATTAACTATTTTGGCGGCCAGTGAGTGGACTCGCCTGCAAGGCTGTAAGACATGCCCTGCCTTAGACGCGTTGGAAGTGTTTGTGGCGACCGGGGATCGAACCCGGGACCGTACGATGAGAGCTGGAGCTGCGTAGCTCTACAGGGTGAAAGGTTCGAACTATAATAACGCTTTTTGATTTTCTATAACAACTAACAAATCTTACCAAGTCATGTAAAATAAAGTTACTTTACAGAAAGTGATGCACTTTTCACATTTCATATAGTATAATTACTAAAATGATAAAAAATCAACAAGTAAGATGATTCACTTACATATTTGTTGCCAACATTATAAGACATAACATAGTTAAGGAATCTGTTATGAAAATTTAATGTAAACGTTTTGTATGTTTTTATAAAGAGATTTTTAAATGGAGCGGGTCGATTCCTGTGACGGCTACGTTGTTTTGGTGGCGTCTGTCTAAACTATTGTTTATTATTCTATCACTGATGCCAAATTTCAAAGTCGCCTCTCCAACGAATAGTGACCAAATTCAAAACGATTAGTTTCATAAATAATCAGCCAACACCCGTACGTCAAAAGATCGTCAGATCGGCTAAGATATTTTCGCGGTCTGTGAATGTGTGCAGGGGAACCACATGCAGTCAATTCCTCGCCGTGCCCATGAAATCGGTCTTGCGCAGACTTCAACTTGACGAATTTTGCGTCGGGACTGAGGTCTACATCCGTCGAGATCCAAATAATTTTTGGATGAATGGCTATACTAACAAGCGTCGTAAATAGGACGACGCCATCCTACACGAGTTTCACCAAGTGGTAATGCATCCACAAAAAGTTACTCTTCGGTGCGGATTTTGGGTCGACTGCGCCATTGGTCCCGTATGTTTGGAAAGCTACGTTGGAGAGGCCGTCATCGTCAACGCCAAGCGCTACAGAACGATGATAACTCATTTCTTTTAGTCCAAATTGAACGATGGACGCCATGATGGGCATTCTGCATGAACGATTTGAGGGTTTGGTTATCTCTCGCAGAGGTGACGTGAAGTGGCTACCAAGATCGTGCGTTGTGATCCCGCTAAATTTTTCTTGTGAGGTTTACTGAAGTTGCAGGTCTACGCCAATAAACCACTACCGACCGATGACACCATAACCAATGCTATCGCTCAAATTCATCCAGATGTATGCGGCAGAATCATTGAAAATTAGATTAGTCAGATCCGTGTCACCGCGTGAGAAACCGCGGCAGAAATTTGAACGATGTTTTATTCTATACATGGGTCCTTCAAATAAAAAAGAATTTTATTAATATCTGACATACAGCTTGTTGTATTCCGTTTTAACATCGACTCGCTGTTATTGAAAAACTCTTTAGTTAGAAATCCAAATAATAATTCAATATTTCTCTGTTTATTGTATCTATATATTTGATCACTCGCACATATATACCACTATAAATAACTAAAAGACATTACCAGAACAAAAGATTGTATAAAAAGGAATAAATCGCATGATACTTGCTATAGAAGTTCATGGTAGCCATCGTGAAGATAGAACCTTTAACGAAATTGATAGAAATGAGTCAAACCTACATAACATCAACAGTAAAATAGACGAATAGAAGGTAGCATAATGAAAAAAGGAATGAAGGTCACTTTTTAAAAGAAGCTCTAAATTATAATCCAAGAAGGAAAAGAGATATGTGACGAATTAGAAAACAACTACCTGATCCTTTAAGGATAAAATTAATCAATATGTGTATTTTACCTATCGACGAATAATGGATCATTTAATGCATTTTTATTGTGTCTCAGTAAAATAAATAAAGACTAAAGTATTCAAGTCATTTAAAATTCATATTTCAATTCATATGGTGGCTTTTCTCCGAATTCATTAGACATAATAATTTTTACATAAGAATATTATAAACAAGTTTTCACGCTTTTTAATATATAAAGTGTACCTTGTAAGATATAAAAAATATATTTTTATATAAAATCATAGAAAATATATAAAAATATATCACACATGCCTGCATAAATAAAAGAATTTTGAAAATAAAATATCATCTATAAATATGTTGAAAACTGATTAATTTACCAAATAATACTATAAACAATATATACATGTTTAAATATGAGCAATGTATAAAGAACAATTGCTTATCATATCTTCTCTAAAATTATTTTAAAACTTAATTTCTCAACACCAGTAGTACGACCTGAAAGAATGAAAGAGAGTACTCAAGATTACTCAATATTCATTCGGATATTCCAACAACTCCTTTTTTTATTAAGTACTCTTGAATTATAAATATTAATAGAGTAATTTAAATCATATTAGCTATTACATTTTAATTACATAATTGTTGGTACATGTATTCAAAATACATTTTTTTCATTTAGTGAAGAAATATTAACTAGTAGAATTAATATAAAAATAATATTTCTGATATACACTTAATACAAATTTCAGTACGGGAAAAGAGTAAACATATGTATGTTTTTCATTTTTTATTGTATGTATTTGTCTTTGACGATGTGACACTCTATTATAAATAAAAAGTATTGTTAGGTTACTTATTCATTTCTTGTAATACATTACACTTTTACAAGTCTTATAAATCATTTTTATGTCCAGTTTAGATCCTCTTACAAATAAAAATTTAATAAATAAATAATTTAAAGAACTTGATGATTACAACGAAATTAAATATCTACAAATTTTACTAAACGGTACTGTATAAATTTTACAGAGTAGCTGCTATAAGTGGCAAAATTGGAACATGTTTTCGATAAAATAGAAGTAGATGGAACAGATCTTATGCATTTATTAACAAATTAATAGATATTAATTTCATAATATTATTACATTAATTAAAAAACTAAAAATTTACGTATATAATATTCAAAATCTCATGTAAAGAGATAATTCAACAAAATGACAGTTAAATAACAATTGATTAAACTCATATGTGTTGTTTTCTTTTATTTCGAGTATTATTGCTATTATAGCAAACTTAGTAATGGAGATCAATACTAATATTATAATTTTGTACATTTGGGTGCGCTGGTTTTGACTTTCGAGTATTGACATTCCGTTGTTTGATTGTCGACCGGAGGGATTTTATTTATATGATTCATATAGTAGTGATCGACTCTTTAGCTTGTGGATATACAATTAGTTGGACTATAGGTAATTTTAGGAAAGATGAAATTATCATGTGCAATGGTTTTAGATACCTATAAGAATAATAAATTATCATACAGTATATAGTCAACACAAAAAATAGCGACAATTTTCATTGACAGCTGAGAATCAATAGATTAGTGCCTCAACAAATCTAAATGGGTCCGTATTGTAGTGACCAGCCCTGCATCATCATCATCATCATCATCATCATCATTACTGGCAACTAGAGTCCATTACAAGCTTTAAGCAGTTTCTCCCATTCCGATCTATCTTGTGCTACTCTTCTCCACCTTCTGACTTTGATAGTCTTTACATTTCGTTTTGTGTCGCCGACGTAGTGTAGTCATAGATGCTTACTTCTCGTTTTTCTGTTGGATATCCATTTAAGGGGTGTGTTGATCTCTCGCCTTTGGCTATGGTCGCGATGGTATCAACGTAACAATTGTGCGAGTGTTCGATAAATATGGGTTAACGTTAAGTAAGTCCTAATATCCACGACAGTCTACTACGCTCTTAGGGCTTTATTCACAAACATATAAATAAACTATACGTACGAACAAATTGCATAGTCTTTACAACGCTAAATTAAATGAAAAATTACCAAATAAAACTGTCAGCACAATAACAATACAAGTACAATAAACTTAAATATAAACAGTTGAAACTTATAGTCGTTTAAATCAGTGACCAAAAGCTAGTATCCAAATATAGTGACGAACTAATAAATTATAAAAAACAAATAAGATCCAGTTCCAGAGTTCACCGGATATGGTTCTCAAACTAATAAGTTCAGTCAAAATGGATGAATTATTAATATAGTCGCCTGCGTAATTAATTGATCTTGAAAATATACTTATGAGGGTTGCAATCCCTACGCAAGAAACCTACAAAAAGTGGTATGAGTACGCCACTTACAGACATGAAAAGGGGAATATTAGTTGGTAAATAAATGTCACCAAGGGTTCTAAAAAGACAATCTTGGTTTTACCTTTGATATTGTGCGGCTGAAGCGTGTTTCTTAACGGTATTATTTCACAAAATATGGACACGCTAGAGGAATAATTTTCAATAAAAGGTATATTACATTGTAGATTTCTTCAGAACAAAACTCAAATTCTCTCTTCTCAGTAACGTCAAACAATCATTTCAGAGTAAGGCAAACCAACACCTGATTTCTAATTAGCTCGCGGTTTTTCAATAGCGCCGAAATGGATCTAGCAACATATGCTTGAGTCTAGTTTCTGCATCGAATGTTAGTACAGGTCGTATAATGTTTTATATACTGTATAGTTTAAATTTCGGATTTTATTGGGCAACAATAGATGTCAAGCCATTATATAATTATTTTTTTTGTTAGCATTATGCGACGTCTAGTTTCTTCAATAGTAGAATTGTCTTTGTTAACTTGGGAGCCCAGGTAGATAAATTCATCAATCACTTCGAGTCTCCCAACTTAATGTTGAGTTGTCCTCGGCATTGGCCAATAATTGTATCCCTTTGTAGAAAATACCCTTATGGTTGATAGGTATAAGAGTCCCACACATCTGTATTGTAGTGTATTGATCCTGAGGTTTTTCATATTGATTATAATATGATTAATGCTATTGTTCGCAAAAGGTTATATTTGCGGCCTTTAACTCGCGGTTTTACCGGCTCCGAGAGCTCAGACTCAACATCACCAGATATGGTTATTAATATCTCAGATACTCGTTTTAATCGATAAAGACGATTGTAGGCTAGCGAGTTTGTTATGTTTATATATGGTTATCTCCAGCCTTTCTAGATATCTGTGAACGTTTTTCTCAACAGAATATACATAAACTAGTACTCGTGTTGGTACAACATATTCTTCAGCTTAAGAATTTTGCAAAAGCGCAAGATCCCACAAGTTTACAACAATGTGTCAGCCAATATTAGACCCATTGCTGTGTTAATAAAGATTAAACTATGAAGCGAAAATTATTCTTAAAAAAAGTAAACAAAGGACGATTACAATTGTAGCATAAAGTGCAATTAAGAGCAGTATAATGTAGAAGAATGTATATGCTGCAGATTGTAATACATATAGTACAAATATAACTTTAAATGTTATTTTGTATAAAATATAATTATACAGCATATTGTTAATAATCATCACTTAAGAACTATTTAATGTTATTCATGAACATTACTTTTCTAAGAATATTTACGAAAAATTAATTAATGAAGATTTTCGTCCGTCTCTTCTCTCAATCAATTCTTGCTACCATTTCAGAATTTTGACTGAATACTTTTGTGGAGCGACACTTATAATAAAAGAAATTGAATTCGCAAGACTTTCTATACGAAACACGAATTTCGCATTCTGAGACGATATGGCATACAGTGAGGACCAGATGTTCCATTTGAAAATGAGTCAGCACATCTTCCGTGACCCGCAATTAATCGCAACCCATTCTTTACGGGGGAGTTCTGATCTAGAAGGAAGATTATTATTTGGGATCAAATCCTGAAAATAATTTGAGGCAACCCAATTTAATAGATTTTTCCATACTTCTATGGATTTTGGGTCATTGAGGCTCAATGTTTCTGCTGTTCTAATAGGCGGTCGTCGATATTTAAGTCTGTTATTTTGCAGTATTGATATTATTTCCTGAATTGTAGGTCGTTGTTTTTAAATGCTTTCTTGTATTCTCTGATCAGAGTTTCGGATTTTCGAAGGTCTGGTGGAATTATTCCGGAGAGATCGGGAAACCTTTGTAGTGGAGTCGACTTTACTGTGCCTGAGTCTCGTAGCTTGTATACAAAGTAACAAGTTCCCAATATACGATTTAATTTTATTAGATTACACTACATATTAAAATGCTCAAATTTATTAAAATGTTATCATGTCAAGATGTTTATGTTGTTAATTAAATAAGTTAGTAATTACAGAATTTCTAATCTAAATACTACTAACAAAACTTTTTATTACGTCGTAATGTATCAAAAAGGATGTATCGTATTGAATCTTGCATGGGGCAACCTGAAATGCTTAGAATATGTTATATTGTTTAATGCAGAACAAACTATAGCAAACACTGCTCATTAACTTCGTGCCAAACTATTTAAAAATAATATATATATATATATACCTATATATATATATATATATATATATATATATATATATATATATATATATTATAGTAATATAATTTAATTCTGAAAAATCAGCCACTCAAACAATATTTACTTCAATACCAACAATCTCGGCGAATTGAATGAATTCCTTAATAAAAGAAACAGAAATTTATACTGCAATGAAATAATCGTAGTAAAGAAAATATTCATTTATATATAAAAAATATGAAAGGATATATTTGCGCCCTACAAAGTCTAAGAAAAATTGAAGTGGCAAGTGGATGCAGGGGCTATGTTATTTAGGGTTTATGAAAAGTCGAGGCTACACTACTCCACATAGATCCCCGATAGAGGCAGAAGGTTCAAACTTATCCACTAAGTGTTTTTATAACTAGGGAGGGTTTGAGCTTATGTTAGTATAATGACATATCTAATGGTTGGTATTTAAAACTAATAGAGTACAAATTATTTATTGCTATTCTATTGACTTGAAAAAGAGAGAGTTTATGGTAGACACAAAAAAATATCGGGCCAGAGCAATTTTTCGAAAATATTTACTAAAGGCATCTATATAATAATTTAATACCTGAAAATCAAATGAATTTCAGACAAAATAGGGGTACAATTCTCTTTAATGTCAGCGGTACACTTACAGCTTTGATTGAAAAAAACTTTTCGCCGTGCCTTTGAATTACTCATTACTTACTTTGGGAAAAGCTCTACAGAAATGACATTTCACTGTAAATAATTCGATTCTTCCAAAATTTATAAATAAACTGAAAGAATGCAATTTAAAATCAATTGGGACTTAACAATTGGAATTTGCTATCTTTATTAGTTAAATATTTTTGCTTATTAAAGTACAATTTAAGTTGTACCTTTTTGATAAACATCAATGTAGTTATTAAATATTATGTAAGCTTCGTTGTTATTGCCAATCACTTGGTATAAAGTGTATTCTTGTAGTGCTGAAAGCTTATCATGTTACATTATGTCTGTGATGTGAATCACAGTCTCAGTGGCGACAATAATTTAATAAAGGTATTCGAGGTCATCAATTGTTATTACTAAAAGGTCTTGAATTATTGTTTACCGTTTCTGGTTTCCTTTTAATCGTAATCATACACGTAATAAACATGTATTTGATTCAGAGTAAATTTTGAAATTTGTGACTAACTTCCGAAGTAAATAAATAAATAATTAATAGCACTTTATTATATAGAATTGAGGTACTTTTCTAATTTACATTAATCAAAACTTATGAGAAATCATGTACTTGCTGTAAGAGCTTTATTAGTACACCGATTTCATATTCTTTTATTATTTGTAAATGTCCAGAGTATTTTTATATCCAGCACAAATAATGTAGCTTACAGCTTCACTTTTATGTATATGGGACACGAACTCAAGATGTCATGATTTAGAAGCGTGAATATTATTCATTAAAATCACTAAAACAGAGAGTCTAACAACCATTTGTTATTTATAATATGTATATTTCAATACGTTGTCATAAATTATTATCATGACGTATAATTTTTATGACAGAAACATATTGGATCGGTGAATAAGTTCCTTGCGTTTTTTGCATAGCCAAACTGTTGTGTCAATTGTTTCTTTATGATGTCATTTGTTAAACTGCAGATTTTAATTGTTTTTCAGGAACCATTCAATTTTCTTTCCACCTATTTCTGTCAGAAGGTAGTATTTTAACAATGTTTTAACATACAATTTTATATTGTTGAATGACATTTTACATCTGAAAAGAAACAAAATTCAAGATAATCTACTTTCTTAATGATGTTCTGTATGTAAATTATAATTAAACTTTAGAATAATAAGAACCAAAGCGGTAAATACTCCATTATTTTTCGAATCAAAGACATTACATTTTAAACCTTTATTCTAAGTTACTTCCACTTTTTCTCCTAGTTCTCAGAGATGTTCTACATAAGTCCTAGAAGAACAACAAAATGAAAAGTATAGAGAATTTGTTAATCTTTAAATTATTCCGTGGATTTGCGATATATAAAATTTATCTACACATGCAAAAATGTATTACAGAAGATTTTATTAGAACATCATACATATTTTATTTGTCCTTATCGAGATAATGAACACATAAATAATATAATATATAGATATATGAAATTGAAATGTCTAATAAAATCTTGAAATGTACGAACTTGAAAGTTCTGCTTCCTTTAAATTCCTTAGTGATTATAAATAAGAAAAATTTAATTTAATTTTATTTATAATATATTGCATAAGATGGAAAATGACTACAATATAATAAGTGCTTCACAGTATTTATCTTTTTATAAATCATGATACCTAGATTTTACATCATCCACTAAAAAAAGAAATGTGTATTAATAAGAATAAAATAAAGCAAGCAAAAACTCAAATAAATTCGATTTCTTCCTATCTAATAAATAATGTAATAACAGAAAAAAGCGTAGATTTTAAATCCCCGGATGACGACTAAAAAAAGATAAAAAGTAACTGGAACACATAAGAACTTGTTTGATTAATATTTAAATATTTAATAATAAACGTTTGTTGTAAACGTATAACTCTAATTATAATGTAATAAATATATTACTATACCTGAAATTATCATCATTCTCAGCTAACACAGAAAATTTTTAGTAAAATAAAATGCTCTTAATTCATCTCAGTATAAATAAGCATAATGGACAAAAGAATTCATGTTTTAATATTGCATGTTCATAATATTTGACAATAATACAAAATTATAACATTTTGCAACTCTCATAATAAGATCACTATATATCCAGACATATATAGATGTACATTTTGTCATATTTTAAATGTATACTATATGTGCGGAACATTTTAAAACTTAATAAATTAAATAATTTATGATTTAATATTGCATTTACAAAATATTTAACAATGATAAGGAAGTTCATTGTAACTCTTGATTTGTTCGCTGCAGATTAATATGTAAATATATATTTTCCAATATAAAATACACATGTATTCCAATAAAAAGTACTTTCTTCATAATTCTTCTTATTACATAAATATATTCTCTAATAAATAAATTGTAGACTGCTTGCTCACAGAATATTTAACAATAAAAACACTGGCAAGTTTGGCTGAATCAACAAAATCAAAATAATACAGAGTAGTTTCCAATGATACTTTAGTTAAAATTAATAGAGACAACTCTCAACCTATGTATTAAAATCACCACCAGTTGTGCGACCTCTACCAAAAGCTTCACTTCGGGGAAAATAAATTTGACAATAAGAATTGTTAATAGTATTAACCAATACATCTAAAAAAATAATCTTGTTTCCATATTCTGACAGTAGAGATAGAGAAACTTTGGTTGAGTGTCAAACGTGTAAATTAAGGGATTATTTGTATAAAGATAGTACCCAGATTTACTATATTATTACAATAAAAAATGTCACTAAAATCTTCGGTCTTCCCCCCATAATATATACTTCTTAACGACGGTAGAAAAATTCATTTCTTGATTATTATTTTTACTATTGCGAGGTCATTACCTAGATTTGCCAATACTTACAGCAGGGTAATATATTGTATTCGGATTTTATTTATTTACGGTATTATGGTTCGAAAGAATGGAGGTAGTCTAGTGTCAACCATCCAACAATACTTTACATAAAATACGTTGTTTATTTATCGTGAATATTTATGTACGATATTGCTAGAGTATTTCATTGAAATGGTGGCGTTTTCATGAATCTAAGAAAAGTTATGGTGTCGTAATTGCTCGAAGAAGCAAGGAAAAAGGAACAGCCCATTTCTATTTTGTTCCGACAGCATGGAGATAATTTCGCCTTTGTGTAATCTTCATGATATGGGACTTAAATCTAAACAATAGGTTTAATTTAAGTTACGGTCTTTTATAAGTTACTATGGTCAGAGAATGGAAGTATTATGGACACAACAATGATATCGTTAAGATATATTATGACTTTTCTGTTGTTAATAATTCTAGTATTCCTCATTGTTTGAATAGGTAACGAACAACTTGGAAAGATGTTCACCATTGTGGAATCTTAGTCATAAACTCACTTTCCGTTTTCTTAAAGTTGTCAATCCCCAATAGAACAGATTTTTGGTCGGCATCTAATCCCCGAGAGAAGATTTGTTAGCAAGTACAAAACGCACGTCAGTCTGTTTCGAGGGCAAAAGTGAGCTGGTATTTGGACCACGCCATATTTACTATTGAGGGGAATCATACACTAACTTCCCGACTGACTTATTTCGCTACTAAGTTAACTTTTCTACGATATATCCTCCGTTCACAAGTACCTACTGAACGTAGGGAGGGTCTATAAGATATATTATACTTTTTACATAATTTTGTTTTTATAACTATATATACATAAGTAATATTTGTTTTAAAGCAATTGCTTAATATAAGTATATAGATAGACAACCAATAAATATGATATAATAATTTACAAAATAAAATATATTACTAAGAATATACTAATACATTATTATAGACATACACATAGAAAAAAGATTTACCAGTAACTATAATAATAATAACAATTTATATTTACATACCCAAATTCATAGACATGAGGTATGGTATAATATATTTATTACAATGAGTTTATTAAAGATGAATTGTGAAACATGTAATTTTAATTATAGAAACTACAAAATATTTTTTATAATAATAACAAATCTTAAATCCAAAATGGATAATATTTCAATTTTAGACTTGTACAGCGTCAATCTCTATTTTAATGTTGTCGCTGCAAATCAATGCAATTTCTAATATAAAAAGTCGATGATATAATATTATATTTAGACAACATTTAACAAATGATGATAAGTGTGAATGTTTCTTTGATTCTTTATGATGCTGTCATTTTTTTATCAATACTTATAATTATTTACTCCAAATTTAACAATGATAACAAATGTGATTGTGTTTTAGATAGTTGCTTATTAATACTTAGATACATAAATGCGTATTTCCTAAAATATAAAATGTTCACTGTTCGTAGTTTTTAATCATGGGTAATTCATGACTTAATATCGCATTTACATAATATTTAACAATAAAAAATGTAGTCACAACAATTCTTATCATATAATCGCTGCACAACAATATGTAGAAATACATATTCCTATATAAAATGTATGCTGTTAACCCAATCTGAAAATATTTAAATTATGAATTTAATATTACATTTGCTCGATACTTGTCAATGATACAAAAATTTATTTCTTCATTATAACTTTTATGATGTGATCGTGTCTACGTACGAGATACATACATATATTCTCTATATATAACATGTATACGAGTGCTTTAGATCAAAACTATTTCGAAGTCGAAAAATAAAGTACTAGTAAAACTAAAAAAGAAGAATGGATTGAAAAGATTAAACAAAACGTACATCAATTAGATGAATTAATATTGCATTTACACAATATTTAACAATAAAAAGAAAGCTTGTAATTACTTATTAATACATAGCTATATTCATATTAGCCTACCTTTATAAGTGCTGCTGCTGAGTATATTATATCTTACTAGATTAAAAATACATTGTAGTTGTTATAGTCATGTATTTAAAAGAAAATAAATGTCATCCGGAATTTGAATATTCTGGAGCTATATATAATTAGAAGTATGTGTTTCATTAAATTAGAAAAATTTGAAGGTTTTTGATGTTGCTATTTTAATAGACAGCATCATAAGTATCTGTTACGTTTAGGATCCTTTCATACCAAGTTATAGCATTGTCGCAAACAAAATTACCTTAGAATATTCATTATTCTAAAGTGTAGTTGACTGCATTGTCATATAACATTGCACCACCATCTTCTTGGTTCTTTTTCAATATAAGATCACCTTTTGACCAGTTCAATTTACATATCTATTGTCATTATATAGAATTTTATTATTACTAAGAATATGCGTAATTTGAAATAATTACCATATTCATATCTTATGTGACATTTATCTTAACCACATGTTGTGATGTGATATCACTGAAACGGTAGCTCAAACTTTAGAGCTTTCACAATAAGGGCGAAGTGCATATCAATCTTCAGTAGCCTGGTTCCATGCAGGAACATATCACTACCAGGTCGGAGGCAACAACAAGATACTATCAATGAAAGAAAAAACTTGCAAGACCCGAAGCTATCCGGAACTATACCAATACATGAATTACTAGATTCTCCATCGAGTCGATACCTAAATTCCAAGAATCTAATCTAGTTAGATAAAACATTATTGTCCGGCTTTTTAAGAAATAGATACAGAAAGTTATGAAACTATCTATCTTTGGGCTTATATACTACCGGCTAGACTTCAACCATTATACTTAAGATGTGTAAGTGGGATGCCTACAGCGGCCTAGTATGATTTTTATTCAACGACAAATCATACAAATTGTCGGTTTACGTTTAAACTTCACATTGAATTTTGCCGTGGAATGCTGCATAGTTCTATTATTATTTTTGGTTACTGATTAATCTTCATTCTTACTTACTTACGATGACTCTGTTATCCAAATAGAATAATCTTTGTCAGTGTTATATATCCGTCGGGATTTTGGCCTTCCTTTCAGTGTTTTGAGGATTGGTCCATGCATAGTATGTGTCCGAACTATCTGAGACATTGTAAGTTAATAATGGCTATAAGATTTGCTTCATTACATAGCTCATTTAATTCATGATTCATTCTCATTTCCCAATCGCCACTGTGTTGGTCTAGAACTAGACTGAAAATTCTTCTTAGGATTTTTTCGGTTGAAGCTGAGCATAATTCTTTGATATTCTTTCTTAAACGTCCATGTTTCTGCGTTATAAATTACAACTGATCTAATTAGTGTCATGTATCCTACATTTCATATTTCTAGAGATTCTTTTGTTTTTGATTAAGTATAATTGCCTGAAGTAGCATTTATTACATAATGATATTCTTTTCTTAATCCCTTTTCTTCTTTTGTTTAGTGTATCTATGTGCGCATCTAGATACCTAAATTTATTATCTTTTCCGAAGTGATATTGTCCAACGTTCAATTTATCATCGATATAACTAGGTGTTCTAGATATTTCCATGACTTTTATTTTGTCTACATATACTATGAGTCGTATATGTTTTCCTGCTTTTCAACTTAGGAATGAATTTTGCCTTCGAATGCTGCATGGTCATATCATAATTCTGGGTTACTGAATAATCTTCAATCTTAAAATCTTTAAATGAAGAAAATATTTTTCAACGCTTCCACATTGAATAACTTCATTTTATATTTTATCTTTGTGGAACTAGTATAATTCTACATACATTTTGACTTCCTTTGTAATCTGCTTTCGACTTAAACATCAATCAACTGTAGTGGTACTGTGTTACTCAAATAATATTTTGAAATTGTCGAGGAAAGATAAAAAATATGTAGTATATATGTACAATTATCTATCAATAAAATTTCGATGTACGAGATTATGAATCATATTGAAAAGTAATTACAAATTCCTACCCCCATATTACCACATTACTAATAAATTCTTATATTATAAGAATAAATTTATTATTCTTAGTGATGATTATAGATTAATAAACTATGATCATAAAATTATAATAAATGTAGTAATTTGATTGAAAATATAATATTATAATAATGTATTTTTTTATGAAAAATACATTGTACTTACAAATACGTTTAATTATAAAATGTACACTTATCTGGATTAATATTCGATAAAATAATTTATTGCTAATAGAAAGGTAATAGAATTACATACTGCAATCACTGAACCAAAAATATATTAAATAATAAATAATATACATAAAATAAATTCTTATATTTAAATTTTTAAACAAACAGATTTTAAAGAAAAAGATAGACAAATATAAAATATCTCTGACTAATGAGTGTGATATTATAATAAGTAATGATTTTGAATGTGAAGCAAATGAAATATAAACACAGTATTTTAAACAACTCTCAACATAATGAACAGTCAACAGGACACAGCAGTGACTACATTATAATAAATGAACAGAAAATTATGTTTAATCACTTTCTGCGCAAGTACGCTCCCGTTAATAAAAAATAATTGATAATAGACAAAAAGCAATATTTCACTTCTGAATATGTAAATAAGAAAAAAGTCTAAACACAATAGAATTCATAAGTGAAGTAGAAAAAAAAGACAATATTTTGAACATCTCTTATAATAATTCTGTACGAGTAAACACCAATACTAATTGGTTAATATATTCTGTAAGTGATGCAATAAATAAATTAAATGGGTAACTTAATACTGTCTAAAATCTTCTACAACCAACAGAATAAAGATAGAAGAATATTTAATAGAATCTATTCGTATATTAGGTGTAACAGACACCAGACTAACACACATGAGATGTTGATAATCGTTCTGTAATAAAATTCACAATACGATATATATATATATATATATATATATATATATATATATATATATATATTGTATTATTATTACTAGTACTTATAAAACAATTAGAATTATTAATTGTTTTGTATCACAGCATTTGTTTTCAAAGGAACAGTGCGTGCATCAATTTATGATTCAAATGATTTTTTCAATGTACTCGACGTTTTACCACATCTCCTTTCAAACTTATATGTCATAGTATTTGATTATCGTTATACATGTATGCATATGAATAAGAATTAAATATATGCCAATAAATGCCTACGTGTCATATCAACTTTTATGTTTTAATATTTCATCGAATTATTATTCTTCATTTTACTTAAACATTCAATTTTCAAATTAAAAATTTTTGTATCCAATATAATCCATATATTTATTTTTGAGTAAATTAACTTACCAGATTTACACAAATGCCAAATACTATATGTATACATTTTATAGTCATTATTAATATAGTATATCTAATGACAAAAATAATGCAAATATAAATTCAGTCAAGCTAACAACAATTTGTTGACCAAATAATATTTTTGTGCTACTACTAGTCAATATTTGAATGAATAAGTACATGAAATAACAATATTGTAGCAACGAGAATGGGACAGAGCGGATAACCGTCAATCTTCCCCTTGATCTGCCGAGACGAGAGTCCACAGGTCGCGATTAGGTCACACTAGTCTAACACATCGGTACAGGTTCACAAGAGAGGCTCTGACTGCCAGGTGCCTGTGACTTCCTGGAATGTCCCGCCCTTCAACCGATGAGACAATTTAAGTCAAAATCTCCAAGAGACGTTGACATATCATGGGAAGATAAAGGAAGTTCTTGTTTTACTAAAAGTCTGATCTATACGACAAAATCTGAAAAAAAAAGACTTTGAGATTATATCTAAATATAATTTTACCATTACTCTATTACAATTACGTATTGTATGTATTAAATAAGTAAAAATATTTAAATGTCAAAATATAAACTCATAGAGTTTTATAATACATGTTGGCTGTCCGACATAGATAGTTTTTAAAATATATTCCTGATGATTAAAGAATAATTACACGTACAAAGGCTTATACTTATTAATTACATTATCTTCCATGCAGAAGCAATTATTTATAAAAATTATTCTGTTTTTACATGTGTCTACAAGAAGCAAAGTAAAATAATGTAATATTTTCTTCTAGGAAGATATTTACGATAAAGTTACAGTGGTTGCAATTATTGAATGATAAATTCTATGTAATTCGTACAAATATATTAATAAACTATTCAGACAAAATTAAAGTTTGTACATATGTGTATTGTTAAAGTAATGAATATATTCTTTTTATAATTAATATATTTATTATTTAACTCTTTATACCAATTCTAAATACAATATTATATTCCTCCGATTTAATAATGCAGTTCAAATTAATAAACACAACTATTCGTCAAGAATTGTAGTTACCCAAGTAACTCACTTATTAGACATGAAACTATTCAATTGTTTATAGTCATTGAGCATTTAAGTCATTAGACGATGGACAAGAAAAAATATGTTCTTCAATAAAAAATTATTGAGCAGGATTTACAAGCTATAAAATGTGTCAGACAATGTTTAAAACTTTTATATTTGTGGACATATCTTCAAGAGAAAAATACTATCTCCAAATGGTTTTACTTACACGTCATATTTTCGCTGCTTAAGATCATTCATTTAAGAAAAGTGTAGAGATACGTAACATACGAATGACTGTATTTTATATGTGAGGTGCAGAATAGTAATAAAATACCGAAATAAATAATTTTCATTACAACATGTGTCTTTACAAATTAAACAACTAATTTACAAAATAGGAAGGAGAAAAGGCTACCTTTAAAACTACTGTTCTTTTCTACATCTCCGTGCGCCAACAATAATACCAACAAACTCATCTTCATAAAAAGTTGATGCCACTGGTTTTGTAAAAAAAAATCAGAATATCAAAAAAAATCCCAAAAATGTCACAAACAACAAATAATATTTAGCGCACTAACACTTAAAATTACAAGTTCCTGAAGGTTCAAAACTCGTTCAATATAAAGTGAACATTAAAGAATTAAGTATGGAAATGAAAATGCTTCCTTTGACATATTGAATTCATGCTTGACATCAATACGAAAACGACCAGATTAGCTTTTATATTTTCTGGACGACGTTATACATTATGTAGTACGAAATGCATAAATAATTAAATATTTTCATCAATTATCAATTTTATTTGAAGATTGTTGAACATTCCAGAGTGCATCACTACCGCAAGACCTTGCTTTTGACTTGTTGAATAAAGTTCATGCTGATACGTTACCAATATATATCTCCATTTTACATACTGTCTCCTTTGAACAATATTCATTTATTTCTAGAGATCTAGATCAGATCTCATCTGTCTTTAAACATACCGATCTTTATTCAAATCAAATATTTCTGTCAAATTAATAAAGTTGATAAATGTCCTTATTATAATTAATTACTACAACTGCAATTTAATCTCATTTATACCTAGTGATACACGCTTTTCATTGCTTTGTTCTTTGTACCCAAGATAAGTGTACATACACGATTGCTAAGTACTCGGTGTAGCCTGTAAGCAAAATAAATCTAAGCCACTCCAATTAGCTGGGTAATTGCCCAATTTTTCTAGCCTATCATCGTACTATATCTTTTGAGAGGCAGGTCAAGCACTATTGAAGTAGTGTGGGTCATAAACCGGAATATATCTTTATTAGATACTAACAAAAGGCGAGGTTCAACCAAAAGGCTGTTCTTCCACCTAACCCAAAAAAACAATTTTACAAAAAAATAACTTTAAACTATCCGGAATTTCATCATATAGTTTTGTTACCTGACACGAAAATAGTCAACTATATTTTTATCTCTTAGGTTGTCTTTCCGTCATTCTGCGTGTTGCTGGTTTTCCTTTCTTAGCAATAGAGGCTAGTTTACGTCGAAATATCTTCTCCACATGGTGTCGTATTTTAGTCTCTTATTACTTATCTTACTATTTCCTATTCCATGAAATAATCCAGCAGGCTGTAGTAATTGCACTAGGGGTCGTTTTCTATGAGCTGGTATTATGTTTTACGGATGGTAGGCTGCTAGCCGTATCTTTCAACCTTCCTCTTTTAACCGAGCTTGAGTCCGACCACGAAACTGATGAGGTACTCAATCCGCACCTACCAGCTATCGACAGCGAAATTCGAGAGACTTAACAAACTTGTATCTAATACTCACTATTTTCTTTGACTGCTTTTTAGAAGAGTTGGTTGACGAAGGAAGAAAATAATTATTTGTAATTAATATAATTTGTCTTTGCCGTCTATTTTTTTTGTAACAAAATTAAAATAGAATTGGATGAGGGTTTGAAAATTCCCTTGTTGTTATTTAACAACTTTTATTCAAGGACAGCGTGTAAAAGCACTGCTATATTTGTTTCTAGAAATATCTCTACACTTATTGAATGTCTATAGTAATTTGATAGCGACCTGTGCCACATTTTCTATTAAATTTAGTGTTACAATAAAGGACATGGAAAATTGCTCTGGTGTTTAGAATTACCATTGCACTGAACGGAGGGAAAATTATAAAAATGTCTGGCATTACTCCGAGCACAGATAACATGCAAAATTGCTACACGAATTCCTAACAAAGCTGCAGCATCAAGTACTGCGTAACGATAGACACGTGCCTAGCAAAACACTAAACGTAGAAGCACAATTATTACATAGGTGTGTGTCTTAAATGAATTGTCACCGTAGAATAACAATGAAGTGTTGTCTTTTGAAAGTTAAATATACAATTATATATGGTATTCAAATGTAAAAGATATAAAAGTGCACAATTTTGTCATTTTTAAAAATATAATATTGTAATTATTTTTCCTATTTTCCTATGTAATACGCGGTGATGGTCTTCTAAAAATATATTGTCTCACTAAACTACCGAAACTACTCAATAATAAAAAAAACCTTATCTCACCGGTACAAAAAGAAATGTATATCTATTTTTAAAAAAGTAAGTATTAAATATATGTTCGGTAAAAATGCATTCAAGTTTGTGGAACTTTTAACCTCGGTTCCATATTGACTGTGTTTCTGTCATCTCAAATTTAAATATAACCGACGTGAAGAACCATCTATCTCTTGCACTATTATCTCTTCACATCATACGAGTGACCGGGTGATGATCTGATAGACCCAATCTACAATATACGTAACCATTACGAAATCTTCAATGCAGCAGACTCACGCTCGTAATAATGGATAATAAGATGTTAATGTATACTTAACTATAGTTAGAAGAAATAATATAAAGAGCCGCAATTTTAAATAATATGTAGGTACCTAATTCGAATTAACGAATTTATATTTTTATCTTTTACTTCAAAAATATTTCGAAATATTTAAACTGGAACACTTCATGGTGAAAAATAGAAAACTAGTCTATATTTGGTAAGTTGTTGCACAATTGTCTTTATAATTAAAGCTGAAAAGCATTACGCTGTACCATATTTTGTCTGTAAACTAAATCATAAGAATTGATGTAGTTACTGAAGGACATATTGAAAGGATGTAAACCAAATAAAATAAAATTACTATTTTTGAATAAGGTAAACAATTTATAAATAAATTAATTGCTAAACATTTAGTACATGGAATATGGAAATAATAAACTTTGACAGAATATATGTATATGAAGAATTGCTTCACGTAAGATAGTATTTCATTATTTAGAAATTCTCAATATCACATGTGATTTATTGTTATATCTATTTAAGTCTTTAAACTATGATAAGACTACAAACACAATATTTTACTATTTAAGAAAAAATACCTAACTATTACTGTGAAGACACCATTTCCTAAAACAAAAAATGCATTTACAATCAAATTAAGTAGCTAAGCAGTTGCTACCAGTTCAGTATATAATAAAATATAATTCTATTTAATATACTGCTAAATTTTAATACTATCTTGCTAATATTTTATAAAAAAATGATAACCTATATTTATAAATATTTCTACTCTACTTATGTGCTGGTGAGTATATTAAAAATGAATCCATTTTACCTTATATTCCGTATGACATACTTTAACTTTTTGGTAGCTCTAAGGCTACGATTAATAGTAGTTAGTTATACATGAACTCTTAAATAAGTAAACGATTAATTAATTATAGATTTGTATAAATTTTTATCACTTTTCAATTTTATTAATAATGAAAGTAAGAATTTTTCAATGTTGGAGATGCAGTAAAATGGACACCTATATGAGAATGAAGGTATGTCTATTTCAAAGACATTTTACATTTTAATAGGTTGATTATTAATTATTAATATAAATCGCAATCAAATTTCTGGCACATATTTTCTATCTGGAAATGATTATATTATTTTTATTTCGCAAAACAATCGTTAAGCGTACGAGTGTAAATAATTAATATATAACAATACAAGTTGAAGTCATTAATGATTTTTTTAATATTTTGTGCTCCTATTTTAACGCTTTTATTGTGTGCTTCAAATTAAGTAAAAAAAAATGAATAAACATGATTTTTTCAAATAATTATATCTTTATATCATATTTTATATCGTCCAGCACGTTTTCATTAAATAATAATAATAAAAAGATTCAAGAGAACTAAGCATTATGAATGAATGTTCAATATAAGTCAGTTAGAAATTACTTTTGTATAGTATAAATTTTTGTATAAATAAATATTTATCTAATTTACTCTATAGACTCCGTGTATTTGCAATAGAAGAGGTGTAGGAGGAGAGCGTAAATTAATACTGCATCCCGCAACCTATATGTACAACCATACTTAAACATTTAATTGTTTTTAATACATTTTAATACCAAGCCATATCGAAAACCTTCATATGCAAACAATAATTATTGACTCTATAAATATACTTTGAAACATATAAAAGTCAACAAGTACACTAAATATACTTACCAATTTAACTTATATATTATAAGCTGACAGCTATAGTCTTGACTTTTGAAAGGCCATATTTACATGATAAATCCGAAAAAGGTATTTGGAGACCAAATAAAGCGGGCTAAAACAAAAAACTGACAATGTAAACCCAGTAGCAATAAAATTCTAACATATTTTTCATAACTTGTTAAAAATATCAAATTAATCATAATAACTAAGTGAGATAATAATTTTCTCCCTGATCTGGTCTGTGATCATGTGTAGTCATTATTAATTTTATGACAAACTTTGTCTAAGCAAATATTGAATATTTAAACAAAATATTGAAAGATATATGTATGATACATATTTAATGATGAATAATTGAAGTCTTTACATTACTTTGTATTTTACATATTTATTAACAACCATATTATGACGAACGAAAATTCAAATATCAATCTAACATGACTAGAAAGGAATTACTAGTCGATTAATCGAATATCCAAAATACCCAGAAAGAAAAAGACTGATCATGTCTTGTACATCTGGATTTATTCTTCAAGGAACTTTGTAACCATTAAAATAATGTAATAATTTATTACATATGTCCTCATGAACAATGAGATGAATACTTTGTATTTGTAGATAGTTTTCAATTGTATTGTAATAAACTTACATGTATTGTGACAGTAATAATTCAGCAAACCAAAAATTTTATTAAAAATGAAAAATAAAATACATACATATGTATAACAACAGATTACCTGAATACTATGTATCCATATAATCTGCGAAAACGTATAACAATTTTAAAAATATATTATCTTATAAGATACAATATAATCTACATATAACTATTATTACCTTTCAAGTATTTTCAAAATAAGTATTGAATATTAATAATCATTCTAGACAAGAATGTAGAATTCATAATTAATCCTTTAAAATACGCAAAATGGAAATACATTTTTATAATATCCAAATGGGCTTTGTATACTAGTATTATAATGTAACTTTTTATGTCACCACGAATGCTATATTGAGTATCAGAACACAACAAAATGCAGTAGAACAACAAACAAGAAAGAAAAAATCAATAAGGCAATGAAGTATAAAGAGAAAAAGGAGACTGGGAAGACAAAGAATTGTAGGAAGATAAAATATCCGATGTTTATTTATTCTACTTTATAAAATCATATCCAAAATGTTTGTCTATTTTGCAGTTAGAAAAAGCGACAACTTATATATTAATTGAATTATTAAAACTAAATGAACTGCTAATAACAACTTTGAGATATAAACGTAATCTTGTAACATAGATTCTTAACTATTTAATAATATATAAATTATTCTTCATAAATAAATTTATATTCCTTAAACACTTATTCACAGCATTTGTTATAATGAAATGAAATGAAATATCATAAATGTTATGTGTCTGGGAGACATACATGTATGTCGATTGTATTTTTGTAAGTAAGTATTTCATAATAAGTAATAATATCGGTATCAGAATGCCATAATTCCCTTGAGGGCAAAGTTTCTTATAATAGTAATGTCAAAAAAATGTTTCCCTACGGGAAATGTAGGAAAAATTACCTTGGGTATCATGAACCCCGTTACTCCATGTTGTCGGCACCTGTGTATAAGTATAACATAATAAGAATGTGAAGTAATGTTAGAGATTATTCTTATAGAATTGAAAAATTCTGTATGGAAATAATTATAAAAATGGAAGTCAATCTTTCAAGATAAGTAATCTTAGATGAATCTTGTTCTATTTCATAGTATTTGTAAATATAAAAGCTATCATTTTTGCAGTACTTTCAGTAACAATATTGCTGTAAAAATATTATTACTCAAAAATTTTTATCTACAAATGTAGTAAGTACGTAATTGTACAATAACGGATTGAAATTTCATGACTATAACATATTTATATAATAATTAACTGTGTACTATACACATATGACTGTAAAAATAAATAATTACAAATCAAATAAGCATAACAGGAAGATATTGTAAAAATAACGAAACAATGGATTATATGTTTAATTTACTACTTATTGAGCCATCACTGTTCTTATGTGTATTAATAATTAATAAAACGAAATTTCACAATTATGAAATATTTCTATACTTCAGCTATGATTTGTATCTACTATAAAATTTGAAGTTTCATTTAATTGTACACAAGATCTCATATGAAGCATGAATGATATTTATTTCATAGATATAAATCTTAAGATTTATATTCTATTCTAATAAATATGTATTAGAATTATCATTATTAGGTAAAAAATATATTAATACAAAATGTATACATGACAATATGGTTTACTGTAAACAGTTTGCAATGTAATAACTGACATCCATCTATATTTTCGATGTGCTTTTTAAATATATCTAATTATTGTATATATTCGAAAAATAACATGAGTTATGAATAAAACAGTTAGAATTTAAAATATTTATATATTCTTTTTAAGCAAAACATAATAAATAAGTAAATAATATATGTATTCTTATTATAAGATTTGAATATTGTGTGAAGGTTATTATAATACGACATAGTAACCATGGCTCTTCTAGGTGGAATTTATCTTGCTATATATTCTATTTCTACATGTATATCTAAGCAGGGGCGTGCTAGCCCACCAGGACATCGGGCAATTTCCCGGTGGACCGCCGCTGGACTATGTACCACTTGCAAGTGCGAAAAAATTAAATAGAATAACAAACTATGATGTCTATACACCAACACTTAGTAAACAAAATATTATCAAGCACAAATAAATTGTATGATGCTAATTACTATTTTATATATACAAAATACTTTAATATAGGTAGATAATAATATAGGTATATAGATAATGTTCGTAAGTTTATACAATTTTGTTTTGTGGAATCAAGTTTTGATATAATAGTGTATAACATGGTGATAAGAGAAGTGGAGAGAGAGCACTTGCAAACTCAAGAGTAGCCAGTTCTGCCACTACTATGTGCGATTTGACAGATGTTTTTATTTTTTCATTTTAAACAAGGTTGCATAAAAATCTGATTTATTCAAAAAGTGTATATTTTCAAAAACGTGTTTCACAGAAATCCTTTATTATGAAAAAAAAAAATCATTATAAAGAATAAGTGAAGAACATAATAAATAATATAGTAAAATTTGTTTATATCGATGCTGCTTATAATGACAAACTAGTTATAACGTCGAAATTGTGATCATATATCAATATAAATTATTTTAATAACAAATCTCATATTATTGCAATAAATTACAGAATTTGTGAATGACTTATGAAATGTATATGACTTATGATTTACAAATAATGTCTATGAATTTTATCTACAGTCTACTATATCCAGACATCCAGGGAAAGACAAGTGGGGTTAGCTCTTCCCTATTTTTTCTTGTCAGATCCCTGGATAAGGTTGAAATAATATTGGTCTAAACTAATATTTTTAACAATATTTTAACAAAATAAAAATTATTAGAACAATCTGCGTTCCTTTTTGTGACTTTTAGGTTAATTTACTTTGATGTTTTATACATCTTTGTACTTGAAGAACCAGAACTGAAAAATGCTGAAAAGAAAAAGTTTGAACTATCATCACGATCGCAAAAAAGATTCTGATCACCAATCTTACATACACAAGCATCAGCTTTCTGTCAAGTCAGCTGTCCAACAGATAAAACAACTGTTTAAAGAAGAACAACAACAAGCAACAACTATCCTTGCACTTCAAGAAGAAGTTAATGTAATCCAAGAAGAGCCTACAAATGAAGAAAATGTCATAGTAGTAGAAGAAATAAGCCCTGAACCTGTAACTGATAAAACAGCTGAAGAGAGTGCCACAGTTGGAGAGAAACAAGAGCCTGTCGTTGAAGAAAAGAAAGAAGACACAATTGAACATCATGAAGAAAAGGAGGAACATCATGAAGAAAGGCATGGAGATTGATTTTTCAATCAATTACATTCACATTTAATCAAGCATCATTTTATCTTTCTAAACGTTATCTACTTGACTTTTCATCTTATAATTTATATTGATATTGCCACTGACTATAAATATGGAAATAAATATTTAATGTGGAGAAGACATTGGTCTGATATATTATTGGTGAACATGTAAGAAATAATTCCAGCTGATAATCGTTGTTCTACAAAACTTTATTGAAGAAACTTCTTAACAGATAAAACAATTAATATAAAAATTATCTAACCACTGCAGATTTAAAATGTTAAGAAGAAATGGAAAACGGTATATTAAAAAAAATACTCCAAGTCTCTCTCAAGGCATGTTGATCCTTACTAATTAGTAATACACAAATCTCTTAACAGATTTAATTCAACAAGAATAAAGTCAAAGCTAATTATAAAAATTGTGAACGTAACCAGCAGAAGGACAATATTAAATGAAGAAATAATACATTGGTAAATTATATAAAAGTAACAAAAATATTAAAATTTTCATGGAGAAAGAAAAGTATATTTATTAAAGTACGAGTAAATATTAAGAAAATGTTGTCGTATCTAATGTAAAATGATAAATAATATTTGCTCATATGTCCACATTTTTGCATTAGTGAATATGTAAAATTTGATTTCTTATTAAATAATTATATAAACAACATATCGACAATTTATTGAATATGTTGCTATAAAATGTGTATTTATATATGTATGTATATACTAAAAGTGAAGATATATATATATATATATATATATATATATATATATATATATATATATATATATATATATGTTATGGTTGGTTAAGCTGTACTTTTTCCTTAGTATCGTGAGTAGTTGCAACATATTTCCAATCGCTACAAGCAACGGTAACGTTTCTAAAATTGAGATAGAATTAAGAGTGATTGTCGGCGGTATACGAGTATTACAATTGTTGCTTTTTAAATGTATTATCGGTCTCTAATAGATTCAACATTATTATTTAGGCCCTAGAACTTCTTGTGTGGAAAAAAATAGTAAACTATACTCGTATTTTTTTCATTGCTGTCATATCGGCAGGCCTATGCCATTCAAATATGTTGGGTATATCGGCTGTTCATCTTTAAATTTCTGTGGGTTTACAGCGATCATTTCGGCATCATCCCAGGATCATCAATTCTTTCAAATTTGTTCTACCATTCTAGAAGAAATCACTACATAACCATTCGAGGTATACGTTATCACATACCTAAGACACTTCCTACTGACTAGAGTAGACATGTACAATCTCGTACAATGATGTAAAAAGCAAATTAAATAGAACTTCGTAGGTAGCATGGTCAGATTATCGTATCCCATTTCCTCACAATAGGCAACGGTGATGAAAAATTTTTTTTTGGATGAAAGTAACTGACACAGTATATGTTATGTGCGCAATATAGCTTCTGGAATAACGATGGAAAGTAAATTGCAAAGGTTTATTAAAAGTAGTATATAACTTACATTTTCCCAATATGTATGCAGATATCGTTGTCGGATATATTCATAAGTTTTAAGGCTTCCACACATATTAAAAGATTATAAGCGTATGAAGCAAAGTTTAAATGTGTATGGATACATTATGGGATCCGTACAAAGTAAAGCTCTAAAGTTTAAATTTATAACGGAAAGGCGTAGTAAAAATATTTTCCCTACCTAACTTTTATACACTAACTGAAAATGTGGAAGCTAGGTTGAGGATGATTTGTATCACAATGTTCGGAATTCATAAAATAAAATTTAAACAACTTTACTGCAAAGACTTTAGTGAAGAATCTAGGTGAAAGGCTGTTATATTTTCCCTGAAGTTTTTATTTTGGGCTCCAACACCTCTGGAAAAATATTGAGCAAGGTCTAACTCAATAACAGGACTTTAAAAATATCTTGCTTTCTATTAATAACTAATGAAAATGCCCTAATATAAATGTTTCAAATAAATTAAAAATGTTAACGAACATATACAATTTAAAATTTATTCTATCACTGATGCCAAATTTCAAAGACGCCTCTCCAACGAATAGTGACCAAATTCAAAACGATTAGTTTCATAAATAATCAGCCAACACCCGTACGTCAAAAGATCGTCAGATCGGCCAAGATATTGTCGCGGTCTGTGAAAGTGTGCAGGGGAACCACATGCAATCAATTCCTCGCCGTGCACATGAAAACGGTCTTGCACAGACTTCAACTTGACGAATTTTGCGTCGGGACTGAGGCCTACATCCGTCGAGATCCAAATAACCCAGGAGCTTAAAGTTAATAAACACATACAACGCCGTTTTTTTGCTGACTGTGCTTCGGAGCATTTGAAAGAGGATTCCAATCAACATTTTTTGGTGAATGGCTATACTAACAAGCGTCGTAAATGGGACGACGCCATCCCACACGAGATTCACCAAGTGGTAATGCATCCACAAAAAGTTACTCTTCGGTGCGGATTTTGGGCCGACTGCGCCATTGGTCCCGTATGTTTGGAAAGCTACGTTGGAGAGGCCGTCATCGTCAACGTCAAGCGCTACAGAACGATGATAACTCATTTCTTTTAGTCCAAATTGAACGATGGACGCCATGATGGGCATTCTGCATGAACGATTTGAGGGTTTGGTTATCTCTCGCAGAGGTGACGTGAAGTGGCTACCAAGATCGTGCGATGTGATCCCGCTAAATTATTCTTGTGAGGTTTACTGAAGTCGCAGGTCTACGACAATAAACCGCTACCGACCGATGTCAACACAACCAATGCCATCCCTCAAATTCAGCCAGATATATGCGGCAGAATAATTGAAAATTAGACTAGTCAGACCCGTGTCACCGTGAGAATCCACGGCGGAAATTTGAACGATGTTTTATTCTATACATAATGGCATACATGGGTCCTCCAAATGAAAAATAATTTCTTTAATATCTCACATACAGCTTATTGTATTTTGTTTCAACATCGACTCGCTGTTATTGAAAAACTCTTTAGTTAGCAATCCAAATAATAATTCAATATTTCTCTGCTTATTGTATCTATATATTTGATCGCTCGCACACATATACCACTATAAATAATTAGACGACATTACCAGAACAAAAGATTGTATAAAAAGGAATAAATCGCATGATACTTGCTATACGTGAAGATAGAACCTTTAACGAAATTGATTGAAATGAGTCAAACATACATAACATCAACAGCAAAATAGACGAATAGAAGATAGCAAACATAATGAAAAAAGGAATGAAGGTCACCTTTTAAAAGAATCTCTAAATTTTAATCCAAGAAGGAAAAGATATTTGTGGCGAATTAGGAAACAACTGCCAGATCCTTTAAGGATAAAATTTCATGAGGTATTAATCGATATGTGCATTTTACCTATTGACGAATAATGGATCATTTAATGCGTTTTTTATTGTGTCTCAGTAAAATAAATAAAGACTAAAGTATTCAAGTCACTTGAAATTCATATTTCAATTCATATGGTGGCTTTTCTCCGAATCAATTAGACATAATAATTTTTACCTAAGAATATTATAAACAAGTTTTTACGCTTTAAATATATAAAGTGTACCTTGTAAGATATAAAAAATATATTTATATAAAATATGTAAAAATATATTACACATGCCTGCATAAATAAAAGAATTTTGAAAATAAAATATCATCTATAAATTCCATCCATACGTTATCTATATTTACTCCTGCAGCCTATATTACGCTACTATGTTAGTATTATTAAATGTTACATTAATAATATATATGTTGAAAACTGATTAATTTGCCAAATAATACTATAAACAATATATACATGTTTAAATATGAGCAATGTATAAAGAACAATTGCTTATCATATTTTCTCTAAAATTATTTTAAAACTTTAGTTCTCATCACCAGTAGTACGACCTGAAAGAATTAAAGAGAGTACTCAATATTACTCAATATTCATTCAGATATTCCAACAACTCCTTTTTTATTAAGTACTCTTGAGTTATAAATATTAATAGAGTAATTTAAATCATATTTGCTATTACATTTTAATTACATAATTGTTGGTACATGTATTCATAATACATTTTTTTCATTTAGTGAAGAAATATTAACTGGAAGAATTAATATAAAAATAATATTTCAGATATACACTGAATACAAATTTCAGTACGAGAAAAGAGTAAATATATGTATATTTTTAATTTTTTATTGTATGTATTTGTCTTTGACGATGTGACACTCTATTATAAATAAAAAGTATTGTTAGGTTACTTATTCATTTCTTGTAATACATTACACTTTTACAAGTCTTATAAATCATTTTTATATGTTCAGATTAGATCCTCTTACAAATAAAAATTTAATAAATAAATAATTTCAAGAACTTGATGATTACAACAAAATTAAATATCTACAAATTTTACTAAACGGTACTGTATAAATTTTACAGAGTAGCTACTACAAGTGGCAAAATTGGAACATGTTTTCGATAAAATAGAAGTAGATGGAATAGATCTTATGCATTTATTAACAAATTATTAGATATTTATTTCATAATATTATAACATTATTTAAAAAAACTAAAACTTTGCTGTGGAAAGGATTACGATCTCAGAAATTTACGTATATAATATTCAAAATCTCATGTAAAGAGATAATTCAACAAGATGATAGTTAAATAACAATGGATTAAACTCATATGTGTTGTTGTCTTTTATTTCGAGTATTATTGCTATTATAGCAAACTTAGTAATGGAGATCAATACTGATATTATAATTCTGTACATTTGGGTGCGCTGGTTTTGACTTTCGAGTATTGACATTCCGTTGCCTCATTATCTTATTTGATTGTTGACCGGAGGTATTTTATTTATATGATTCATATAGTAGTGATCGATTCTTTAGCTTGTGGATTTACAATTAGTTGGACTATAGGTAATTTTAGGAAAGATGAAATTATCATGTGCAATGGCTTTAGATACCTATAAGAATCATAAATTATCATACAGTATATAGTCAACACAAAAAACAGCGACAATTTTCATTGGCAGCTGAGCATCAATAGATTAGTGCCTCAACAAATCTAAATGGGTCCGTATTGTAGTGACCAGCCCTGCATCATCATCATCATCATCATCATCATCATCATCATCATCATCATCATCATCATCACTGGCAGCTAGAGTCCATTACAAGCTTTAAGCAGCTTCTTCCATTCCGATCTATCTTGTACTACTCTTCTCCACCTTCTGACTTTGATAGTCTTTACATTTCGTTTTGTGTCGCCGACGTAGTGTAGTCATAGATGCTTACTTCTCGTTTTTCTGTTGGATATCTGCTTTCGAATACATTTAAGGGGTGTGGTGATCTCTCGCCTTTGGCTATGGTCGCGATGGTATCAACGTAACAATTATGCGAGTGTTCGATAAATATGGGTTAACGTTAAGTAAGTCCTAATATCCACGACAGTCTACTACGCCCTTAAGCTTTATTCACAAACATACAAATAAACAATAAGTACGAACAAATTGCATAGTCTTTACAACGCTTAATTAAATGAAAAATTACCAAAATAAACTGTCAGTACAATAAAAATAAAAGTACAATAAATTTAAATATAAACAGTTGAAACTTATAGTCGTTCAAATCAGTGACCAAAAGCTAGTATCCAAATATACTGACGAACTAATAAATTATAAAATACAAATAAGATTCCGGTAATCCGGTACTAAAATTGATTGTTTAGATAAATTGTAGGCTTATCAGTCTTTACGATCCAGTTCCAGAGTTCATCGGATATGGTTCTCAAACTAATCAGTTCAGTCAAAATGGATGGATTATTAATATAGTCGCCCGCGTAATTAATTGATCTTGAAAATATACTTATGAGGGTTGCAATCCCTACGCAAGAAACCTATAAAATAGTGGTATAAGTACGCCACTTACAGACATGAAAAGGGGAATATTAGTTGATAAATAAATATCAACAAGGGTTCTGAAAAGACAATCTTGGTTTTACCTTTGATATTGTGCGGCTGAAGCGTGTTTCTTAACGGTATTATTTCACAAAATATGGACACGCTAGAGGAATAATTTTCAATAAAAGGTATATTACATTGTAGATTTCTTCAGAACAGTAACGTCAAACAATCATTTCAGAGTAAGACAAACCAACACCTGTTTTCTAATTAGCTCGCGGTTTTTCAATAGCGCAGAAATAGATCTAGCAACATATGCATGAGTCAAGTTTCTGCATCGAATGTTAATACAGGTCGTATTATGTTTTATATACTGTATAGTTTAAATTTCGGATTTTATTGGGCAACAATGGATGTCAAGCCATTATATAATTTATTCTTTTTTTGCTAGCATTATGCGACGTCTAGTTTCTTCAATAGTAGAATTGTCTTTGTTAACTTGGGAGCCCAGGTAGATAAATTCATCAATCACTTCGAGTCTCCCAACTTAATGTTGAGTTGTCCTCGGCATTGACCAATAATGGTATCCCTTTGTAGAAAATACCCTTATGGTTGATAGGTATAAGAATCCCACACATCTGTATTGTATTGTATTGATCCTGAGGTTTTTCATATTGATTATAATATGATTAATGCTATTTTTCGCAAAAGGTTATATTTGCGGCCTTTAACTTGCGGTTTCACCGGCTCCAAAAGCTCAGACTCAACATCACCAGATATGGTTATTAATATCTTAGATACTCATTTTAATCGATAAAGACGATTGTAGGCTAGCGAGTTTGTTATGTTTGTATATGGTTATCTCCAGCCTTTCTAGATATCTGTGTACGGTTTTCTCAACAGAATATACATAAACTAGTACTCGTGTTGGTAAAAAATATTCTTCAGCTTAAGAATTTTGTAAAAGCGCAAGATCCCACAAGTTTAGAACAATGTGTCCGCCAATATCAAAGCCATTTCTGTGTTAATAAAGATTAAACTAACAAAGGACGAGTACACTTATTGCATAAAGTGCAATTAAGAGCAATATAATGTAGAAGAATGTATATGCTGCAGATTGTAATACATGTAGTACAAATATAACTTTAAATATTATTTTGTATAAAATATAATTATATAGCATATTGTTAATAATCATCACTTAAGAACTATTTAATGTTATTCATGAACATTACTTTTCTAAGAATATTTACGAAAAATTAATTAATGAAGATTTTCGTCCGTCTCTTCTCTCAATCAATTCTTGCTACTTTTGTGGAGCGACACTTATAATAAAAGAAATTGAATTCGCAAGACTTTCTTTGCGAAAGACGAATTTCGCATTCCGAGACGATGTGGCATACAGCGAGGACCAGATTTTCCATTTGAAAATGAGTCAGCACATCTTCCATGACCCGTCCTAGTTCTATTAATCGCAACCCATTCTTTACGGGGGAGTTCTGATTTAGAAGGAAGATTTTTATTTGGGATCAAATCCTGAAAATAATTTGAGGCAAACTAATTTAATAGATTTTTCCATACATCTACGGATTTTGGGTCATTGAGGTTCAATGTTTCTGCTGTGCTAATAGGCGGTCGTCGATATTTAAGTCTGTTATTTTGCAGCATTGATATTACTTCCTGGATTGTAGGTCGATTTTTTCAAATGCTTTCTTGTATTCTCTGATCAGAGTTTCGGTTTTTCGAAGGTCTGGTGGAATTATTCCGGAGAGATCGGGAAACCTTTGTAGTGGAGTCGACTTTATTGTGCCTGAGTCTCGTAGCTTGTATACAAGGTAACAAGTTCCCAATATACGATTTAATTTTATTAGATTACAGTACATATTAAAATGCTCTTATTTATTGAAAAATGTTCAAATTTATTAAAATGTTATCATGTCAAGATGTTTATGTTGTTAATTAAATAAGTTAGTAATTACAGAATTTCTAATTTAAATACTATCAACAAAACTTTTTATTACGTCATAATGTATCAAAAAGGATGTATCGTATTTAATCTTGCATGGGGCAACCTGAAATGCTTAGATTATGTTATAATGTTTAATGCAGAACAAACTATAGAAAATACTGCTCATTAACTTCGTCCCAAACCATTTAAAAATAATATGTATTGTAATAATATAATTTAATTCTGAAAAATCAGCCACTCAAACAATATTTATTTCAATACTAATAATCTCGACGAACTGAATGAATTCCTTAATAAAAGAAACAGAAATTTATACTGCAATGAAATAATCGTAGTAAAGAAAATATTCATTTATATATAAAAAGTTTGAAAGGATATATCTGCGCCCTACAAAGTCTAAGAAAAATTGAAGTGGCAAGTGGATGCAGGGGCTATGTTATTTAAGGTTTATGAAAAGTCGAGGCTACACTACTCCACATAGATCCCCGATAGAGGCAGAAGGTTCAAACTTATCCACTTAGTGTTTTTATAACTAGGGAGGGTTTGAGCTTATGTTAGTATAATGACATATCTAATGGTTGGTATTTAAAACTAATAGAGTACAAATTATTTATTGCTATTCTATTGACTTGAAAAAGAGAGAGATTATGGGCATTAAGGCATCTATATAATAATTTAATACCTGAAAATCAAATGAACTTCAGACAAAATAGGGGTACAATTCTCCTTAATGTCAACGGTACTCTTACAGCTTTGATTGAAAAAAACGCTACTTTTTGCCGTGCCTTTGAATTACTCATTACTTACTTTGGGAAAAGCTCTACAGAAATGACACTTCACTGTAAATAATTCGATTCTTCCAAAATTTATAAATAAACTGAAAGAATGCAAGTTAAAATCAATTGGGACTTAACAATTGGAATTTGCTATCTTTATTAGTGACTTGGAAGACTACTTTTGAACATACTGAAATGGTAGTGAAAAGAAACACGTGGTTGTAATACTTATAGGCCCAATAACATAATTCTTATATCATATTCGAATGACTCAGTTATTATTTGCGACTCTCCAATAAACGCGAAGAAGAACCTTTATATACTAAGTAAATAATACAAATAAACTTTAAGTTAATACAAAGAAAAATATTAATATTTTATAAAGGCCGTGTATATGAAACAGTTTTTGTATATAAAAAATCACCACTTGAAATAGTTAATAACCTATCTTGGTGTTCTATTTTCAGAAAGCTGGAAAATTTTAATTAGCAGCGATGAATAACGAATAAAACGTGTAAAAATCCTAATAAAAATAAACAACATTTGATTGAATTCTGTTATTAATACCACAATTTTTTTTCAAATTTTGGGATGCAAGTATACATAAAATATTAAAAAAACTCAATTAAGATATTTTAAATATAATAAAGTACTAGAAATACATCAGATCACATTATCGGGACAAAGATATAGAAAATAACATAAAATTGATAGCGTAAGATGTTAACAATGAACCAATCTCACAATCTTAAATTACTCTACGACCGTCTACTTTTGTAGACTGTCACAT
Organism: Stenolophus ochropezus; assembly: GCA_035578165.1. Classification (NCBI taxonomy): domain Eukaryota; kingdom Metazoa; phylum Arthropoda; class Insecta; order Coleoptera; family Carabidae; genus Stenolophus; species Stenolophus ochropezus. Next base: position 45,148,145 of record JAQOWZ010000003.1, on the reverse strand, counting down.
AATCTGTACAATATGTAACCTTAACCTTGATATCCCTGAAAATCCACACCATTTTTTTAAATAAAACTCTAGTATATCATTGTATTCAATAATTTACAGATTAATTAAAAAGTAAATAAAACTGAAATCACGGAAGTCATCACTAAATACGAATATTTTAATTGCGTATTTAATATACGATGGAGTTAAATATTTTTGCTTATTAAAGTACAATTTAAGTTGTACCTTTTTGATAAACATCAATGTAGTTTTTAAATATTATGTAAGCTTCGTTGTTATTGCCAATCACTTGGTATAAAGTGTATTCGTTTAGTGCTGAAAGCTTATCATGTTACACTATGTCTGTGATGTGAATCACAGTCTCAGTGGCGACAATAATTTAATAAAGGTATTCGAGGTCATCAATTATTATTACTAAAAGTCTTGAATTGTTGTTTACTGTTTCTGGTTTCCTTTTAATCGTAATCATACACGTAATAAACATGTATCTGATTCAGAGTAAATTTTGCAATTTATGACTAACTTCCGAAGTAAATAAATAAATAATTGATATTTGTTATATTATAAATTATAAATAAATAATTAATAGCACTTTATTATATAGAATTGAGGTACTTTTCTAATTTACATTAATCAAAACTTATGAGAAATCATGTACTTGCTGTAAGAGCTTTATTAGTACACCGATTTCATATTCTTTTATTATTTGTAAATGTCCAGAGTATTTTTATATCCAGCACAAATAACGTAGCTTACAGTTTCACTTTTATGTATATGGGACACGAACTAAAGATGTCATGATTTAGAAGCGTGAATATTATTCATTACAATCACTAGAACAGAGAGTCTGACTACTATTTGTTATTTATAATATGTATATTTCAATACGTTGTCATAAATTATTATCATGACGTATAACTTTTATTACAGAAACATATTGGATCGATGAATAAGTTCCTTGCGTTTTTTGCATAGCAAAACTGTTGTGTCAATTGTTTCTTTATGATGTCATTTGTTAGACTGCAGATTTTAATTGTTTTTCTGGAACCTTTCTATTTTCTTTCCACCTATTTCTGTCAACAGATAGTATTTTAACACTGCTTCAATGTATAATTTTATATTGTTGAATGACATTTTACATGTGAAAAGAAACAAAATTAAAGATAATCTACTTTCTTAATGATATTCTATATGTAAATTATAATTAAACTTTAGAATAATAAGAAGCAAAGCGGTATATGCTCAATTATTTTTCGAGTCAAAGATATTACATTTTAAACCTTTATTCTAAGTTACTTCCACTTTTCTCCTAGTTCTCAGAGATGTTCTACATAAGTCCTAGAAGAACAACAAAATGAAAAGTGTAGAGAATTTGTTAATCTTAAAATTATTCCGTGGATTTTCGATATATAAAATTGGTCTACACATGCAAAAATGTATTACAGAAGATTTTATTAGAACATCATAGATATTTTTATTTGTACTTATCGAGATAATGAAGACATAAATAATATAATAAATAAATATATGAAATTGGAATGTCCAATAAAATCTTGAAATGTACGAACTTGAAAGTTCTAGTTTCTAATGTACTGCTTGCTTTAAATTCCTTACTGAGTTACAGAAATAAGAAAAATTCATTTTAATTTTTTCTAATATATTGCATAAGATGGAAAATGTTTACAATATAATAAGTGCTTGACATACTCCTTATCATTTTAAAAACCATGATACCTAGATTTTACATCATCCACTAAAAAACAAAAACAAATGTGTATTCGATTTCTTCCTATCTAATAAATAATGTAATAATAAAATGTAATTCATGTTTTAATATTGCATTTACATACTTTTGACAATAATACAAAATTATAACATTTTGTAACTCTCAAAATAAGATCACTACATATCCAGTTATATATAGATGTACATTTTCTCATATTTTAAATGTATACTATATGTGCAGAACATTTTAAAACTTAATTAATTAAATAATTGATTTAATATTGCAATTACCCAATATTTAACAATGATAGCGAAGTTCATTGTAACTCTTGATTTGTTTGCTGGAGATCTATATAGAAATATATATTTTCCAATATAAAATACACATTTATTCCAATACAAAGTACTTTCTTCATATTTCTTCTCATTACATAAATATATTCTCTAATAAATAAATTGTGGACTGCTTGCTCACAGAATATTTAACAGTAATAACAAAATCAAAGATTTATATACTTAGATATATATTGGTATATGTATATATCATCAGAAAGATAATTTAAACAAATCATATGTAGAAAAGAAATAAGAAAAAGGCAGATTGAAAAATTCTTAGCTTGATGAAGATAAAAAAAAAAAAATTGAGAACAATAGAACAGCAGTAAAACTGGTAATACAAAGGGATGGGCGGATGTTATGAAATAAGGTTGTCTCATTAATAAATTAACATTTTATTAACAGATCTATTTTGTGTAGTACAGCCAAATATATAAATTAAATAAAAAAAACCATACGATCTGATCGTTGCATATCAGTACTTAGCAATATAAGGTATACTGTTAAGCCAATACAATATGTTTTTTGTAATTTTTATATGCACACTCGTCGTGTGAAATTATTTAAATAAAGTTGACAATAAGAAATGTCAACAGTATTAACCGATACATATAAAAAAATAATCTTGTTTCCATATTCTGACAGTAGAGCTAGAGAAACTTTGGTTGAGTGTCAAACGTGTAAATCAAGGGCATATTTGTATAAAGATAGTACCCAGATTTACTATATTATTACAATAAAAAATGTCAATAAAATCTTTGGTCTTCCCCCCATAATATACACTTCTTAACGATGGTAGAAAAATTCATTCCTTGATTATTATTTTTGCTATTGCGAGGTCATTACCTCGACTTGCCAATTCTTACACCAAGGTAATAGATTTTATTCGAATTTAATTTATTTACGGTATTATGGTACGACAGAATGGAGGTAGTCTAGCGTCAACCATCGAATACTTTGCATAAAATACGTTGTTCATTTATCGTGAATTTTTATGTACGATATTGCTACAGTATTTCATTGAAATAGTGGCGTTTTCATGAATCTAAGAAAAGTTATGGTGTTGTAATTGCTCGAAGAAACAAGGAAAAATGAACAACCCATTTCTATTTTCTTCCGACAGCATGGAGAGAATTTCGCCCTTTGTGTAATCTTTATGATACGGGACTTAAATCTAAACAATTGGTTTAATTTAAGTTACGGTCTTTTATAAGTTACTATGGTCAGAGAATGGAAGTATTATGGACACAACAACGATATCGCTAAAATAAAATATGACTTTTCTGTCGTTAATAATTCTAGTATTCCTCATTGTTTGAATAGGAAGAGAACAACTTGGAAAGATGTTCACCATTGTGGAATCTTAGTCATAAACTCACTTTCCGTTTTCTTAAAGTTGTCAATCCCCAATAGGACAGATTTTTGGTCGGCATCTAATCCCCGAGAGAAGATTTGTTAGCAAGTACAAAACGCACGTCGATCAGTTTCCAAGGCAAAAGTTCGCTGGTATTTGGATCACGCCATATTTACTATTGAGGGGAATCATACACTAACTTCCAGACTGACTTATTTCGCTACTATATTAACTCTCTCTACGACATATCCTCCCTTCACAAGTACCTACTGAAAGTAGGGAGGGTGTATAAGATATTTTTTACTTTTTACATAATTTTGTTTTTATAACTATATATACATAAATAATATTGGTTTTAAAGAAATTGCTTAATATAAATATATAGATAGACAACCAATAGATATGAAATAATAATTTACTAAATAAAATATATTACTATGAATATAGTAATACATTACTATAGACATACATATAGAAAAAAGATTTACCAGTAACTATAATAATAATAACAATTTATATTCATATACCCAAATTCATAAATATGCGGTATGGTATATTATATTTATTACAATGAATTTATTAAAGATGAATTGTGAAACATGTAGTTTTAATTATAGAAACTACAAAATATTTTTTATAATAATAACAAATCTTGAATCCAAAATGAATAATATTTCAATTTTAGACTTATACAGGGTCAAACTCTATTTTAATGTTGTCGCTGCAAATCAATGCAATTTCTAATATCAAAAGTCGATGATATAATATTATATTTAGACAACATTTAACAAATGATGATAAATGTGAATGTTTATTTGATTCTTTATGATGCTATCATTTTTTTATCAAAACTTATAATTATTTACTCCAAATTTAACAAAAATAACAAATGTGATTGTGTTTTAGATAGTTGCATATTAATACTTAGATACATAAATGCGTATTTTCTAAAATATAAAATGTTCACTGTTCGTAGTTTTTAATCATGGTTAATTGATGACTTAATATCGCATTTACATAATATTTAACAATAAAAAATGTAGTCACAACAATTCTTATCATATAATCGCCGCACAACAATATGTAGAAATACATATTCCTATATAAAATGTATGCTGTTAACCCAATCTGAAAATATTTAATTTATAATTTACTATTGCATTTGCTCGATACCTGTCAATGATACAAAAATTATTTCTTCATTATAACTTTTATGATGTGATCGTGTCTACGTACGAGATACCTACATATATTCTCCATATATAACATGTATACGAGTGCTTTACATCAAAACTATTTCGAAGTCGAAAAATAAAGTAGTAGTAAAACTAAAAAGAAAGAATGGATTGAAAAGATTAAACAAAACGTACATCGATTAGATGATTTAATATTGCATTTACACAATATTTAACAATAAAAAGAAAGCTTTTAATTACTTATTAATACATAGCTATATTCATATTATCCTACCTTTATAAGTGCTGATGAGTATATTATATCTTACTAGATTAAAAATACATAGTATTCAATATAGTCATGTATTTAAGAGAAAATAAATGTCATCCGGAATTTGAATATTCTGGAGCTAAATATAATTAGAAGTATGTGTTTTATTACATTAGAAAAATTTGAAGGTTTTTGATGTTGCTATTTTAATAGACAGCATCATACGTATCTGTTACGTTTAGGATCCGTTCATATCAAGTTATAGTATTGTCGCAAACAAAATTACCTTAGAATAGTCAATATTCTAAAGTGTAGTTGACTGCATTGTCATATAACATTGCACCACCATCTTCTTGGTTATTTTTCAATATAAGATCACCTTTTGACCAGTTCAATTTACATATGTATTGTCATTATATAGAATTTTATTATTACTAAGAATATGCGTAATTTGAAATAATTACCATATTCATATCTTATGTGACATTTATCTTAACCACATGTTGTGATGTGATATCACTGAAACGGTAGCTCAAACTTTAGAGCTTTCACAATAAGGTCGAAGTGCATATAAATCTCCAGTAGCCTGGTTCCATGCAGGAACATATCACCACCAGGTCGGAGGCTTCAACAAGATACTATCAATGAAATACAAGACTTGCAAGACCCGAAGCTATCCGGAACTTTACCAATACATGAAGTATTAAAGTGTTTTCAAAGTGCAGACGTGTTTTTTATCATCCCGTATTTTTTAATAAAATTTTCGTTAAAATTTATTGGTAAAAAGTGAACTTTATACCAAATTGTGTGTTTATGTTACGCGCAGAGTACAGTGAAGTTTATTTTATATTATCTAATAATCTAGAGCAATTATAGTCGAAAAAGTGTATCATATTCAGTGTTTCATTTCTTTCTGACATTTACAAGAACTTATCAACTCTCAACAAGTTAATTAGTTTCTCCAAGGTCAGAAATTTACTTAAATATGGCAGGGTCGTGCAATACTTGCAAAAATAAACTAAAAAGGAACGAGTCGTTTATAACATGTGCTGGCGCCTGTCAACAAGGCTACCATATCAACTGTCTCGCAATTCCGGTTGCAGAAAGAAATTTGTTGACAACCAGTAAATTTCTATGCTGGATCTGCGATAATTGCAAAAGTCAAGCTCGCTCACCTTTAAAACTTTCCAACCCCGATGGTCCGATTCTTGACAATGCGACTATGTCTGATGTGGTCAACACCTTAGCTGCTCTCAAAAAATCGGTGGATTACTGCTGCAGTAAAATCGACGACTTCCAATTGAAAATTGATAGTTGGTCCGAAAAAATTAAAATGATTGAGCCTCTGCAAGCAGAATGTGAAGCTTTAAGAGCTAAAGTGGACGATCTGGAGCAACGATCAAGGGCTAACAATTTAGAGATAGCTGGTGTCCCCGAAAAACCTAATGAAAATCTAATCGATATAATTTGCAATCTTGGTAACGTCATTCAATGTCCGCTTACCCAAAACGATATTGATGCTATCCACAGGGTCTCACCTTTCCAACATATTGCGAATAAACCAAAACAAATCATCGTACGATTCGTGTCACGCTTGAAACGTGATAATTTTATTGCATTGGCTCGTCAAAACAAAGATTTAAATTCAAGCCATCTTGATTTTGCAGAAAAATCCAAAATTTTTGTGAATGACCATCTTAGCCCTAAAAACAAATCACTTCTTTTTAGAACTAAAGAATGTGCACGTGAGAAAAAGTTCAAATACATTTGGGTACGCAATAGCAAAATTTTTGCACGTAAGCAGGATAATTCACCAATCATTTTAATAAATTCCGAAAATGATTTTGTCAAGATGAAATAAATTAAACACAGCACACTATACCTACTAAGTTCACTGTTCTTGAATGATAAGCGTATATTACCAAAATGTCCGAGGTTTAAAAACCAAACTAACTAACGTGTACAACAACTTATCTTCTAGAGATTACGATGTGGTGTGTCTAACTGAGACTTGGCTTAACAACACCGTGTCTGACAGTGAAATTTGTGATTTGAATAATTACTGTATATATAGACGCGATCGTGACAATCCTCTAACAAAACAAGGTGGTGGTGTATTAGTGTTGGTGTCCAAGAAATTTTACTCCCAGGTTCATTTAGAGTGGTGCTCATCAGCAGAGGACATTTGGGTGACCATAACCAGCTCCAATTTCAAAAAAATACATCTGTGCTGTGTTTATATTCCCCCAAAATCTGATATAGACATCTACAACAGTCATTTTAATAAAATTAGTGATATCTCCCTCCATTTGGCTGACAACAATACCGTTTTAGTGGTTGGAGACTACAATCTTCCCGATTTTGATTGGGTACCTACTGATAATAGTAGCCTACAAGCTCAATATGTGGGTAGATCGGACTTATACATTAATTTTATAAACAATGTATCTTTGTGTAACCTAAAACAGTTTAATAACGTTCGGAATCACCTCAACAAAATCCTTGATTTAATTTTTTGCATATCAGATATTACAGTAACACATTGTCCACTACCAATTAGCACTCTAGACACTTATCACCCTGCTCTTGAAATTGATGTTCTCCTTAATGATTTTAAGGCACTTCACACCAAGTATGAACCTAAATACAACTTTAAGAAATGTGATTACGAGAATTTGATTTATAAATTATCAGCTATTAACTGGGACTTAAAATTTAAAAATACTGACGTTAATCACAATGTAAAATTATTTTATGAAATTTTATATTACTTATTAGATTGTTATTGTCCCACTTACAAAAAACATAATAATAAATATCCCATCTGGTTCTCAAAATCTTTACTTAAAATCATAAGAGAAAAAAATAAATTTCATAAAAAGTGGAAAGCATACGGTGACATTTCTGCCTACAACACATTTTCTATGTTGCGACAAAGAGTTAAAAATAAGTTAGCTAGTGATTATAAAAATTATATTACTTACTTAGAGGCAAATCTTAAATCAAATGTAATGTACTTCTGGAATCACACCAGAAAACTTAGAAATGATAACAGCATTCCAAATTCAATGCATTTTAACAAAAACAATGCTTATACTGGTGACGACATTTGTAACCTTTTCGCACAATATTTCGAATCTGTATACACTACGTCTGACGCTGCAAGTTCAGACACAAACGATATAAACTTTGTTGATAATTCTACCGTTTCAATAAGTTGTGTAGCTATTTCTGAGAATGACATTTTAAATACACTACTGAATTTAGATATCAAAAAAGGTTGTGGTCCAGACTTAATACATCCATTATTTATAAAATCCTGTGCTCATTATTTAGTTTACCCTCTACACTTGATATTTAACAAATCTCTAAATAGCGGAGTTTTCCCTGATTTATGGAAAAGTTCATATGTTACTCCTATCCATAAATCCGGCGACAAAAGTGACGTCAAGAACTATCGCCCAATATCAATACTTTCGGTGTTCGGGAAAATTTTTGAATCAATAGTGACTAGCAAAATAAAATTTGAACTACAAAACTTAATAATACCGCACCAGGCAGGTTTCTGTAGTAGAAAATCTGTACTCAATAATCTAGTCCCATTCACCGAATTTATTAGTGGGCAAATGGACAAAAGAATACAGGTTGACGTAGTGTATACAGATTTTATGAAAGCTTTTGATCGTGTAAATCACATAAAATTATTAAAAAAGTTATACAGCAGTGGTATTCACGGCACTTTATTACGGTGGGTTGAATCTTACATAAAAAATCGGTCACAAATAGTTTCTTGCAAAGGTTTTAAATCGAGAAAAATTGCAGTAACTTCAGGCGTTCCCCAAGGATCACACTTAGGCCCTCTTTTATTTATTTTATACATTAATTCCATTGGGGAGTGCTTTAAATACTGCGAATATTTTCTATATGCTGACGATCTAAAAATCTTGAAACCTATAACTTCAATTATCGACTGCATAAAACTTCAAGAAGATTTGGAACGGTTGCAGGACTATTGTGACTTGAACGACTTAACATTAAACATTAATAAATGTCATTTTATAAGATTCACCAGAAACACAAATGTCATCACTTACCCGTATAGTTTAAATGGTATTCATTTGGAATGCAAGTTAAAAACTAGAGATTTAGGTGTGCTATATGACTCCAAATTATTGTTCAATGAACATATTTTAAATATAGTCAAAATAGCTTATAGAACTTTAGGCTACATTTTTCGAATCTCTAAATTATATAACCATAAAGAGTCTCTTATCCTTTTATATAACTGTTTAGTTCGACCATTAGTTGAATATGCCTCTCTTGTATGGAATCCAGTATACAATACAAATATAATTCTAATAGAGTCTGTACAACGAAAATTTATTTCTTTATTAAAATATAAATTTTCTTTGAATGGACTTAACTATGATCAATTAACACTACGTTTTAATCTAGAATCACTTGAGCAAAGAAGAACCAATCACGATATGACTTTTTTGTTCAAGGTATTAAATAATCATATTGATAATTTTAGAATTGTAGATTATATTAATTTCCATGTTCCCTGTGTTAATATACGAAACAAGAACCTGTTTTATGTCATTAAATGTAACACAAACAGTTATAAAAACTCACCCTTAAATAGAATTATGTCAACATATAACAACTCACACAGTCAAATTGACATCTTCAATTCAACATTAATTCAATTTAAGGGTGCACTAAAAAAAAAAAAAAAATTGTAAATCTCTCTTTATGTAATTTCTTTCTGTGCTTTAACTTTGAATGTTTTTTTTATTATTTTCTAATTGTATTTGTAACACTTTGATGGTATACTCTATGTAAATTGTTTTGTTAGTTCTTGGAAGCCTTTAATTGGGTAATCTGTTGGCTTCCTAAATATATATAAATAAATAAATAAATAAAAATAAATGAATTACTAGATTCTCCATCGAGTCGATACCTAAATTCCAAGAATCCAATCTTTTTAGATAAAACATTAATGTCCGGTTTTTTAAGAAATAGATACAGAAAGATATGAAACTATCTATATTTGGGCTTATATACAACTCAAAGCCGCTTACCCTCCTAACCAGACTAACCGAGCCGCAGTTCTCGAAACTGCCGTACTACCGACTAGACTTCAGCCATTATACTTAAGAGGTGTAAGTGGAATGCCTACAGCGGCCTAGTATGATTTTTATTCAACGACAAATCATACAAATTGTCGGTTTACGTTAAAACTTCAGATTGAATTTTGCCCTCAAATGCTGCATAGTTATATTATTATTTTTGGTTACTGATTAATATTCATTCTTACTTACTTACGATGACTCTGTTATCCAAATAAAATACTCGCCTCCTTAATCGTTTTCCTCTATTTGAGTTAATTTTTGCTAGTGTTATATATCCGTCGGGATTTTGGCCTTCCTTTCAGTGTTTTGAGGATTGGTCCATGCATAGGATGTGTCCGATCCATCTGAGACATTGTAAGTTATAATGGCTATAAGATTTGCTTCATTACATAGCTCATTTAATTCATGATTCATTCTCATTTTCCAAACGCCACTGTGTTGGTCTTGAACTACACTGAAAATTCTTCTTAGGATTTTTCGGTTGAAGCTGAGCATTATTCTTTCATATTTTTTCTTTAACATCCATATTTCTGCGTTATAAGTTACGACTGGTCTAATTAGTGTCATATATCCTATATATCATATTTCTGGAGATGCTTTTGTTTTTGATTAAGTGTAATAGACTAAAGTAGCATTTATTACATAATGATATTCTTGTCTTAATCCCTTCTCTTCTTTTGTTTAGTCTATCTATGTGCGCACCTAGATACCTAAATTGATTATCTTTTCCGAAGTGATATTGTCCAACGTTCAATTTATCATCGATATATCTAGGTGTTGTAGAAATTTCCATGACTTTTATTCTGTCTACATATACTATGAGTCGTATATGTTTTCATGCTTTTTCTAATATTTTAGTACTTTTAGGAAGAATTCAATTATAAATAATAAATTACTTACGATTTGAGTTTACTTTTGAACTTAAGAATGAATTTTGCCTTCGAATGCTGCATAGTCATATCATAATTCTGGGTTACTGAATAATCTTCAATCTTAAAATCTTTAAATGAAGAAAATATTTTTCAACGATTCCACATTGAATAACTTCATTTAATATTTTATCTTTGTGGAACTAGTATAATTCTACAAACATTTTGACTTCCTTTGTAATCTGCTTTCGACTTAAACATCAATCAATTGTAGTGGTACTGTGTTACTGAAATAATATTTCGAGGAAAGATAAAAAATATGTAGTATATATGTACAATTATCTATCAATAAAATTTCGATGTATACAGGGTAAGAATATCAAATACTTGAATTTTTCTGACACACTTTTCTGTTTTATTATATAACACTATTCTCTACTATAACAAGTATTTAATAAAAATTTGTATGGTTCTCATATTATGAATCATATTGAAATGTATTTACAAATTCCTACCCCTATATTACCACATTACTAATAAATTCTTATATTATGAGAATAAATTTATTATTCTTAGTCATGATCATAGAACTATGATCATAAAATTATAATAAATGTAGTAATTTGATTAAAAATATAATATTATAGTATTGTATTTTTTAAGAAAAATACATTGTACTTACAAATACGTTTAATTATAAAATGTATACTTTTCTGGATTAATATTCGATAAAATAATTTATTGCTAATAGAAAGGTAATAGAATTTCATACTGCAATCACTGAACCAAAAATATATTAAATAATAAATAATATACATAAAATAAATTCTTATATTTAAATTTGTAAACAAACAGATAGACAAATATAAAATATCTCTGACTAATAAGTGTGATATTATAATAAGTAATAATTTTGAATGTGAAGCAAATAAAATATAAACACAGTATTTTAAACAAGTCTCAACATAATGAACAGTCAACAGGACACAGCAGTGACTACATTATAATAAATGAATAGAAAATATTTAATCACTTTCTGCACGAGTATGCTACCGTTAATAAAAAATAATTGATAATAGACAAAAAGCAATATTTCACTTCTGAATATGTAAATAAGGACAAAGTCTAAACACAATAGAATTCAAGAGTGAAGTATAAACCAAAGACAATATTTTGAACATCTCTTATAATAATTCTGTACGAGTAAACACCAATACTAATTGGTTAATATATTCTGTAAGTGATGCAATAAATAAATTAAATGGATAACGTAATACTGTCTAAAATCGTCTACAACCAACAGAATAAAGATAGAAGAATATTTAATAGAATCAATTTGTATATTAGGTGTAACAGACACCAGACTAACACACATGAGATGTTGATAATCGTTCTGTAATAAAATTCACAATATGATATACATATATTGTATTACTATTACTAGTACTTATAAAACAATTAGAATTATTAATTGTTTTGTATCACAGCATTTGTTTTCAAATGAACAGTGCGTGCATCAATTTAAGATTCAAATGATTTTCTCAACGTACGTTTTACCATATCTCTTTTCAAACTTATATGTCATAGTATTTGATTATCGTTATACATGCCTATGAATATAAATTACATAACACCTGTTCTAATAATCAAATATATGCCAATAAATGTCAATGTGTGATACCAATTTTTATGTATTTCATATTTCATCGAATTATTATTCTTCATCTTATTTAACATTCAATTTTCAAATTTAAAATTTCTGTATCTAATATAAAACATACATTTATTTTTGAGTAAATCAACTTACAGATTTACACAAATGCTAAATACTATATGTATACATTTCATAGTCATTATTAATATAGTATATCTAATGACAAATATAATGCAAATATAAATTCAGTCAAGCTAACAACAATTTGTTGACTAATCAATATTTTTTGTGCTATTACTAGTCAATGTTTGAATGAATAAGTACATGAAATAACAATATTGTAGCAGCGAGATTGGGACAGAGCGGATATCCACCATTATAGAACCAAACCTTCTGTTCGACCTGTCAATCTTCCCCGTGATCTGTCGACACGAGAACTCGTAAAAACTGAGACAATGTGATTTGGGTCAAAATCTCCAAGAGATGTTAACATATCATGGGAAGATACAGGGAGTTCTTAATTTCCTAAAAGGCTGTGATCTATACGACAAAATCTGAAAAAAAGACTTTGATATTATATCTAAATATATTTTTACCATTACTCCATTACAATTACGTATTGTATATATGTAATACGTAAATGTATTTAAATATCAAAATACACACTCATACAATTTTATAATACATGTTGGCTGCCGAAATAGATAGTTTTTAAAATATATTCATGATAATTAAAGAACAATTACACGTACAAGGCTTGCTATAAAAAGTATTTTTTTATTAATTTAATAATAATAATTACATTATCTTCCATTCAGATGCAATTATTTATTAAAATTATTCAGTTTTTACATGTGTATATACGAAGCAAAGTAAAATAATGCAATATTTTCTTCTATGAAGATATTTACGATAAAGTTACAGTGGTTGCAATTATTGAATGATAAACTGTAATTCTTGCAAATATATTAATAAACTATTCAGACCCTATTTATATTAAAACTTGTACATATGTGTGTTATTAAAGTAATAAATATATTCTTTCTGTAAGTAATATATTTATTATTTAACTGTTTATACCATTAAATCCTAAATAAAATATTATATTTCTCCGATTTAATAATTCGGTTAAAATTAATAAATACAACTATTCGTGAAGAACAGCAGTTACCTCAGTAACTCACTTATTAGACATTAAACTATTTATTTGTTGATAGTCATTGAGCATCAAAATCATAGAAAATATATATATCTAAGCCATTAGACGTTGATGGACAAGAAAAAACATGTTCTTCAATAAAAAATTGATGAGTATTTGCAAGCTATGAAATGTGTCAGACAATGTTTAAAACTTTTATATTTGTGGACACATTTTTAAGAGTTGAATACCATTTTTAATGGTTTTACTTACACGTCATATTTTCGCTGCTTATGCAGGGCCGGATTAAACAATAGACAAATAAGACAAAGGTCTAGGGCCCGTAATTCGAAGGGGCCCGGATTCAATCAGAATAATAAATATCATACTATGTATAGTATGTCAAAATTATGTTGTCATACTAGTTTCGAAACAGAGTAGAATTAAAGTAAAAATCTGAATAAAAGAATACAAAATTTTGAATAAAACTTTTAGAAAATTGGTAAATTATAAAAAGTTTTGAGGTACGCTATAAAAAAATATATGAGCAAACGACAATAGTCCTACAAGTTGGTTGCAAACGTTACAATTACACAAGTGAGATTAAATGGGATATTTAAAAAGGAACACATGTATTTTGGGTAGAAATGAGATTGTAGTTATAAAATTTTAAAATTATGACATGTTGAGTTATATGAAATAGAGAATGGCCTGTATTATGAACTCACTTTTATAGAGTGCTTTTGGCAGCCTGGCCTCATAAGATTATAATGTAAAAACACGCTTCCTAAAAGCGTTCGTAATGTGGGGCAATATGTATTTAATTTTACATTAATTTTTTTAACCAAAAATAAATTAAGTGTCATTTTAAATAACGCGCCAAACAAAATTTGTAAAAGCCTGTTGTTTAAATTAGTTTTTATTAATGAATCTTACTAATTGTTAACAAACACCACTTTAGGTAATCAGCTAATTTATTAAGTCTAAAAAAAAAAAATAAAGATGGGGCCTGAATTATATTTTGTCTAGGGCTCGCTGGAAGCTTAATCCGGCCCTGTGCTTATGATCACTCATTTAAGAAAAGTGTAGATAAACGTTACACACGAATGACCGTATTTTATATGTGAGGTGCAGAATAGTAATAAAATACCGAAATAAATAATTTTCATTACAACTTGTGTCTTCACAAATTAAACAACTATCGTACAAAATAGGAAGGAGAAAAGGCTACCTTTAAAACTACTCGTTCTTTTCTACATCTCCGTGCGCCAACAATAATATCAACAAACTCATTTTCATAATAAGTTGATGCCACTGGTTTTGTAAAAAAAATATCAGCAATGTCAAAACAATTCCCAAAAAATTCCCAATTATCAATTTTATTTGAAGATTGATGAACATTCCAGAGTGCATCACTACCGCAAGACCTTGGTTTTGACTTGTTGAATAAAGTTCATGCTGATAGTCATTACCAATATATACCTCCATTATCTGTCTCTTTTGAAAAATATATCTTTGTTTCTAGAAATCTAGACCAGATCACACCTGTCTTTAAATATACCGATCTTTATTCAAACCAAATAATTCTATCAAATTAATAAAGTTTATGAAGGTCGTATTATACTCAATTACAACAACTACTATTTAATCTCCTTCGTACCTAGTGATATATGCTTTTCATTGCTTTGTTCTTTGTACGCAAGAGAAGTGTACATACACGATTGCTAAGCACTCGCTGTAGCCTGTAAGCAAAATAAATCTAAGCCACTCCAATTAGTTGGCGGGTTGCCCTATTTTTCTAGCCTGTCATCGTACTATATCTTTGACTGATTGAGAGGCAGGTCAAGCACTACTGAAGTAGTGTGGGTCATAAACCGGAATATATCTTTATTAGATACTAACAAAAGGCGAGGTTCAACAAAAAGGCTGTTTTTTTCACCTAACCCAAAAAATATTTATACAAAAAAAGTTACTTTAAACTATCTGGAATTTCATCATATAGTTTTGTTACCTGACATGAAAATAGTCAACTATATTTTTATCTTTTAGGTTGCCTTTCCGTCACTCTGCGTGTTGCTGGTTTTCCTTCCTTAGCAATATGGGCTAGTTTACGTGGATATATCTTCTCCATATGTTGTCGTATTTTAGTCTCTTATTACTTATCTTACTATTTGCTATTCCAATCCAGCAGTCTGTAGTAATTGCACTAGGGGTCGTTTTCTATGAGCAAGTAGTATGTTTTACGGATGGTACGCTGCTAGCCGTATCCTTCAACCTTCCTCTTATAACCGAGGTTGAGTCCGACAATGAATCTAATGAGGTACTGAATCCACCTACCAGCTATCGACAGCAAAATTCGAGAGACTTGACAAACTTGTATCTAATACTCACTATTTTCTTTGACTGCTTTTTAGAAGAGTTGGTTGACTAAGGAAGAAAATAATTATTTGTAATTAGTGTAATTTGTCTTTGCCGTCAATTATTTTTGTAACAAAATTAAAATAGAATTGGATGAGGGTTTGAAAATTCCCTAGTTGTTATTTAACAACTTTTATTCAAGGACAGCGTGTAAAAGCACTGCTATATTTGTTTCTAGAAATATCTCTACACTTATTGATTGTCTATAGTAATTTGTTAGCGACCTGTGCCACATTTTTTATTAAATTTAGTGTTACAATAAAGGACATGGAAAATTGCTCTGGTGTTTAGAATTACCATTGCACTGAATGGAGGGAAAATTATAAAAATGTCTGGCATTACTCCGAGCACAGATAACATGCAAAATTGCTACACGAATTCCTAACAAAGCTGCAGTATCAAGTACTGCGTAACGATAGACCGGTGCCTAGCCAAGCACTAAACGTAGAAGCACAATTATTACATAGGTGTGTGTCATAAATGAATTGTCACCGTAGAATAACAATGAAGTGTTGTCTTTTGAAAGTTAAATATACAATTATATATGATATTCAAATGTAAAAGATATAAAAGTGCACAATTTTGTCATTTTAAAAAAATATAATATTGTAATTATTTTTCCTATTTTCTTATGTACTACGCGGTGATGGTCTTTTAAAAACATATTGTTACACTAAACTACCGAAACTACTCAATAATAAAAAAACCTTATCTCACCGGTACAAAAAGAAATGTACGAGTATATCTATTTTTAAAAAAGTAAGTATTAAATATATGTTCGGTAAAAATGCATTCAAGTTTGTGGAACTTTTAACCTCGGTTCCATATTGACCGTGTTTCTGTCATCTCAAATTTAAATATGACCGACGTGAAGAACCATCTACCTCTTGCACTATTATCTCTTCACATCATACGAGTGACCGGGTGATGATCTGATAGACCCAATCTACAATATACGTAACCATTACGAAATTTTCAATGCAGCAGACTCACACTCGTAATAATGGATAATAAGATGTTAATGTATACTTAACTATAGTTAGAAGAAATAATATAAAGAGCCGCAATTTTAAATAATATGTAGGTACCTAATTCGAATTAACGAATTTATATTTTTATCTTTACTTCAAAAATATTTCGAAATAAACTGGAACACTTCATGGTGAAAAATAGAAAAGTAGTCTATATTTGGTAAGTTGTTGCACAATTGTCTTTATAATTAAAACTGAAAAGCATTACGCTGTACCATATTTTGTCTGTAAACTAAATCATAAGAATTGATGTAGTTACTGAAGAACATATTGAAAGGATGTAAACCAAATAAAATAAAATTACTATTTTTGAATAAGGTAAACAATTTATAAATAAATTAATTGCTAAACATTTAGTAAATGCAATATGGAAATAATAAACTTTAACAGAATATATGTACGTGGTATATGAAGAATTGCTTCACGTAAGATAGTATTTCATTATTTAGAAATTCTCAATATCACATGTGATTTATTGTTTTATCTATTTAAGTCTTTAAACTATGATACGACTACAAACACAATATTTTACTATTTAAGAAAAAATACCTAACGATTACTGTTAAGACACCATTTCCTAAAACAAAACAAATTACAATCAAATTAAGTTGCTAAGCAGTTGCTACCAGTTCAGTATATAGTAAAATATAATTCTATTTAATATACTGCTAAATTTGAAAACTATCTTGCTAATATTTTATAAAAAAATGATAACCTATATTTATAAATATTTCTACTCTACTTATGTGCTGGTGAGTATATTAAAAATGAATCCATTTTACCTTATATTCCGTATGACATACTTTAAATTTTTGGTAGCTCTAAGGCTACGATTAATAGTAGTTAGTCATACATAAACTCTTAAATAAGTAAACGATTAATTAATTATAGATTTGTATAAATTTTTATCACTTTTCAATTTTATTAATAATGAAAGTAAGAATTTTTCAATGTTGGAGATGCAGTAAAATGGACACCTATATGAGAATGAAGGTATGTCTATTTCAAAGACATTTTACATTTTAATAGGTTGATTATTAATTATTAATATAAATCGCAATAAAATTTCTGGGACTTATTTCCTATCTGGAAATGATTATATTATTTTTATATCGCAAAACAATCGTTAAGCATACGAGTGTAAATAATAAATATATAACAATACTAGTTGAAGTTATTAATGGTTTTTTCAATATTTTGTACTTCTATTTTAACTCTTTTATTGTGTGCTTCAAATTAAGTAAAAAAAATTGAATAAACATGATTTTTTCAAATAATTCTATCTTTATATCATATTTTATATCGTCCAACACGTTTTCATTAAATAATAATAATAAGAAGATTCAAGAGAACTAAGCATTAGGAATGAATGTTCAATATGTCAGTTAGAAATTACTTTTGTATAGTATAAATTTTTGTATAAATAAATATTTATCTAGTTTACTCTGTAGACTCCTATTTTCAATAGAAGAGAGTGTAGGAGGAGAGCGTAAATTAATACTGCATCCCGCAACCTATATGTACAACCATACTTAAACATCTAATTGTTTTTAATGCATTTTTATACCAAACCATATCGAAAACCTTCATATGCAAACAATAATTATTGACTATGAATATACTCTGAAACATATAAAAGTCAACAAGTACACTAAATATACTTACCAATCTAACTTATATATTATAAGCTGACAGCTATAGTCTTGACTTTTGAAAGGCCATATTTACATGATAAATCCGAAAAAGGTATTTGGAGACCAAATAAAGCGGACTAAAATAAAAAACTGACAATGTAAATCCAGTAGCAATAAAATTCTAATATATATTTCATAACTTGTTAAAAATATCAAATTAATCATAATAACTAAGTGAGATAATAATTTTCTCCCTGATCTGGTCTGTGATCATGTGTAGTGGAAATTAAAGTCATTATTAATTTTATGACAAACTTTGTCTAAGCAAATATTTAATATTTAAACAAAATATTGAAAGATATATGTATCATACATATTTAATGATGAATAATTGAAGTCTTTACATTACTTTGTATTTTACATATTTATTAACAACCATATTATGACGAACGAAAATTCAAATATTAATCTAACATGACTAGAAAGGAATTACTAGTCGATTAATCGAATATCCAAAATACCCAGAAAGAAAAAGACTGATCATGTCTTGTACATCTGGATTTATTCTTCAAGGAACTTTGTAACCATTAAAATAATGTAATAATTTATTACATATGTCCTCATGTACAATGAGATGAATACTTTGTATTTGTAGATAGTTTTCAATTGTATTGTAATAAACTTACATGTATTATGACACTAATAATTCAGCACACCAAAAATTTTATTAAAAATGAAAAATAAAATACATACATATGTATAACAACAGATTACCTGAATACTATGTATCCATATAATCTGCGAAAACGTATAACAATTTAAAAAATATATTATCTTATAAGATACAATATTATCTACATATAACTATTATTACCTTTCAAGTATTTTCAAAATAAGTATTGAATATTAATAATCATTCTAGACAAGAATGTAAAATTCATAATTAATCCTTTAAAATACGCAAAATGGAAATACATTTTTATAATATCCAAATGGGCTTTGTATACTAGTATTATAATGTAACTTTTTATGTCACCACGAATGCTATATTGAGTATCAGAACACAACAAAATGCAGTAGAACAACAAACAAGAAAGAAAAAATCAATAAGGCAATGAAGTATAAAGAGAAAAAGGAGACTGGGAAGACAAAGAATTGTAGGAAGATAAAATATCCGATGTTTATTTATTCTACTTTATAAAATCATATCCAAAATGTTTGTCTATTTTGCAGTTAGAAAAAGCAACAACTTATATATTAATTGAATTATTAAAACTAAATGAACTGCTAATAACAACTTTGAGATATAAACGTAATCTTGTAACATAGATTCTTAACTATTTAATAATATATAAATTATTCTTCATAAATAAATTTATATTCCTTAAACACTTATTCACAGCATTTGTTATAATGAAATGAAATGAAATATCATAAATGTTATGTGTCTGTGAGACATACATGTATGTCGATTGTATTTTTGTAAGTATTTCATAATAAGTAATAATATCGGTATCAGAATGCCATAATTCCCTTGAGGGCAAAGTTTCTTATAATAGTAATGTCAAAAAAATGTTTCCCTACGGGAAATGTAGGAAAAATTACCTTGGGTGTCATGAACCCCGTTACTCCATGTTGTCGGCACCTGTATATAAGTATAACATAATAAGAATGTGAAGTAATGTTAGAGATTATTCTTATAGAATTGAAAAATTCTGTATGAAAATAATTATAAAGATGGAAGTCAATCTTTCAAGATAAGTAATCTTAGATGTATCTTGTTCTATTTCATAGTATTTGTAAATATAAAAGCTATTATTTTTGCAGTACTTTCAGTAACAATATTGCTGTAAAAATATTATTACTCGAAAATTTTTATCTACAAATGTAGTAAGTACGTAATTGTACAATAACGGATTGAAATTTCATGACTATAACATATTTATATAATAATTAACTGTGTACTATACACATATGACTGTAAAAATAAATAATTATAAATCAAATAAGCATAACAGGAAGATATTGTAAAAATAACGAAACAATGGATTGTATGTTTAATTTACTACTTATTGAGCCATCACTGTTCTTATGTGTATTAATAATTAATAAAACGAAATTTCACAATTATGAAATATTTCTATACTTCAGCTATGATTTGTATCTACTATAAAATTTGAAGTTTCATTTAATTGTACACAAGATCTCATATGAAGCATGAATGATATTTATTTCATAGATATAAATCTTAAGATAGATAAATATGTATTAGAATTATCATTATTAGGTAAAAAATATATTAATACAAAATGTATACATGACAATATGGTTTACTGTAATCAGTTTGCAATGTAATAACTGACATCCATCTATATTTTCGATGTGCTTTTTAAATATATCTAATTATTGTATATATTCGAAAAATAACATGAGTTATGAATAAAACAGTTATAATTTAAAATATTTATATTTTCTTTTTAAGCAAAATATAGTAAATAAGTAAATAATATATGTATATGTAAAATATTCTTATTATAAGATTTGAATATTCTGTGAAGGTTATTATAATACGACATAGTAACCACGGCTCTTCTAGTTGGAATTTATCTTACTATATATTCTATTTCTACATGTATATCTAAGCAGGGGCGTGCTAGCCCACCGGGACATCGGGCAAATTCCCGGTGGACCGCCGCTGTACTATGTACCACTTGCAAGTGCGAAAAAATTAAATAGAATGACAAACTATGATGTCTATACACCAACACTTAGTAAACAAAATATTATCAAGCACGAATAAATTGTATGATGCTAATTACTATTTTATATATACAAAATACTTTAATATAGGTAGATAATGTTCGTAAGTTTATACAATTTTGTTTGGTGGAATCAAGTTTTGATATAATAGTGTATAACAGGGTGATAAGAGAAGTGGAGAGAGAGCACTTGCAAACTCAAGAGTAGCCAGTTCTTCCACTACTATGTGCGATTTGACAGATGTTTTTATTTTTTCATTTTAAACAAGGTTGCATAAAAATCTGATTTATTCAAAAAGTGTATATTTTCAAAAACGTGTTTCACAGAAATCCTTTATTATGAAAAAAAAATCATTATAAAGAATAAGTGAAGAACATAATAAATAATATAGTAAAATTTGTTTATATCGATGCTGCTTATAATGACAAACTAGTTATAACGTCGAAATTGTGATCATATATCAAAATAAATTATTTTAATAACAAATCTCATATTATTGCAATAAATTACAGAATTTGTGAATGACTTATGAAATGTATATGACTTATGATTTACAAAAAATGTCTATGAATTTTATCTACAGTCTACTATATCCAGACATCCAGGGAAAGACAAGTGGGGTTATTTGCTCTTCCCGCATTCTCTTAGAAGGATTATTTCTTGTCAGATCCCTGGATAAGGTTGAAATAATATTGGTCTAAACTAATATTTTTAACAATATTTTAACAAAATAAAAATTATTAGAACAATCTGCGTTCCTTTTTGTGACTTTTAGGTTAATTTACTTTGATGTTTAATACATCTTTGTACTTGAAGAACCAGAACTGAAAAATGCTGAAAAGAAAAAGTTTGAACTATCATCACGATCGCGAAAAAGATTCTGATCACCAATCTTACATACACAAGCGTCAGCTTTCTGTCAAATCAGCTGTTCAACAGATAAAACAGATGTTTAAAGAAGAACAACAACAATCAACAACCATCCTTGCACTTCAAGAAGAAGTTATTGTCATCTAAGAAGAGCCTACAAATGAAGAAAATGTCATAGTAGTAGAAGAAATAAGCCCTGAACCTGTAACTGACAAAACAGCTGAAGAGAGTGCCACAGTTGGAGAGAAACAAGAGCCTGTCGTTGAAGAAAAGAAAGAAGACACAATTGAACATCATGAAGAAAAGGACGAACATCATGAAGAAAAGGAGGAACATCATGAAGAGGCATGGAGATTGATTTTTCAATCAATTACATTCACATTTAATCAAGCATCATCTTATCTTTCTAAACGTTATCTACTTGACTTTTCATCTTATAATTTATATTGATATTGCCACTGACTATAAATATGGAAATAAATATTTAATGTGTAGAAGACATTGGTCTGATATATTATTGGTAAACATGTAAGAAATAATTCCAGCTGATAATCGTTGCTCTACAAAACTTTATTGAAGAAGCTTCTTAACAGATAAAACAATTAATATAAAAATTATCTAACCACTGCAGATTTAAAATGTTAAGAAGAAATGGAAAACGGTATATTAAAAAAAAATACTCCAAGTCTCTCTCAAGGCATGTTGATCCTTCCTAATTAGTAATACACAAATCTCTTAACAGATTTAATTCAACAAGAATAAAGTCAAAGCTAATTATAAAAATTGTGAACGTAACCAGCAGAAGGACAATATTAAATGAAGAAATAATACATTGGTAAATTATATAAAAGTAACAAAAATATTAAAATTTTCATGGAGAAAGAAAAGTATATTTATTAAACTACGAGTAAATATTAAGAAAATGTTGTCGTATCTAATGTAAAATGATAAATAATATTTGCTCATATGCGCACATTTTTGCATTAGTGAATATGTAAAATTTGATTTCTTATCAAATAATTATATAAACAACATATCGACAATTTATTGAATATGTTGCTATAAAATGTGTATTTATATATGTATGTATATACTAAAAGTGATGATATATATATATATATATATATATATATACATATATATATATATATATATATATATATATATATATATGTTATGGTTGGTTAAGCTGTACTTTTTCCTTAGTATCGTGAGTAGTTGCAACATATTTCCAATCGCTACAAGCAACGGTAACGTTTCTAAAATTGAGATATAATGAAGAGTGATTGTCGGCGGTATACGAGTATTACTATTGTTGCTTTTTAAATGTATTATCGGTCTCGAATAGATTCAACATTATTATTTAGGCCCTAGAACTTCTTGTGTGGAAAAAAATAGTAAATTATACTCGTATTTTTTTCGTTGCTGTCATATCGGCAGGCATATACCATTCAAATATGTTGGGTATATCGGCTGTTGACTTCTTTAAATATCTGTGGGTTTACAGCGATCATTTCGGCATCATCCCAGGATCATCAATTCTTTCAAATTTGTTCTACCATTCTAGAAGAAATCACTATATAACCATTCGAGGTATACGGTATTGCATACCTAAGACACTTCCTACTGACTAGAGGAGACATGTACAATCTCGTACAATGATGTAAAAAGCAAATTAAATAGAACTTCGTAGGTAGCATGGTCGGATTGTCGTATCCCCTTTACTCACAATAGGCAACGGTGATGAAAAATTTTTTTTGGATGAAAGTAACTGACACAGTATATGTTATGTGCGCAATATAGCTTCTGGAATAACGATGGAAAGTAGATTGCAAAGGTTTATTAAAAGTAGTATATAACTTACATTTTCCCAATATGTATGCAGATATCGGTGTCGGATATGTTCATAAGTTTTGAGGCTTCCACATATATTAAAAGATTATAAGTGTTTGAAGCAAAGTTTAAATGTGTATGGATACATTATGGGATCCGTACAAAGTAAAGCTCTAAAGTTTAAATTTATAACGGAAAGGCGTAGTAAAAATATTTTCCCTACCTAACTTTTATACACTAACTGAAAATGTGGAAGCTAGGTTGAGGATTTGAATCAAAATGTTCGGAATTCATAAAATAAAATTTAAACAACTTTACTGCAAAGACTTTAGTGAAGAATCTTTAAAGAATTTAGGTGAAAGGCTGTTATATTTTCCCTTAAGTTTTTATTTTGGGCTCCAACACCTCTGGAAAAATATTGAGCAAGGTCTAACTCAATAACAGGACTTTAAAAATATCTTGCTTTCTATTAATAACTAATGAAAATGCCCTAATATAAATGTTTCAAATAAATTAAAAATGTTAACGAACATATACAATTTAAAAAGAAAAAGAAAGATAAAGCCACTAGTAACTAGCATAGATCTTCTTAAGGTCCACCAATTGTGGAGTGGGCGGTCAGTCAGGGAAAGGGCGCGGAGAGACAGAGAGGAATAGAAGCGATAAGCGGTCGTTGCTTAGCAACTGAGATTTCCGCCTTGCGTGGGTGATGGTTGCGTTTGTTGAAGCGCCAGGATTGTAATTCCGGGACGGAGAATTGTGATAAAAGGTCCTGATGGTTCGCTTGACATTTCCTTCCTTACCAATTTTTCTAGAGATCGTTTGTTACTTATCGTAGCGGTATTGAGATCTCCGATGTCAGTTAGAGCCTTACTGTTCCGAAGGTTTTTGAATGAGCGAGTATATGGTCTCTACTGGAAATTCAATATCAAGGCTTGAAGGGTTACAGTCTTACATTAAATTTACAACCTTAAAAAAGTGACCGAAAATTATATAATCCTAAATGTGAATACAAATTATAACATAAAATTTAAAGTACTGAACTAATCAAAAACTGAACACCATAAACAGTAAGAATAGAACTAAATTAGGATGGCGATAATAAGTGAAATGAGCTTAAACAATTTTTTGCTTATATTCGAAGATATTATTCTTTTTTCATCTTGAAAGGAAACAGCTCCTAAATTTAGACAAACTAGTACGGATTATGATAAAGAAACTAATTCTTTCAATAAATGTCATACATCTACACCGGTCGAGATCTCCATCCAGATGAAATGTTGTTCTGATTTTCGGCACCAGAGCTCTTCATGAAAAGAAAAAACCCCAAACAACTCTACTTTAGCTTCTACATCATGAAATAAATTAATAAAATATTATATTCATCAAAAAAGTAAACTACTGACGTGGGACAACTTACCTTACGATTTCAGCTTACACAGAATCTTCTTATTTTTCCACCTATTTCTGTTAGTAGGTAAATGGTACAGAAATTTTTTAGCATGTGTTCCAGTGCAAAACTACTCGTCTTCTTTCCCATTGCTGTACTTTTTAATTGGCTTTTTAAACATGAGTTTTGTCCCTATTTTATCAAGTATATCAGCCTGGTCGTTACGGTAACTCCTTCATGTTTTGACTCACAAGTGAAAAAATTAATAGCTAGTAGCGCTACCTGACTATCAGTCATGATTTTTATTGTGGTTCTTTTCAAACCCTTCTTGAGGATAAGTAGGATACAGAGGTTTATTGTGTAAACCTCAGCTTGGTAAATTGTTTTGGTGATGTGTAAAGTATATCTGATTCAACAGTCTGGACCATAACCCATTTACCATTTTCAGCATCTGTCTACCAGTTTAAAGAGCTTCCTTTGAAAACTGGTTCAGACATCCAGCTTTTAGGTATATTTCAAATTAAAATTATATTTAATCTGCATTGTATTCAAGATCGGTAAGGATATATTACCCAAGTCCATCTACTGAAAGATCTTTAAGTGTCCTCTTAGATACATGTCTGAATTTCAGTCATGTTTCTTTCTGGAGATTGAGCATCGCCTCCTATATCTAAATCTTAAAATGTACTTTAAACGACCATACTGGTTATTAGTTCAAATATTGTAGTTGTGTCTCATAAATATGCCACATTTCAGTTCAATATGGCCTACATATTTTTAAAGTAAATTCTAATACTACAGTTTCTTGTGATGAATTCTATGTAAATATTAAACAAAACAAGAAGAGTTGTTGTCTTCAGTATACGAAAAAAAAAAACAATAAGAATAAACAAGATCTTATGTTCTGTCAACGACTCCCTTGGAAGGTAAAAAGACATAAGTATAAAATATATTTTTGATTATGACATTAACTAGTTTAAATATTGCGTATATCACTATAAAACCTACTGTGATTGCATTTTAATTGGGCTCTAAGAGTTAAAAATGTTGAACAAAAATATCAACTGATATATCTTCTGCTATCGTCATCTACTTCAATTGCTTTAATTAAAAACCTTTACGTAAAATATATTTATGCAGCGAATTGTAATTGAAATTAAGAATTATTATCCAATGTTTTCATGTGTGCTGCATATTTCAATTAATTTCTTAAACTGCATTTGATACATATTAATATATTTATAAAGTATTACTTATCAAATGGAGCTTAATCACTACACTTAAGTAGGAAGAATGAGCTGCTGTGGTTCGAACAACTCGAATTCGTATCTAGTCTGTTAAGCCTACTATTACTCACATAGAAATGGTCTCACTAATGCACTTTGTATAACAGTTAATATGCCGTTAATACTTCTAAATATATTCTGAAAGTATTATTTGCGTATTCAAAACTGTATTTTTACTGTTATTACAATTAACTATTTTGGCGGCCAGTGAGTGGACTCGCCTGTAAGGCTGTAAGACATGCTCTGCCTTACACGCGTTGGAAGTGTTTGTGGCGACCGGGGATCGAACCCGGGACCGTACGATGAGAGCTGGAGCTGCGTAGCTCTACAGGGTGAGAGGTTCGAACTATAGTATCGCTTTTTGATTTTCTATAACAACTAACAAATCTTACCAAGACATGTAAAATAAAGTTACTTTACAGAAAGTGATGCACTTTTCACATTTCATATAGTAAAATTACTAAAATGATAAAAAATCAGCAAGTAAGATGATTCACTTACATATTTGTTGCCAACATTCTAAGACATAACATAGTTAAGGAATCTGTTATGAAAATTTAATGTAAACGTTTTGTATGTTTTTATAAAGAGATTTTTAAATGGAGCGGGTCGATGTTGGCATCTTGTAACGGCTAGGTTGTTTTGGTGGCGTCTGTCTAAGCTGTTGTTTATTATTCTATCACTGATGTCAAATCATCATGGCAAACTTCAAAGTCGCCTCTCCAACGAATAGTGACCAATTCAAAACGACTAGCTTGGTAAACAATCAGCCAACACCCGTACGTCAAAAGATCGTCAGATCGGCCAAGATATTATCGCGGTCTGTGAAAGTGTGCAGGGGAACCACATGCAGTCAATTCCTCGCCGTGCACATGAAATCGGTCTTGCGCAGACTTCAACTTGACGAATTTTGCGTCGGGAGTAAGGCCTACATTCGTCGAAATCCAAATAACCCAGGAGCTTAATGTTAATAAACACATACAACGCCGTTTTTTTGCTGACTGTGCTTCGGAGCATTGAAAGAGGATTCCAATATTGGACGAAAAATCATTTTTGGATGAATGGCTATACTAACAAGCGTCGTAAATGGGACGACGCCATACTACACGAGTTTCACCACGTGGTAATGCATCCACAAAAAGTTACTCGTCGGTGAGGATTTTGGGCCGACTGCGTCATTGGTCCCGTATGTTTGAAAGCTATGTTGGAGAGGCCGTCATCGTCAACGTCAAGCGCTACAGAACGATGATAACTCATTTCTTTTAGTCCAAATTGAACGATGGACGCCATGATGGGCATTCTGCATGAACGATTTGAGGGTTTGGTTATCTCTCGCAGAGGTGACGTGAAGTGGCTACCAAGATCGTGCGATGTGATCCCGCTAAATTTTTCTTGTGAGGTTTACTGAAGTCGCAGGTCTACGCCAATAAGCCGCCACCGACCGATGACACCATAACCAATGCTATCGCTCAAATTCAGCCAGATGTATGTGGTAGAATAATTGAAAATTAGATTAGTCAGATCCGTGTCACCGGAAATTTGAACGATGTTTTATTCTATACATAATGGCATACAAGGGTCCTTCAAATAAAAAAGATTTTTTTTAATATCTCACATACAGCTTGTTTTATTCCGTTTCAACATCGACTCGCTGTTATTGAAAAACTCTTTAGTTAGCAATCCAAATAATAATTCAATATTTCTCTGTTTATTGTATACATACATTTTATCGCTCGCATACATATACCACTATAAATAATTAGACGACATTACCAGGACAAAAGATTGTATAAAAAGAAATAAATCGCATTATACTTACTATAAAAGTTCATGTTAGACAACGTGGAGATAGAAACTTTAACGAAATTGATAGAAATGAGTCAAACATACATAACATCAACAGCAAAATAGACGAGTTGAAGGTAGCAAACATAATGAAAAAAGGAACGAAGGTCACCTTTTAAAAGAATCTCTAAATTATAATCCAAGAAGGAAAAGAGATTTGTGACGAATTAGGAAACAACTGCCTGATCCTTTAAGGATAAAATTTTATGAGGTATTAATCGATATGTGTATTTTACCTATTGACGAATAATGGATCAATTAATGCGTTTTTTATTGTGTCTCAGTAAAATAAATAAAGACTTAAGTATTCAAGTCATTTAAAATTCATATTTCATTTCATATGGTGGCTTTTCTCCTAATTCATTAGAATACTATAAACAAGTTTTCACGCTTTTTTAATATATAAAGTGTACCTTGTAAGAAATAAAAAATTTATTTTTATATAAAATCAAACAAAATATATAAAAATATATTACACATGCCTGCATAAATAAAATAATTTTGAAAATAAAATATCATCTATAAATTCAATCCATATGTTATCTATATTTACTTCTGCAGCTTATATTACGCTACAATGTTAGAATTTTAAATGTTGCATAAATAATATATAGTTGAAAACTGATTAATTCACCAAATAATACTGTAAACAGTGTAAACAATATATACATGTTTAAATATGAACCATGTTTGAAAAACAATTGCTTATCACATTTTCTCTAAAATTATTTTAAAAATTAAGTTCTCATCACCAGTAGAACGACTTGAAAGAATTAAAGAGAGTAGACAAAATAACTCAATATTCATTAAGATATTCTAACAACTCCTTTTTTTATTAAGTACTCTTGAATTATAAATATTAATAGAGTAATTTAAATCATATTTGCTATTACATTTTAATTACATAATTGTTGGTACATGTATTCATAATACATTTTTTTCATTTTATGAAGAAATATTAACAGGAAAAATTAATATACAAATAATATTTCAGATATACACTGAATACAAATTTCAGTACGAGAAAAGAGTAAATATATGTATGTTTTAAATTTTTTATTGTATGTATTTGTCTTTGACGATGTGACACTCTATTATAAATAAAAAGTATTGTTAGTTTACTTATTCATTTCTTGTAATACATTACACTTTTACAAGTCTTATAAATCATTTTTATATGTCCAGCGTAGGTCCTCTTACAAATAAAAATTTAATTAATAAATAATTCAAAGAACTTGATGATTACAACGAAATTAAATATGTACAAATTTTACCAAACGGTACTGTATAAATTTTACAGAGTAGCTGTTATAAGTGGCAAAATTGGAACATGTTTTCGATAAAATAGAAGTAGATGGAATAGATCTTATGCATTTATTAACAAATTAATACTTATTCATTTCATAATTTTATAACATTAATTTAAAAACTAAAACATTGCTTTGGAAAGGATTACGATTTCAGAAATTTACGTATATAATATTCAAAATCTAATGTAAAGAGATAATTCAACAAAATGACAGTTAAATAACAATTGATTAAACTCATATGTGTTGTTTTCTTTTATTTCGAGTATTATTGCTATAATAGCAAACTTAGTAATGGAGATCAATACTGATATTATAATTTTGTACATTTGGGTGCGTTGGTTTTGACTTTCGAGTATTGACATTCCGTTACGTCATTATCTTATTTGATTGTAGACCTGAGGGATTTTATTTATATGATTGTGGATTTACAGTTAGTTCTATAGAATCATCTTCAATGAAAGAAAAATAAATTATTCAGATTGACCAACATGTAATATAAACACATAAGATTCAAAATACTAACAGAATTATGTTGGACTATAGGTAATTTAAGGAAAGATTAAATTGTCGTGTGCCATGGCTTTACATACCTATGAGAATCATAAATTATCATACAGTATATAGTCAACACAAAAAACAGCGACAATTTTCATTGACAGCTGAGAATCAATAGATTAGTGCCTCAACAAATCTAAATGGGTCTGTATTGTAGTGACCAGCCCTGCATCATCATCATCATCATTACTGGCAACATTAATGACTTCTCCCATTCCGATCTATCTTGTGCTACTCTTCTCCACCTTCTGACTTTTATAGTCTTTACATTTCGTTTTGTGTCGCCGACGTAGTGTAGTCATAGATGCTTACTTCTCGTTTTTCTATTGGATATCTTCTTTCGAATACATTTAAGGGGTGTGGTGATCTCTCGCCTTTGGCTATGGTCGCGATGGTACCAATGTAACAATTGTGCGAGTGTTCGATAAATATGGGTTATCGTTAAGTAAGTCCCAATATCCACGACAGTCTACTACGTCCTTAGGGCTTTATTCACAAACATACAAATAAACTATAAGAACGAATAAATTGCATAGTCTTTACAACGCTAAATTAAATGAAAAATTACCAAAATAAACTATCAGCACAATAACAATAAAAGTACAATAAACTTAAATATAAACAGTTGAAAATTATAGTCGTTCAAATCAGTGACCAAAAGCTTGTATCCAAATATACTGACGAACTAATAAATTATAAAAAACAAATAAGATTCCGTTAATCCGGTACTAAAATCGATTGTTTAGATAAATTGTAGGCTTATCAGTCTTTACGATCCAGTTCCAGAGTTCACCGGATATGGTTCTCAAACTAATCAGTTCAGTCAAAATGGATGGATTATTAATATAGTCGCCCGCGTAATTAATTGATCTTGAAAATATACTTATAAGGGTTGCAATCCCTACGCAAAAAACCTACAAAAAAGTGGTATGAGTACGCCACTTACAGACATGAAAAGGGGAATATTAGTTGGTAAATAAATCTCACCAAGGGTTTTGAAAAGACAATCTTGGTTTTACCTTTGATATTGTGCGGCTGAAGCGTGTTTCTTAAGGATATTATTTCACAAAATATGAACACGCTAGAGGAATTTTTCAATAAAAGGTATATTACATTGTAGATTTCTTCAGAACAAAACTCAAATTCTCTCTTCTCAGTAAAGTCAAACAATCATTTCAGAGTAAGACAAACCAACACCTGATTTCTAATTAGCTCGCGGTTTTTCAATAGCGCAGAAATGGATCTAGCAACATATGCATGAGTAAAGTTTCTGCATCGAATGTTAGTACAGGTCGTATAATGTTTTATATACTGTATAGTTTAAATTTCGGATTTTATTGGGCAACAATGGATGTCAAGCCATTATATAATTTATTCTTTTTTTGCTACCACTATGCGACGTCTAATTTCTTCAATAGTAGAATTGTCTTTGTTAACTTGGGAGCCCAGGTAGATAAATTCATCAACCACTTCGAGTCTCCCAACTTAATGTTGAGTTGTCCTCGGCATTGGCCAATAATTGTATCCCTTTGTAGAAAATACCCTTATGGTTGATAGGTATAAGAGTCCCACACATCTGTATTGTATTGCATTGATCCTGAGGTTTTTCATATTGATTATAATATGATTAATGCTATTGCTCGCAAAAGGTTATATTTGCGGTCTTTAACTCGCGGTTTTACCGGCTCCGAGAGCTCAGACTCAACATCACCAGATATGGTTATTAATATCTCATATACTCGTTTTAATCGATAAAGACGATTGTAGGCTAGCGAGTTTGTTATGTTTGTATATGGTTATCTCCAGCCTTTCTAGATATCTGTGATCGTTTTTCTCAACAGAATATACATAAACTAGTACTCGTGTTGGTACAACCTATTCTTCAGCTTAAGAATTTTGCAATAGCGCAAGATCCCACAAGTTTACAACAATGTGTCCGCCAATATCAGAGCCATTTCTGTGTTAATAAAGATTAAAATATGAAGCGAAAATTATTCTTAAAAAAAGTAAACAAAGGACGATTACACTTGTTGCATAAAGTGCAATTAAGAGCAATATAATGTAGAAGAATGTATATGCTACAGATTGAAATAAATATAGTAAAAATATAACTTTAAAAGTTATTTTCTATAAAATATAATTATATAGCATATTGTTAATAATCATCACTTAAGAACTATTTAATGTTATTCATGAACATTACTTTTCTAAGAATATTTACGAAAAATTAATTAATGAAGATTTTAGTCCGTCTCTTCTCTCAATCAATTCTTGCTACCATTTCAGAATTTTGACTGAATACTTTTGTGGAGCGACACTTATAATAAAAGAAATTGAATTCGCAAGACTTTCTCTGCGAAACACGAATTTCGCATTCCGAGACGATGTGGCATACAGTGAGGACCAGATGTTCCATTTGAAAATGAGTGCACATCTTCCATGACCCGCAATTAATCGCAACCCATTCTTTACGGGGGAGTTCTGATTTACAAGGAAGATTATTATTTGGGATCAAATCCTGAAAATAATTTGAGGCAACCTAATTTAATAGATTTTTCCATACGTTTATGGATTTTGGGTCATTGAGGCTCAATGTTTCTGCTGCTTTAATAGGCGGTCGTCGATATTTAAGTCTGTTATTTTGCAGCATTGATATTACTTCCTGGATTGTAGGTCGTTGTTTTCAAATGCTTTCTTGTATTCTCTGATCAGAGTTTCGGTTTTTCGAAGGTCTGGTGGAATTATTCCGGAGAGATCGGGAAACCTTTGTAGTGGAGTCGACTTTACTGTGCCTGAGTCTCGTAGCTTGTATACAAGGTAACAAGTTCCCAATATACGATTTAATTTTATTAGATTACACTACATATTAAAATGTTCTTATTTATTGAAAAATGTTCAAATTTATTAAAATGTTATCATGTCAAGATGTTTATGTTGTTAATTAAATAAGTTAGTAATTGCAGAATTTCTAATTTAAATACTATTAACAAAACTTTTTATTACGTCGTAATGTATCAGAAAGGATGTATCGTATTTAATCTTGCATGGGGCAACCTGAAATGCTTAGAATATGTTATACTGTTTAATGCAGAACAAACTATAGCAAATACTGCTCATTAACTTCGTCCCAAACCATTTAAAAATAATATATATAATAATATAATTTAATTCTGAAAAATCAGCCACTCAAACAATATTTACTTCAATACCAACAATCTCGACGAATTGAATGAATTCCTTAATAAAAGAAACAGCAATTTATACTGCAATGAAATAATCGTAGTAAAGAAAATATTCATTTATATATAAAAAGTATGAAAGGATATATCTGCGCCCTACAAAGTCTAAGAAAAATTGAAGTGGCAAGTGGATGCAGGGGCTGTGTTATTTAAGGTTTATGAGAAGTCCAGGTTACACTACTCCACATAGATCCCCGATAGAGGCAGAAGGTTCAAACTTATCCACTAAGTGTTTTTATAACTAAGGAGGGTTTGTGCTTATGTTAGTATAATGACATATCTAATGGTTGGTATTTAAAACTAATAGAGTACAAATAATTTATTGCTATTCCATTGATTTGAAAAAGAGAGAGATTATGGTAGACACAAAAAAATATCGGGCCATAGCAATTTTTCGAAAATATTTACTACAGGCATCTATATAATAATTTAATACCTAAAAATCAAATAAACTTCAGACAAAATAGGGGTACAATTCTCCTTAATGTCAGCGGTACATTTACAGCTTTGATTGAAAAAAACGCTACTTTTCGCCGTGCCTTTGAATTACTCATTGCTTACTTTGGGAAAAGCTCTACAGAAAAGACATTTCACTGTAAATAATTCGATTCTTCCAAAATTTATAAATAAACTGAAAGAATGCAAGTTAAAATCAATTGGGACTTAACAATTGGAATTTGCTATCTTTATTAGTGACTTGGAAGACTACTTTTGAACATATTGAAATGGTAGTAAAAATATACACGTGGTTGTAACATTGATAGGCCCAATAACATAATACTTATATCATATTCGAATGACTCAGTTATTTTTTTGCGACTCTCCAATATACGCGAATAAGAACCTTTATATACTAAATGAATAATACAAATAAACTATAAGTTAATACAAAGAATGAAAAATATTAATATTTTATAAAGGCCGTGTATATTGAAACAGATTTTATATATAAAAAATTACCACTTGAAATAGTTAATAACCTATCTTGGTGTTCTATTTTCAAATAGCTCGAAAATTTTAATTAGCAGTGATGAATAACGAATAAAACGTATAAAAATTCTAGTAAAAATAAACAACATTTGATTGAATTCTGTTATTAATACCTCAATTTTATACGGAACAAAAATTTGGGAAGCAAGTATAAATAAAATATTATTACTCAAGTAAGATATTTTAAATATATTATAAAGCACTAGAAATACACCAGATCACATTGTCGGGACAAAGATATAGAAAATAACATAAAATTGATAGCGTAAGATGTTAACAATGAACAAATCTCACAATCCTAAATTACTCTACGACCATCTACTTTTGTAAACTGTCACATAATCTGTTCAATATGTAACCTTAACCTTGACATCCCTGAAAATCCACACCATTTTTTAAATAAAACTCCAGTATATCATTGTATTCAATAATTTACAGATTAATTAAAAAATAAATAAAACTGAAATCACGGAAGTCATCACTAAATACGAATATTTTAATTGCGTATTTAATATACGATGGAGTTATATATTTTTGCTTATTAAAGTACAATTTAAGTTGTACCATTTTGATAAACATCAATGTAGTTATTAAATATTATGTAAGCTTCGTTGTTATTGGCAATCACTTGGTATAAAGTGTATTCGTTTAGTGCTGAAAGCTTATCAAGTTACACTATGTCTGTGATGTGAATCACAGTCTCAGTGGCGACAATAATTTAATAAAGGTATTCGAGGTCATCAATTGTTATTACTAAAAAATCTTGAATTGCTGTTTACCGTTTCTGGTTTCCTTTTAATCGTAATCATACACGTAATAAACATGTATTTGATTCAGAGTAAATTTTGAAATTTATGACTAACTTCCGAAGTAAATAAATAAATAATTAATAGCACTTTATTATATAGAATTGAGGTACTTTTCTAATTTACATTAATCAAATTTTATGAGAAATCATGTACTTGCTGTAAGAGCTTTATTAATACACCGATTTCATATTCTTTTATTATTTGTAAATGTCCAGAGTATTTTTATATCCAGCACAAATAATGTAGCTTACAGCTTCACTTTTATGTATATGAGACACGAACTCAAGATGTCATGATTTAGAAGCGTGAATATTATTCATTAAAATCACTAAAACAGAGAGTCTAACAACCATTTGTTATTTATAATATGTATATTTCAATACGTTGTCATAAATTATTATCATGACGTATAATAAGTTCCTTGCATTTTTTGCATAGCAAAACTGTTGTGTCAATTGATTCTTTATGATGTCATTTGTGAGACTGCATATTTTAATTGTTTTTCAGGAACCATTCAATTTTCTTTCCACCTATTTCTGTCAACAGGTAGTATTTTAACACTGTTTTAACATACAATTTTATATTGTTGAATGACATTTTACATCCGAAAAGAAACAAAATTCAAGATAATCTACTTTCTTAATGATGTTCTATATGTAAATTATAATTAAACTTTAGAATAATAAGAACCAAAGCGGTAAATAGTCAATTATTTTTCGAATCAAAGATATTACATTTTAAACTTTTCTTCTAAGTTACTTCCACTTTTTCTCCTAGTTCTCAGAGATGTTCT
Source organism: Stenolophus ochropezus (assembly GCA_035578165.1). Taxonomy (NCBI): domain Eukaryota; kingdom Metazoa; phylum Arthropoda; class Insecta; order Coleoptera; family Carabidae; genus Stenolophus; species Stenolophus ochropezus. The sequence goes on along the minus strand of JAQOWZ010000003.1, from coordinate 45,111,725 downwards.
ATAGGTATAAGTCCTGAACAACAAAATGAAAAGTGTCTACAAATGCAAAAATGTATTACAGAAGATTTTATTAGAACATCATAGATATTTTTATTTGTACTTATCGAGATAATGACGACATAAATAATATAATAAATAAATATATGTAATTGAAATGTCTAATAAAATCTTGAAATGTACGAACTTGAAAGTTCTAGTTTCTAAAATATTGCTTGCTTTAAATTACTTACTGACTAGAAATAAGAAAAATTCAATTTAATTTTATTTATAACATGTTGCATAAGATGGAAAATGACTACAATATAATAAGTGCTTGACATAGTACTTATCATTTTATAAATCATGATATCCAGATTTTACATCATCCACTAAAAAAAGAAATGTGTATTAATAAGAATAAAATAAAGCAAGCAAAGACTGAAATAAATTTGATTTCTTCCGATCTAATAAATAATGTAATAACAGAAAAAAGCGTGGATTTTAAATCCCCGGAAGACCACTAAGAACAGATAAAAAGTAACTGGGACACGTAAGAACTTGTTGATTATTACTTAAATATTTAATAATACACGTTTGTTGTTAATGTATAACTCTAATTATAATGTAATAAATATATTACTATATCTGAAATTATCATCATTTTCAGCTAACACAACTCAGTATAAATAAGCATAATGGAACAAAAGATTTCATGTTTTAATATTGCATTTACATAATATTTGACAATAATACAAAATTGTAACATTATGTAACTCTTATAATAAGATCACTACATATCCAGACATATATAGATGTACATTTTGTCATATTTTAAATGTATACTATATGTGCAGAACATTTTAAAACTTAATAAATTAAATAATCGATGATTTAATATTGCATTTACACAATATTTAACAATGATAGCGAAGTTCATTGTAACTCTTGATTTGTTTGCTAGAGATCTATATGGAAATATATATTTTCCAATATAAAACACACATTTATTCCAATACAAAGTGCTTTCTTCATATTTCTTCTCGTTACATAAATATATTCTCTAATAAATAAATTGTGGACTGCTTGCTCACAGAATATATAACAATAATAACAAAATCAAAGATTTATATCAATACGTAGATATATATTGGTATATGTATAGGACACGAAAATTTCAGAGGAAAGATACTTTAAACAAATCACATATAGAAAAGAAATAAGAAAAAGGCAGACTGAAAAATGCTTAGCTTGATGAAGTCAAAAAAAAAAAATTGAGAACAATAGAACAGCAAAAGCTGGTAATACAAACGGATGGGCGGATGTTATGAAATAAGGTTGTCTCATTAATAAATTAATATTTTATTAACAGATCTATTTTGCATAGTACAGCCAAATATATATAGATTCAATAAAAAAAACCTTATGATTAGATCGTTGCATATCAGTACTTAGCAATATAAGGTATACTGTTAATACAATTTGACATGATCAGGTTCTCACAAATCTTGTAATAGAATCCCCAATAGAACAGATTTTTGGTCGGCATCTAATCCCCGAGAGAAGATTTGTTAGCAAGTACGAAACGCACGTCAGTCAGTTTCGAGGGCAAAAGTGCACTGGTATTTGGATCACGCCATATTTACTATTGAGGAGAATCATACACTATCTTCCCGACTGACTTATTTCGCTACTATCTTAAGTCTTCTACGACAAGTACCTACTGAAAGTAGGGAGGGTCTATAAGATATTTTTTACTTTTTACATAATTTTGTTTTTATAACCATATATACATAAATAATATTTGTTTTAAAGCAATTGCTTAATATAAGTATATAGATAGACAACCAATAAATATGATATAGCAATTTACAAAATAAAATATATTACTAAGAATATACTAATACATTATTATAGACATACATATAGAAAAAAAAGATTTACCAGTAACTATAATAATAATAACAATTTATATTTATATACCTAAATTCATAGATATGCGGTATGGTATATTATATTTATTACAATGAATTTATTAAAGATGAATTGTGAAACATGTAGTATTAATTATAAAAACTACAAAATATTTTTTATAATAATAATAAATCTTAAATCCAAAATGGATAATATTTCAATTTTAGACTTATACAGCGTCAACCTCTATTTTAATGTTGTCACTGCAAATCAATGCAATTTCTAATATCAAAAGTCGATGATATAATATTATATTTAGACAACATTTAACAAATGATGATAAATGTGAATGTTTATTTATGACGCTATCATTTTTTTATCAATACTTATGATTATTTACTCCAAATTTAACAATGATAACAAATGTGATTGTGTTTTAGATAGTTGCATATTAATACTTAGATACATAAATGCGTATTTCCTAAAATATAAAATGTTCACTGTTCGTAGTTTTTAATCATGGTTAATTGATGACTTAATATCGCATTTACATAATATTTAACAATACAAAATGTAGTTACAACAATTCTTATCATATAATCGCCGCACAACAATATGTAGAAATACATATTCCTATATAAAATGTATGCTGTTAACCCAATCTGAAAATATTTAAATTATGAATTTAATATTACATTTGCTCGATACTTGTCAATGATACAAAAATGTATTTCTTCATTATAACTTTTATGATGTGATCGTGTCTACGTACGAGATACATACATATATTCTCCATATATAACAAATATACGAGTGCTTTAGATTAAAACTATTTCGAAGTCGAACAATAAAGTAGTAGTAAAACTGAAAAGGAAGAATGGATTGAAAAGATTAAACAAAACGTACATCGATTAGATGAATTAATATTGCATTTACACAATATTTAACAATAAAGAGAAAGCTTGTAATTGCTTATTAATACATAGCTATATTCATATTATCCTACCTTTATAAGTTCTGCTGAATATATTATATCATACTAGATTAAAAATACATAGTGTTCAATATGGTCATGTATTTAAAAAAAAAAATGTCATCCGGAATTTGAATATCCTGGAACTATATATAATTAGAAGTATGTGTTTCATTAAATTACAAAAATTTGAAGGTTTTTGATGTTGCTATTTTAATAGACAGCATCATAAGTATCTATTACGTTTAGGATCCTTTCATACCAAGTTATAGTATTGTCGCAAACAAAATTACCTTAGAATAGTCAATATTCTAAAGTGTAGTTGACTGCATTGTCATATAACATTGCACCACCATCTTCTTGGTTCTTTTTCAATATAAGATCACCTTTGACCAGTTCAATTTACATATCTATTGTCATTATATAGAATTTTATCATTACTAAGAATATGCGTGATTTGAAATAATTACCATATTCATATCTTATGTGACATTTATTTTAACCACATGTTGTGATGTGATATCACTAATAAATACACTGAAACGGTAGCTCACACATTAGAGCTTTCACAATAAGGTCGAAGTGCATATCAATCTCCAGTGCCCTGGTTCCATGTAGGAACATATCACCACCAGGTCGGAGGCGTCAACAAGATACTATCAATGAAAGACAAAACTTGCAAGACTCGAAGCTATCCGGAACTTTACCAATACATGAATTACTAGATTCTCCATCGAGTCGATACCTAAATTACCAGAATCCAATCTGGTTAGGTAAAACATTAATGTCCGGTTTTTAAAGAAATAGATACAGAAAGTTATGAAACTATCTATCTTTGGGCTTATATACAACTCAAAGCCGCTTTCCCTCCTATCCGGACTAGCCGAGCCGCAGTTCTCGAAACTGTCGTACTACCGGCTAGACTTCAGCCATTATACTTAAGATGTGTAAGTGGAATGCCTACAGCGGCCTAGTATGATTTTTATTCAACGATAAATCATACAAATTGTCGGTTTACGTTTAAACTTCAGATTGAATTTTGCCCTGGAATGCTGCATAGTTATATTATTATTCTTGGTTACTGATTAATCTTCATTCTTACTTACTTACGATGACTCTGCTATCCAAATAGAATACTCGCCTCCTTAATCGTTTTCCTCCATTTGAGTTAATCTTTGCCAGTGTTATATATCCGTGTTTTGAGGATTGGTCCATTCATAGGATGTGTCCGAACCATCTGAGACATTGTAAGTTATAATGGCTATAAGATTTGCTTCATTACATAGCTCATTTAATTCATGATTCATTCTCATTTTCCAATCGCCACTGTGTTGGTCTTGAACTACACTGAAAATTCTTCTTAGGATTTTTCGGTTGAAGCTGAGCATAATTATTTCATATTCTTTCCTTAACATTCACATTTCTGCGTTATAAGTTACGACTGGTCTAATTAGTGTCATATATCCTACATTTCATATTTCTGGAGATGCTTTTGTTTTTGATTAAGTATAATAGACTAAAGTAGCATTTATTACATAATGATATTCTTTTCTTAATCCCTTGTCTTCTTTTGTTTAGTCTATCTAGATACCTCTAATTTATTATCTTTTCCGAAGTGATATTGTCCAATGTTCAATTTATCATCGATATATCTAGGTGTTCTAGATATTTCCATGACTTTTATTTTGTCTACATATACTATGAGTCGTATATGTTTTCCTGCTTTTTCTAATATTTTAGTACTTTTAGGAAGAATTCAATTATAAATAATAAATTACTTACGATTTGAGTTTACTTTTGAACTTAGGAATGAATTTTGCCTTCAAATGCTGCATAGTCATATCATAATTCTGGGTTACTGAATAATCTTCAATCTTAAAATCTTTAAATGAAGAAAATATTTTTCAACGATTCCACACTGAATAACTTCATTTTATATTTTATCTTTGTGGAACTAGTATAATTCTGCATACATTTTGACTTCCTTTGTAATCTGCTTTCGACTTAAACATCAATCAACTGTAGTGGTACTGTGTTACTGAAATAATATTTTAAAAATGTGGAGGAAAGATAAAAAATATGCAGTATATATGTACAATTATCTATCAATAAAATTTCGATGTATATAGGGTAAGAATATCAAATACTTGAATTTTTCTAACACACTTTTCTGTTTTATTATGTAACACTACTCTCTACTATAACTAGTATTTAATAATAATTTGTATGGTTCTCTTATTATGAATCATATTGAAATGTAATTACAAATTACTACCCCTATATTACCACATTACTAATAAATTCTTATATTATAAGAATAAATTTATTATTCTTAGTGATGATTATAGATTAATAAACTATGATCATAAAATTACAATAAATGTAGTAATTTGATTAAAAGTATAATATTATAATAATGTATTTTTTATGAAAAATACATTGTACATACAAATACGTTTAATTATAAAATGTACACTTTTCTGGATTACGGCAATCACTGAACCAAAAATATATTAAATAATAAATAATATACATAAAATAAATTCTTATATTTAAATTTTTAAACAAACAGATAGACAAATATAAAATATCTCTGACGAATGAGTGTGATATTATAATAAGTAATAATTTTGAATGTGAAGCAAATAAAATATAAACACAGTATTCTAAACAAGTCTCAACATAATGAACAGTCAACAGGACACAGCAGTGACTACATTATAATAAATGAACAGAAAATATTTAATCACTTTCTGCACGAGTACACTAGCATTAATTAAAAATAATTGATAATAGACAAAAAGCAATATTTCACTTCTGAATACGTAAATAATAAAAAAGTCTAAGCACAATAGAATACAAGAGTGAAGTAGAAACAAAAGACAATATTTTGAACATCTCTTATAATAATTCTGTACGAGTAAACACCAATACTAATTGGTTAATATATTCTGTAAGTGATGCAATAAATAAATTAAATGGATAACGTAATACTGTCTAAAATCGTCTACAACCAACAGAATAAAAATAGAAGAATATTTAATAGAATCAATTTGTATATTAGGTGTAACAGACACCAGACTAACACACATGAGATGTTGATAATCGTTCTGTAATAAAATTCACAATACGATATATATTGTATTACTATTACTAGTATTTATAAAACAATTAGAATTATTAATTGTTTTGTAACACAGCATTTGTTTTCAAATGAACAATGTGTGCATTTTCAAATGATTTTCTCAACGTACGTTTTACCATATCTCTTTTCAAACTTATATGTCATAGTATTTGATTATCGTTATACATGTATATGAATATGAATTACATAACACCTGTTCTAATAATCAAATATATGCCAATAAATGCCAATGTGTGATACCAATTTTTATGTATTTCATATTTCATCGAATTATTATTCTTCATCTTATTTAACATTCAATTTTCAAATTAACAATTTCTGTATCTAAAATAATCCATACATTTATTTTTGAGTAAATCAACTTACAGATTTACATAAATTCTAAATACTATATGTATAAATTTCGTAGTCATTATTAATATAGTATATCTAATGACAAATATAATGCAAATATAAATTCAGTCAAGCTAACAACAATTTGTTGACCAATCAATATTTTTTGTGCTATTACTAGTCAATGTTTGAATGAATAAGTACATGAAATAACAATATTTTAGCAACGAGAATGGGACAGAGCGGATATCCACCATTATAGAACCAAACCTTCTGTTCGACCTGTCAATCTTCCCCGTGATCTGTCGACACGAGAACTCGTAAAAACTGAGACAATGTGATTTGGGTCAAAATCTCCAAGAGATGTTAACATATCATGGGAAGATACAGGGAGTTCTTAATTTCCTAAAAGCCTGTGATCTATACGACAAAATCTGAAAAAATGACTTTGATATTATATCTAAATATATTTTTACCATTACTCCAATACAATTACGTATTGTATATATGTAATACGTAAATGTATTTAAATATCAAAATACACACTCATACAGTTTTATAATACATGTTGGCTGTCCGAAATAGATAGTTTTTAAAATATATTCATGATAATTAAAGAATAATTACACTTACAAGGCTTGCTATAAAAAGTATTTTTTTATTAATCTAATAATAATAATTTAATTTTCAATATCCATGCAGATGCAATTATTTATAAAAATTATTCTGTTTTTACATGTGTTTACAAGAAGCAAAGTAAAATAATGTACTATTTTTTTCTATGAAGATATTTACGATAAAGTTACAGTGGTTGCAATTATTGAATGATAAACTGTAATTCTTGCAAATATATTAATAAACTATTCAGACGCTATTTTTATTAAAACTTGTACATATGTGTATTATTAAAGTAATAAATATATTCTTTCTATAAGTAATATATTTATTATTTAACTGTTTATACCAATAAATCCTAAATAAAATATTATATTTCTCCGATTTAATAATTCGGTTAAAATTAATAAATACAACTATTCGTGAAGAACTGTAGTTACCTCAGTAACTCACTTATTGGACTTTAAACTATTAATTTGTTGATAGTCATTGAGCATTTTTTTTCATAGAAAATATAACTAAGTCATCAGACGTTGATGGACAAGAAAAAACATGTTCTTCAATAAAAAATTGATCAGTACTTGCAAGCTATGAAATGTTTCAGACAATGTTTAAAACTTTTATATTTGTCGACACATCTTTAAGAGAAAAATACTATCTCCAAATGGTTTTACTTACACGTCATATTTTCGCTGCTTATGATCATTCATTTTAGAAGAGATACGTAACAGATGAAAGACTGTATTTTATATGTGAGGTGCAGAATAGTAATAAAATACCGAAATAAATAATTTTCATTACAAAATGTGTCTTTACAAATTAAACAACTATCGTACAAAATAGGAAGGAGAAAAGGCTACCTTTAAAATTACTCGTTCTTTTCTACATCTCCGTGCGCCAACAATAATATCAACAAACTCATTTTCATAATAAGTTGATGCCACTGGTTTTGTAAAATAATATCAGCAATGTCAAAACAATTCCCAAAAAATGTCACAAATATCAAATAATATATAGCGCACTAACACTTAAAATTACAAGTTCCTGAAGGTTCAAAACTCATTCAATATAAAGTGAACATTAAAGAATTAAGTATGGAAATGAAAATGCTTCCTTTGACCTAATGAATTCATGCTTGTCATCAATACCAGTTTACACTAGCATTCTAAATACCCTTTTCTTAGAAAATCTTTCTTGGAAAACGACCAGATTAGCTTTTATATTTTCAGGACGACGTTATGCATTATGTAGTATGAAATGTATAAACAATTAAATATTTTCATCAATTATCCATTTTATTTGAAGATTGATGAACATTCCAGAGTGCATCACTACCGCAAGACCTTGCTTTTGACTTGTTGAATAAAGTTCATGCTGATAGTCATTACCAATACATACCTCCATTATCTGTCTCCTTTGAAAAATATGTCTTTGTTTCTAGAAATCTAGACCAGATCACACCTGTCTTTAAATATACCGATCTTTATTCAAACCAAATAATTCTATCAAATTAATAAAGTTCATGAAGGTCGTATTATACTCAATTACTACAACTACTATTTAATCTCATTCATACCTAGTGATATATGCTTTTCATTGCTTTGTTCTTTGTATGCAAGAGAAGTGTATATACACGATTCCTAAGCACTCGCTGTAATCTGTAAGCAAAATAAATCTAAGCCACTCCAATTAGTTGGCTGGTTGCCCCATTTTTCTAGCCTGTCATCGTACTATATCTTTGACTGATTGAGAGGCAGGTCAAGCACTACTGAAGTAGTGTGGGTCATAAACCGGAATATATCTTTATTAGTTACTAACAAAAGGCGAGGTTCAACCAAAAGGCTGTTCTTCCACGTAACCCAAAAAAACATTTATACAAAAAAATAACTTTAAACTATCCGGAATTTCATCATATAGTTTTGTTACCTGACACAAAAATAGTCAACTATATTTTTATCTTTTAGGTTGCCTTTCCGTCACTCTGCGTGTTGCTGGTTTTCCTTCCTTAGCAATATGGGCTAGTTTACGTGGATATATCTTCTCCATATGTTGTCGTATTTTAGTCTCTTATTACTTATCTTACTATGTGCTATTTCAATCCAGCAGGCTGTAGTAATTGCACTAGGGGTCGTTTTCTATGAGCAAGTAGTATGTTTTACGGATGGTAGGCTGCTAGCCGTATCCTTCAATTTTCCTCTTTTAACCGAGGTTGAGTCCGACAACGAAACTAATGTGGTACTGAATCCACCTACCATCTATCGACAGCGAAATTCGAGAGATTTGACAAACTTGTGTCTAATACCCAATATTTTCTTCGACTGCTTTGTAGAAAAGATGGTTAACGAAAGCAGAAACTAATTATTTGTAATTGGTGAAATTTGTCTTTGCCGTCTATTTTTTTGTAACAAAATTAAAATAGACTAGGATGAGGGGGTTGAAAATACCCTCGCTGTTATTAAACAACTTTTATTCAAGGACAGCGTGTAAAAGCACTGCTATCCTTTCACTCCCCTCTCCCGTAATATAGATATCTGTTTCTAGAAATATCTCTACACTTATTGAATGTCTATATTAATTTGTTAGCGACCTGTGCCACATTTTCTATTAAATTTAGTGTTACAATAAAGGACATGGAAAATTGCTCTGGTGTTTAGAATAACCATTGCACTGAACGGAGGGAAAATTGTAAAAATGTCTGGCATTACTCGGTCCACCGATAACAAGCAAAATTGCTGCAAGAATCCCTAACAAAGCTGCAGCATCAAGCACTGCGTAACGTTAGATCGGTGCCTAGCAAAGTACTAAACGTAGAAGAACAATGATTACATAGGTGTGTGGCAGAAATATATTGTCACCGGGTGATGATTTGATAGACCCAATCTACAATATACGTAACCATTACGAAATCTTCAATGCAGCAGACTCACACTCGTAATAATGGATAATAAGATGTTAATGTATACTTAACTGTAGTTAGAAGAAATAATATAAAGAGCCGCAATTTTAAATAATATGTAGGTACCTAATTCGAATTAACGAATTTATATTTTTATCTTTACTTCAAAAATATTTCGAAATATTTAAACTGGAACACTTCATGGTGAAAAATAGAAAACTAGTCTATATTTGGTAAGTTGTTGCGCAATTGTCTTTATAATTAAAACTGAAAAGCATTATGTTGTACCATATTTTGTCTGTAAACTAAATCATAAGAATTGATGTAGTTACTGAAGGACATATTGAAAGGATGTAAACCAAATAAAATAAAATTACTATTTTTGAATATATTGAACATTTAGTACATGCAATATGGAAATAATAAACTTTGATAGAATATATGTACGTGGTATATGAAGAATTGCGTCTCGTAAGATAGTATTTCATTATTTAGAAATTCTCAATATCACATGTGATATATTGTTATATCTATTTAAGTCTTTAGACTTACGACTACAAACACAATATTTTACTATTTAAGAAAAAATACCTAACGATTACTGTGAAGATACCATTTCCAAAAACAAAAAATGCATTTACAATCAAATTAAGTTGCTAAGCAGTTGCTACCAGTTCAGTATATAATAAAATATAATTCTATTTAATATACTGCTAAATTTTAATACTATCTTGCTAATATTTTATAAAAAAATTATAACCTATATTTATAAATATTTCTACTCTACTTATGTGCTGGTGAATATATTAAAAATGAATACATTTTACCTTATATTCCGTATGACATACTTTAATTTTTTGTTAGCTCTAAGGCTACGATTAATAGTAGTTAGTTATACATAAACTCTTAAATAAGTAAACGATTAATTAATTATAGATTTGTATAAATTTTTAACACTTTTCAATTTTATTAATTATGAAAGTAAGAATTTTTCAATGTTGGAGATGCAGTAAAATGGACACCTATAAGAGAATGAAGTTATGTCTTTTTCAAAGACATTTTAATAGGTTGATTATTAATTATTAATATAAATCGCAATCAAATTTCTGGGACATATTTCCTATCTGGAAATGATTATATTATTTTTATTTCGCAAAACAATCGTTAAGCGTACGAGTGTAAATAATAAATATATAACAATACTAGTTGAAGTCATTAATGATTTTTTTCAATATTTTGTGCTCCTATTTTAACGCTTTTTTTGTGTGCTTCAAATTAAGTAAAAAAAAAATTGAATAAACATGATTTTTTCATCTTTATATCATATTTTATATCGTCCAACATTTTTTCATTAAATAATATTCTTCTTCAAGTGGTACTACAGTCCATCAGTGGACCTTGACCTCCTGTAGCCTTCGCCTCCATTTGTCCCGATCTCGTGCCTCTGCTTGCCAATTTCTTACGCCGAGGAGCTTCTTCGCGTCGCTTTGGACGTTGTCTCTTCAGCGTGTTCTTGGACGTCCCCTGCCTCTAGAATAATAACGCATTTCTTTATTCAGGATTCTTCTTGGTATTTTATCCTCGTTCATCCTTTCAACATGCCCTGCCCATCTAAGACGTTGAACTCTCACAAAGTCCACAATCTTCAGGTCCTTATATCGTCCAACATTTTTTCATTAAATAATAATAATAAGAAAATTCAAGAGAACTAAGCCATTAGATTGATAAGTTTATAAAAAATATTTTGTTGTAAAACTACATATATGAAGCATTATTAAGGAATGTTCAATATAGGTCAGTTAGAAATTACTTTTGTATACAGATATTAAAGTATAAATAAATTTCTCGCCTCACTTCTCTCATGTGTTCGGATTTCAAACAAGAGATGGTTCTACTAGATTATAATTAATGGTCCGTATATATGATCATAGCATCTTTGGAAGGACTTTATATATGTCTCCTAAAATATTTTTAATTTACTCCAATATTTTTAGTATTTACGATATCACGAAATTAATAAAATACGTCGTCATGGCACATACATTTGTTTCATTTTCTTGTTTCATTGTTTATTGGTTATTTCAATATCCTTGCTCCTAATGCCTTGTAGCAGTTGGAATAACATCCGAGAAGAGGATATCAGAGAGCTCATCTGTAGTATGTCTCGACGGTTGACTGAGGTCATACAAAACCGCAGCAGCAATACGTTTCATTTGATGACATGAACTAGGTTTAATTAGTATTATTTTTTTACATTGAAGTATTATGAACGCACAGGTTAATTTTGGACAACTTTTGGACAATATATAAAAACATTTATTGAAGTAGAACACTCTTATATGCACTGACAATTTAGGTAGAATAAGATAGTACAGGAATATTGGAGGGGGGTTAAATGTCAAATTTATGTGTGGTAAACAAGCTATGTAAAACAATAACTTTACGTTTAATAAACATTTTAGTTGGAGAAAACTGCAAGTAATTCTTATTCTCTTCAAAGTAATTTTTAATTCATTTTTTTCTCTGGTCCAAATACAATAACAATTCTTCCGTTTCTGTGTCCGTATCAGCTGAGGAAGCAGATGATAAGTCCTTTTCATCTCTGTAATTTAATGTTTCCTCTAAAATGAGACACTTGATGTTATTCATTTCTGCTGTTATTATATAACCTCTATTTGGAGTAATTAATAAAATACAAATATACACTGTACGAGTAGTATTGTTTGAAAACTAGAGTACTCGAGTGTTTAATATATTGCACTACAATCTTTTATATCTACTAGTTTTGCCTTTTTCTTACTGAATGGAGTTATTGTCAAGTTCCATTGGTGTAGGTACCCGTTGTTTATCTGCAACAAAGTGGCTGTAGGATTGTTCACGACGAATATATGGAAACTACAATTGCTAAATTCTATAAAATAAGGAAAAAACAAAGAGCAGTAAAATTCAAATTACCATGGATATATTAAATAAAACAGGTTTTATTAATTATAACCAAGATACAGAAAATGTGATAAGTATTCACTTTTTTCTAACTATATACAATAAACCGCTAAAAAGGGATAGAATTGAACATTAGGAACATATTTTATGTCTGTCTGGCACTTTTGCATCTGTAGGGAGAGTCTTTTCTCTTATGAATAAGTTTTTGGCGAGTTGAAAGTCGCAGTTTTAAAAGTAATATTTACCAAACTGAATTTGATCATATTCTGTCAAGAATTTAATTCTTATTTCCAAACAAAACCAAATATACTTAAGAAAATTTGTTATTCAGAAAAATATAAGACTTAAATGATTTGTTATCATGTGTAAAAATAAAAATAAAACTATGATATTAATACTATCGACAATCACAATCACATTGTGACATATGACTGTTTTCATTTATAAAGCGCATTTCAATATTTTCCATGTGTGGTTCTTACTCTATTAAAACGGATTCATGTTTCGTAGGAGATCCACGTTATCTTTCAGAAATGCATGGTACGCTAGATATTTTCTGTTGTGTATGTCCACAACATACCTGTATCTAGTCATGAATAATTTTGAATTCGTTATTTAGAACCTTTACTACCTATTTTGTGGTTTCCTAGAGGGGAGCCGGTTACCATTAGCTCTACCGATGAATAGAAGTATTGGTACACATTTGTTAGTTTTGATTTTCTTACCTATATCTATAAACATTAGTGGTAGAAAATGTGTTGAGTTATTCCCTAATTTTATTGTTAAGCTTAATGATAGTCTTTAATGGAGATATACACCTTTTGGTGCATTTTTGATGTTCTCTCAGTGTTTCTGTGTGGATTAAATTATTGGCGAACCTAATCCTAGATAAAGGAGAATGGTTGGTAGGTCAGACTAATATTCTACCTACCATAAAATAATGACAACACTCTCTAAAATATCTAACAGTAGTAATAATTAAAATATTTAAAAGTGAAGTATTTATTTAGTTTCGGAGACATTACAGGCTATTTCGTATAGGTCGGGACTAGTGAGGACATTCATATCAACACAAATTAAAACCAGTCTGCATTTGTAAGAAGATCCTTCCTCATAAACATACAGCATTGTATGAATGTACATATACATATAATAAATATATTATTACTCAGTAAATCCAGAGTCTTCTAAAAATCTCGTTTAATATTAGTCTTATAACTATGACAGTTTCAATGTATATGCTTTATCTGTAACAGAAAATTCTACAATTATAGTATTACAGTAACCCTGCCGCATTAGAGACTTATAAAAGTCATTGTTATTATCCAGTCTTTATAAGTGAAGAAGTGCAAAAACTCTTATGTCGACATAAATTAAAACCGACCTGCACTTGTAACAAGATTTATTCAGTAAAAGGCGTCTAAAAATCTCGTTGTATATTATTCCTTCAACTCTTCAACATTTTTAATGTGTGTGGTTTTCCCGCCTCATGCACGTTTGTTTTTTACTGACTCCTTTATCTACAACAAAAATTGTACAACTACAGTATTATAATCAGCCTCCGGCGTTAGTGACTTATTTATTTATTTATATTCGAGAAATCAACGAACACTTGTCATAAAAAACTAAATGTAGAGAAAAAGAATATATCTATACTAGCAATTCGTTAATATAAACATAGACAAACAAATTTTCATATAAGTGATAAGCAAAATAATGAAGGATCAAACTATATCAATGCGGCTTAAAGCTAATTTTCTGCTACAGAGAACGAAAAGAGATCTAACTGCTGACAACCCCATTATATCCATTAACTGTCAAAAGTTTATAAATATTTGAATTATACTTTCCTGAACAAAATAGATTATTTTTCAGGTTAGATTGTGGAATATGAAAGTTTAATTAATTTATATATAATATGACCGTTCCTTTTTCCAGAGAAAAGTTTAATTTTCGTAATACATCCCTATAACTTTTATTTATGGAGAATTTAAATTTTCACATATGTACAATTTCTTTTGTACTCGTCTAGAACAATAATATTTTTTTGTACATAGGATTCCATATTTGTAAAGCATACTGAAGTATGAATAACATGCAATCAACAGTCGCTCTTAGTTTTTGTTACAAGTTGAGAATTACTTTTTTTGTACTTGACTTGACTTGACTTGACACTCTGGCCGAGCTGACTACCCCTTAGTATTGAATCCTGGATACGCCAGACCTACCTAGCTAGAGGTTTTTTGGACACACACTAGCAGCCAGCCCTGCTCAGGACACGGACCTGGGTACCATCTAGTCAACGGACAAGACATTTAACATAAGGTGTAATTTTACGTCCATCGGACTCCCCAGCTTTAACCTGGATGTCGTGTTGTGTGATTTTTACTATGGGGTTCTACCACTCATATTTTTCTGCTTTGCTGTTGTTTATGTCTGTGTAAAGTGTATGATTTTGCTGTGATTATTGTGTGTAATTTGCACGTGGATTGGGCATTTCCCATTTTGGTTTTTGATACTGTCCCTATTTTTATATTCCTAGTTTGATTTTCGTTGTTGTTGTTGTTTTCCTGTTTGGATACGTTGGGACTTACTTTTTGCGTACTCCATACATAATGTGTTTAAAACAATTTAACAAGATTATATATAGAAATAACTAATACCCTTTATAAAAAATAAAGTAAAATGAAATAAATATAAGGAAGTAAAAATTTCTGTATTGAAACTGACATAATAATAACAATTTGTCAACTGTTTCGACTGGAACCTCACTAGGCATGAATTTTGAAATATCTTCTACTGTACGACTTGCAAATTTACTTTGTTAAGTAATATTCCGAACATTATGTGAGGAATTGTATCCGGATTATAACATAAATCCATGACCTACGAAATTAAAATATATATTTTTTCCAGATATTCAGGGCCCTTTTCATCCACAATTCGGGGAAAGAACGGACGTGAACTTGTTGAAAACATGGCCTACCCGCGCCGTCCGGCGATCGGTACTTAACTGTGCTTATAATCTTTTTAAGGGCTTCTTCTTAGCCCAGTTCAAGCTGCCTACCAGTCAAAAAGGCGCGGTAACCCGTTCAGAAGTAACTCCTCCATCACATTTACGCCATACTGCATTAGTAACACAACAAAAATTGGTCGACATGTATTGGTCTCTCGTAGAACATCTACCCTACAGCCGAGACTTATCACAATGCGACTTCCATTTGTTTGAGCCACTTAAGAAAGCTCTTGGAACTATATTTATAAGGTGGTACATTACGTAGAAATACAAGAAAAAAAATTTCAATTGATTTCGAAATATATAAGATTTATTATATTATATTTAACCCCCTACGTACATTAACGTTTACTCTGTAAATCCTCAGTGTTCTTTTTATCATCTTTTTTGCAACAGAAATTTCTATAATTGCAATATTATAATAAACTTCCATAAATAATGGCTTATAAAAGTCATTGCTGCTAGGTTTGTACAAGTGTCCATACATTAGCAAACATGTATGTCATACTTGTTTGTCATACAAGTGTAATGTACATGTACAATTACAGATTTTAGCCACGAACCTAAACATTAGCTTGTCAAACAAGGTGGAAGAATGGTTTTTAAAACGCTCAGAATATACCCATATTAATCTTCTACAAAAAAAGTTGAATAAAGGCTTCCATACATGCTTTCGAGAAGTATTTTAAACCAGACATTATTAAATTTAAATAATAGGCGCAAACAAATTCAACCTAAAATATGTATAAACAAGACACTGAAAAATATCTGATATTTGTATTTTGCTTTTATTTAATAAAAACGGATAATAAATCAATAATAATAGTAGGTTCCATTGTAGCAAGAAGGACAATAGCTGGAATAGGGAATAGGGTGTAGGAGGAGGGCGCAAATTAATACTGCATCCGCAACCTATATGTACAACCATACTTAAACATTTGATTGTTTTTAATACATTTTTATACCAAGCCATATCGAAAACTTTCATATGCAAACAATAATTATTGACTCTATGAATATACTCTGAAACATATAAAAGTCAACAAGTACAATAAATATACTTACCAATCTAACTTATATATTATAAGCTGATAGCTATAGTCTTGACTTTTGAAAGGCCATATCTACATGATAAATCCGAAAAAGGTACTTGGAGACAGAATAAAGTGGGCTAAAATAAAAAACTGACTATGTAAATACAGTAGCAATAGAATTCTAATATATATTTCATAACTTGTTAAAAATATCAAATTAATCATAATAACTGAGTGAGGTAATAATTTTCTCCCTGATCTGGTCTGTGATCATGTGTAGTGGAAACTAGAGTCGTTATTAATTTTATGACAAACTTTGTCTAAGCAAATATTTAATATTTAAACAAAATATTGAAATATATATGTATGATACATATTTCATGATGAATAATTGAAGTGTTTACATTACTTTGTATTTTACATATTTATTAACAACCATATTATGACGCACGAAAATTCAAATATCAATCTAACATGACTAGAAAGGAATTACTAGTCGATTAATCGTATATCCAAAATACCCAGAAAGAAAAGACTGATCATGTCTTGTACATCTGGATTTATTCTTCAAAAAACTTTGTAACCATTAAAATAATGTAATAATTTATTACATATGTCCTCATGTGAAATAAGATGAATACTTTGTATTTGTAGATAGTTTTCAATTGTATTGTAATAAATTTACAGGTTTTATGACAGTAATAATTCAGCACACCAAAAATTTTATTAAAAATGAAAAATAAAATACATACATATGTATAACTAAATATTACCTGACTATTATGTATCCATATAATCTGCGAAAACGTATAACAATTTTAAAAATATATTATCTTATAAGATACAATATAATCCACATATAACTATTATTACCTATATTTGTATTTTCAAAATAAGTATTGAATATTAATAATCATTCTAGACAAGAATGTAAAACTGATAATTAATCCTTTAAAATACGCAAAACAGAAATACATATTTATAATATCCAATTGGGCTTTGTATACTAGTATTATAATGTAACATTTTATGTCACCATGAATACTATACTGAGTATCAGAACACAAGAAAATGCAGTAGAACAAGAAACAAGAAAGAACAAATCAATAAGGCAATGAAGTATAAAGGGAAAAAGGAGACTGGGAAGACAAAGAATTGTAGGAAGATAAAATATCCGATGTTTATTTATTCTACTTTATAAAATCATATCCAAAATATTTGTTTATTTTGCAGTTAGAAAAAGCGACAACTTGTACATTAGTAGAATTATTAAAACTAAATGAACTGCTAATAACAACTTTGAGATATAAACGTAATCTTGTAACATAGATTCTTAACTATTTAATAATATATAAATTATTCTTTATAAATAAATTTATATTCCTTAAACACTTATTCACAGCATTTGTTATAATGAAATAAAATGAAATATCATAAATGTTGTGTGTGTGAGACATACATGTATGTCGATTGTATTTTTGAAAGTATTTCATAATAAGTAATAATATCGGTATCAGAATGCCATAATTCCCTTGAGGGCAAAATTTCTTATAATAGTAATGTCAAAAAAATGTTTCCCTACGGGAAATGTGGGAAAAATTTCCTTGGGGGTTATGAACCCCGTTACCCCATGTTGTCGGCACCTGTGTATAAATATAACATAATAAGAATGTAAATTAATGATACAGATTATTCTTATAGAATAGAAAAATTCTGTATGGAAATAATTATAAAAATGGATAAGTAATCTTAGATAAATCTTGTTCTATTTCATAGTATTTGTAGATATAAAAGCTATTGTTCTTGCAGTACTTTCAGTAACAATATTGCTGTAAAAATATTTTTACTCAAATAATTTTATCTACAAATGTAGTAAGTACGTAATTATACTATAACGGATTGCAATTTCATGACTATAACATAGTTATATAAAAATTAACTATATACTATACACATATGATTTTAAAAATAAATAATTATAAAGCAAATAAGTATAACAATAAGATATTGTAAAAATAAAAAAAACAATGAATTATATGTTTAATTTACCACTTATTGAACCATCACTGTTCTTAAGTGTATATATATAATTAATGAAATAAAATTTCACAATTATGTAATATTTCTATACTTCAGCTATGATTTGTATGTACTATGAAATTTGAAGTTTCATTTAATTGTACACAAGATCTCATATAAAGCATGAATGAGATTTATTTCATAGGTATAAATCTTAAGATTTATATTCTATTCTAATAAATATATATTAGAATTATCATTATTTGGTAAAAAATAACTATGGTTATTTTACAACACATTTACTATATTAATACAAAATGTATACATGACAATATGGTTTACTGTAATCAGTTTGCAATGTAATAAGTGACTTCCATCAATATTTTCGATGTGCTTTTCTGTAATATATCTAATTATTGTATATATTCGAAAAATAACATGAGTTATGAATAAAACAGTTATAATTTAAAATATTTATATTTTCTTTTTAAGCAAAATATAGTAAATAAGTAAATAATATATGTATATGTAAAATATTCTTATTATAAGATTTGAATATTGTGTGAAGGTTATTATAATACGACATAGTAACCACGGCTCTTCTAGTTGGAATTTATCTTACTATATATTCTATTTCTACATGTATATCTAAGCAGGGGCGTGCTAGCCCACCGGGACATCGGGCAATTTCCCGGTGGACCGCCGCTGGACTACGTACCACTTGCAAGTGCGAAAAAATTAAATAGAATGTCAAACTGTGATGTCTATACACCAAAACTTAGTAAACAAAATATTATCAAGCTCAAATAAATTGTATGATGCTAATTACTATTTTATATATACAAAATACTTTAATATATGTAGGTAGATAATGTTCGTAAGTTTATACAATTTTGTTTGGTAGAATATAGTTTTGATATAATAGTGTATAACAAGGTGATAAGAGAAGTGGAGAGAGAGCACTTGCAAACTCAAGAGTAGCCAGTTCTTCCACTACTATGTGCGATTTGACAGATGTTTTTATTTTTTCATTTCAAACAAGGTTGCATAAAAATCTGATTTATTCAAAAAGTATATATTTCCAAAAACGTGTTTCACAGAAATCCTTCATTATGAAAAAAAAAATCATTATAAATAATAAGTGAAAGACATAATAAATAATATAGTAAAATGTATTGGTCTAAACTAATATTTTTAACAATATTTTAACAAAATAAAAATTATTAGAACAATCTGCGTTCCTTTTTGTGACTTTTAGGTTAATTTACTTTGATGTATAATACATCTTTGTACTTGAAGAACCAGAACTAAAAAATGCTGAAAAGAAAAAGTTTGAACTATCATCACGATCGCGAAAAAGATTCTGATCACCAATCTTACATACACAAGCATCAGCTTTCTGTCAAATCAGCTGTTCAACAGATAGAACAACTGTTTAAAGAAGAAGAACAACAAGCAACAACCATCCTTGCACTTCAAGAAGTTATTGTCATCCAAGAATGTCTACAAATGAAGAAAATGTCATATTAGTAGAAGAAATAAGTCCTGAACCTGTAACTGATAAAACAGCTGAAGAGAGTGCCACAGTTGGAGAGAAACAAGAGCCTGTCGTTGAAGAAAAAAAAGAAGACACAATTGAACATCATAAAGAAAAGGACGCACATCATGAAGAAAAGGGGGAACATCATGAAGAAAGGCATGGAGATTGATTTTTCAATCAATTATATTCACATTTGATCAACCATCATCTTATCTTTCTAAACGTGATCTACTTAACTTTTCATCTTATAATTTATATTGATATTGCCACTGACTATAAATATGGAAATAAATATTTAATGTGTAGAAGACATTGGTCTGATATATTATTGGTAAACATGTAAGAAATAATTCCAGCTGATAATCGTTGCTCTACAAAACTTTATTGAAGAAGCTTCTTAACAGACAAAACAATTAATATAAAAATTATCTAACCATCTTTAAAGTGTTAAGAAGAAATGGAAAACGGTATATTAAAAAAAACTTCTCCAAGTCTCTCTCAAGGCAGGTTGATCCTTACTAATTAGTAATACACAAATCTTTTATGAAAAAAAAAATCGTTATAAAGAATAAGTGAAGAACATAATAAATAATATAGTAAAATTTATTTATGTCGATGCTGTTTATAATGACAAACTAGTTATAACGTCAAAATTGTGATTTGTGACCACTTGTTTGAAAGCCCATTTTCGCTGACCGCCGCTGGACTATGTACCACTTGCAAGTGCGAAAAAATTAAATAGAATGACAAACTATGATGTCTATATACCAAAACATAGTAAACAAAATATCATCAACCACAAATAAATTTTATGACGCTAATTACTATTTTATCTGTGAAAAATACGTTAATATAGGTAGATAATGTTCGTAAGTTTATACAATTTTGTTTGGTGAAATCAAGTTTTGATATAGTAGTGTATAACAGGGTGATAACAGAAGTGGAGAGAGAGAGCACTTGCAAACTCAAGAGTAGCCAGTTCTGCCACTACTATGTGCGATTTGACAGATGTTTTTATTTAATATTTACTGAGATATACAGTATTTTTCAAAGAACAGAATGTGGTAAGGATAAAATAAATCATTTCATTACAACTCTAGTCATTATATTCGTTTTTTTTGCGCAATTTAATAGAATTTTTTTTTCAATTTTAAACAAGGTTGCATAAAAATCTTATTTATTTAAAAAATGGTACATTGTATATTTTCAAAAAAGTGTTTCACAGAAATCCTTGATTATGAAAAAAATCATTATAAAGAATAAGTAAAGAACATAATAAAGAATATAGTAAAATTTGTTTATATCGATGCTGGTTATAATGACAAACTAGTTATAACGTCGAAATTGTGATTTGTGACAACTTGTTTGAAAGCCCAGTTTCGCTGATCTTATTCTGCTTTCATCGATTACAGCGACTTCCGAATACAGCCACTAAATTTCGATATTATTATAATCGAATTTTACTGTATCATATATCAAAATAAATTATTTAAACAACAAATCTCATATTATTGCAATAAATTACAGAATTTGTGAATGACTTATGAATTGTATATGACTTATGATTTACAAATAATGTCTATGAATTTTATCTACAGTCTACTATATCCAAACATCCAGGGAAAGACAAGTGGGGTTAGCTCCTCCCCCATTCTCTTAGAAGGATTTTTTCTTGTCAGAACCCTGGATAAGGTTGAAATAACATTGGTCTAAACTAATATTTTTAACAATATTTTAACAAAATAAAAATTATTAGAACAATCTGCATTCCTTTTTGTGACTTTTAGGTTAATTTACTTTGATGTTTAATACATCTTTGTACTTGAAGAACCAGAACTGAAAACTTAAAAGAAAATGTTTGAACTATCATCACGATCGCGATTCTGATCACCAATCTTACATACACAAGCATCAGCTTTCTGTCAAATCAGCTGTTCAACAGATAGAACAACTGTTTAAAGAAGAACAACAACAAACAACAACCATCCTTGCACTTCAAGAAGAAGTTATTGTCATCCAAGAAGAGCTTACAAATGAAGAAAATGTCATAGTAGTAGATGAAATAAACCCTGAACCTGTAACTGATAAAACAGCTGAAGGGAGTGCCACAGTTGGAGAGAAACAAGAGCCTGTAGTTGAAGAAAAGAAAGAAGACACAATTGAACATCATGAAGAAAAGGACGAACATCATGAAGAAAAGGGGGAACATTATGAAGAAAGGCATGGAGATTGATTTTTCAATCAATTACATTCACATTTGATCAAGCATCATCTTATCTTTCTAAACGTGATCTACTTAACTTTTCATCTTATAATTTATATTGATATTGCCACTGACTATAAATATGGAAATAAATATTTAATGTGTAGAAGACATTGGTCTGATATATTATTGGTAAACATGTAAGAAATAATTCCAGCTGATAATCGTTGCTCTACAAAACTTTATTGAAGAAGCTTCTTAACAGACAAAACAATTAATATAAAAATTATCTAACCACTGCAGATTTAAAGTGTTAAGAAGAAATGGAAAACGGTATATTAAAAAAAAACTTCTCCAAGTCTCTCTCAAGGCAGGTTGATCCTTACTAATTAGTAATACACAAATCTCTTAACGAAGTTAATTCAACAAGAATAAAGTCAAAG
Source organism: Stenolophus ochropezus (assembly GCA_035578165.1). Lineage (NCBI taxonomy): Eukaryota > Metazoa > Arthropoda > Insecta > Coleoptera > Carabidae > Stenolophus > Stenolophus ochropezus. The sequence continues at coordinate 45,088,675 of JAQOWZ010000003.1, read as the reverse complement.
CTAATTATAAAAATTGTGAACGTAACCAGCCGAAGGACAACATTAAATGAAGAAATAATACATTGGTAAATTATATAAAAGTAACAAAAATATTAAAATATTCATGGAGAAAGAAAAGTATATTTATTAAACTACGAGTAAATATTAAGAAAATGTTGTCGTATCTAATGTAAAATGATAAATAATATTTGCTCATATGCGCACATTTTTACATTAGTGAATATGTAAAATTTGATTTCTTATCAAATAATTATATAAACAACATATCGACAATTTATTGAATATGTTGCTATAAAATGTGTATTTATATATGTATGTATGTACTAAAAGTGATGATATATATATATATATATATATATATATATATATATATATATATATATATATATATATGTAATTATTAATACAAAACATTTTATGGACAGTTTTATGCCTGAATATTATCTCAGGAATTCTCGTAAATAAAACATTTACAATTAATGGCTTATCGATACCTAATTTTTAAGAATATTCTATATTTGAATTTTTATTTTGTATATGTTATGCAAAAATATCCTATACGCTTAAAAATACAAAGCTAAGGATTGCAGTCAACCTAAATATGTATTCATTACTTATTTTTTTTTGTGTTCTGCACAACAGATGATAAGATCTTTTTTTGCTGCCAGGTCGATAAATTTTAGATCGTTCTTCGAATGAAGATATCCTTATATTATTTCGGCTTCGTTTCAGGATCATTGAATCTCTTCAGTTTATTCTACGCCATATGCTCCTATGACCAGCTATACCTCTTCTAGCGCCTGAAAAGACTTACTAAGTACTTATCCTAGGTATGCGATGACAGGGAATACGTAATAAAAATCCTGCTAATAGAGTTGACATCGTTTAAGAAAGATGTTATGGTTGGTTAAGCTGTACTTTTTCCTTAGTATCGTAAGTAGTTGCAACATATTTCCATAAATCGCTACAAGCAACGGTAACGTTTCTAAAATTGAGATAGAATTAAGAGTGATTGTCGGAGGTATACGAGTAATACAATTGTTGCTTTTTAAATGTATTATCGATCTCTAACAGATTCAACATTATTATTTAGGCCCTAGAACTTCTTGTGTAGAAAAAAATAGTGAACTATACTCGTATTTTTTTCGTTGCTGTCATATCGGCAGGCATATGCTATTCAAATATGTTGGGTATATCGGCTGTTGACATCTTTAAATTTCTGTGGGTTTACAGCGATCATTTCGGCATCTTCCCAGGATCATCAATTCTTTCAAATTTGTTCTACCATTCTAGAAGAAATCACTACATAACCATTCGAGGTATACGGTGTCGCATACCTAAGACACTTCCTACTGACTAGAGGAGACATGTACAATCTCGTACAATGATGTAAAAAGAAAATTAAATAGAACTTCGTAGGTAGCATGGTCGGATTATCGTATCCTCTTACTCACAATAGGCAACGGTGATGAAAAATTTTTTTTTAGATGAAAGCAACTGATACAGTCCTTGTTATGTGCGCAATATAGCTTCTGTATGTAACTTACATTTTCCCAATATGTATGCAGATATCGGTGTCGGATATGTTCATAAGTTTTGAGGCTTCCACATATATTAAAAGATTATAAGCGTATGAAGCAAAGTTTAAATGTGTATGGATACATTATGGGATCCGTACAAAGTAAAGCTCTAAAGTTTAAATTTATAACGGAAAGGCGTAGTAAAAATATTTTCCCTACCTAACTTTTATACACTAACTGAAAATGTGGAAGCTAGGTTGAGGATTTGAATCAAAATGTTCGGAATTCATAAAATAAAATTTAAACAACTTTACTGCAAAGACTTTAGTGAAGAATCTTTAAAGAATTTAGGTGAAAGGCTGTTATATTTTCCCTGAAGTTTATATTTTGGGCTTCAACACATCTGGAAAAATATTGATCAAGGTCTAACTTAATAACAGGAATTTAAAAATATCTTGCTTTCTATTAATAACCAATGAAAATGCCCTAATATAAATGTTTCAAATAAATTAAAAATGTTAACGAACATATACAATTTTAAAAAAAAGAAACATAAAGCCCCCATTAACTAACATAGATCTTCTTAAGGTCCACCAATTGTGCAGTGCGGTCAGTCAGAGAAAGGGCGCGGAGAGACAGAGAGGAATAGAAGCGATAAGCGGTCGTTGCTTAGCAGCGGAGAGTTCCGCCTTGCGTGGGTGGTGGTTGCGTTTGTTGAAGCGCCAGGATTGTAATTCCGGGACGGAGAATTGTGATAAAACGTTCTGATGGTTCGCTTGATATTTCCTTCCTTACCAATTCTTTCTAGAGATCGCTCGTTACTTGTCGTAGCGGTATTGAGATCTCCGATTTCAGTTAGAGCTTTACTGTTCCGAAGATTTTTGAATCAGCGAGTATTTGGTCTCTACTGTTATTAAGTTATATAATCCTAAATGAGAATACAAATTAAAACATAAAATTTAAAGTACTGAACTAATCAAAAACTGAATACCATAAACAGTAAGAATAGAACTAAATTCGGATGGCGATAATAAGTGAAATGAGCTTAAATAATTTTTTTCTTTTCTTATATTCGAAGATATTATTCTTTTTTCATCTTGAAAGGAATCAGCTCCTAAATTCAGACAAACTAGTACGGATTATGATAAAGAAACTAATTCTTTCAATAAGGGTCACACATCTACACCGGTTTATCTCTATCCAGATGAAAGGTTGTTCTAATTTTCAGCACCAGAGCTCTTCATGAAAAGAAAAAACCCCAGACAACTCTACTTTAGCTTCTACATCATGAAATAAATTAATAAAATATTATAGTCATCAAAAAAGTAAACTACTGACGTGGGACAAATTACCTTACGATTTCAGCTTACACAGAATCTTCTTATTTTTCCACTTATTTCTGACAACAAGTATTGTTTTCACAAATGCAGTATTAAGGATATTTTATAATATAATCAAGTGATATTTTAAATATATCAAATACTATAAGAAGTAAACTTGTTAAAGGAGTCCTTTTTGACTTCCTTAAGCATTACGAAGGTTTTTCAGACTTTCGCTAGTCTTCTTCCTCGCATAGGAGACGTAAATCTAGTTCTATTAGAAGTATCTTGTTTAGATGATATTATAGAGAGATGTGTAAAGATCCGTAATTATCCTGATATTCTCTTGGGTCACGTTAAACAACTTCTTTTCTGTTAGAAGATAAATGGTACAGAAATTTTTTAGCATGTGTTCCAGTGCAAAACTACTGGTCTTCTTTCCCATTGCTGTACTTTCCCTTTTAATTGGCTTTTTAAGATGCCGCTGAATATGGTGTATAAACATGAGTTTTGTCCCTATTTTATCAAGTATATCAGCCTGGTCGTTACGGTAACTCCTTCATGTTTTGACTCACAAGTGAAAAAATTAATAGCTCGTAGCGCTACCTGACTATTAGTCATGATTTTTATTGTGGTTCTTTTGAAACCCTTCTTGAGGATAAGTAGGATACAGAGGTTTATTGTGTAAACCTCAGCTTGGTAAATTGTTTTGGTGATGTGTAAAGTATATCTGATTCAACAGTCAGGACCATAACCCATTTACCATTTTCAGCATCTGTCTACCAGTTTAAAGAGCTTCCTTGGAAAACTGTTTCAGACATCCAGCTTTTAGGTATATTTCAGATTAAAATTGTATTTAATCTGCATTGTATTCTAGATCGGTAAGGATATATTACCCAAGTCCATCTACTGAAAGATCTTTAAGTGTCCTCTTAGATATATGTCTGAATTTCAGTCATGTTTCTTTCTGGAGATTGAGCATCGCCTCTTATATCGAAATCTTAAAATGTACATTAAACGACCATACTGGTTATTAGTTCAAATATTGTAGTTGTGTCTCATAAATATGCCACATTTCATTAAGTGCAATATGGCCTACATATTTTTAAATTAAATTCTAATACTACAGTTCCTTGTGATGAATTCTATGTAAATATTAAACAAAACAAGAAGTGTTGTTGTCCTCAGTATACTAAAAAAAACAAACAATAAGAATAAACAAGATCTTATGTTCTGTCAACGACTCCCTTGGAAGGTAAGAAGACATAAGTATAAAATATATTTTTGATTGTGACATTAACTAGTTTAAATATTGCGTATATCACTATAAAACGTACTGTGATTGCATTTTAATTGGGCTCTAAGAGTTAAAAATGTTGAACAAAAATATCAACTGATATATCTTCTGCTATCGTCATCTACTTCAATTGCTTTAATTAAAAACCTTTACGTAAAATATATTTATGCAGCGAATTGTAATTGAAATTAAGAATTATTATCCAATGTTTTCATGTGAGCTGCATATTTCAATTAATTTCTTAAACTGCATTTGATACATATTAATATATTTATAAAGTAATACTTATCAAATGGAGCTTAATCACTACACTTAAGTGGGAAGAATGAGCTGCTGTGGTTCGAACAACTCGAATTCGTATCTAGTCTGCTACGCCAACTATTACTCACATAGAAATGGCCTCACTAATGCACTTTGTATAACAGTTAATATGCCGCTAATACTTCTATATATATTTTGAAAGTATTATTTGCGTAGTCAAAACTGTATTTTTACTGTTATTACAATTAACTATTTTGGCGGCCAGTGAGTGGACTCGCCTGCAAGGCTGTAAGACATGCCCTGCCTTAGACGCGTTGGAAGTGTTTGTGGCGACCGGGGATCGAACCCGGGACCGTACGATGAGAGCTGGAGCTGCGTAGCTCTACAGGGTGAAAGGTTCGAACTATAATAACGCTTTTTGATTTTCTATAACAACTAACAAATCTTACCAAGACATGTAAAATAAAGTTACTTTACAGAAAGTGATACACTTTTCACATTTCATATAGTATAATTACTAAAATGATAAAAAATCAGCAAGTAAGATGATTCACTTACATATTTGTTGCCAACATTATAAGACATAACATAGTTAAGGAATCTGTTATGAAAATTTAATGTAAACGTTTTGTATGTTTTTATAAAGAGATTTTTAAATGAAGCGGGTCGATGTTGGCAGCCTGTGACGGTTAGGTTGTTTTGGTGGCGTCTGTCTAAACTGTTGTTTATTATTCTATCACTGATGCCAAATTTCAAAGTCGCCTCTCCAACGAATAGTGACCAAATTCAAAACGATTAGTTTCATAAATAATCAGCCAACACCCGTACGTCAAAAGATCGTCAGATCGGCCAAGATATTTTCGCGGTCTGTGAATGTGTGCAGGGGAACCACATGCAGTCAATTCCTCGCCGTGCCCATGAAAACGGTCTTGCGCAGACTTCAACTTGATGAATTATGCGTCGGGACTAAGGCCTACATCCGTCGAGATCCAAATAACCCAGGAGCTTAAAGTTAATAAACACATACAACGCCGTTTTTTTGCTGACTGTGTTTCGGAGCATTTGAAAGAGGATTCCAATCATCATTTTTGGATGAATGGCTATATTAACAAGCGTCGTAAATGGGACGACGCCATCCTACACGAGTTTCACCAAGTGGTAATGCATCCACAAAAAGTTACTCTTCGGTGCGGATTTTGGGCCGACTGCGCCATTGGTCCCGTATGTTTGGAAAGCTACGTTGGAGAGGCCGTCATCGTCAACGTCAAGCGCTACAGAACGATGATAACTCATTTCTTTTACTCCAAATTGAACGATGGACGCCATGATGGGAATTCTGCATGAACGATTTGAGGGTTTGGTTATCTCTCGCAGAGGTGACGTGAAGTGGCTACCAAGATCGTGCGATGTGATCCCGCTAAATTTTTCTTGTGAGGTTTACTGAAGTCGCAGGTCTACGCCAATAATCCGCTACCGACCGATGACAACACAACCAATGTCATCCCTCAAATCCAGCCAGATGTATGCGGTAGAATCATTGAAAATTAGATTAGTCAGATCCGTGTCACCGCGTGAGAAACCGCGGCAGAAATTTGAACGATGTTTTATTCTATACATAATGGCATACATGGGTCCTTCAAATGAAAAATAATTTCTTTAATATCTCACATACAACTTGTTGTATTCCGTTTTAACATCGACTCGCTGTTATTGAAAAACTCTTTAGTTAGCAATCCAAATAATAATTCAATATTTCTCTGTTTATTGTATCTATATATTTGATCTCTCGCACACATATACCACTATTAATAACTAAAAGACATTACCAGAACAAAAGATTGTATAAAAAGGAATAAATTGCATGATACTTGCTATAGAAGTTCATGGTAGCCATCGTGAAGATAGAACCTTTAACGAAATTGATAGAAATGAGTCAAACCTACATAACATCAACAGTAAAATAGACGAATAGAAGATAGCAAACATAATGAAAAAAGGAATGAAGGTCACCTTTTAAAAGAATCTCTAAATTTTAATCCAAGAAGGAAAAGAGATTTGTGGCGAATTAGGAAACAAGTGCCAGATCCTTTAAGGATAAAATTTCATGAGGTATTAATCGATATGTGCATTTTACCTATTGACGAATAATAGATCATTTAATACGTTTTTCATTGCGTCTCAGTAAAATAAATAAAGACTAAAGTATTCAAGTCATTTAAAATTCATATTTCATTTCATATGGTGGCTTTTCTCCGAATTCATTAGACACAATAATTTTTACATAAGAATATTATAAACAAGTTTTCACGCTTTTTAATATATAAAGTGTACCTTGTAAGATATAAAAAATATATTTTTATATAAAATCATATAAAATATATAAAAATATATTACACATGCCTGCATAAATAAAAGAATTTTGAAAATAAAATATCATCTATAAATTCCATCCATAAGTTATCTATATTTACTCCTGCAGCTTATATTACGCTACAATGTTAGAATTTTTAAATGTTACATTAATAATATATATGTTGAAAACTAATTCATTTACCAAATAATACTATAAACAATATATTGTTTAAATATGAGCAATGTATAAGGAACAATTGCTTATCATATTTTCTCTAAAATTATTTTAGAACTTAAGTTCTCATCACCAGTAGTACGACCTGAAAGAATTAAAGAGAGTACTCAAGATTACTCAATATTCATTCAAAAATTCCAACAACTCCTTTTTTTATTAAGTACTCTTGAGTTATAAATATTAATAGAGTAATTTAAATCATATTTGCTATTACATTTTAATTACATAATTGTTGGTACATGTATTCATAATACATTTTTTTCATTTAGTGAAGAAATATTAACTGCAAGAATTAATATAAAAATAATATTTCAGATATACACTGAATACAAATTTCAGAACGAGAAAAGAGTAAATATATGTATGTTTTTAATTTTTTATTGTATGTATTTGTCTTTGACGATGTGACACTCTATTATAAATAAAAAGTATTGTTAGGTTACTTATTCATTTCTTGTAATACATTACACTTTTACAAGTCTTATAAATCATTTTTATATGTCTAGTTTGGATCCTCTTACAAATAAAAATTTAATAAATAAATAATTTAAAGAACTTGATGATTATCTACAAATTTTACTAAACGGTACTGTATAAATTTTACAGAGTAGCTACTATAAGTGGCAAAATTGGAACATGTTTACGATAAAATAGAAGTAGATGGAATAGATCTTATGCATTTATTAACAAATTAATAGATAATAATTTCATAATATTATAACATTATTTAAAAAACTAAAACATTGCTGTGGAAAGGATTACGATCTCAGAAATTTACGTATATAATATTCAAAATCTCATGTAAAGAGATAATTCAACAAAATGACAGTTAAATAACAATTGATTAAACTTACATGTGTTGTTTTCTTTTATTTCGAGTATTATTGCTATAATAGCATAGCAAACTTAGTAATGGAGATCAATACTGATATTATAATTCTGTACATTTGGGTGCGCTGGTTTTGACTTTCGAGTATTAACATTCCATTACGTCATTATCTTATTTGATTGTCGACCGGAGGGATTTTATTTATATGATTCATATAGTAGTGATCGATTCTTTAGCTTGTGGATTTACAATTATTTAGACTATAGGTAATTTTAGGAAAGATGAAATTATCATGTGTAATGGCTTTAGATACCTATAAGAATCATAAATTATCATACAGTATATAGTCAACACAAAAAACAGCGACAATTTTCATTGACAGCTGAGCATCAATAGATTAGTGCCTCAACAAATCTAAATGGGTCCGTATTGTAGTGACCAGCCCTGCATCATCATCATCATCATCATCACTGGCAGCTAGAGTCCATTACAAGCTTTAAGCAGTTTCTCCCATTCCGATTTATCTTGTGCTACTCTTCTCCACCTTCTGACTTTGATAGTCTTTACATTTTGTTTTGTGTCGCCGACGTAGTGTAGTCATAGATGCTTACTTCTCGTTTTTCTGTTGGATATCTGCTTTCGAATACATTTAAGGGGTGTGGTGATCTCTCGCCTTTGGCTATGGTCGCGATGGTATCAACGTAACAATTATGCGAGTGTTCGATAAATATGGGTTAACGTTAAGTAAGTCCTAATATCCACGACAGTCTACTACGCCCTTAGGGCTTTATTCACAAACATACAAATAAACTATAAGTACGAACAAATTGCATAGCCTTTACAACGCTTAATTAAATGAAAAATTACCAAAATAAACTGTCAGCACAATAACAATAAAAGTACAATAAACTTAAATATAAACAGTTGAAAATTATAGTCGTTCAAATCAGTGACCAAAAGCTAGTATCCAAATATACTGACGAACTAATAAATTATAAAAAACAAATAAGACTCCGGTAATCCGGTACTAAAATTGATTGTTTAGATAAATTGTAGGCTTATCAGTCTTTACGATCCAGTTCCAGAGTTCACCGGATATGGTTCTCAAACTAATCAGTTCAGTCAAAATGGATGGATTATTAATATAGTCGCCCGCGTAATTAATTGAGCTTGAAAATATACTTATGAGGGTTGCAATCCCTACGCAAGAAACCTACAAAATAGTGGTATGAGTACGCCACTTACAGACATGAAAAGGGGAATATTAGTTGGTAAATAAATATCAACAAGGGTTCTGAAAAGACAATCTTGGTTTTACCTTTGATATTGTGCGGCTGAAGCGTGTTTCTTAACGGTATTATTTCACAAAATATGGACACGCTAGAGGAATAATTTTCAATAAAAGGTATATTACATTGTAGATTTCTTCAGAACAAAACTCAAATTCTCTCTTCTCAGTAACGTCAAACAATCATTTCAGAGTAAGACAAACCAACACCTGTTTTCTAATTAGCTCGCGGTTTTTCAATAGCGCAGAAATAGATCTATCAACATATGCATGAGTCAAGTTTCTGCATCGAATGTTAATACTGGTCGTATTATGTTTTATATACTGTATAGTTATTTCGGTTTTTATTGGGCAACAATGGATGTCAAGCCATTATATAATTTTTTTTTTTTGCTAGCATTATGCGACGTGTAGTTTCTTCAATAGTAGAATTGTCTTTGTTAACTTGGGAGCCCAGGTAGATAAATTCATCAACCACTTCGAGTCTCCCAACTTAATGTTGAGTTGTCCTCGGCATTGGCCAATAATTGTATCCCTTTGTAGAAAATACCCTTATGGTTGATAGGTATAAGAGTCCCACACATCTGTATTGTATTGTATTGATCCTGAGGTTTTTCATATTGATTATAATATGATTAATGCTATTTTTCGCAAAAGGTTATATTTGCGGCCTTTAACTTGCGGTTTTACCGGCTCCAAAAGCTCAGACTCAACATCACCAGATATGGTTATTAATATCTTAGATACTCATTTTAATCGATAAAGACGATTGTAGGCTAGCGAGTTTGTTATGTTTGTATATGGTTATCTCCAGCCTTTCTAGATATCTGTGTACGGTTTTCTCAACAGAATATACATAAACTAGTACTCGTGTTGGTACAAAATATTCTTCAGCTTAAGAATTTTGTAAAAGCGCAAGATCCCACAAGTTTACAACAATGTGTCCGCCAATATCAAAGGCATTTCTGTGTTAATAAAGATTAAACTATGAGCCGAAAATTATTCTTAAAAAAAGTAAACAAAGGACGAGTACACTTATTGCATAAAGTGCAATTAAGAGCAATATAATGTAGAAGAATGTATATGCTGCAGATTGTAATACATGTAGTACAAATATAACTTTAAATATTATTTTGTATAAAATATAATTATATAGCATATTGTTAATAATCATCACTTAAGAACTATTTAATGTTATTCATGAACATTACTTTTCTAAGAATATTTACGAAAAATTAATTAATGAAGATTTTCGTCCGTCTCTTCTCTCAATCAATTCTTGCTACTTTTGTGGAGCGACACATATAATAAAAGAAATTGAATTCGCAAGACTTTCTTTGCGAAAGACGAATTTCGCATTCCGAGACGATGTGGCATACAATGAGGACCAGATTTTCCATTTGAAAATGAGTCAGCACATCTTCCATGACGCGTCCTAATTCTATTAATCGCAACCCATTCTTTACGGGGGAGTTCTGATCTAGAAGGAAGATTATTATTTGGGATCAAACCCTGAAAATAATTTGAGGCAAACTAATTTAATAGATTTTTCCATACATCTACGGATTTTGGGTCATTGAGGCTCAATGTTTCTGCTGTGCTAATAGGCGGTCGTCGATATTTAAGTCTGTTATTTTGCAGCATTGATATTACTTCCTGGATTGTAGGTCGATTTTTTCAAATGCTTTCTTGTATTCTCTGATCAAAGTTTCGGTTTTTCGAAGGTCTGGTGGAATTATTCCGGAGAGAACGGGAAACCTTTGTAGTGGAGTCGACTTTACTGTGCCTGAGTCTCGTAGCTTGTATACAAGGTAACAAGTTCCCAATATACGATTTAATTTTATTAGATTACAGTACATATTAAAATGCTCTTATTTATTGAAAAATGTTCAAATTTATTAAAATGTTATCATGTCAAGATGTTTATGTTGTTAATTAAATAAGTTAGTAATTACAGAATTTCTAATTTAAATACTATCAACAAAACTTTTTATTACGTCATAATGTATCAAAAAGGATGTATCGTATTTAATCTTGCATGGGGCAACCTGAAATGCTTAGATTATGTTATACTGTTTAATGCAGAACAAACTATAGAAAATACTGCTCATTAACTTCGTCCCAAACCATTTAAAAATAATATATATTATAATAATATAATTTAATTCTGAAAAATCAGCCACTCAAACAATATTTACTTCAATACTAATAATCTCGACGAACTGAATGAATTCCTTAATAAAAGAAACAGAAATTTATACTGCAATTAAATAATCGTAGTAAAGAAAATATTCATTTATATATAAAAAGTATGAAAGGATATATCTGCGCCCTACAAAGTCTAAGAAAAATTGAAGTGGCAAGTGGATGCAGGGGCTATGTTATTTAAGGTTTATGAAAAGTCGAGGCTACACTACTCCACATAGATCCCCGATAGAGGCAGAAGGTTCAAACTTATCCACTTAGTGTTTTTATAACTAGGGAGGGTTTGAGCTTATGTTAGTATAATGATATATCTAATGGTTGGTATTTAAAACTAATAGAGTACAAATTATTTATTGCTATTCTATTGACTTGAAAAAGAGAGAGATTATGGGCATTAAGGCATCTATATAATACTAAGTAAATAATACAAATAAACTTTAAGTTAATACAAAGAAAAATATTAATATTTCATAAAGGCCGGGTATATGAAACAGTTTTTATATATAAAAAAATCACCACTTGAAATTAGTTAATAACCTATCTTGGTGTTCTATTTTCAGAAAGCTGGAAAATTTTAATTAGCAGCGATGAATAACGAATAAAACGTGTAAAAATCCTAGTAAAAATAAACAACATTTGATTGAATTCTGTTATTAATACCACAATTTTATACGGAACAAAAATTTGGGATGCAAGTATACATAAAATATTAAAAAAACTCAATTAAGATATTTTAAATATAATAAAGCACTAGAAATACATCAGATCATATTATCGGGACAAAGATATAGAAAATAACATAAAATTGATAGCGTAAGATGTTAACAATGAACCAATCTCACAATCTTAAATTACTCTACGACCGTCTACTTTTGTAGACTGTCACATAATCTGTTCAATATGTAACCTTAACCTTGATATCCCTGAAAATCCACACCATTTTTTTAAATAAAACTCTAGTATATCATTGTATTCAATAATTTACAGATTAATTAAAAAGTAAATAAAACTGAAATCACGGAAGTCATCACTAAATACGAATATTTTAATTGCGTATTTAATATACGATGGAGTTAAATATTTTTGCTTATTAAAGTACAATTTAAGTTGTACCTTTTTGATAAACATCAATGTAGTTATTAAATATTATGTAAGCTTCGTTGTTATTGCCAATCACTTGGTATAAAGTGTATTCGTTTAGTGCTGAAAGCTTATCATGTTACACTATGTCTGTGATGTGAATTATTCGAGGTCATCACTTGTTATTACTAAAAGTCTTGAATTGTTGTTTACTGTTTCTGGTTTCCTTTTAATCGTAATCATACACGTAATAAACATGTATTTGATTCAGAGTAAATTTTGAAATTTATGACTAACTTCCGAAGTAAATAAATAAATAATTGATATTGGTTATATTATAAATTATAAATAAATAATAAATAGCACTTTATTATATAGAATTGAGGTACTTTTCTAATTTACATTAATCAAAACTTATGAGAAATCATGTACTTGCTGTAAGAGCTTTATTAGTACACCGATTTCATATTCTTTTATTATTTGTAAATGTCCAGAGTATTTTTATATCCAGCACAAATAATGTAGCTTACAGCTTCACTTTTATGTATATGGGACACGAACTAAAGATGTCATGATTTAGAAGCGTGAATATTATTCATTACAATCACTAGAACAGAGAGTCTGACTACTATTTGTTATTTATAATATGTATATTTCAATATGTTGTCATAAATTATTATCATGATGTATAACTTTTATTACAGAAACATATTGGATCGATGAATAAGTTCCTTGCGTTTTTTGCATAGCAAAACTGTTGTGTCAATTGTTTCTTTATGATGTCATTTGTTAGACTGCAGATTTTAATTGTTTTTCTGGAACCTTTCTATTTTCTTTCCACCTATTTCTGTCAACAGATAGTATTTTAACACTGCTTCAATGTACAATTTTATATTGTTGAATGACATTTTACATGTGAAAAGAAACAAAATTCAAGATAATCTACTTTCTTAATGATATTCTATATGTAAATTATAATCAAACTTTAGAATAATAAGAAGCAAAGCGGTATATGCTCAATTATTTTTCGAGTCAAAGATATTACATTTTAAACCTTTATTCTAAGTTACTTCCACTTTTCTCCTAGTTCTCAGAGATGTTCTACATAAGTCCTAGAAGAACAACAAAATGAAAAGTGTAGAGAATTTGTTAATCTTAAAATTATTCCGTGGATTTTCGATATATAAAATTTGTCTACACATGCAAAAATGTATTACAGAAGATTTTATTAGAACATCATAGATATTTTTATTTGTACTTATCGAGATAATGAAGACATAAATAATATAATAAATAAATATATGAAATTGGAATGTCCAATAAAATCTTGAAATGTACGAACTTGAAAGTTCTAGTTTGTAATGTACTGCTTGCTTTAAATTCCTTACTGAGTTATAGAAATAAGAAAAATTCATTTTAATTTTTTCTAATATATTGCATAAGATGGAAAATGTTTACAATATAATAAGTGCTTGACATACTCCTTATCATTTTAAAAACCATGATACCTAGATTTTACATCATCCACTAAAAAACAAAAACAAATGTGTATTCGATTTCTTCCTATCTAATAAATAATGTAATAATAAAATGTAATTCATGTTTTAATATTGCATTTACATACTTTTGACAATAATACAAAATTATAACATTTTGTAACTCTCAAAATAAGATCACTACATATCCAGTTATATATAGATGTACATTTTCTCATATTTTAAATGTATATTATATGTGCAGAACATTTTAAAACTTAATTAATTAAATAATTGATTTAATATTGCAATTACCCAATACTTAACAATGATAGCGAAGTTCATTGTAACTCTTGATTTGTTTGCTGGAGATCTATATAGAAATATATATTTTCCAATATAAAATACACATTTATTCCAATACAAAGTACTTTCTTCATATTTCTTCTCATTACATAAATATATTCTCTAATAAATAAATTGTGGACTGCTTGCTCACAGAATATTTAACAGTAATAACAAAATCAAAGATTTATATACGTAGATATATATTGGTATATGTATATATCATCAGAAAGATAATTTAAACAAATCACATGTAGAAAAGAAATAAGAAAAAGGCAGATTGAAAAATTCTTAGCTTGATGAAGACAAAAAAAAAATTAAGAACAATAGAACAGCAGTAAAGCTGGTAATACAAAGAGATGGGCGGATTTTATGAAATAAGGTTGTCTCATTAATAAATTAACATTTTATTAACAGATCTATTTTGTATAGTACGGCCAAATATATAAATTAAATAAAAAAAACCATACGATCTGATCGTTGCATATCAGTACTTAGCAATATAAGGTATACTGTTAAGCCAATACAATATGTTTTTTGTAATTTTTATATGCACACTCGTCGTGTGAAATTATTTAAATAAAGTTGACAATAAGAAATGTCAACAGTATTAACCGATACATATAAAAAAATAATATTGTTTCCATATTCTGACAGTAGAGCTAGAGAAACTTTGGTTGAGTGTCAAACGTGTAAATCAAGGGCATATTTGTATAAAGATAGTACCCAGATTTACTATATTATTACAATAAAAAATGTCACTAAAATCTTCGGTCTTCCCCCCATAATATACACTTCTTAACGATGGTAGAAAAATTCATTCCTTGATTATTATTTTTGCTATTGCGAGGTCATTACCTCGACTTGCCAATTCTTACACCAAGGTAATAGATTTTATTCGGATTTAATTTATTTACGGTATTATGGTACGACAGAATGGAGGTAGTCTAGCGTCAACCATCGAATACTTTGCATAAAATACGTTGTTCATTTATCGTGAATTTTTATGTACGATATTGCTACAGTATTTCATTGAAATAGTGGCGTTTTCATGAATCTAAGAAAAGTTATGGTGTTGTAATTGCTCGAAGAAGCAAGGAAAAATGAACAACCCATTTCTATTTTGTTCCGACAGCATGGAGAGAATTTCGCCTTTGTGTAATCTTCATGATATGGGACTTAAATCTAAACAATAGGTTTAATTTAAGTTACGGTCTTTTATAAGTTACTACGGTCAGAGAATGGAAGTATTATGGACACAACTACGATATCGTTGAAATATAATATGACTTTTCTGTTGTTAATAATTCTAGTATTCCTCATTGTTTGAATAGGAAGAGAACAACTTGGAAAGATGTTCACCATTGTGGAATCTTAGTCATAAACTCACTTTCCGTTTTCTTAAAGTTGTCAATACCCAATAGGACAGATTTTTGGTCGGCATCTAATCCCCGAGAGAAGATTTGTTAGCAAGTATGAAACGCACGTCGGTCAGTTTCGAGGGCAAAAGTGCGCTGGTATTTGGACCACGCCATATTTACTATTGAGGGGAATAATACACTAACTTCCAGACTGACTTATTTCGCTACTATATTAACTCTCTCTGCGACATATCCTCCCTTCACAAGTACCTACTGAAAGTAGGGAGGGTGTATAAGATATTTTTTACTTTTTACATAATTTTGTTTTTATAACTACTCGTATATATACATAAATAATATTGGTTTTAAAGAAATTGCTTAATATAAATATATAGATAGACAACCAATAGATATGAAATAATAATTTACTAAATAAAATATATTACTAAGAAAATAGTAATACATTACTATAGACATACATATAGAAAAAAAGATTTACCAGTAACTATAATAATAATAACAATTTATATTTATATACCCAAATTCATAAATATGCGGCATGGTATATTATATTTATTACAATGAATTTATTAAAGATGAATTGTGAAACATGTAGTTTTAATTATAGAAACTACAAAATATTTTTTATAATAATAACAAATCTTGAATCCAAAATGAATAATATTTCAATTTTAGACTTATACAGGGTCAAACTCTATTTTAATGTTGTCGCTGCAAATCAATGCAATTTCTAATATCAAAAGTCGATGATATAATATTATATTTAGACAACATTTAACAAATGATGATAAATGTGAATGTTTATTTGATTCTTTATGATGCTACCATTTTTTTATCAATACTTATAATTATTTACTCCAAATTTAACAAAAATAACAAATGTGATTGTGTTTTAGATAGTTGCATATTAATACTTAGATACATAAATGCGTATTTTCTAAAATATAAAATGTTCACTGTTCGTAGTTTTTAATCATGGTTAATTGATGACTTAATATCGCATTTACATAATATTTAACAATAAAAAATATAGTCACAACAATTCTTATCATATAATCGCCGCACAACAATATGTAGAAATACATATTCCTATATAAAATGTATGCTGTTAACCCAATCTGAAAATATTTAATTCATAATTTACTATTGCATTTGCTCGATACCTGTCAATGATACAAAAATTATTTCTTCATTATAACTTTTATGATGTGATCGTGTCTACGTACGAAATACCTACATATATTCCCCATATATAACATGTATACGAGTGCTTTAGATCAAAACTATTTCGAAGTCGAAAAATAAAGTAGTAGTAAAACTAAAAAGGAACAATGGATTGAAAAGATTAAACAAAACGTACATCGATTAGATGATTTAATATTGCATTTACACAATATTTAACAATAAAAAGAAAGCTTTTAATTACTTATTAATACATAGCTATATTCATATTATCCTACCTTTATAAATGCTGATGAGTATGTTATATCTTACTAGATTAAAAATACATAGTATTCAATATAGTCATGTATTTAAGAGAAAATAAATGTCATCCGGAATTTGAATATTCTGGAGCTAAATATAATTAGAAGTATGTGTTTTATTACATTAGAAAAATTTGAAGGTTTTTGATGTTGCTATTTCAATAGACAGCATCATACGTATCTGTTACGTTTAGGATCCGTTCATACCAAGTTATAGTATTGTCGCAAACAAAATTACCTTAGAATAGTCAATATTCTAAAGTGTAGTTGACTGCATTGTCATATAACATTGCACCACCATCTTCTTGGTTATTTTTCAATATAAGATCACCTTTTGACCAGTTCAATTTACATATGTATTGTCATTATATAGAATTTTATTATTACTAAGAATATGCGTAATTTGAAATAATTACCATATTCATATCTTATGTGACATTTATCTTAACCACATGTTGTGATGTGATATCAATAATAAATGCGCTGAAACGGTATCTCAAACATTAGAGCTTTCACAATAAGGTCGAAGTGCATATAAATCTCCAGTAGCCTGGTTCCATGCAGGAACATATCACCACCAGGTCGGAGGCTTCAACAAGATAATATCAATGAAATACAAGACTTGCAAGACCCGAAGCTATCCGGAACTTTACCAATACATGAATTACTAGATTCTCCATCGAGTCGATACCTAAATTCCAAGAATCCAATCTTTTTAGATAAAACATTAATGTCCGGTTTTTTAAGAAATAGATACAGAAAGTTATGAAACTATCTATCTTTGGGCTTATATACAACTCAAAGCCGCTTACCCTCCTAACCGGACTAACCGAGCCGCAGTTCTCGAAACTGCCGTACTACCGACTAGACTTCAGCCATTATACTTAAGAGGTGTAAGTGGAATGCCTACAGCGGCCTAGTATGATTTTTATTCAACGACAAATCATACAAATTTTCGGTTTACGTTTAAACTTCAGATTGAATTTTGCCCTCAAATGCTGCATAGTTATATTATTATTTTTGGTTACTGATTAATCTTCATTCTTACTTACTTACGATGACTCTGTTATCCAAATAAAATACTCGCCTCCTTAATCGTTTTCCTCTATTTGAGTTAATTTTTGCTAGTGTTATATATCCGTCGGGATTTTGGCCTTCCTTTCAGTGTTTTGAGGATTGGTCCATGCATAGGATGTGTCCGATCCATCTGAGACATTGTAAGTTATAATGGCTATAAGATTTGCTTCATTACATAGCTCATTTAATTCATGATTCATTCTCATTTTCCAAACGCCACTGTGTTGGTCTTGAACTACACTGAAAATTCTTCTTAGGATTTTTCGGTTGAAGCTGAGCATAATTCTTTCATATTTTTTCTTTAACATCCATATTTCTGCGTTATAAGTTACGACTGGTCTAATTAGTGTCATATATCCTATATATCATATTTCTGGAGATACTTTTGTTTTTGATTAAGTATAATAGACTAAAGTAGCATTTATTACATAATGATATTCTTGTCTTAATCCCTTCTCTTCTTTTATTTAGTCTATCTATGTGCGCACCTAGATACCTAAATTGATGATCTTTTCCGAAGTGAAATTGTCCAACGTTCAATTTATCATCGATATATCTAGGTGTTCTAGATATTTCCATGACTTTTATTCTGTCTACATATACTATGAGTCGTATATGTTTTCATGCTTTTTCTAATATTTTAGTACTTTTAGGAAGAATTCAATTATAAATAATAAATTACTTACGATTTGAGTTTACTTTTGAACTTAGGAATGAATTTTGCTTCGAATGCTGCATAGTCATATCATAATTCTGGGTTACTGAATAATCTCCAATCTTAAAATCTTCAAATGAAGAAAATATTTTTCAACGATTCCACATTGAATAACTTCATTTTATATTTTATCTTTGTGGAACTAGTATAATTCTACATATATTTTGACTTCCTTTGTAATCTGCTTTCGACTTAAACATCAATCAACTGTAGTGGTACTGTGTTACTGAAATAATATTTTGAAAATGTCGAGGAAAGATAAAAAATATATAGTATATATGTACAATTATCTATCAATAAAATTTTGATGTATATAGGGTAAGAATATCAAATACCTGAATTTTTCTGACACACGTTTCTGTTTTATTATATAACTCTACTCTCTACTATAACGAGTATTTAATAAAAATTTATATGGTTTTCATATTATGAATCATATTGAAATGTAATTACAAATTCCTACCCCTATATTACCACATTACTAATAAAATCTTATATTATAAGAATAAATTTATTATTCTTAGTCATGATCATAGAACTATGATCATAAAATTACAATAAATGTAGTAATTTGATTAAAAATATAATATTATAGTATTGTATTTTTTAAGAAAAATACATTGTACTTACAAATACGTTTAATTATAAAATGTACACTTTTCTGGATTAATATTCGATAAAATAATTTATTGCTAATAGAAAGGTAATAGAATTTCATACTGCAATCACTGAACCAAAAATATATTAAATAATAAATAATATACATAAAATAAATTCTTATATTTAAATTTGTAAACAAACAGATAGACAAATATAAAATATCTCTGACTAATAAGTGTGATATTATAATAAGTAATAATTTTGAATATGAAGCAAATAAAATATAAACACAGTATTTTAAACAAGTCTCAACATAATGAACAGTCAACAGGACACAGCAGTGACTACATTATAATAAATGAATAGAAAATATTTAATCACTTTCTACACGAATACGCTGGCGTTAATAAAAAATAATTGATAATAGACAAAAAGCAATATTTCACTTCTGAATATGTAAATAAGGACAAAGTCTAAACACAATAGAATTCAAGAGTGAAGTATAAACCAAAGACAATATTTTGAACATCTCTTATAATAATTCTGTACGAGTAAACACCAATACTAATTGGTTAATATATTCTGTAAGTGATGCAATAAATAAATTAAATGGATAACGTAATACTGTCTAAAATCATCTACAACCAACAGTATAAAGATAGAAGAATATTTAATAGAATCAATTTGTATATTAGGTGTAACAGACACCAGACTAACACACATGAGATGTTCATAATCGTTCTGTAATAAAATTCACAATATGATATATATTGTATTACTATTACTAGTATTTATAAAGCAATTAGAATTATTAATTGTTTTGTAACACAGCATTTGTTTTCAAATGAACAATGTGTGCATTTTCAAATGATTTTCTCAACGTACGTTTTACCATATCTCTTTTCAAACTTATATGTCATAGTATTTGATTATCGTTATACATGCCTATGAATATGAATTACATAACACCTGTTCTAATAATCAAATATATGCCAATAAATGTCAATGTGTGATACCAATTTTTATGTATTTCATATTTCATCCAATTATTATTCTTCATCTTATTTAACATTCAATTTTCAAATTAAAAATTTCTGTATCTAATATAAAACATACATTTATTTTTGAGTAAATCAACTTACAGATTTACATAAATTCTAAATACTATATGTATAAATTTCGTAGTCATTATTAATATAGTATATCTAATGACAAATATAATGCAAATATAAATTCAGTCAAGCTAACAACAATTTGTTGACCAATCAATATTTTTTGTGCTATTACTAGTCAATGTTTGAATGAATAAGTACATGAAATAACAATATTTTAGCAACGAGAATGGGACAGAGCGGATATCCACCATTATAGAACGAAACCTTCTGTTCGACCTGTCAATCTTCCCCGTGATCTGTCGACACGAGAACTCGTAAAAACTGAGACAATGTGATTTGGGTCAAAATCTCCAAGAGATGTTAACATATCATGGGAAGATACAGGGAGTTCTTAATTTCCTAAAAGGCTGTGATCTATACGACAAAATCTGAAAAAAAGACTTTGATATTATATCTAAATATATTTTTACCGTTACTCCATTACAATTACGTATTGTATATATGTAATACGTAAATGTATTTAAATATCAAAGTACACACTCATACATTTTTATAATACATGTTGGCTGCCGAAATAGATAGTTTTTAAAATATATTCATGATAATTAGAGAACAATTACACGTACAAGGCTTGCTATAAAAAGTATTTTTTTATTAATTTAATAATAATAATTACATTATCTTCCATGCAGATGCAATTATTTATTAAAATTATTCTGTTTTTACATGTGTATATAAGAAGCAAAGTAAAATAATGCAATATTTTCTTCTATGAAGATATTTACGATAAAGTTACAGTGATTGCAATTATTGAATGATAAACTGTAATTCTTGCAAATATATTAATAAACTATTCAAACGCGATTTATATTAAAACTTGTACATATGTGTGTTATTAAAGTAATAAATATATTCTTTCTATAAGTAATATATTTATTATTTAACTGTTTATACCATTAAATCCTAAATAAAATATTATTATTTCTCCGATTTAATAATTCGGTTAAAATTAATAAATACAACTATTCGTGAAGAACAGCAGTTTCCTCAGTAACTCACTTATTAGACATTAAACTATTTATTTGTTGATAGTCATTGAGCATCAAAATCATAGAAAATATATATATCTAAGCCATTAGACGTTGATGGACAAGAAAAAACATGTTCTTCAATAAAAAATTGATGAGTATTTGCAAGCTATGAAATGTGTCAGACAATGTTTTAAAACTTTTATATTTGTGGACACATTTTTAAGAGTTGAATACCATTTTTAATGGTTTTACTTACACGTCATATTTTCGCTGCTTATGCAGGGCCGGATTAAACAATAGACAAATAAGACAAAGGTCTAGGGCCCGTAATTCGAAGGGGCCCGGATTCAATCAGAATAATAAATATCGTACTATGTATAGTATGTCAAAATTATGTTGTCATACTAGTTTCGAAACAGAGTAGAATTAAAGTAAAAATCTGAATAAAAGAATACAAAATTTTGAATAAAACTTTTAGAAAATTGGTAAATTATAAAAAGTTTTGAGGTACGCTATAAAAAAATATATGAGCAAACGACAATAGTCCTACAAGTTGGTTGCAAACGTTACAATTCCACAAGTGTGATTAAATGGGATATTTAAAAAGGAACACATGTATTTTGGGTAGAAATGAGATTGTAGTTATAAAATTTTAAAATTATGACATGTTGAGTTATATTATGAAATAGAGAATGGCCTGTATTATGAACTCACTTTTATAGAGCGCTTTTGGCAGCCTGGCCTCATAAGATTATAATGTAAAAACACGCTTCCTAAAAGCGTTCGTAATGTGGGGCAATATGTATTTAATTTTACATTAATTTTTTTAACCAAAAATAAATTAAGAGTCATTTTAAATAACGCGCCAAACAAAATTTGTAAAAGCCTGTTGTTTAAATTAGTTTTTATTAATGAATCTTACTAATTGTTAACAAACACCACTTTAGGTAATCAGCTAATTTATTAAGTCTAAAAACAAAAAAAAATAAAGATGGGGCCCGAATTATATTTTGTCTAGGGCTCGCTGGAAGCTTAATCTGGCCCTGTGCTTATGATCACTCATTTAAGAAAAGTGTAGATAAACGTTACACACGAATGACCGTATTTTATATGTGAGGTGCAGAATAGTAATAAAATACCGAAATAAATAATTTTCATTACAACTTGTGTCTTCACAAATTAAACAACTATCGTACAAAATAGGTAGGAGAAAAGGCTACCTTTAAAACTACTCGTTATTTTCTACATCTCCGTGCGCCAACAATAATATCAACAAACTCATTTTCATAATAAGTTGATGCCACTGGTTTTGTAAAAAAAATATCAGCAATGTCAAAACAATTCCCAAAAAATTCCCAATTATCAATTTTATTTGAAGATTGATGAACATTCCAGAGTGCATCACTACCGCAAGACCTTGGTTTTGACTTGTTGAATAAAGTTCATGCTGATAGTCATTACCAATATATACCTCCATTATCTGTCTCTTTTGAAAAATATATCTTTGTTTCTAGAAATCTAGACCAGATCACACCTGTCTTTAAATATACCGATCTTTATTCAAACCAAATAATTCTATCAAATTAATAAAGTTTATGAAGGTCGTATTATACTCAATTACAACAACTACTATTTAATCTCCTTCGTACCTAGTGATATATGCTTTTCATTGCTTTGTTCTTTGTACGCAAGAGAAGTGTACATACACGATTGCTAAGCACTCGCTGTAGTCTGTAAGCAAAATAAATCTAAGCCACTCCAATTAGTTGGCTGGTTGCCCCATTTTTCTAGCCTGTCATCGTACTATATCTTTGACTGATTGTGAGGCAGGTCAAGCACTACTGAAGTAGTGTGGGTTATAAACCGGAATATATCTTTATTAGATACTAACAAAAGGCGAGGTTCAACCAAAAGGCTGTTTTTTTCACCTAACCCAAAAAACATTTATACAAAAAAGGTTACTTTAAACTATCTGGAATTTCATCATATAGTTTTGTTACCTGACACGAAAATAGTCAACTATATTTTTATCTTTTAGGTTGCCTTTCCGTCACTCTGCGTGTTGCTGGTTTTCCTTCCTTAGCAATATGGGCTAGTTTACGTGGATATATCTTCTCCATATGTTGTCGTATTTTAGTCTCTTATTACTTATCTTACTATTTGCTATTCCAATCCAGCAGTCTGTAGTAATTGCACTGCTAGCCGTATCCTTCAACCTTCCTTTTATAACCGAGGTTGAGTCCGACAATGAATCTAATGAGGTACTGAATCCACCTACCAGCTATCGACAGCGAAATTCGAGAGACTTGACAAACTTGTATCTAATACTCACTATTTTCTATGACTGCTTTTTAGAATACTTTGTTGACGAAGGAAGAAAATAATTATTTGTAATTAGTGTAATTTGTCTTTGCCGTCTATTTTTTTTGTAACAAAATTTAAATAGAATTGGATGAGGGTTTGAAAATTCCCTAGTTGTTATTTAACAACTTTTATTCAAGGACAGCGTGTAAAAGCACTACTATATTTGTTTCTAGAAATATCTCTACACTTATTGATTGTCTATAGTAATTTGTTAGCGACCTGTGCCACATTTTCTATTAAATTTAGTGCTACAATAAAGGTTTAGAAAAACCATTGCACTGAATGGAGGGAAAATTATAAAAATGTCTGGCATTATTCTGAGCACAGATAACATGCAAAATTGCTACACGAATTCCTAACAAAGCTGCAGTATCAAGTACTGCGTAACGATAGACACGTGCCTAGCCAAGCACTAAACGTAGAAGCACAATTATTACATTGGTGATGAAATGAATTGTCACCGTAGAATAACAATGAAGTGTTGTCTTTTGAAAGTTAAATATACAATTATATATGGTATTCAAATGTAAAAGATATAAAAGTGCATAATTTTGTCATTTTTAAAAAATATACCTAATATTGTAATTATTTTTCCTATTTTCCTATGTACTACGCGGTGATGGTCTTCTAAAAACCTATTGTCATACTAAACTACCGAAACTACTCAATAATAAAAAAACCTTATCTCACCGGTACAAAAATAAATGTATATCTATTTTAAAAAAAGTAAGTATTAAATATATGTTCGGTAAAAATGCATTAAAGTTTGTGGAACTTTTAACCTCGGTTCCATATCGACTGTGTTTCTGTCATCTCAAATTTAAATATGACCGACGTGAAGAACCATCTATCTCTTGCACTATTATCTCTTCACATCATACGAGAGACCGGGTGATGATCTGATAGACCCAATCTACAATATACGTAACCATTACGAAATCTTCATTGCAGCAGACTCACGCTCGTAATAATGGATAATAAGATGTTAATGTATACTTAACTATAGTTAGAAGAAATAATATAAAGAGCTGCAATTTTAAATAATATGTAGGTACCTAATTCGAATTAACGAATTTATATTTTTATCTTTACTTCAAAAATATTTCGAAATATTTAAACTGGAACACTTCATGGTGAAAAATAGAAAACTAGTCTATATTTGGTAAGTTGTTGCGCAATTATCTTTATAATTAAAACTGAAAAGCATTACACTGTACTATATTTTGCCTGTAAATTAAATCATAAGAATTGATGTAGTTACTGAAGGACATATTGAAAGGATGTAAACCAAATAAAATAAAATTACTATTTTTGTATAAGGTAAACAATTTATAAATAAATTAATTGCTAAACATTTAGTACATGGAATATGGAAATAATAAACTTTGACAGAATATATGTACGTGGTATATGAAGAATTGCTTCACGTAAGATAGTATTTCATTCACATGTGATATATTGTTATATCTATTTAAGTCTTTAAACTATGATACGACTACAAACACAATATTTTACTATTTAAGAAAAAGTACCTAACGATTACTGTGAAGATACCATTTCCTAAAACAAAAAATGCATTTACAATCAAATTAAGTTGCTAAGCAGTTGCTACCAGTTCAGTATATAATAAAATATAATTCTATTTAATATACTGCTAAATTTTAATACTATCTTGCTAATATTTTATAAAAAAATGATAACCTATATTTATAAATATTTCTACTCTACTTATGTGCTGGTGAGTATATTAAAAATGAATCTATTTTACCTTATATTCCGTATGACATACTTTAATTTTTTGTTAGCTCTAAGGCTACGATTAATAGTAGTTAGTTATACATAAACTCTTAAATAAGTAAACGATTAATTATTTATAGATTTGTATAAATTTTTATCACTTTTCAAATTTATTAATAATGAAAGTAAGAATTTTTCAATGTTGGAAATGCAGTAAAATGGACATCTATATGAGAATGAAGGTATGTCTTTATAAATATAATATAAATCGCAATAAAATTTCTGGGACATATTTCCTATCTGGAAATGATTATATTATTTTTATTTCGCAAAACAATCGTTAAGCGTACGAGTGTAAATAATAAATATATAACAATATTAGTTGAAGTCATTAATGGTTTTTTCAATATTTTGTGCTCCTATTTTAATGCTTTTATTGTTTGCTTCAAATTAAGTAAAAAAAATTGAATAAACATGATTTTTTCAAATAATTCTATCTTTATATCATATTTTATATCGTCCAACACGTTTTCATTAAATAATAATAATAAGAAGATTCAAGAGAATTAAGCATTATGAATGAATGTTTAATATAAGTCAGTTAGAAATTACTTTTGTATAGTATAATTTTTTGTATAAATAAATATTTATTTAATTTCTTCTGTAGACGGATAATAAATCGATAATAATAGTAGGTTCCATTGTAGAAAGAAGGAGAATAGCTGGAATAGCTGGAATATTTACTCTGTAGACTCCGTGTATTTTCAATAGAAGAGGGTGTAGGAGGAGAGCGTAAATTAATACTGCATCCCGCAACGTACAACCATACTTAAACATTTAATGTTTTTAATACATTTTTATACCAAACCATATCGAAAACCTTCATATGCAAACAATAATTATTGACTCTATGAATATACTCTGAAACATATAAAAGTCAACAAGTACACTAAATATTCTTACCAATCTAAATTATATATTATAAGCTGACAGCTATAGTCACAAGTCTTGACTTTTGAAAGGCCATATTTACATGATAAATAAAAAGTATTTGGAGACCGAATGAAAAGGGCTAAAATAAAAACTGACATTGTAAATCCAGTAGCAGTAGGATTGTAATATATATTTCATAATTTCTTAAAAATATCAAATTAATCATATTATCTGAGTGAGATAATAATTTGGCCCTAATCTGGTCTGTGATATAGTGGAAATGGAAGTCATTATCAATTTTATGACAAACTTTGTCTAAGCAAATATTTAATATTTAAACATAATATTGAAAGATATATGTATAATACATATTTCATGATGAATAATTAAAGTGTTTACATTACTTTGTATTTTACAAATTTATTAACAACCATATCATGACGAACGAAAATTCAAATATCAATCTAACATGACTAGAAAGAAATTACTAGTCGATTAATCGAATATCCAAAATACCCAGAAAGAAAAAGACTAACCATGTCTTGTACATCTGGATTTATTCTTCAAGGAACTTTGTAACCATTAAAATAATGTAATAATTTATTACATATGTCCTCATGTACAATAAAATGAATACTTTGTATTTGTGGATAGTTTCCAATTGTATTGTAATAAACTTACAGGTTTTATGACAGTAATAATTCAGCACACCAAAAATATTATTAAAAATAAAAAATAAAATACATACATATGGATATCAACAGATTACCTGAATAACATGTATCCATATAATGTGCGAAAACGTATAACAATTTTAAAAATATATTATCTTATAAGATACAATATAATTCATATATAACTATTATTACCTTTCAAGTATTTTGAAAATAAGTATTGAATATTAATAATCATTCTAGACAAGAATGTAAAATTGATAATTAATCCTTTAAAATACGCAAAACGGAAATACATTTTTATAATATCCAAATGGGCTTTGTATACTAGTATTATAATGTAACTTTTTATGTCACCACGAATGCTATACTGAGTAACAGAACACAAGAAAATGCAGTAGAACAAGAAACAAGAAAGAAAAAATCAATAAGGCAATGAAGTATAAAGAGAAAAAGAAGACTGGGAAGACAAAGAATTATAGCAAGATAAAATATCCGATGTTTATTTATTCTACTTTATAAAATCATATCCAAAATATTTGTCTATTTTGCAGTTAGAAAGAGCGACAACTTATATATTAGTTGAATTATTAAAACTAAATGAACTGCTAATAATAATTTTGAGATATAAATGTAATCTTGTAACATATATTCTTAACTATTTAATAATATACAAATTATTCTTCATAAATAAATTTATATTCCTTAAACACTTATTCATAGCATTTGTTATAGTGAGATGAGATTAAATATCATAAATGTTATGTGTCTGTGAGACATACATGTATGTCGATTGTATTCCTGTAAGTATTTCATAATAAGTAATAATATCGGTATCAGAATGCCATAATTCCTTTGAGGGCAAAATTTCTTATAATAGTAATGTCAAAAAAAAGGTTTCCCTACGTGAAATGTGGGAAAAATTTCCTTAGGGGTTATGAACCCCGTTACCTCATGTTGTCGACACCTGTGCATAAAGATAACATAATAAGAATGTAAATTAATGTTGCAGATTATTCTTATAGAATTGAAAAATTCTGTATGGAAATAATTATAAAAATGGAAGTCAATCTTTCAAGATAAGTAATCTTAGATAAATCTTGTTCTATTTCATAGTATTTGTAAATATAAAAGCTATTATTCTTGCAGTACTTTCAGTAACAATATTGCTGTAAAAATATTTTTACTCAAACAATTTTATCTACAAATGTAGTAAGTACTTAATTGTACAATAACGGATTGCAATTTCATGACTATAACATAGTTATATAAAAATTAACTGCATACTATACACATATGACTTTAAAAATAAATAATTATAAATCAAATAAGCATAACAGGAAGATATTGTAAAAATAACGAAACAATGGATTGTATGTTTAATTTACCACTTATTGAGCCATCACTGTTCTTATGTGTATTAATAATTAATAAAATAAAATTTCACAATTATGTAATATTTCTATACTTCAGCTATGTTTTGTATGTACTATAAAATTTGAAGTTTCATTTAATTGTACACAAGATATCATATAAAGCATGAATGAAATTTATTTCATAGACATAAATGTTAAGATTTATATTCTATTCTAATAAATATACATTTACTATATTAATACAAAATGTATACATGGCAATATGGTTTACTGTAATCAGTTTACAATGTAATAAGTGACATCCATCTATATTTTCGATGTGCTTTTCTGTAATATATCTAATTATTGTATATATTCGAAAAATAACATGAGTTATGAATAAAACAGTTATAACTTAAAATATTTATATTTTGTTTTTAAGCAAAATATAGTAAATAAGTAAATAATATATGTATATGTAAAATATTCTTATTATAAGATTTGAATATTGTGTGAAGGTTATTATAATACGACATAGTAACCATGGCTCTTCTAGTTGGAATTTATCTTGCTATATATTCTATTTCTACATCTATATCTAAGCAGGGGCGTGCTAGCCCACCGGGACAACGGGCAATTTCCTGGTGGACCGCCGCTGGACTATGTACCACTTGCAAGTGCGAAAAAATTAAATAGAATGACAAACTATGATGTCTATACACCAAAACTTAGTAAACAAAATATTATCAAGCACAAATAAATTGTATGATGCTAATTACTATTTTATATATACAAAATACTTTAATATAGGTAGATAATGTTCGTAAGATTATAAAATTTTGTTTGGTGGAATCAAGTTTTGATATAATAGTGTATAACAGGGTGATAAGAGAAGTGGAGAGAGAGCACTTGCAAACTCAAGAGTAGCCAGTTCTTCCACTACTATGTGCGATTTAACAGATGTTTTTATTTTTCATATTAAACAAGGTTGCATAAAAATCTGATTTATTTAAAAAGTGTATATTTTCAAAAACGTGTTTCACAGAAATCCTTTATTATGAAAAAAAAAAATCATTATAAATAATAAGTGAAAGACATAATAAATAATATAGTAAAATTTGTTTATGTCGATACTGCTTATAATGACATACTAGTTATAACGTCGAAATTGTGATTTGTGACCACTTGTTTGAAAGCCCATTTTCGCTGATCTTATTCTACTTTCATCGATTACAGCAACTTCCGAATAAAGCCACTAAATTTCGATATTATTATAATCGGATTTTACTGTATCATATATCAAAATAAATTATTTAAATAACAAATCTCATATTATTGCAATAAATTACAGAATTTGTGAATGACTTATGAAATGTATATGACTTATGATTTACAAATAATGTCTATGAATCTTATCTACAGTCTACTATATCCAGACATCCAGAGCAAGACAAGTGGGATTAGCTCCTCCCCCATTCTCTTAGAAGGATTTTTCTTGTCAGAACCCTGGATAAGGTTGAAATAACATTGGTCTAAACTAATATTTTTAACAATATTTTAACAAAATAAAAATTATGAGAACAATCTGCGTTCCTTTTTGTGACTTTTAGGTTAATTTACTTTAATGTTTAATACATCTTTGTACTTGAAGAACCAGAACTGAAAAATGCTGAAAAGAAAAAGTTTGAACTATCATCACGATCGCGAAAAAGATTCTGATCATCAATCTTACATACACAAGCATCAGCTTTCTGTCAAATCAGCTGTTCAACAGATAGAACAACTGTTTAAAGAAGAAGAACAACAAGCAACAACCATCCTTGCACTTCAAGAAGAAGTTATTGTCATCCAAGAAGAGCCTACAAATGAAGAAAATGTCACAGTAGCAGAAGAAATAAGTCCTGAACCTGTAACTGATAAAACAGCTGAAGAGAGTGCCACAGTTGGAGAGAATTAAGAGCCTGTCGTTGAAGAAAAGAAAGAAGACACAATTGAACATCATAAAGAAAAGGACGAACATCATGAAGAAAAGGGGGAACATCATGAAGAAAGGCATGGAGATTGATTTTTCAATCAATTATATTCACATTTGATCAAGCATCATCTTATCTTTCTAAACGTGATCTACTTAACTTTTCATCTTATAAATTTATATTGATATTGCCACTGACTATAAATATGGAAATAAATATTTAATGTGTAGAAGACATTGGTCTGATATATTATTAGTAAACATGTATAAATAATTCCAGCTGATAATCGTTGCTCTACAAAACTTTATTGAAGAAGCTTCTTAACAGACAAAACAATTAATATAAAAATTATCTAACCACTGCAGATTTAAAGTGTTAAGAAGAAATGGAAAACGGTATATTAAAAAAAACTTCTCCAAGTCTCTCTCAAGGCAGGTTGATCCTTACTAATTAGTAATACACAAATCTCTTAACGGAGTTAATTCAACAAGAATAAAATCAAAGCTAATTATAAAAATTGTGAACGTAACCAGCCGAAGGACAACATTAAATGAAGAAATAATACATTGGTAAATTATATAAAAGTAACAAAAATATTAAAATATTCATGGAGAAATCTAATGTAAAATGATAAATAATATTTGCTCATATGCGCACATTTTTACATTAGTGAATATGTAAAATTTGATTTCTTATCAAATAATTATATAAACAACATATCGACAATTTATTGAATATGTTGCTATAAAATGTGTATTTATATATGTATGTATGTACTAAAAGTGATTATATATATATATATATGTATATATATATATATATATATATATATATATATATATATATATATGTAATTATTAATACAAAACATTTTATGGACAGTTTTATGCCTGAATATTATCTCAGGAATTCTCGTAAATAAAACATTTACAATTAATGGCTTATCGATACCTAATTTTAAGAATATTCTATTTTTGAATTTTTATTTTGTATATGTTATGCAAAAATATCCTATACGCTTAAAAATACAAAGCTAAGGATTGCAGTCAACCTAAATATGTATTCATTACTTTTTTTTTTGTGTTCTGCACAACAGATGATAAGATCTTTTTTTTTGCTGCCAGGTCGATAAATTTTAGATCGTTCTTCGAATGAAGATATCTTTATATTATTTCGGCTTCGTTTCAGGATCATTGAATCTCTTCAGTTTATTCTACGCCATATGCTCCTATGACCAGCTATACCTGTTCTAGCGCCTGAAAAGACTTACTAAGTACTTATCCTAGGTATGCGATGACGGGGAATACGTAATATAAACCCTGCTAATAGAATCGACATCATTCAAGAAAGATGTTATGGTTGGTTAAGCTGTACTTTTTCCTTAGTATCGTGAGTAGTTGCAACATATTTCCATAAATCGCTACAAGCAACGGTAACGTTTCTAAAATTGAGATAGAATTAAGAGTGATTGTCGGACGTATACGAGTAATACAATTGTTGCTTTTTAAATGTATTATCGATCTCTAACAGATTCAACATTATTATTTAGGCTCTAGAACTTCTTGTGTAGAAAAAAATAGTGAACTATACTCGTATTTTTTTCGTTGCTGTCATATCGGCAGGCATATGCTATTCAAATATGTTGGGTATATCGGCTGTTGACATCTTTAAATTTCTGTGGGTTTACAGCGATCATTTCGGCATCTTCCCAGGATCATCAATTCTTTCAAATTTGTTCTACCATTCTAGAAGAAATCACTACATAACCATTCGAGGTATACGTTATCACATACCTAAGACACTTCCTACTGACTAGAGTAGACATGTACAATCTCGTACAATGATGTAAAAAGCAAATTAAATAGAACTTCGTAGGTAGCATGGTCGGATTATCGTATCCCCTTTACTCACAATAGGCAACGGTGATGAAAAATTTTTTTTTAGATGAAAACAAATGGTACAGTCCTTGTTATGTGCGCAATATAGCTTCTGTATGTAACTTACATTTTCCCAATATGTATGCAGATATCAGTGTCGGATATGTTCATAAGTTTTGAGGCTTCCACATATATTAAAAGATTATAAGTGTTTGAAGCAAAGTTTAAATATGTATGGATACATTATGGGATCCGTACAAAGTAAAGCTCTAAAGTTTAGACGTAGTAAAAATATTTTCCCTACCTAACTTTTATACACTAACTGAAAATGTGGAAGCTAGGTTGAGGAATCAAAATGTTCGGAATTCATAAAATAAAATTTAAACAACTTTACTGCAAAAACTTAGTGAAGAATCTTTAAAGAATTTAGGTGAAAGGCTGTTATATTTTCCCTGAAGTTTTTATTTTGGGCTACAACACCTCTGGAAAAATATTGAGCAAGGTCTAACTCAAAAACAGGACTTTAAAAATATTTTGCTTTCTATTAATAACCAATGAAAATGCCCTAATATAAATAAAATATAACTAGCATAGATCTTCTTAAGGTCCACCAATTGTGCAGTGAGCGGTCAGTCAGAGAAAGTATATATCAAGTATATCAGCCTGGTCGTTACGGTAACTCCTTCATGTTTTGACTCACAAGTGAAAAAATTAATAGCTCTTAGCGCTACCTGACTATCAGTCATGATTTTTATTGTTGTTCTTTTCAAACCCTTCTTGAGGATAAGTAGGATACAGAGGTTTATTGTGTAAACTTCAGCTTGGTAAATTTTTTGGTGATGTATAAAGTATATCTGATTCAACAGTCAGGACCATAACCCATTTACCATTTTCAGCATCTGTCTACCAGTTTAAAGAGCTTCCTTTGAAAACTGGTTCATACATCCAGCTTTTAGGTATATGTCAGATTAAAATTATGTTTAATCTGCATTGTATTCAAGATCGGTAAGGATATATTACCCAAGTCCATCTACTGAAAGATCTTTAAGTGTCCTCTTAGATATATGTCTGAATTTCAGTCATGTTTCTTTCTGGAGATTGAGCATCGCCTCTTATATCTAAATCTTAAAATGTACTTTAAACGACCATACTGGTTATTAGTTCTAATCTTGTAGTTGTGTCTCATAAATATGACACATTTCATTAAGTGCAATATGGCCTACATATTTTTAAATTAAATTCTAATACTACAGTTCCTTGTGATGAATTCTATGTAAATATTAAACAAAACAAGAAGTGTTGTTGTCTTCAGTATACTAAAAAAAATAAAATAAGAATAAACAAGATCTTATGTTCTGTCAACGACTCCCTTGGAAGGTAAGAAGACATAAGTATAAAATATATTTTTGATTGTGACAATAACTAGTTTAAATATTGTGTATATCACTATAAAACGTACTGTGATTGCATTTTAATTGGGCTCTAAGAGTTAAAAATGTTGAACAAAAATATCAACTGATATATCTTCTGCTATCGTCATCTACTTCAATTGCTTTAATTAAAAACCTTTACGTAAAATATATTTATGCAGCGAATTGTAATTGAAATTAAGAATTATTATCCAATGTTTTCATGTGAGCTGCATATTTCAATTAATTTCTTAAACTGCATTTGATACATATTAATATATTTATAAAGTATTACTTATCAAATGGAGTTTAATCACTACACTTAAATGGGAAGAATGAGCTGCTGTGGTTCGAACAACTCGAATTCGAATCTAGTCTGTTACGCCAACTATTACTCACATAAAAATGGGTTCACTAATGCACTTTGTATAACAGTTAATATGCCGTTAATACTTCTAAATATATTTTGAAAGTATTATTTGCGTAGTCAAAACTGTATTTTTACTGTTATTACAATTAACTATTTTGGCAGTCAGTGAGTGGACTCGTCTGTAAGGCTGTAAGACATGCCCTGCCTTAGACGCGTTGGAAGTGTTTGCGGCGACCGGGGATCGAACCCGGGACCGTACGATGAGAGCTGGAGCTGCGTAGCTCTACAGGGTGAGAGGTTCGAACTATAATAACGCTTTTTAGATTTTCTATAACAACTAACAAGTCTTACCAAGACGTAAAATAAAGTTACTTTACAGAAAGTGATACACTTTTCACATTTCATACAGTATAATTACTAAAATGATAAAAAATCAGCAAGTAAGATGATTCACTTACATATTTGTTGCCAACATTATAAGACATAACATAATTAAGGAATCTGTTATGCAAATTTAATGTAAACGTTTTGTATGTTTTTATAAAGAGATTTTTAAATGAAGCGGGTCGATGTTGGCAGCCTGTGACGGCTAGGTTGTTTTGGTGGCGTCTGTCTAAACTGTTGTTTATTATTCTATCACTGATGCCAAATTTCAAAGTCGCCTCTCCAACGAATAGTGACCAAATTCAAAACGATTAGTTTCATAAATAATCAGCCAACACCCGTACGTCAAAAGATCGTCAGATCGGCCAAGATATTGTCGCGGTCTGTGAAAGTGCGCAGGGGAACCACGTGCAGTCAATTCCTCGCAGTGCCCATGAAATCGGTCTTGCGCAGACTTCAACTTGACGAATTTTGCGTCGGGACTA
This sequence comes from Stenolophus ochropezus, assembly GCA_035578165.1. NCBI lineage: Eukaryota > Metazoa > Arthropoda > Insecta > Coleoptera > Carabidae > Stenolophus > Stenolophus ochropezus. The sequence goes on along the minus strand of JAQOWZ010000003.1, from coordinate 45,053,504 downwards.
AGGCCTACATCCGTCGAGATCCAAATAACCCAGGAGCTTAAAGTTAATAAACACATACAACGCCGTTTTTTTGCTGACTGTGCTTTGGAGCATTTGAAAGAGGATCCCAATCATCATTTTTGGATGAATGGCTATACTAACAAGCGTCTTAAATGGGACGACGCCATCCTACACGAGTTTCACCAAGTGGTAATGCATTCACAAAAAGTTACTCTTCGGTGCGGATTTTGGGCCGACTGCGCCATTGGTCCCGTATGTTTGGAAAGCTACGTTGGAGAGGCCGTCATCGTCAATGTCAAGCGCTATAGAACGATGATAACTCATTTCTTTTAGTCCAAATTGAACGATGGACGCCATGATGGGAATTCTGCATGAACGATTTGAGGGTTTGGTTATCTCTCGCAGAGGTGACGTGAAGTGGCTACCAAGATCGTGCGATGTGATCCCGCTAAATTTTTCTTGTGAGGTTTACTGAATTCGCAGGTCTACGCCAATAAGCCGCTACCGACCGATGACAACACAACCAATGCTATCGCTCAAATTAGATTAGTCAGATCCGTGTCACCGCGTGAGAAACCGCGGCAGAAATTTGAACGATGTTTTATTCTATACATGGGGCCTTCAAATAAAAAAAGAATTTCATTAATATCTGACATACAGCTTGTTGTATTCCGTTTCAACATCGACTCGCTGTTATTGAAAAACTCTTTAGTTAACAATCCAAATAATAATTCAATATTTCTCTGTTTATTGTATCTATATATTTGATCGCTCGTAGACATATACCACTATAAATAACTAAAGGACATTACCAGAACAAAAGATTGTATAAAAAGGAATAAATCGCATGATACTTGCTATAGAAGTTCATGGTAGCCAACGTGAAGATAGAACCTTTAACGAAATTGATAGAAATGAGTCAAACATACATAACATCAACAGTAGAATAGACGAATAGAAGGTAGCATAATGAAAAAAAGAATGAAGGTCACCTTTTAAAAGGATCTCTAAATTATAATCCAAGAAGGAAAAGAGATTTGTGGCGAATTAGGAAACAACTGCCTGATCCTTTAAGGATAAAATTGCATCAGGCATTAATCAATGTGTGTATTTTACCTATTGACGAATAATGGATCATTTAATGCGTTTTTTATTGTGTCTCAGTAAAATAAAGACTAAAGTATTCAAGTCATTTGAAATTCATATTTCAATTCATATGGTGGCTTTTCTCCGAATCAATTAGACATAATAATTTTTACCTAAGAATATTATAAACAAGTTTTCACGCTTTAAATATATAAAGTGTACCTTGTAAGATATAAAAAATATATTTTTATATAAAATATATAAAAATATATTACACATGCCTGCATAAATAAAAGAATTTTGAAAATAAAATATCATCTATAAATTCCATCCATATGTTATCTATATTTACTCCTGCAGCTTATATTATGCTACAATGTTAGAATTATTAAATGTTACATTAATAATATATATGTTGAAAACTGATTAATTTACCAAATAATACTATAAACAATATATACATGTTTAAATATGAGCAATGTATAAAGAACAATTGCTTATCATATCTTCTCTAAAATTATTTCAAAACTTTAGTTCTCATCACCAGTAGTACGACCTGAAAGAATTAAAGAGAGTACTCAATATTACTCAATATTCATTCAGATATTCCAACAACTCCTTTTTTATTAAGTACTCTTGAGTTATAAATATTAATAGAGTAATTTAAATCATATTTGCTATTACATTTTAATTACATAATTGTTGGTACATGTATTCATAATACATTTTTTTCATTTAGTGAAGAAATATTAACTGGAAGAATTAATATAAAAATAATATTTCAGATATACACTGAATACAAATTTCAGTACGAGAAAAGAGTAAATGTATGTATATTTTTAATTTTTTATTGTATGTATTTGTCGTTGACGATGTGACACTCTATTATAAATAAAAAGTATTGTTAGGTTACTTATTCATTTCTTGTAATACATTACACTTTTACAAGTCTTATAAATCATTTTTACATGTTCAGTTTAGATCCTCTTACAAATAAAAATTTAATAAATAAATAATTTCAAGAACTTGATGATTACAACAAAATTAAATATCTACAAATTTTACTAAACGGTACTGTATAAATTTTACAGAGTAGCTACTACAAGTGGCAAAATTGGAACATGTTTTCGATAAAATAGAAGTAGATGGAATAGATCTTATGCATTTATTAACAAATTAATAGATATTCATTTCATAATATTATAACATTATTTAAAAAACTAAAACTTTGCTGTGGAAAGGATTACGATCTCAGAAATTTACGTATATAATATTCAAAATCTCATGTAAAGAGATAATTCAACAAAATGACAGTTAAATAACAATGGATTAAACTCATATGTGTTGTTGTCTTTTATTTCGAGTATTATTGCTATAATAGCAAACTTAGTAATGGAGATCAATAATGATATTATAATTTTGTACATATGGGTGCGCTGGTTTTGACTTTCGAGTATTGACATTCCGTTGCCTCATAATCTTATTTGATTGTTGACCGGAGGTACTTTATTTATATGATTCATATAGTAGTGATCGATTCTTTAGCTTGTGGATTTACAATTAGTTGGACTATAGGTAATTTTAGGAAAGATGAAATTATCATGTGCAATGGCTTTAGATACCTATAAGAATCATAAATTATCATACAGTATATAGTCAACACAAAAAACAGCGACAATTTTCATTGGCAGCTGAGCATCAATAGATTAGTGCCTCAACAAATCTAAATGGGTCCGTATTGTAGTGACCAGTCCTGCATCATCATCATCATCACTGGCAACTAGAGTCCATTACAGCTTTAAGCAGCTTCTCCCATTCCGATCTATCTTCTGCTACTCTTCTCCACCTTCTGACTTTGATAGTCTTTACATTTCGTTTTGTGTCGCCGACGTAGTGTAGTCATAGATGCTTACTTCTCGTTTTTCTGTTGGATATCTGCTTTCGAATACATTTAAGGGGTGTGGTGATCTCTCGCCTTTGGCTATGGTCGCGATGGTATCAACGTAACAATTGTGCGAGTGTTCGATAAATATGGGTTAACGTTAAGTAAGTCCTAATATCTACGACAGTCTACTACGCCCTTAGAGCTTTATTCACAAACATACAAATAAACTATAAGTACGAACAAATTGCATACGCTTAATTAAATGAAAAATTACCAAAATAAACTGTCAGCACAATAACAATAAAGTACAATAAACTTAAATATAAACAGTTGAAACTTATAGTCGTTCAAATCAGTGACCAAAAGCTAGTATCCAAATATACTGACGAACTAATAAATTATAAAAAACAAATAAGATTCCGGTATTCCGGTACTAAAATTGATTCTTTAGATAAATTGTAGGCTTATCAGTCTTTACGATCCAGTTCCAGAGTTCACCGGATATGGTTCTCAAACTAATCAGTTCAGTCAAAATGGATGGACTATTAATATAGTCGCCCGCGTAATTAATTGATCTTGAAAATATACTTATGAGGGTTGCAATTCCTACGCAAGAAACCTACAAAATAGTGATATAAGTACGCCACTTACAGACATGAAAAGGGGAATATTAGTTGCTAAATAAATCTCTACAAGGGTTCTGAAAAGACAATCTTGGTTTTACCTTTGATATTGTGCGGCTGAAGCGTGTTTCTTAACGGTATTATTTCACAAAATATGGACACGCTAGAGGAATAATTTTCAATAAAAGGTATATTACATTGTAGATTTCTTCAGAACAAAACTCAAATTCTCTCTTCTCAGTAACGTCAAACAATCATTTCAGAGTAAGACAAACCAACACCTGTTTTCTAATTAGCTCGCGGTTTTTCAATAGCGCAGAAATAGATCTAGCAACATATGCATGAGTCAAATTTCTGCATCGAATGTTAATACAGGTCGTATTATGTTTTATATACTGTATAGTTTAAATTTCGGATTTTATTGGGCAACAATGGATGTCAAGCCATTATATAATTTATTCTTTTTTTGCTAGCATTATGCGACGTCTAGTTTCTTCAATAGTAGAATTGTCTTTGTTAACTTGGGAGCCCAGGTAGATAAATTCATCAATCACTTCGAGTCTCCCAACTTAATGTTGAGTTGTCCTCGGCATTGGCCAATAATTGTATCCCTTTGTAGAAAATACCCTTATGGTTGATAGGTATAAGAGTCCCACACATCTGTATTGTATTGTATTGATCCTGAGGTTTTTCATATTGATTATAATATGATTAATGCTATTTTTCGCAAAAGGTTATATTTGCGGCCTTTAACTTGCGGTTTTACCGGCTCCAAAAGCTCAGACTCAACATCACCAGATATGGTTATTAATATCTTAGATACTCATTTTAATCGATAAAGACGATTGTAGGCTAGCGAGTTTGTTATGTTTGTATATGGTTATCTCCAGCCTTTCTAGATATCTGTGTACGGTTTTCTCAACAGAATATACATAAACTAGTACTCGTGTTGGTACAAAATATTCTTCAGCTTAAGAATTTTGTAAAAGCGCAAGATCCCACAAGTTTACAACAATGTGTCCGCCAATATCAAAGCCATTTCTGTGTTAATAAAGATTAAACTAACAAAGGACGAGTACACTTATTGCATAAAGTGCAATTAAGAGCAATATAATGTAGAAGAATGTATATGCTGCAGATTGTAATACATGTAGTACAAATATAACTTTAAATATTATTTTGTATAAAATATAATTATATAGCATATTGCTAATAATCATCACTTAAGAACTATTTAATGTTATTCATGAACATTACTTTTCTAAGAATATTTACGAAAAATTAATTAATGAAGATTTTCGTCCGTCTCTTCTCTCAATCAATTCTTGCTACTTTTGTGGAGCGACACTTATAATAAAAGAAATTGAATTCGCAAGACTTTCTTTGCGAAAGACGAATTTCGCATTCCGAGACGATGTGGCATACAGCGAGGACCAGATGTTCCATTTGAAAATGAGTCAGCACATCTTCCATGACCCGTCCTAGTTCTATTAATCGCAACCCATTCTTTACCGGGGAGTTCTGATTTAGAAGGAAGATTATTATTTGGGACCAAATCCTGAAAATAATTTGAGGTAAGCTAATTTAATAGATTTTTCCTTACGTCTATGGATTTTGGGTCATTGAGGCTCAATGTTTCTGCTGCTCTAATAGGCGGTCGTCGATATATAAGTCTGTTATTTTGCAGCATTGATATTACTTCCTGTATTGTAGGTCGTTGTTTTCAAATGTTTTCTTGTATTCTCTGATCAGAGTTTCGGTTTTTCGAAGGTCTGGTGGAATTATTCCGGAGAGTACGGGAAACCTTTGTAGTGGAGTCGACTTTACTGTGCCTAAGTCTCGTAGCTTGTATACAAGGTAACAAGTTCCCAATATACGATTTAATTTTATTAAATTACACTACATATTAAAATGCTCTTATTTATTGAAAATTGTTCAAATTTATTAAAATGTTATCATGTCAAGATGTTTATGTTGTTAATTAAATAAGTTAGTAATTACAGAATTTCGAATTGAAATACTATTAACAAAACTTTTTATTACGTCGTAATGTATCAAAAAGGATGCATCGTATTTAATCTTGCATGGGGCAACCTGAAATGTTTAGAATATGTTATACTGTTTAATGCAGAACAAACTATAGCAAATTCTGCTCATTAACTTCCTCCCAAACCATTTAAAAATATATATATATTTACTTCAATACCAACAATCTCGACGAATTGAATGAAATCCTTAATAAAAGAAACAGCAATTTATACTGCAATGAAATAATCGTAGTAAAGAAAATATTCATTTATATATAAAAAGTATGAAAGGATATATCTGCGCCCTACAAAGTCTAAGAAAAATTGAAGTGGCAAGTGGATGCAGGGGCTGTGTTATTTAGGGTTTATAAAAAGTCCAGGTTATACTACTCCACATAGATCCACGATAGAGGCAGAAGGTTCAAACTTATTCACTAAGTGTTTTTATAACTAGGTAGGATTTGTGCTTATGTTAGTATAATGACATATCTAATGGTTGATATATATAACTAATAGAGTACAGAATAATTTATTGCTACTGCATTGACTTGAAAAAGAGAGTGATTATGGTAGACACAAAATATTATCGGGCCATAGCACTTATAAATAATTTTTCCAAACTATTTACTAAAGGCATCTATATAATAATTTAATACCTGAAAATCAAATGAACTTCAGACAAAATAGGGGTACAATTCTCCTTAATGTCAGCGGTACACTTACAGCTTTGATTAAAAAAAACGCTACTTTTCGATGATTTTCACCGTGCCTTTGAATTACTCATTACTTACTTTGGGAAAAGCTCTACAGAAATCACACTTCACTGTAAATAATTCGATTCTTCCAAAATTAATAAATAAACTGAAAGAAAGCAAGTTAAAATTAATTGGGACTTAACAATTGGAATTTGCTATCTTTATTAGTGACTTGGAAGACTACTTTTGAACATATTGAAATGATAGTAAAAATATATACGTGGTTGTAATATTGATAGGCCCAATAACATAATTCTTATATCATATTCAAATGACTCAGTTATTTTTTTGCGACTCTCCAATAAACGCGAAGAAGAACCTTTATATACTAAGTAAATAATACAAATAAACTATAAGTTAATACAAATAAAGAAAAATATTAATATTTTATAAAGGCCGTGTATAGGAAACATATTTTATATGGAAAAATCACCACTTGAAATAGTTAATAACCTATCTTGGTGTTCTATTTTCAAATAGCTGGAAAATTTTAATTAGCAGCGATGAATAACGAATAAAACGTGTAAAAGTCCCAGTAAAAATAAACAACATTTTATTGAATTCTGTTATTAATACCACAATTTTATACGGAACAAAAATTTGGGATGCAAGTTATATATAAAATATTAAAAAAAACTCAAGTAAGATATTTTAAATATATTACAAAGCACTAGAAATACACCAGATCACATTATCGGGACAAAGATATAGAAAATAACATAAAATTGATAGCGTAAGATGTTAACAATGAACCAATCTCACAATCTTAAATTACTCTACGACCGTCTACTTTTGTAGACTGTCACATAATCTGTTCAATATGTAACCTTAACCTTGATATCCCTGAAAATCTACACCATTTTTTAAATAAAACTCAAGTACATCATTGTATTCAATAATTTACAGATTAATTAAAAAATTAAATAAAACTGAAATCACGGAAGTCATCAGTAAATACGAATATTTTAATTGCGTATTTAACATACGATGGAGTTAAATAGTTTTGTTTATTAAAGTACAATTTAGGTAGTAACTTTTTGTTTAACATCAATGTAGTTATTAAATATTATCTAAGCTTCGTTGTTATTGCCAATCACTTGGTATAAAGTGTATTCGTTTAGTGCTGAAAGCTTATCATGTTACACTATGTCTGTGATATGAATCACAGTCTCAGTGGCGACAATAATTTAATAAAGGTATTCGAGGTCATCAATTGTTATTACTAAAAAATCTTGAATTGTTGTTTACCGTTTCTGGTTTCCTTTTAATCGTAATCATACACGTAATAAACATGTATTTGATTCAGAGTAAATTCTGAAATTTATGACTAACTTCCAAAGTAAATAAATAAATAATTAATAGCACTTTGTTATATAGAAGTGAGGTACTTTTCTAATTTATATTAATCAGAACTTATGAGAAATCATGTACTTGCTGTAAGAGCTTTATTAGTACACCGATTTAGCTTAAAGCTTCACTTTTATGTATATGGGACACGAACTCAAAATGTCATGATTTAGAAGCGTGAATATTATTCATTAAAATCACTAGAACAGACAACCATTTGTTATTTATAATATGTATATTATATAAATTATTATCATGACGTATAACTTTTATGACAGAAACATATTGGATCGGTCAAGAAGTTCCTTGCGTTTTTTGCATAGCAAAACTATTGTTTCTTTATGATGTCATTTGTTAGACTGCAGATTTTAATTGTTTTTCAGGAACCATTCAATTTTCTTTCCACCTATTTCTGTCAATAGGTAGTATTTTAACACAGTTTCAACATATAATTTTATATTGTTGAATGGCATTTTACATCTGAAAAGAAACAAAATTCAAGATAATCTACTTTCTTAATGATGTTCTATATGTAAATTATAATTAAACTTTAGAATAAAAAAAGCAAAGCGGTATATACTCTATTATTTTTCGAATCAAAGATATTACATTTTAAACTGATATTCTAAGTTACTTCCACTTTTTCTCCTAGTTCTCAGAGATGTTCTATATAAGTCCTAGAAGAACAACAAAATGAAAAGTGTAGAGAATTTGTTAATCTTAAAATTATTCCGTGGATTTGCGATATATAAAATTTGTCTACAAATGCAAAAATGTATTACAGAAGATTTTATTAGAACATCATAGATATTTTTATTTGTACTTATCGAGATAATGACGACATAAATAATATAATAAATAAATATATGAAATTGAAATGTCTAATAAAATCTTTAAATGTACGAACTTGAAAGTTCTAGTTTCTAAAATATTGCTTGCTTTAAATTCCTGACTAGAAATAAGAAAAATTCAATTTAAATTTATTTATAACATATTGCATAAGATGGAAAATGACTTTTTTTTTTTTCTTTTTTTCCTTGGCTTGTGTCCCTAAGAGACATGCTCGCCACTTGCTCCTTCTATACGTTTTCTGATTTTATATTTCTATTGCGCACTGGATGATGTAATTAAATAATGATAGGCATAGTTGGGATTTTGGATCTGATGTAATATTATGAATGTTTACCGGTAGTGTGTGGTATTTTTTAATTATATCTAAGTGGAAATTTCTTTGCTGCCTTGTATATATGTTGCAGTTAAATAAGAGGTGGTTTAAGTCTGCTGTTTGTCCACATTCGCATTTATCTGACTCTATGATTCCTAATTTGTGTAAGTGGGCTGGGATTTTTGTGTGTGAGTATCTTATTCTTGCCAATGTTGTTATATAATTTCTTGACATATTCTTACTGAACCAATTTTCTTTGGAAATTTTTGGATTATGTTCTAGGAATATTTTTCCTGTAGTTTCACTTTTTACTTGGTACCATAATTGCCACTCCTTCATCATTTCCTCCTTGATGATATTTAATGCGTCAAACAATGTCAATTTTATACTAATTTCTTGCCCAGTAAGGTGTCCTTCGTTAGCTAATTCATTTGCCTTCTCGTTTCCTGGTATACCTGAGTGCCCCGGTACCCACAGAAATTCTATGTAGTTGCTATGGTTAGAAAGCTTTCTAGCAAGGTTTTTAATTTTGTATATGACAGGTAAGTTCTTCTTGTCTAATTTGTTGGACAAGCTTTCTAAAACAGATTTAGAGTCTGTAACTACAAGTATTTTTTTGTTGTGACATGATTCTAAGTCTTCTAGCGAATGAAAGATTGCTAAGGCTTCGGTGTTGTATGAGCTAGTCAGGTGATTAAATTTATATGCTATGTTGGTGTTGTTGTACTCTTTGAATATGGCAAAACTACTTGTATTTCTATTGCGATGAACAGATCCATTTGTGTATATTATTTCGTCCCATTGTTTGTAATTAATGTATTCCAAAAATTTGCTTTTTGTTATATACTCCGGATCCCTTTTATTAAATTGGTTACAATTAACATTACACTGGAACCAGTTAATTTTTAAATTGTATTTAAATATAGGCATCACTAGAAATGTTTCTATGTTAATTGATTTTAATTCAAGATGGCTATCGAGTAATATCGGTTTGTTCTTTTTATTCCAGTAGTTTGAGTTAACATAGTTTGTAAGGTCATTGATTTTACTTAATAGTAAAACATTGTTCTTGTGTCTATTTTTGAGGTAGAACTTATTTGATATATATTTTCTACGAATTTGTAGTGGCGGTTCACTGGTTTCAAAATTGAGAATTTGCGTTGGAGTGCTTTTCATGTGTCCCAAACATATTCTTAATGCTGCGTATTGTATGTTGTCTAGCTTCTTTAAATTTGTATTAGATGCTGTACTTATCAGAGTGGATGGGTAATCTAAGTGCGGTCGTATTAGAGCTTTATATAGCATTAGTAGTGTAGAGGGATGTGCTCCCCATTTGTAGCCAGCCACACAGCGCATTAAATTAATTCCTTTATGACATTTGTTAGCCACTTCTATGACTTCTTTTACCCAAATAGATTTCGCATCGAACCAGACTCCAAGGAATTTCTTAGTGCTCACTACCTGGAGAAGTTTATTGTTAATTGTTATTCGTGGACTAACTGTAAGTCGATGTCGGGTAAAGATCATTATTTTACTTTTTTCCGTTGATATCGAAAGTTGTAGGTCCTTCATTATTTGTGATAGTAAATCTAGCTGACGTTGTAGTCTTTTTTGTGCTTCCTTTGCTGTAGATGGCAATATCGTCAGCGAATTGAAGTAGTTCTGTATTTTGATTTCGTACTTTCTGGAGCTCACTTGTATAAATTGTAAACATTAACGGACTTAATATTGAGCCTTGCGGAAGCCCTTTCTTGGTGTAGTGTGGCCCTAATAGTTCGTCTTCATATTTTATATACACTGATCGATCTTGTAAATATTTTGTTATCCAGTTACATATAGTTTGTAACTCCAATAGCGGTAAGTTTGTTGTAGAGTATATCGACATTAACATTGTCATAGGCACCTTGTATATCCAAAAAGGCGCAAATTGTATATTTGTTGATACTATATGTTTTTTGGATATCGATATTAAGGATATTTAAATTATCTTGGGTACTATGGTTTTTCCTAAAGCCGTATTGAGTTATAGTTAATTTTTGATTGTGTTCGGCATACCATTCAATTCTATCTTTAATAATTTTTTCAAAAGTTTTGGCCATACAGGATAATAAAGAAATAGGCCTATAGGAAGTGGCTAAATACGGTTCCTTACCTGGTTTTAGGATGGGAACACAGATAATTTTTTTCCATTCTTCTGGAACAAGATTTTCTGTCAGTAGTTTGTTATAAATATCGGCTAGTAGAGTGAAGCCATTTTCCGGTAGGTGTTGAATCATTTGATAATTAATATTATCGCTTCCTGTGCTAGTTTTTTTTATTGTGGTTTAGGCTGTGATTCAATTCTTCCACAGTTATTTTTTGTTCCATTGTTTCATTATGTATATCGTTTAGTACTCTCAAGTTTTCTGTAGGAGATAGGTTATCTGGGCAAATTATGTTAGCGAATTCTTGTACCCAATCTGAATTTTTGTTTCTGTTGGTAGATGTTTGCGATTTAGATCCATTTATTTTTCTAATTTCTTGCCATACTTCCTTACAGTTGGTATTTGGTGTCAATTTTTCACAGTAGTTCCGCCATTCTTCCCTTTTTCTCTTCTTGATATATTTCCTTGTTTTTGCCTTTTGATTTTTGTGCAAAAGATAGTTGTCAATAGTTGGCTTTTTATTGAATCTATTTAGTGTTAGTCTATTTAAAGCTATCATTTTGTTGCTCTTCACGTCCATCCATTTGGGTTTACAGTTGATTCCAGTTTTGATTTTTATGGTTTTAGTTGGTATAGTCTCCTCTGCTGCATTATTAATAATATTTGTGAGTAAGTTGTAGTTTTGGATAGCTCGGTTTTCTTCAATTGTATTTTTATGGACTTTTATATCATTTTCAATTAATTGGGTATATGTACACCAGTTGGCATCTTTGAAGTTTTTCCGTTGGACGATTCTCGAGGATTGTTGATTATTGTCCAAATCGAATTTAATAAGTACCGGGAAATGATAACTATAGAAATTATCTTTGATAACTGTCCATTTTTCTATATATCCTGCTAGTACCGGTGAAGTGATTGTTAAGTCTAGGATGCTTTCTCTCCAATTTAGTCTTTTCGTTGTTGTGGGGTGGTCTTCGTTTATGATACATAAATTTTCTTTTTCTATGAATTCGTAAAACTCTCTTCCTTCATAATTTTGTGGTACTCTAGTGTCCCATGCTTCATGGTGGCTATTGAAGTCACCGATTATAATGACATTTCCTGTTACTTGTTTGAGGATTTTTTCCCAATCTTCTTTAGTTGTTTTGTGATTAGGTTTTGTATAAATAGATATTATTGTAATAACCATTGATCTGTACTTGCAGGTTACAGCTATTAGTTCTATATTGTTATTTGGTTTTGTAATCTTTTTTGGGGAGTATACTACGGATTTATGTATTAGGAGAGCTGTCCCTCCTGTAGGATTCTGTGAGTTATCATTTGTTCTGTCATCTCTTTCTATCGAGTATTCACTAATATTGAATATTTTTTTCTTTGTTAAGAAAGTTTCGCTTAGAGCACATATATGTACTTGATTTTGATACAATAGGTATTGTAATTCCGATTTTTTGTTAGTTACTCCTTCCGAATTCCAATGGAGTAGATTAATTGTTAATTGATTGAATTTATAGATGTTAGTATGATGATATAATAGAGCTATAAATGTGTATTTACAATACCAATACTACTACGAAGCTATTAATTTCTTGTAGAAAGCTCTTTGTTATTATTTAATATAGCTCTTATATCTTCATTGTCCTGTTGGGATATATTAGACTTCTTTTTTTCTTCGTTATGAATCTGTGCAATAGTTTCTATCTGAGATATACTATAATAACTATTTTGTGATGTCGATTCTATAGGTTCTATTTCTTCTAGGTTGGGGCGATGATGTCTAGTTAATTTCAGTTTGATGGGGGTTTCTATCATTTTTACTTCTTTTTTGAGTTGAGTCTTGTAACCTTGCATCGACTGATATTTCTTCGTTGCTATTTGTCCTGCGCCTTTTATTCTTAGTATTAGGTTCTTTATTAGAAATGTTGTGGGTGTTATTACTTTTTATGTTGTAGTAGTTTTTCGAGATAGGTGGTGGAATAAACACAGGCAGAGATGGTATAGATTGTTCATATCTGTTGTGAATTGTTGGAAATTCCTCTTCATAATTTTCTAACATAGTATATTTGTTTGATGTTTTAACAGCGTATTCATTAGTTCTTTTGGAAATTTCTGGGATTTCCAAGCTAGCTTCCATATAGCTTAGATTATTGAAACCAATGAGCTGTTGTATTTTTGTCTGTCTGATTCTCTCAGGGCATAGTTTGTATGTTGCTTGGTGTTGCTCGTGGCAGTTAGGGCAGGTTGGCATTTCCTCTTCACACTTATCCTGTTTATGATCTGTTTTTCCGCATTTACCACACTTTTCCTTTACACTCTTGCACTGTTTTGATATGTGCCCAAATCGATAGCAAATGAAGCACTGTCTAACACTTTGAATATATGGTTCGCAGGGCAGTCTAACATTCCACATATATATGTATTGGGGAATGTTTTCTCCGTAGAATAGTATTTTGATGTTGTTAGATGGAATAAATTGAGCAGTACCATCATTGTTTATTATTTTTCTATTAAGTCGAATTATCGATTTGATTTTGAATTGCCTAGAGTCTATGTGGGCTTCTAATTCATCTACTGAGTAATCTGTATCTATTCCTTTTACGATCGCCGCTCTTGAAATTAAAAAATTTGGAATAAATGCTGTGAAATTCTTGGATTTTAGTATTTCATTCTTAACTATGTTGTTTGCTGTCTCTTTATTATGGCATTCTACTACCACTCTATTGCGTCCTATTTTCCTTATTTCAGAGATTTCGTTTTGTATACATATCTTCCTTAAGGTTTCTGCAACCTTTAAGGCGCTAATTGATGGTCTGGATTCATTATCAGTTTTTTTCTGTACAAATACTTTGTAGTATTTGTGTATGTTATACTCTGTGTATAAATTAATTTCCCTTGAGTTTGGAGGGGTGTTCCCCTCGTCTGCCCCTGGGGGCATGTTTATCTAATAGTTATCAGTTATTTATAATTCTAAATTATTCCTTAATGAAATAAATTTAATTATTTGCCTCAAGATGTTATATCACTATTCACTATTTACTTTATGCAGCAGTAGACACGTCCGCTCTCTTCGACAGACTAAACACGAATGGGAAAATGACTACAATATAATAAGTGCTTGACATAGTACTTTTCATTTTATAAATCATGATACCTAGATTTTACATCATCCACTAAAAAAAAAGAAATGTGTATTAATAAGAATAAAATAAAGCAAGCAAAGACTGAAATAAATTTGATTTCTTCCGATCTAATAAATAATGTAATAACAGAAAAAAGCGTGGATTTTAAATCCCCGGAAGACCACTAAGAACAGATAAAAAGTAACTGGGACACGTAAGAACTTGTTGATTATTACTTAAATATTTAATAATACACGTTTGTTGTTAATGTATAACTCTAATTATAATGTAATAAATATATTACTATACCTGAAATTATCATCATTTTCAGCTAACACATCTCAGTATAAATAAGCATAATGGAACAAAAGAATTCATGTTTTAATATTGCATTTACATAATATTTGACAATAATACAAAATTGTAACATTATGTAACTCTTATAATAAGATCACTACATATCCAGACATATATAGATGTACATTTTGTCATATTTTAAATGTATACTATTTGTGCAGAACATTTTAAAACTTAATAAATTAAATAATTGATGATTTAATATTGCATTTACACAATATTTAACAATGATAGCGAAGTTCATTGTAACTCTTGATTTGTTTGCTGGAGATCTATATGGAAATATATATTTTCCAATATAAAACACACATTTATTCCAATACAAAGTACTTTCTTCATATTTCTTCTCGTTACATAAATATATTCTCTAATAAATAAATTGTGGACTGCTTGCTCACAGAATATATAACAATAATAACAAAATCAAAGATTTATATCAATACGTAGATATATATTGGTATATGTATAGGACACAAAAATTTCAGAGGAAAGATAATTTAAACAAATCACATGTAGAAAAGAAATAAGAAAAAGGCACACTGAAAAATGCTTAGCTTGATGAAATCAAAAAAAAAAATGAGAACAATAGAACAGCAGTAAAGCTGGTAATACAAAGGGATGGGCGGATGTTATGAAATAAGGTTGTCTTATTAATAAATTAATATTTTATTAACAGATCTATTTTGCATAGTACAGCCAAATATATAGATTCAATAAAAAATACCTTATGATTAGATCGTTGCATATCAGTACTTAGCAATATAAGGTATACTGTTAATACAATTTGACATGATCAGTTTCTCACAAATCTTGTAATAGAATCCCCAATAGAACAGATTTTTGGTCGTCATCTAATCCCCGAGAGAAGATTTGTTAGCAAGTACGAAACGCACGTCAGTCAGTTTCGAGGGCAAAAGTGCACTGGTATTTGGACCACGCCATATTTACTATTGAGGAGAATCATACACTATCTTCCCGACTGACTTATTTCGCTACCATCTTAACTCTTCTACGACATATCCTCCCTTCCCAAGTACCTACTGAAAGTAGGGAGGGTCTATAAGATATTTTTTACTTTTTACATAATTTTGTTTTTATAACCATATATACATAAATAATATTTGTTTTAAAGCAATTGCTTAATATAAGTATATAGATAGACAACCAATAAATATTTACAAAATAAAATATATTACTAAGTATATACTAATACATTATTATAGACATACATATAGAAAAAAAAAAGATTTACCAGTAACTATAATAATAATAACAATTTATATTTACATACCTAAATTCATATATATGCGGTATGGTATATTATATTTATTACAACGAATTTATTAAAGATGAATTGTGAAACATGTAGTTTTAATTATAAAAACTACAAAATATTTTTTATAATAATAATAAATCTTAAATCCAAAATGGATAATATTTCAATTTTAGACTTATACAGCGTCAACCTCTATTTTAATGTTGTCGCTGCAAATCAATACAATTTCTAATATCAAAAGTCGATGATATAATATTATATTTAGACAACATTTAACAAATGATGATAAATGTGAATGTTTATTTGATTCTTTATGACGCTATCATTTTTTTATCAATACTTATAATTATTTACTCCAAATTTAACAATGATAACAAATGTGATTGTGTTTTAGATAGTTGCATATTAATACTTAGATACATAAATGCGTATTTCCTAAAATATAAAATGTTCACTGTTCGTAGTTTTTAATCATGGTTAATTGATGACTTAATATCGCATTTACATAATATTTAAAAATACAAAATGTAGTCACAACAATTCTTATCATATAATCGCCGCACAACAATATGTAGAAATACATATTCCTATATAAAATGTATGCTGTTAACCCAATCTGAAAATATTTAAATTATAATTTAATATTACATTTGCTCGATACTTGTCAATGATACAAAAATTTATTTCTTCATTATAACTTTTATGATGTGATCGTGTCTACGTACGAGATACATACATATATTCTCTATATTTAACAAATATACGAGTGCTTTACATTAAATCTATTTCGAAGTCGAAAAATAAAGTAGTAGTAAAACTAAAAAGGAAGAATGGATTGAAAAGATTAAACAAAACGTACATCGATTAGATGATTTTATATTGCATTTACACAATATTTAACAATAAAAAGAAAGCTTGTAATTACTTATTAATACATAGCTATATTCATATTATCCTACCTTTATAAGTTCTGCTGAATATATTATATCATACTAGATAAAAAATACATAGTGTTCAATATGGTCATGTATTTAAAAAAATGTCATCCGGAATTTGAATATTCTGGAGCTATATATAATTAGAAGTATGTATTTCATTAAATTAGAAAAATTTGAAGGTTTTTGATGTTGCTATTTTAATAGACAGCATCATAAGTATCTGTTACGTTTAGGATCCTTTCATACCAAGTTATAGTATTGTCGCAAACAAAATTACCTTAGAATATTCATTATTCTAAAGTGTAGTTGACTGCATTGTCATATAACATTGCACCACCATCTTCTTGGTTCTTTTTCAATATAAGATCACCTTTTGACCAGTTCAATTTACATATCTATTGTCATTATATAGAATTTTATCATTACTAAGAATATGCGTAATTTGAAATAATTACCATATTCATATCTTATGTGACATTTATTTTAACCACATGTTGTGATGTGATATTACTAATAAATACGCTGAAACGGTAGCTCAAACATTAGAGCTTTCACAATAAGGTCGAAGTGCATATCAATCTCCGGTAGCCTGGTTCCATGCAGGAACATATCACCACCAGGTCAGAGGCAACAACAAGATACTATCAATGAAAGAAAAAACTTGCAAGACCCGAAGCTATCCGGAGCTTTACCAATACATGAATTACTAGATTCTCCATCGAGTCGATACCTAAATTCCAAGAATCCAATCTACTTAGATAAAACATTAATGTCCAGTTTTTAAAGAAATAGATACAGAAAGTTATGAAACTATCTATCTTTGGGCTTATATACAACTCAAAGCCGCTTACCCTCCTAACCGGACTAACCGAGCCGCAGTTCTCGAAACTGCCGTACTACCGACTAGACGTCAGACATTGTACTTAAGATGTGTAAGTGGGATGCCTACAGCGGCCTAGTATGATTTTTATTCAACGACAAATCATACAAATTGTCGGTTCACGTTTAAACTTCAGATTGAATTTTTCCCTCGAATGCTGCATAGTTATATTATTGTTTTTGGTTACTGATTAATGTTCATTCTTACTTACTTACGATGACTCTGTTATCCAAATAGAATACTCGCCTCCTTAATCGTTTTCCTCCATTTGAGTTAATTTTTGCCAGTGTTGTATATCCGTCGGGATTTTGGCCTTCCTTTCAGTGTTTTGAGGATTGGTCCATGCATAGGATGTGTCCGAACCATCTGAGACATTGTAAGTTAATAATGGCTATAAGATTTGTTTCATTACATAGCTCATTTAATTCATGATTCATCCTCATTTTCCAATCGCCGGTGTTGGTCTTGAACTAGACTGAAAATTCTTCTTACGATTTTTCGGTTGAAGCTGAGCATAATTCTTTCATATTCTTTCCTTAACGTCCATGTTTCTGCGTTATAAGTTACAACTGGTCTAATTAGTGTCATATATCCTACATTTCATATTTCTGGAGATGCTTTTGTTTTTGATTAAGTATAATAGACTAAAGTAGCATTTATTACATAATGATATTCTTTTCTTAATCCATTCTTTTCTTTTGTTTAGTCTATCTATGTGCGCACCTAGATACCTAAATTTATTATCTTTTCCGAAGCGATATTGTCCAACGTTCAATTTATCATCGATATATCTAGGTGTCCTAGATATTTCCATGACTTTTATTTTGTCTACATATACTATGAGTCGTATATGTTTTCCTGCTTTTTCTAATATTTTAGTACTTTTAGGAAGAATTCAATTAGAAATAATAAATTACTTACGATTTAAGTTTACTTTTGAACTTAGGAATGAATTTTGCCTTCGAATGCTGCGTAGTAATATCATAATTCTGGGTTACTGAATAATCTTCAATCTTAAAATCTTTAAATGAAGAAAATATTTTTCAACGATTCCACATTGAATAACTTCATTTTATATTTTATCTTTGTGGAACTAGTATAAATCTACATACATTTTGACTTCCTTTGTAATCTGCTTTCGACTTAAACATCAATCAACTGTAGTGGTACTGTGTTACTGAAATAATATTTTGAAAATGTCGAGGAAAGATAAAAAATATGTAGTATATATGTACAATTATCTATCAATAAAATTTCGATGTACATAGGGTAAGAATATCAAATACTTGAATTTTTCTGACACACTTTTCTGTTTTATTATATAACACTACTCTCTACTATAACAAGTATTTAATAAAAATTTGTAAGGTTCTAATATTATGAATCACATTGAAATGTAATTACAAATTCCTACCCCTATATTACCACATTACTAATACATTCTTATATTATAAGAATAAATTTTTAATTCTTAGTGATGATTATAGATTAATAAACTATGATCATAAAATTACAATAAATATTGTAATTTGATTAAAAATATAATATTATAATACTGTATTTTTTATGAAAAATACATTGTACTTACAAATACGTTTAATTATAAAATGTACTCTTTTCTGGATTAATATTCGATAAAAAAAGGTAATAGAATTTCATACTGCAATCACTGAACCAAAAATATATTAACTAATAAATAATATACATAAAATAAATTCTTATATTTAAATTTTTAAACAAACAGATAGACAAATATAAAATATCTCTGACTAATGAGTGTGATATTATAAGAAGTAATAATTTTGAATGTGAGGCTAATAAAATATAAACACAGTATTTTAAACAAGTCTCAACATAATGAACAGTCAACAGGACACAGCAGTGACTACATTATAATAAATGAACAGAAAATATTTAATCACTTTCTACACGAGTACGCTAGCGTTAATAAAAAATAATTGATAATAGACAAAAAGCAATATTTCACTTCTGAATATGTAAATAAGGAAAAAGTCTAAACACAATAGAATTCAAGAGTGAAGTAGAAACAAAAGACAATATTTTGAACATCTCTTATAATAATTCTGTACGAGTAAACACCAATACTAATTGGTTAATATATTCTGTAAGTGATGCAATAAATAAATTAAATGGATAACGTAATACTGTCTAAAATCGTCTACAACCAACAGAATAAAGATAGAAGAATACTTAATAGAATCAATTTGTATGTTAGGTGTAACAAACACCAGACTAACACACATGAGATGTTGATAATCGTTCTGTAATAAAATTCACAATACGATATATATATTGTATTACTATTACTAGTACTTATAAAACAATTAGAATTATTAATTGTTTTGTATCACAGCATTTGTTTTCAAATGAACAGTGCGTGCATCAATTTAAGATTCAAATGATTGTCTCAACGTACGTTTTACCATATCTCTTTTCAAACTTATATGTCATAGTATTTGATTATCGTTATACATGTATACCGGGTGTCCCAGCTCGACCGACACATGGGAGTTTTACATGGGAAATCAGTTAATTATGAATAGTATCTCCCTAGTGCAAGATATTAACTTGAAATTTTGTATACTTATAAGAGAATATTAATTCTATGGATCACACTTATTTGAAATAAGCAATTTCGTCTGCAAAGCGAGATTTATTAAATTTAAAATCTAATATTTTCGTTCAAAATCAGACAGCCATGGAAATAAAAGAAAATATCTATGTGACAGTTCTGACAGTTAATGACATGCCATTGTAGATATTTATATTTTTGTAATATTGGTATATTATTTAACAAAAAGAAACTAAATTCAACTTAAATAATATTAAAATACAGGGAATAAGAATTAAAATTAGTGATATTTCACTTATCTGTCAGATAAATATTTTCTTTTATTTCCATGGCTGTCTGATTTTGAACGAAAATATTAGATTTTAAATTTAATAAATCTCGCCCTGCAGACGAAATTGCATATTTCAAATAAGTGTGATCCATAGAATTAATATTCTCCTATAAGTATACAAAATTTTAAGTTAATATCTTGCACTGGGGAGATACTATTTATAATTAACTGATTTCCCATGTAAAACTCCCATGTGTCGGTCGAGCTGGGACACCCGGTATGAATATGAATTACATAACACCTGTTCTAATAATTAAATATATGCCAATAAATGCCAATGTGTGATACCAATTTTTATGTATTTCATATTTCATCGAATTATTATTCTTCATCTTATTTAACATTCAATTTTCAAATTAAAAATTTCTGTATCTAATATAATACATACATTTATTTTTGAGTAAATCAACTTACAGAT
This sequence comes from Stenolophus ochropezus, assembly GCA_035578165.1. Taxonomy (NCBI): domain Eukaryota; kingdom Metazoa; phylum Arthropoda; class Insecta; order Coleoptera; family Carabidae; genus Stenolophus; species Stenolophus ochropezus. The sequence continues at coordinate 45,032,563 of JAQOWZ010000003.1, read as the reverse complement.
TTACACAAATGCTAAATACTATATGTATACATTTTATAGTCATTATTAATATAGTATATCTAATATAAATTCAGTCAAAATCTCCAAGAGATGTTAACATATCATGGGAAGATACAGGGAGTTCTTAATTTCCTAAAAGGCTGTGATCTATACGACAAAATCTGAAAAAAAGACTTTGATATTATATCTAAATATATTTTTACCATTACTCCATTACAATTACGTATTGTATATATGTAATACGTAAATGTATTTACATATCAAAATACACACTCATACAGTTTTATAATACATGTTGGTTGTCCGAAATAGATAGTTTTTAAAATATATTCATGATAATTAAAGAATAATTTCACGTACAAGGCTTGCTATAAAAATTATTTTTTTATTAATTTAATAATAATAATTACATTATCTTCCATGCAGATGCAATTATTTATTAAAATTATTCTGTTTTTACATGTGTATATAAGAAGCGAAGTAAAATAATGCAATATTTTCTTCTATGAAGATATTTACGATAAAGTTACAGTGGTTGCAATTATTGAATGATAAACTGTAATTCTTGCAAATATATTAATAAACTATTCAGACGCTATTTATATTAAAACTTGTACATATGTGTATTATTAAAATAATAAATATATTCTTTCTATAACTAACACATTTATTATTTAACTGTTTATATCAATTAATCCTAAATAAAATATTATATTTCTCCGATTTAATAATTCGGTTAAAATTAATAAATACAACTATTCGTGAAAAACTGTAGTTACCTCAGTAACTCACTTATTAGACATTAAACTATTTATTTGTTGACAGTCATTGAGCATCTAAATCATATAAAATATATATATCTAAGCCATTAGACGTTGATGGACAAGAAAAAATATGTTCTTCAATAAAAAATTGATCAGTATTTGCAAGCTATGAAATGAGTCACACAATGTTTAAAACGTTTATATTTGTGGACATATTTTTAAGAGATAAATACTATCTCCAATGGTTTTACTTACACGTCATATTTTCGCTGCTTATGATCACTCATTTAAGAAAAGTGCAGATAAACGTTACACACGGATGACTGTATTTTATATGTGAGGTGCAGAATAATAATAAAATACCGAAATAAATAATTTTCTTTACAATTTGTGTCTTCACAAATTAAACAACTATCGTACAAAATAGGAAGGAGAAAAGGCTACCTTTAAAACTACTCGTTCTTTTCTACATCTCCGTGCGCCAACAATAATATCAACAAACTCATTTTCATAATAAGTTGATGCCACTGGTTTTGTAAAAAAATATCAGCAATGTCAAAAAATTCCCAAAAAATGTCACAAATATCAAATAATATTTAGCGCACTAACACTTAAAATTACAAGTTCCTGAAGGTTCAAAACTCGTTCAATATAAAGTAAACATTAAAGAATTAAGTATGGAAATGAAAATGCTTCCTTTGACCTAATGAATTCATGCTTGTCATCAATACCAGTTTACACTAGCATTGTAAATACTCTCTTCTTTATAAAATCTTTCTTGGGAAACGACCAGATTAGCTTTTATATTTTCAGGACGACGTTATGCATTATGTAGTATGAAGTGCATAATCAATTATATATTTTCATCAGTTATCAATTTTATTTGAAGATTGATAAACATTCCAGAGTGCATCACTACCGCAAGACATTGCTTTTGACTTGTTGAATAAAGTTCATGCTGATAGTCATTACCAATATATACCTCCATTATCTGTCTCCTTTGAAAAATATTTTTGTTTCTAGATATCTAGCCCAGATCACACCTGTCTTTAAATATACCGATCTTTATTCAAATCAAATAATTCTATCAAATTAATAAAGTTCATGAAGTTCGTATTATACTCAATTACTACAACTACTATTTAATCTCATTCATACCTAGTGATAAACGCTTTTTATTCCTTTGTTCTTTGTACCCAAGATAAGTGTATATACACGATTGCTAAGTACTCGGTGTAGTCTGTAAGCAAAATAAATCTAAGCCACTCCAATTAGCAGGGTGGTTGCCCCATTTTTCTAGCCTGTAATTTTACTATATCTTTGACTGATTGAGAGGCAGGTCAAGCACTACTGAAGTAGTGTGGGTCATAAACCGGAATATATCTTTATTAGATACTAACATAAGGCGAGGTTCAACCAAAAGGCTGTTCTTTCCCCTAACCCAAAAAACATTTATAAAAAAAGTTATTTTAAACTATCTGGAATTTCATCGTATAGTTTTGTTACCTGACACGAAAATAGTCAACTATATTTTTATCGCTTAGGTTGTCTTTCCGTCACTCTACGTGTTTCTGGTTTTCCTTCCTTAGCAATATGGGCCATTTTACGTCGATATATCTTCTCCATATGGTGTCGTATTTTAGTCTCTTATTACTTATATTACTATTTGCTATTCCATGAAATAAATTAAAATAGAATTGGATGAGGGTGTTGAAAATTCCTTTGTTGTTATTAAACAACTTTTATTCAAGGACAGTGTGCAAAAGCACTGCTATCCTTTCACACTCCTCTCTCGTAATATAGATATCTGTTTGTAGAAATATCTCTACACTTATTGAATGTCTATATTAATTTGTTAGCGACCTGTGCCACATTTTCTATTAAATTTAGTGTTACAATAAAGGACATGGAAAATTGCTCTGGTATTTAGTATAACCATTGCACTGAACGGAGGGAAAATCATAAAAATATCTGGCATTACTACGAGCACTGATAACAAGCAAAATTGCTACAAGAATTCCTAACAAAGCTGCAACATCAAGTACTGCGTAACGATAGACACGTGCCTAGCAAAGCACTAAACCTAGAAGAACAATGATTACATAGGTGTGTGGCATAAATGTATTGTCAGCGTAGAATAACAATGAAATGTTGTCTTTTGAAAGTTAAATATACAATTATATGCGGTATTCAAATGTAAAATATATAAAAATGCACAATTTTGTCATTTTAAAAAAATAATATTATTTTTCTATTTCTTGGTAGTACTACTCGGTGATGGTCTTCTAAAAACCTATTGTTACACTACCCAAACTACTTTATAATAAAAAAACCTTAGCCCACCGTTACAAAAAAAATTGTACTGAATCCTGGATACGCCAGGCCTACCCAGGCAGAGGTTTTTTGGACACACACTAGCAGCCGGCCCTGCCCAGGACACGGCGCCCACTAGAGACGCACCTGGGTACCATCTAGTCAACGGACAAGACATTTAACATAAGGTGTAATTTTACGTCCATTGGACTCCCCAGCTTTAACCTGGATGTCGTGTTGTGTGATTTTTACTATGGGGTTCTATCACTCATATGTTTCTGCTTTGCTGTTGTTTATGTCTGTGTAACGTGTATGGTTTTGCTGTGATTATTGTGTGTAATTCGCACGTGGATTGGGCATTTCCCATTTTGGTTTTTGATACGGTCCCTATTTTTATATACCTAGTTTGGTTTTCGTTGTTGTTGTTGTTTTCCTGTTTGGATACGTTGGGACTTACTTTTTGCGTACTCCATACATAATGTGTTTAACAACATTATATATAGAAATAACTAAAACACTTTATAAGAAATAAAGTAAAATAGAAATAAATATAAGGAAGTAAAAATTTCTATATTGAAACTGACATAATAATAACAATTTGTCAAATGTTTCGACTGGAACCTCACTAGGCATTAATTTTGAAATATCTTCTACTGTACGACTTGCAAATTTACTTTGTTACGTAATATTCCGAACAACATTATGTGAAGAATTGTATCCGGATTATAACATAAATCCATGACCTACGAAATAAAAATATACATTTTTTTCCAGATATATAAAATACACTTCGAACTGTAGTACAAAAACAACTGTTATTTTGAATAAAAGAAATATAAAAATTTATGCATATATATGTTTACTCAAGAACTGTCTGTTCTCTAAATCACCTAACAGTAGCAACTATTAAATAATTTAAAAGCTAAATATTTAGTTTTAGGTACATGACAAGCTGTTTCTTATGTCAAGGATACTCGTGTCAGTAGGAGAAAACCAGTCTGCACTTGTAATATGATCATTTATTAAGGGCCCCACACACTTCTTTTTTTGCAGTGTTTCGTGTGTGGAATCGAACATAATAATTGAATAATCACACAAATTTATTAACAATAGTAAGAGCTATGTTTTGCATTTGAATGCTAATACAAGACTGATATGTACAAAACTTGACTTAAAAACTAACAATTTCTAACAAATATAATTGGGGTGTATTTTTAGTGGGTTTGAGGTAAAACAGATCCTTCACACATGGTGACATATCTTATGCGGGCGCAACACACAGTTTGGAACGTACGTTTGAATTATACGTTCAAAACCGTGCAAAAACCTAAGTGTGTGGCTAAAAGCCATTCTTCTTAACCGCGTTCCAAATTATTAAACCGAACTTGATTTAACCGCATGATTTGACCCGAACGTTCCATTCCGTGTGTGTGTGTGTGATGGAACGTTCCACGATTTTTTCTATCCAGTGCAGTGACATCAGTAGAAATCAAGGGAATGAAACTTAAGATGTTTGTTAGATCAATTTAATGTAATGTTTTGTTTTAAAGATAATTACTAACAAACAAGCATATCTGTTCAAGATTGCTACCTGAAAACTGATAGTAAGTGGGGCTACCGGTCCAACGTATTTTATTCGCACGGTTTTAACTGTACGTTCCAACTTGTGCAAAAATAACGAAATATGTGGGAGGCTTTATAAACATATGGCATTTAAAGCATGTGCATATATAATAAAGTTAAGTCCGTAAATCGTTAGTCTTCTAAAAATCTTATTAAATACTACATATGCAACTAATGTGCTTTCACTCTCCTCAAAAATGATAAAATTATTCTTCTAAATGCTCCAGCTGCAACAGAAAATTGTACAATTACAGTACTACAATAAGTCTCTGTACTAAATGACTTATAAAAATCATTAAATTCTGCACTAAAACATATGAAGTTTTATGCATTTATAAAGTTTTTTTTAGTAAATCGTGAGTCTTCTTTATTGAATACCATTCCAACTATTATCATCCTTTCAACTTTTACTCTATCTAAAAGTACAACTGTTGATCTTCGAATTCCTCCGTACTTACAGGCTTATAAAAGTTATTGGAATCTGACTATATACGAAAAGGGATAAACGAGCCTTTTTAATTTGCGCGCCTGTTGGAGTCGAGAGAGTTGTGTAACTTTTTAACCACTTGAGGATGGGAACTTGAAAGGGACCCGTAATTGTACAACATATTATTTTAAAGTTTCTTTTTAAAGTACAGGTTATTGCTGCCGAAATTCAGGGCCCTTTTTATCCACAATTCGGGGAAAGAATCCTATCATTGACTCAAATGAAGGAGTGGTATAACGAGTTTAAGGGAGGACGGCGATCGGTACTTAACTGTATCTTATAATCTCTTTAGGAGCTTCTTCTTCAAGCTGCCTACCAGTCAAAAAGGCGCGGTAACCCGTTCAGAAGTGTGTTATCCTCCATCACAACGTATTACGCCATACTGCATTAGTAACACAACAAAAATTGGTCGACATGTATTGGTCTCTCGTAGAACATCTACCCTACAGCCGAGACTTATCACAGTGCGACTTCCATTTGTTTGGGCCACTTAAGAAAGCTCTTGGAACTATATTTATAAGGTGGTAGATTAGGTAGAAATACAAGAAAAAATAAATTCAATTGATTTCGAAATATATAAGATTTATTATATTATATTTAACCCCCTACGTACATTAACGTTTACTCTGTAAATCCTTAGTGTTCTTTTTATCATTTTTTTTGCAACAGAAATTTCTATAATTGCAGTATTATAATAAGCTTCCATAAATAATGGCTTATAAAAGTCATTGCTGCTAGGTTTGTACAAGTGTCCATACATTAGCAAACATGTATGTCATACTTGTTTGTCATACAAGTGTAATGTACATGTAAAACTACAGATTTTAGACACGAACCTAAACACTAGCTTGTCAAGCAAGGTAGAAGAATGGTTTTTAAAACGCTCAGAATATACCCATATTAATCTTCTACAAAAATTACGCCTAGAACCTGATGGATAAAGAAACGTACATAACGTTAGTGTCTCCAATAATTGAAAATACTGCATAAGATTTGTCCATAAATATGGATAACTTTTATAAAGTTGAATAAAGGCTTCCATACATGCTTTCGAGAAGTATCTTAAATCAGACATTATTAAATTTAAATAATAGGCGCAAAAAAATTCAACCTAAAATATGTATAAGCAAGACACTGAAAAATATCTGATATTTTTATTTTGCTTTTATTTAATAAAAACGGATAATAAATCAAAAATAATAGTAGGTTCCATTGTAGCAAGAAGGAGAATAGCTGGAATAGGGAATAGGGTGTAGGAGGAGGGTGCAAATTAATACTGCATCCGCAACCTATATGTACAACCATACTTAAACATTTGATTGTTTTTAATACATTTTTATACCAAGCCATATCGAAAACTTTCATATGCAAACAATAATTATTGACTCTATGAATATACTCTGAAACATATAAAAGTCAACAAGTACACTAAATATACTTACCAATCTAACTTATATATTATCAGCTGACAGCTATAGTCTTGCTGTTTGAAAGGCCATATTTACATGATAAATCCGAAAAAAGTATTTGGAGACCGAATAAAGTGGGCTAAAATAAAAAAACTGACAATGTAAATCCAGTAGCAATAGAATTGTAATATATATTTCATAAAATTAAAGTTAAAAATATGAAATTAATCATAATAACTGAGTGATATAATAATTTTGTCCCTAATCTGGTCTGTGATCATCTATAGTAGAAATTGGAGTCATTATCAATTTTATGACAAACTTCTATGCAAATGTTTCATATTTAAAAAAAATATTCAAAAATGATGTATGATATATATTTCATAATAAATAATTGAAGATTTTACCTTATTTTGTATTTTACATATTTATTAACAACCATATTATGACGAACGAAAATTCAAATATCAATCTAACATGACTAGAAAGGAATTACTAGTCGATTAATCGAATATCTCAAATACCCAGAAAGAAAAAGATTGATCATGTCTTGTACATCTGGATTTATTAAAATTAAAATAATGTAATAATTTATTACATATGTCCTCATATACAATAAGATGAATACTTTGTATTTGTAAATAGTTTTCAATTGTATTATAATAAACTTACAGGTTTTTGTGACAGTAATAATTCAGCACACCAAAAGTTTTATTAAAAATGAAAAATAAAATACATACATATGTACAACAATAGATTACCTGAATAGCAGGTATCCATATATGCGAAAACGTATAACAATTTTAAAAATATATTATCTTATAAGATACAATATAATCCACATATAACTATTATTACCTTTCAAGTATTTTCAAAATAAGTATTGAATATTAATAATCAATCTAGACAAGAATGTAACATTGATAATTAATTCTTTAAAATATGCAAAACGGAAATACATTTTTATAATATCCAAATGGGCTTTGTATACTAGTATTATAATGTAACTTTTTATGTCACCACGAATGCTATACTGAGTATCAGAACACAGGAAAATGCAGTAGAACAAGAAACAAGAAAGAAAAAATCAATAAGGCAATGAAGTATTAAGAGAAAAATGAGACTGGGAAGACAAAGAATTGTAGGAAGATAAAATATCCGATGTTTATTTATTCTGCTTTATAAAATCGTATCCAAAATATTTTCTATTTTGCTGTTAGAAAAAGTGACAACTTATATACTATTAGTTGAATTATTAAAACTAAATGAACTACTAATAACAACTTTGAGATATAAACGTAATCTTGTAACATAGATTCTTAACTATTTAATAATATATAAATTGTTCTTCATAAATAAATTTATATTCCTTGAACACTTATTCATAAGCATTTGTTATAATGCGATGAAATTAAATATCATAAATTTTAGTTGTCTGTGATACATACATGTATGTCGATTGTATTTCCGTAAGTATTTCATGACAAGTAATAATATCGGTATCAGAATGCCATAATTCCCTTGGGGGCAAAATTTCTTATAATAGTAATGTCAAAAAAATGTTTCCCTACGTGAAATGGGGGAAAAATTTCGTTGGGGGTCATGAACCCCGTTACCCCATATTGTCGGCACCTGTGTATAAATATAACATAATAAGAATGTAAATTAATGTTACAGATTATTCTTATAGAATTGAAAAATTCTGTATGGAAATAATTATAAAAATGGAAGTCAATCTTTCAAAATAAGTGTAAATCTTAGATAAATCTTGTTCTATTGCATAGTATTTGTAAATATAAAAGCTATTATTCTTGCAGTACTTTCAGTAACAATATTGCTGTAAAAATATTTTTACTCAAACAATTTTATCTACAAATGTAGTAAGTCCGTAATTGTACAATAACGGATTGCAATTTCATGACTATAACATATTTATATAATAATTAAATGTATACTATACACATATGACTTTAAAAATAAATAATTATAAAACAAATAAGCATAACAATAAGATATTGTAAAAATAACAAAACAATGGATTATATGTTTAATTTACTACTTATTGAGCCATCACTGTTCTTATGTGTATTAATAATTAATAAAACGAAATTTCACAATTATGAAATATTTCTATACTTCAGCTATGATTTGTATCTACTATCAAATTTGAAGTTTCATTTAATTGTACACAAGATCTCATATGAAGCATGAATGAGATTTATTTATGTATTAGAATAATCACTATTAGGCAAAAAATAACTATGGTTATTTTACAACATATTTTTATTTATTTTTACTATAATCAGTTTGCAATATAATAAGTGACATCCATCTATATTTTCGATGTGCTTTTCTGTAATATATCTAATTATTGTATACATTCGAAAAATAACATGAGTTATGAATAAAACAGTTATAACTTAAAATATTTATATTTTCTTTTTAAGCAAAATATAGTAAATAAGTAAATAATATATGTATATGTAAAATATTCTTATTATAAGATTTGAATATTGTGTGAAGGTTATTATAATACGACATAGTAACCATGGCTCTTCTAGTTGTAATTTATCTTGCTATATATTCTATTTCTACATGTATATCTAAGCAGGGGCGTGCTAGCCTACCGGGACATCGGGCAATTTCCCAGTGGACCGCCGCTGGACTATGTACCATTCGCAAGTGCGAAAAAATTAAACAGAATGACAAACTATGATGTCTATATACCAAAACATAGTAAACAAAATATCATCAACCACAAATAAATTTTATGACGCTAATTACTATTTTATCTGTGAAAAATACGTTAATATAGGTAGATAATGTTCGTAAGTCTATACAATTTTGTTTGGTGAAATCAAGTTTTGATATAGTAGTGTATAACATGGTGATAACAGAAGTGGAGAGAGAGAACACTTGCAAACTCAAGAGTAGCCAGTTCTTTCACTACTATGTGCGATTTGACAGCTGTTTTTATTTAATATTTACTGATATATACAGTATTTTTCAAAGAACAGAATGTGGTAAGGATAAAATAAATCATTTCATTACAACTCGAGTCATTATATTCGTTTTTTTTTGCGCAATTTAATAGAATTTTTTTTTTCAATTTTAAACAAGGTTGCATAAAAAACTTATTTATTTAAAAAACGGTACATTGTATATTTTCAAAAACGTGTTTCACAGAAATCCTTGATTATGAAAAAAATCATTACAAAGAATAAGTAAAGAACATAATAAAGACTATAGTAAAATTTGTTTATATCGATGCTGGTTATAATGACAAACTAGTTATAACGTCGAAATTGTGATTTGTGACAACTTGTTTGAAAGCCCATTTTCGCTGATCTTATTCTTGTTACATCGATTACAGCGACTTCCGAATACAGCCACTAAATTTTGATATTATTATAATCGGATTTTACTGTATCATATTTCAAAGTAAATTATGTAAATAACAAATCTCATATTATTGCAATGAATTACAGAATTTGTAAATAACTTATGAATTGTATATAACTTATGATTTACGAATAATGTCTATGAATCTTATCTACAGTCTACTTTATCCAGACATCCAGGGAAAGACAAGTGGGGTTACCTCCTCCCCCATTCTCTTAGAAGGATTTTTTTTTGTCAGAACCCTGGATAAGGTTGAAATAACATTGGTCTAAACTAATATTTTTAACAATATTTTCACAAAATAAAAATTATTAGAACAATCTGCGTTCCTTTTTGTGACTTTTAGGTTAATTTACTTTAATGTTTAATACATCTTTGTACTTGAAGAACCAGACCTGAAAAATGCTGAAAAGAAAAAGTTTGAACTATCATCACGATCGCGAAAAAGATTCGGATCACCAATCTTACATACACAAGCGTCAGCTTTCTGTCGAATCAGCTGTTAAACAGATAGAACAAATGTTTAAAGAAGAACAACAACAAACAGCAAACATCCTTGCACTTCAAGAAGTTATTGTCATCCAAGAAGAGTCTACAAATAAAGAAAATGTCATAGTAGTAGAAGAAATAAGCCCTGAACCTGTAACTGATAAAACAGTTGAAGAGAGTGCCACAGTTGGAGAGAAACAAGAGCCTGTCGTTGAAGAAAAAAAAGAAGAGACAATTGAACATCAAACTACTCCAAGTCTCTCTCAAGCCAGGTTGATCCTTACTAATTAGTAATATACAAATCTCTTTACGGAGTTGATTCGACAGGAATAAATTTAAAGCTAATTACAAAAATTGTGAACGTAACCAGCCGAAGGACAATATTAAATGAACAAATAATACATTCGTGAATTAGTGAATATATAAAATTTGATTTCTTCTCAAGTAATTCTATAAACAACATATCGACAATTTATTGAATATGTTGCAAAAAATGTGTATTTGTATATGTATATACTAAAAGTGATGATATCATTTCTTATCACAAGTGCCTTTCGGCTACCAGATAGATGTGAGGTATACTGAAAATAATATATCATAATTATTATAAATCCTTATTTTATTATATTCTTCTTTCCATATAAAACTTCATTGCCAACACGAAATATCTCTCTAATGCATTAACACTTATTTGATATTTAAGTATTTACTAAATATTGAAATGAATTTGTAATTATATTTTATCGAATTCATATATTTCTATTCATATTGAAATGTTCTGAAATATACATATGTATATGCTTCAAACTTGATGTAATTATTAATACAAAAAAGAAACATTTTATGGACAGTTTTATCCCTGAATATTATCTCAGGAATTCTCGTAAATAAAACAATTACAATTAATGGCTTATCGATACCTTATTTCTACGAATATTCTATACTTGAATTCGCTGTTATTTTGTGTATGATATGCAAAAATATCCTATATGCTTAAAAATACAAAGATAAGGATTGCAGTCAACCTAAAAATGTATTCATTACTGATTTTTTTTTGTGTTGTGCACAACAGATGATAAGATCTTTTTTTTTGCTGCCGGGTCGATAAATTTTAGATCGTTCATCGAATGAAGATCTCTTTATATTATTTCAGCTTCGTTTCAGGATCATTGAATCTCTTCAGTTTATTTTACGCCATATGCTCCTACGAGGAGTTATATCTCTTCTAGCGCCTGACAAGACTTACTAAGTACTTATCCTAGGTATGCGATGACGGGGAATACGTAATAAAAATCCTGTTAATAGAGTCGATATCGTTAAAAAATTAGTTATGATTGGTTGAGCTGTACTTTTTCCTTACTAGCGTGTGTAACATATTTCCATAAATCGCTACAAGCAACGGAACCGTTTATAAAATTGAGATAGAATTAAAAGTGACTGTCGGCGGTATACGAGTAATACAATTGTTGCTTATTATCAATCTCTATTAGATTCAATTGTATTAATTAGGCCTTAGAACTTTTTGTGTAGAAAAGAAAAAATAATGAACTATACTCGTATTTTTTTCGTTGCTGGCATATCAGCAAGCTTATGTCATTCAAATATGTTGGGTATATCAGATGTTGACATCTTTAAATTTCTGTGGGATTACAGCGATCATTTCGGCTTCATCCCAGGATCATAAAATATTTAATATTTATTGTACCATCCTAGAAGAAATCACTACATGGCCATTCGAGGTATCTGGTGTCGCATACTTAAGACACTTCCTACTGACTAGAGACGACATGCGCAATGTCGTGCAATGATGTAAAAAGCAAATTAAATAGAACTTCGTTGGTAGCATGGTCGGTTTATCATATCTTCATACTCACAACAAGCAACGGTGATGTAAAACGTTATTTTTTTTTTTGTAAAACGCTAACTGACATATTCCATTTTATGTGTATAATATAGCTTCTTGAATAACGATGGAAAGTAGTTTTCAAAGGTTTATTAAAAGTAGTATATAACTTATATTTTCCCAATATGTACGCAGATATCGGTCTCGGATCTGTTCATAAGTTTTGAGGCTTCCATATATCAAAAGATTATGAGTGTTTGAAGAAAAGACTGAAAAACAATTTAGCTGAAAGTCTGTTATTATTCTCCCCAAGGTTTTTATTTTGGGCTCCAACACCTGTGAAGTGATTTTGGGCAAGGTCTAAATCAATAGCAGAAATTTAAAAATATCTTACTCTTTCTTAATAACCAATGAAAATGCCCCAAGATAAATGTTCAAATAAATTAAATATGTTAACGAACATACCAAATTTTTTAAATAAGAGAAAAATAAAGCCACCAGTAACTCGCATAGATCTTCTTAAGGTCCACCAATTGTGCAGTGGGTGGTCAGTCAGAGAAAGGGCGCGGAGAGACAGAGAGGAATAGAAGCGATAAGTGAGAGTTCCGCCTTGCGTGGATGGTGGTTGCGTTTGTGGAAGCGCCAGGATTGTAATTCCGGGACGGAGAATTGTGATAAAAAGTCCTGATGGTTCGCTTGACATTTCCTTCCTTAGCAATTCTTTCTAGAGATCGCTCGTTACTTGTCGTAGCGGTATTAAGATCTCCGATTTCAGTGACCATCAAATTTGCCACATAATTAGAGCCTTACTGTTCCGAAGATTTTTGAATCAGCGAGTATTTGGTCTCTACTGGAAATACAATATCAATGCCTTAAGGGCTGTAGTCATATGTTAAATTTACAACATTAAATAAGTAACCGAAAGTTATATAATCCTATATGTGAATAGAAATTAGAAAATAAAATTTAACGTACTAAACTAATCAAAAACTGAACACCATAAACAGTAAGAGAAGAACTAAATTAGGATGGCGATAATAAGTGAAATGAGCTAAAACAATTTTTTTCTTATATTCAAATATATTATTCTTTTTTCATCTTCAAAGGAATCAGCTCCTAAATTCACATAAACTATTATGGATTATGATAAAGAATCTAATTCTTTGAATAAGATTGTTGTTCTGATTTTTGGCATCAGAGAACCCCAGACAACTCTACTTTAGCTTCATCAACATCATGAAATAATTTAACAAAATATTCTAGACAACAAAAAAGTAAACTAGTGACGTGGGACAACATAAAGTTATCTCTTTCACTTACGATTTCAGCTTACACGGAATCGTCTTACTTTTCCACTTATTCCTGACAACAACTATTGTTTTCACAAATGCAGTATTAAGTAGCATTACGAAGGTTTTCAGACTTTTGCTAGTCTTCTTCCTCGCATAGGAGACGTAAAACTTGTTCTATTAGAAGTATCTTGTTTAGATGCTATTGTGGAGAGATGTGTAAAGATCCGTAATGATCCCGATACTCTCTTGGGCCATGTTTAACAATTTCTTTTCTGTTAGTAGGTAAATAGTACAGTATTTTTTTAGCATGTGTTCCAGTGTAAAACTACTGGTCTTCTTTCCCATTGCTGTACTTTCCCTTTTAATTGGCTTTTTAAGGTGCCGCTGAATGTGATGTGTAAACATGAGTTTTGTCCATATTTTATCAAGTATATCAGCGTGGTATCTGCTTCATGTTTTGACGCACAAGTGAAAAAATTAATAGCTCGTAGCGCTACCTGACTATCAGCCATGATTTTTATTGTTGCTCGTTTCAAACCCTTCTTGAGAATAAGTAGGATACAGAGGTTTATTGTGTAAACCTCAGCTTGGTAAATTGTTTTAGTGATGTTTAAAGTATATATAATTCGACAGTCAGGACCATATGTTATTTACCATTTTCAGCATCTGTCTACCAGTTTATAGAGCTTACTTTAAAAACTGGTTCAGACATCCAGCTTTCAAGTATATTTCAGATTAAAATTATATTTAATCAGCATTGTATTCAAGATCGGTAAGGATATATTACCCAAGTCCATCTACTGAAAGATCTTTATGTGTCCTCTTAGATTTAGATTTCAGACATGTTTCGTTCTGGAGATTGAGCTTCGCCTCTTATATCTAAATCTTAAAATGTACTATAAACGACCATACTGGTTATTAGTTCTAATATTGTAGTTGTGTCTCATAAATATGCCACATTTCATTAAGTACAATATGGCCCACATACGTTAAAATTAAATTCTAATACTACAGTTTCTTGTGATGAATTTTATATAAATATTGAAAAAAACAAGAAGTGTTGTTGTCTTCAGTCTAATAAAAAAAACAATAAGAATAAACAAGATGTTATGTTCTGTCAATGACGCCTTTGGAAGGTAAGAAGACATAAGTATAAAATATATTTTTGATTGTGACATTAACTAGTTTAAATATTGCGTATATCACTATAAAATGTACTGTGATTGCATTTTAATTGGGCTCTAAGAGTTAAAAATGTTAAACAAAAATATCAACTGATATATCTTCTGCTATCGTCATCTACTTCATTTTCTTTAATTAAAAATCTTTACGAAAAATATATTGATGCAGCGAATAGTAATTAAAATTAAGCATTATTATCCGATGTTTTCATGTCTGCTGCACATTTCTATTAATTTCTTGAAGTGTATTTGATACATATAAATATATTTATAAAGTATTTCTTAACAAATGGAGTTTAGTCACTACACTTTAGTGGGAAGAATGAGCTGCTGAGGTTCGAACAACTCGAATTCAAATCAAGTCTGCTACGCCAACTATTACTCACATAGAAATGGTTTAACTAATGCACTTTGTATAACAGTTAAAATGCCGTTAATCCGTCTAAATATATTTTGAAAGTATTATTTGCGTAGTCAAAACTGTATTTTTACATTTATTATAATAAACTATTTTGGCGGCCAGTGAGTGGACTCGCCTGTAAGGCTGTAAGACATGCCCTGCCATATAAGCTTTAACCAATAAATAGATATATATTTTCGAATGTAAATTGTATACTGGAAGTTCAATGCAATTTCTAATATCAAATGTCGATGATATAATATTATATTTAGATAATATTTAACAAATGATAATAACAGTGTATGTTTCATTGATTCTTTATGATGCGATAATTTCTTATCAATACTTATAATTATGTACTATTGGTCAAATACCAATGAAATAGTATTGCATTCACACAATAACAAAATGGACTGTGTTGTAGGTAGTTGCATATTAATACATATATGTATGTGTATTGCCTAAAATATAAAATGTTCACTGTTCGTAGTTCTTAATTAGGTTGATGATGACTTAATATCGCATTTACATAATATTTATCAATACAAAATGTAGTCTCATAACAGTTCTTCTAATGTAATCGTTGCACAACAATATGTAGAAATACATATACCTACCTATATAAAATGTATACTATTAGCCCAGTCTGAAAATATTTAATTGATAATTTATTATTGCATTTGCTCGATACCTGCCAAGGATACAAAAATGATTTCTTCATTGTAACTTTTATGATGTTATTGTATCTATGTACGAGATCATATATATATATATATATATATATATATATATATATATATTCTCGATATATATAAAAATAATATATGGATTGAAGAGATTAAAAATGTACATCGATTAGATGAATTAATATTGCATTTACACAATATTTAACAATAAGCTTGTAATTACTTATTAATACGTAGCTATATTCATATTATCCTATCTTTATAAGTGCTGCTGAGTATATTATATCATACTAGATTAAAAATACGTAGTATTCATAATAGTTATGTACTTAAGAGAAAATAAATGTCACCCGGAATTTGAATATTCTGGAGCTAAATATAATTAGAAGTATGTGTTTCATTACATTAGAAAAATTTGAAGGTTTTTGATGTTGCTATTTTAATAGACAGCATCATAAGTATCTGTTACGTTTAGGATCCTTTCATACCAAGTTATAGCATTGTCGCAAACAAAATTACCTTAGAATAGTCAATATTCTAAAGTGTAGTTGACTGCATTGTCATATAACATTGCACCACCATCTTCTTGGTTCTTTTTCAATATAAGATCACCTTTGACCAATTCAATTTACATATCTATTGTCATTATATAGAATTTTATTATTACTAAGAATATGCGTAATTTGAAATAATTACCATATTCATATCTTATGTGACATTTATCTTAACCACATGTTGTGATGTGATATCACTAATAAATACGATGAAACGGTAGCTCAAACATTAGAGCTTTTACAATAAGGTCGAAGTGCATATAAATCTCCAGTAGCCTGGTTCCATGGACGAACATGTCACCACCAGGTCGGAGGCAACAACAAGATACTATCAATGAAAGAAAAAACTTGCAAGACCCGAAGCTATCCGGAACTATACCAATACATGAAGTTATGAAACTATCTATCTTTGGGCTTATATACAACTCAAAGCCGCTTACCCTCCTAACCGGACTAACCGAGCCGCAGTTCTCAAAACTGCCGTACTACCGGCTAGACTTCAGCCATTATATTTAAGAAGTGTAAGTGGGATGCTTACAGCGACCTAGTATGATTTTTATTCAACGACAAATCATACAAATTGTCGGTCGGCGGAACTTGAACCAGCTATGTCTGATTCTGGGTGATGTTACGCCAAGTTAGGAGATGTTCGCTAACCCGCTCAGCCACCGAGCCGACAAGTTATGAAATTGGATTAATTTTAACTATTCAATAATTTTCTTTTTATGTTGGCAATTATTTTAAGTATTATGTATACTTCAGAACATTGAACAATACAGTAAAACTGAAAATTTCAGCTACAATGTAACTGCTTGTACTTTAAGCAGTTTATTATGGAACGCATTTTATTAATTATTTCTTCAGAAATATCAATGATTCCAATATTTTACTACTTTTAGAAGAATTCAATTATAAATAATACATTCCTTATGATTTGAGTTTACTTTTAAACTTAGGATTGAATTTTGCCCTCGAATGCTGCATAGTCATATCATTATTCTGGGTTTCTGAATAATTTTTAATCTTAAAATCTTTAAATGATAAAAATATTCTTCAATGATTCCACATTGAATAACTTCATTTTATATTTTATCTTTGTGGAACTAGTATAATTCTACATACATTTTTACTTCCTTTTTTAACAGCTTTCGACTTAAACATCAATCAACTGTAGTGGTACCGTGTTACTAAAATAATATTTTGAAAATGTCCAGGAAAGACAAAAAATATGTAGTATTTATGAACAATTATCTATCAATAATATAACGAACTATATGTTGTTCGAATATCATATACTTGAATTTTTCTGACAACCTTCTCTGTTTTATTATATAACTATACTATAACGGGTATTTAATACAAATTTGTATGGTTCTCATATTATGAATCATATTGAAATGTAATTACAAATTCCTTTCTCTATAATATCATATTAAAAATAAATTCTTATAATTATAAAAATAAATTGAAAATAGGTAATCAATCTTAGTGATGATTTTTGATTAATAAACTATGATCATAAAATTACAATAAATGTAGTAATTTGATTGAAAATATAATATTATAATAACTTATTTTTTATGAAAAATACATTGGACTTACGTTTTATTATAAAACGTATAGTGTGGATTAATATTTCTTTAATAGAAAGGTAATAGAATTTCATACTATAATCACTTAACCAAAAATATATTAAATATTAAATAATATAGACAAAATAAAATTTTAAACAAACAGATAGACATATATAAAATATCTCTGACTAATGAGTGTGATAATATAATAAATAATAATTAAGATTATGTAACAACTAAAATATAAACAAAGAATTTGAAAAAAGTCTCAACCTAATGAACAGTCAACAGGACACAGCAGTGACTACATTATAATAAACGAACAGAAAATTATGTTTAATCACTTTCTGCACGATCACGCTACCGTTAATAAAAAATAATTGATAATTGACAAAAAGCAATATTTCACTTCTGAATATGTAAATAAGAAAAAAGTCTAAACTCAATAGAATTCAAGAGTGAACTGGAAACAAGAAAATATCTTGACCCTCTTTGATAATAATTCTGTACGAGTAAACACCAATACTAATTGGTTAATATATTCTGTAAGTGATAGAATAAATAAGTTAAATGGATAACGTAATATCATCTAAAATCGTTTGCAACCAACAGATTGAAAATGGAAGGATATTTAATAGAATCTATTTGTATATTAGGTGTAACAGGCACCAGACTAACACACATGAGATGTTGATAATAGTTCTGTAATAAAATTCACTGTACGATATATATTGTGTTATTATTATTATTACTTATAAAACAAATCGAACTATTAAATGTTTTGTTTCACAAAATAGAAAGAAAGCATTTCTTTTCAAATGAACAGTGCATGCATCAATTTAAGATTCAAATGATTTTTTCAACGTACTCGATGTTTTACCGTATCTCTTTTTAAACTTATATGTCATAATATTTGATTAATGTTATACATGTATATGTATAATAATTACATAACGACTATTCTAATAATTAAATATATGCCAATAAATGCCTATTTGTGATACCAATTCTTATGTATTTAATATTTCATCAAATTATTATTCTTCATCTTACTTAAACATTCAATTTTCAAATAAAAAATTTATGTATCTAAAATAATCCATACATTTATTTTTGAGCACAGATTTACACAAATGCCAAATACTATATGTATACATTTATAGTCATTATTAATATAGTATATTTAATGACAAAAATAATGCAAATATAAATTCAGTCAAGCTAACAACAATTTGTTGACCAAACAATATTTATTGTTCTATTAGTAGTCAATATTTGAATGAATAAATACAGGAAATAACTATATTGTAGCAACGAGAATGAGACAGAGCGGGTAACCACCTTCATAGAACCAAACCTTCTGTTCGACCTGTCAATCTTCCCCATGATCTGCCGAGACGAGAGTCCACGGGTCGCGATTAGGTCACACTAACCTAACACATCGGTACAGGTTCACAAGAGAGGCTTGGTCTGCCTGCCGGTGCCTGTGTCTTCCTGGAATGTCCTGCCCTTTAACCGATGATACAATGTGATTTGGGTCAAAATCTCCAAGAGACGTTAACATATCATGGCAAGATAAAGGAAGTTCTTAATTTCCTAAACGGCTGTGATTTATACGACAAAATCTGAAAGAAAAAGACTTTGATATTATATCTAAATATAATTTTACCATTACTCCATTTCAATTACATATTGTATATATTTAATACGTAAAAATAATTAAATATCAAAGTACACACTCATACGGTTTTATAATACATGTTGGCTGTCCGAAATAGATAGTTTTTAATATCTATTCATAATAATACAAGAATAATTACACGTACAAAGGCTTATATTCCTACTTTATGCACTTCTACAAAATCATTTTCTTTTATTAATTTAATAATAATAATTACATTATATTCCATACAGATGCAATTATTTATAAAAAATATTCTGTTTTTACATGTGTTTACAAGAAGCAAAGAAAAATAATGTAATAGGTATTTTCTTTTAGGAAGGTATTTACGATAAAGTTACAGTGGTTGCAATTATTGAATGATAAACTTTATGTAATTCGTACAAATATATTAATAAACCATTCAGACCTATTCATATTAAAGTTTGTACATATGTGTATTGTTAAAGTAATGAATATATTCTTTCTATATTTAATAGATTTATTATTTAACTCTTTATACTAATAAATCCTAAATACAATATTATATTCCTCCGATTTAATAATGCAGTTAAAATTAATAAACACAACTATTCGTCAAGAATTGTAGTTACCCAAGTAACTCACTTATTAGACATCAAACTATTCAATTGTTTATAGTCATTGAACATCTAAGTCATTAGACGATGGACAAGAAGAAATATGTTCTTCAATAAAAAATGATTGAACAGGATTTGCAAACTATGAAATGTGTCAGAAAATGTTTAAAACTTTTATATTTGTGGACACATCTTTAAGAGAAAATACTATCTCCAAATGGTTTTACTTACATGTCATATTTTCGCTGCTTATGATCATTCATTTAAAAAAATGTAGAGATACCTAACAGACGAATGACTGTATTTTATATGTGAGGTGCAGAATAGTAATAAAATACCGAAATAAATAATTTTCATTACAACATGTGTCTTTACAAATTAAACAACTAATGTACAAAATAGGAAGAAGAAAGGGCTACCTTTAAAACTACTTGTTCTTTTCTACATCTCCGTGCGCCAACAATAATATCAACAAACTCTTTTTTATTATAAGTTGATGCCAATGGATTTGTAAAAAAAATATCAGCAATGTCAAAACAATTCCCAAAAATGTCACAAATATCAAATAATATTAAGCGCACTAACACTTAAAATTACAAGTTCCTGAAGGTTCCAAACTCGTTCAATATAAAGTGAACATTAAAGAATTAAGTATGGAAATGAAAATGCTTCCTTTGACCTATTGAATTCATGCTTGTCATCAATACCAGTTTATATTAGCATTGTAAATACCCTCTTCTTTAGAAAATCTTTCTTGGAAAACGACCAGATTAGCTTTTATATTTTCAGGAAGACGTTATACATTACGTAGTATAAAGTGCATAAACAATTAAATATTTTCATCAATTATCAATTTTATATGAAGATTGATGAACATTCCAAAGTGCATCACTACCGCAAGAACTTGCTTTTGACTTGTTGAATCAAGTTCATGCTGATAGTCATTACCAATACAGACCGCTATTTTACATAATAGCTCTTTTGAACAATATTTCTTTTTTTATAGATGCCTAGATCAAATCTCATCTGTCTTTAAACATACCGATCTTTATTAAAAAAAAAATATTTCTGTCAAATTAATAAAGTTGATGAAGATTTAATCTCAAAAATACCTAGTGATACACGCTTTAACATTGCTTTGTTCTTTGTACCCAAGATATGTGTATATACGATTGCCAAACACTGGATGTACTATGTAGTTTGCAAGCAAAATAAATCTAAGCCACTCCAATTAGCTGGGTGGTTGCCCCATTTTTCTAGCCTGTCATCGTACTATATCTCTGACTTATTGAGAGGCAGGTCAAGTTTACCCAGCACTGCTGAAGTAGTGTGGGTCATGAACCAGAATATATCTTTATTAGATACTAACAAAAGGCGAGGTTCAACCAAAAGGCTGTTCTTCCACCTATCTGGAATTTCATCATATATTTTTGTTACCTGACACGAAAATAGTCAACAATATTTTTATTTCTTAGGTTGTCTTTCCGCCACTCTTCATGTTGCTGGTTTTCCTTCCTTAGCAATATGTGCTAGTTTACGTCAAAATATCTTCTCCATATGGTGCCGTATTTTAGTCTCTTATTACTTATCTTACTACTTGCTATTCCATGAAATAATCCAGCAGGGTGGAGTTATTGCACTAGGGGTCGTTTTCTATGAGCAAGTAGTATGTTTTACGAATAGTAGGTTGCTAGCCGTATCTTTCAACCTTCGTCTTATAACCGAGGTTGTGTCCGACAACGAAACTAATGAGGTACTCAATCCACCTACCAGCTATCGACAGCGAAATTCGAAAGACTTGACAAACTTGTATCTAATACTCACTATTTTCTTCGACTGCTTTCTAGAAGAATTAGTTGACGAAAGAAGAAAATTTGTAATTGGTGAAATTTGTCTTTGCCGTCTATTTTTTTGTAACAAAATTAAAATAGGATTAGATGAGGGGGTTCAAATTCACTTGATGTTATCAAACAACTTTTATTCAAGGACAGCGTGTAAGTGCACTGCTTTCCTTTCACACCCCTCTCCCTTAATATAGATATCTGTTTCTAGGAATATCTCTTCACTTATTGAATTTCTATATTAATTTGTTAGCGACCTGTGCCACACTTTCTATTAAATTTATTGTTAAATTGAAGGACATGGAAAATTACTCTTGTTTTTAGTGCAACACTGAACGGAGGGAAAATTACAAAAATATATCGCATTACTCGGGCCACCGATAACAAGCAAAATTGGTACAAAAATCCGTAACAAATCTACTGCATCAAGTACTACGTAACGATAGACAGGTGCCTAGTAAAGCAATAAACATAGAACATTTATTACATAGGTGTGTGGCATACATGTACATACATTACGCTGTGCCATATTTTGTCTGTGAGTTGAACCAAAAGAATTGATATAGTTACTCGAGGACATATTCAAATAATGTAAAGTATATAAAATAAAATTTCTAAGTTTGAAGTTAAATAGTTAATAAATAAATTAATTGCTAAACATTTAGTATGTAAATAGAATATGAAAATAATAAACTAATACTTTCACAGAATATATGTAAGTTGTATATGAAGAATTGCTTCACGTAAGATGGTATTTCATTATTTAGAAATCCTCAATGTCACATGTGATATATTGTTATATCTATTCAAGCCTTTAGACCATGATACTACTACAATCACTATATTTTACTATTTAAGAAAAAATACCTAACGTCAAGATAAGATTATCCTAAAACATAAATGCATTACAAGCAAATTACGTTGCTAAGTAGTTGCTACCAGTTCAGTATATAATAAAATAAAATTTTATTAATATAATGCTAAATTTTAATAGTACGTTGCTAATATTTTATAAAAAAAATATAAACTATATTATTACCAATCTATTTATCTGCTGATGAGTATATTAAAAATGAAACCATTTTTCCTTATATTCGGTATGATATAGTTTAATTTTTTGTTAGCTCTAGGACTACGATTAATATTTAACTCTTAAATTTTTTCACTACTTTTACATTTACTAATATTCAAAAGTAAATCTTAATAAAAATACGTAAACGATTAATTAATTAGATATATATATATATATATATATATATATATATATATATATATATATATATATATATCTAATATATATTCGATGCATGAGATGCAGTGAAATTCTTACATATATGAGAATGAAGCAATGTCTTTTTTAAATAACAAAGAACATTTTGCATTTTAATAGGTTGATTTGTATATAATATATTATTACTCATCTATATTAAACTGTCATCTAAATAATACTAGCAAATATCTGTATTGTTTAAATATGGTAAATAATGAAAGTTGAATAATATAGAAATAAAAGAAACTTTAAAAAGTGTAATAAAATAGCATCTACTTGACTGTAAAAACAACGATTGTTTAGTCGTAAAATTTATTGTAATCGTAATAAACAAGTACGTTATTTTGTATATCCACACTAAAGAAAATTTTAAATTATTAAGCACAGTAATTTTAGTAGATGTGCTATGGGTATTCTAGCTTAAATCTATTCGCCAACACTCAAATCTACCATTCTTTAGCAAGCTGACAGAATTTAGGGGTAGTTCTTAGAATTTCTTCAGCAACCCTTTCTTCGGCGCAAGTAACATACCTGGGCTAGGTAGATACCGGTAGCCCAAGTAGATAGGAGTGGGGGTGGCTCAAATATCACCAAATCTCATTTGGGCTACAGGTAGTACATGTACGAGCCCCGTCTCATTGAATTTGGCCCACTCACTTATAAGTTGCAATTATGAAATTTGCGCCAAAAGGATAATAAATCTTTAAACTCTTTTTATAATTTTAACTTCTATTATTACTTTTTAAACAATTTTTATCAAAACAATTGATTTTTATTACGAAGTACATAAAATTCTAGTAGGTTTTTCTATTTAGATCATTCCTTCTCATTTCTTCTCTATTGTATAATCAAGTTAATTGTGTTATGTGTAACACGGTCGCTTGGCGGCTGTGCATTTTGGTAAATTTTTGGTATTGCAGTACGCCAGATGTTACGGAATGGACAGATTTATGGTTGAGGACGTACTTTTGGCGCCTTGAAGCTTGTTTCAAAAGACATAACTGTCCGTTTCCGTAAGTGATGCCCTCGGTGGACATCAATAGTTGGGTCATTTTTAGCATAGTTCATACTTAGGGGATGAGAAGAGCCGGATAAACATAGGTTGAGAACTTCTGGATTTTTACTATTAAATGGCCCTCCGAAGTTTGAAACCTCTCTCTCTTGTTGTAACATTCGACTGTTGTAGATGTCTTGACTGAATGTCAGACATATCTTGGTATTTCTTAGTGAAATAACCAATTAGTTGTTTTACTGTGTGTAAAGGCTCTCTCATCGTGGTGTAAATTTGTAAGTAGTTTTTATTATATTCTGTGTGGATTAATGTTGATTTGTAGATCGATGTAAAAAGGTTTTCAAAATTGTTTGTAAATAGAAAAGTAAGAATTTAGAGTTTATATAGAATCAAGTTACGCGTTGTAGTTTAATTGAATTATATAAATGTTTTTGATCGCGGTTGATTATTAAAATTTATATAATTTTGTTTATATTTTATTTATATAATTTTGTTATTAGGAAAGTTGGGGAGTGATGTGAAAAAATTTTGTTATTGTTGGAATATCGTGTTTGATTCAGCCCATCCTATTCCAACCCTTGTCTTTGTGACGTGGTAGCACAACGCGTAGGTAAAATTCTATTGTTCTAATAAATATTACTACCCTGCACAAATTTGACCATAATCGTAGTAAACCGCGTCTGTTATCATTACTAAACATCCCCATGTCTGCATCTATCACGGCAGACTTTTAAATAAAGTGATAGTGGTGGCAGCGTCTATCGTTACCCTTGTCTCGTGTAAAAGTTGTTCATTAATATAATTCGTGGATTACTTTTGAGGCAAGTAAAACTCATAAAATTAAAACCCTTGTATGTCAGGTACTAGATTTCGTCATAGGCGACCGTACCTGTTACATATGTAAAATCAAATTAAAGACATTTGACGTTTCTAAAGGTGTAAATAATACCTCCTAGAAGTATTCTTGCTTTAAACACGTCAAATTTAACAAAAATGGTCCGTGGAAAGTCAGTACTAAAAGATATTCGAAAAATAATAGTTTCTCTATCAGAATCTGGAAAGTCTGCTGCAAAAATAAGTGAAATTGTAATCTTATCACGATATACGATACGCAACATCATTCGTCTTTATAAGACAACCGGATCTATTGAGGAAAAGCCCAACATTGGTAAAAAATCTTGCGTAACTGATCTTAATAAAAGAGCTTTACGAAGGATAATTAAGCAAAATAGGCGCTCTAATTTTGGCGAACTGAGTATTTTATGGAATAACGCTACTGGAAAACGTTTATCAAGAACCACTTGCCACAGGATAGCGAAGGAACTTGATTTTAAAGTTTACAAGGTAACTTTTTATTCAATTTATTTAAATCCTACAAATCATTAAAAACCGATATATTTTGTAGGCAAAAGAGAAACCTCTGCTAACGGTGCAGCAAAAGAAAAATAGACTGTGTTGGGCAAAAGAACATCGCAACTGGACTCAAAGATCAGTGGGCTTCAGTACATTGGAGTGATGAAGCCAGATTTGAAGTCTGCATAGATGATAGTCGGAGCAGGGTTATTAGGACCAAAAACGAAGCATACCATAATGATTGCTTAAAGAAGAAAGTGAAGTTTCCTGCGTCGGTAATGGTTTGGGGGTCCATGTCGGCAAAGGGAGTAAACAGGCTTCACTTCGTAGAAGGAAATGTCAATGCCGAGAAGTACATTGCGATATTGCAAGCTTATCTTAAGCCTACAATTGAGGAATGTAAAAATGCTGATATGCAGTTTACCTTCCAGAAGGATGGAGCTGCGTGCCATACAGCTAAAAAAGTAAAAGAGTGGCTCTTAGAGAATGAAATCCCACTATTCAGATGGACATCTAATAGTCCGGACTTATCACCAATAGAAACATTATGGCATATAATGAAAAAAAAGTTACGGGTTCATCCTGCGAGAACGTTACAGGAATTGAGATCTCGCCTTCAAGAGATCTGGAATAGTTTTACCCCAGATGAGTGTCAGAATCTAGTACGCACAATGCCTAGACGTATACAGGCTGTTTTAAAAAGAAAAGGTGACGTCACTCAATGGTGAAACAAAATTTATGCGACCTTGCAATATTGGTTAATTTAAAATGATATAATTTGTACTTCAAAATCGCCAAAAATTTCTCTCACTTGCTAAATATTGCTTTAGTTTTGTTGTAATTTTACTAAATGGTTATTAATTCATTAAAAATAATAATCAATATACTTCGCCTATTTCTTTTAACAAATATTTTACTCCTTAACAAAATTTTACTGATTGGGCCAAATTCAATAAGACGGGGCTCGTATATATTTTATTGATATATTTTAACAATAAGTATCTTTGTCTTTGTTCTTTGTAAAAGGCCTTCGTCCTCTAGAGTCAAAGGAAGACGTACAATTACAATCTTCATGGCAGTTCTCGGGACTGGGTTCTCGTTGTTGTTGTCGTTTGTGTATCTCCTTTACAGAAGACGGCAGGTTAAAATCATTCCAGTTTCCCTTTATTGAAACAATACATACAAGTATATAAACTAGAAATAAATTTTTCTTTGGAGTATTGTCCAATATTCATATTTACCAAATATATTCTTCATCATTACTAAATGTATTTTCCTATTGCATCTTGATAAGATCATTTCTAATTTTAATTCCCCTTTCCAGTTTTTTTGCGTTAATACGTAGATTTGTTTGTTCAGGGAAGATGAGTTTCAGTTCCTTCCTTTGAACTTTGAATATATTCTAACATAAATGATGACGCGTTTATTTATTAGAACTGTTATATTTAGCGTTTCTATAAAAGATTTTTATTTGTGTGACACTTTTAATACCGTACCACAGAGTAGTTATGTGACCACACGCTAAATAGATAATCAAATTTACAATAAATTGGGTCGTTATTTAATAGTATCTAAAATGCATCTATTGTCCTATATAAATATAACTTATTAATGCTACTTTATTTACTCTAATAATCCTATGAAACTTTTATATAATAATATATTTAACAATGTTCTAACAATGATTTATAGCTATTATATTTTCAACTTTTTAGATAAGTACAGTGACTGTACTACTGATTTATAATAAATTGAGTATCATCTCATATTATAGTATATTTTAAATTTAAAGGCATCAATATTAGGATATGCAATACATATATATATATATATATTGTCTTAAATAAGTATATTTATGTTATATTAAATTTATGTGCTTAATATCATAGAGTAATATTTATTCGTCAGTAATTAAATCGTAATTTCAACATATTTTTAGTGCAGTTGCAAAAACTATTCTATACCGATATGCATAGAATTTTACTGTCATTAAAATAATTTTTCTTAAATTTTGAACAATAAACTGCATTAAAAGAAAATAATTATTAATATAAATCTCAATCAAATTTATGTGACATATTTCCTTTTGGTAAATGGCTTTATTACTTTTTTATATTAATTTTTTTTCAAATGGTATGGTAATGTAATGTGGTAGGAAGTCTGGAAAAAAAGACCACGAGAATGACTCCAGTGCTAATTTATTTCTAGATTCCATCTATAATAATTTTTACTTTATCTTCAATGTTCTTCTTCTTTGCACAGGGATTTGTTCTCGACTGCTTCTAAGGATTCCTTATGTCAATTCTCTCTCGACACCAACTTCTCTATCCATCTTTAAGAGTTGTATTTTGATATTCTTCTTTTGTATGGTATGGACTTTTTTCACGTGATCTCTTTATTGGAATCTTTTGGATACCATCTAATTATATCCTAGTTCTTCTCTTATGGTATTACTCCGTATTTGATCTCGCTTTTATTCACTTTAATTTTGTCATTTATATTGTTCTCAAGATAATCCGGATTTGCTTGGTTCTGCACGGATTTTTAGCTGTGCATATCACACTTTGTGTACTTTCTGATATATTTGATTTATTTTTCCATATGATAGTGAGTTCTATTAATGAAAATAATCATTGCTCAATCTTTGTCATACAAGGTAGTTGATCTTTAATATTAGTCCTAGTTTTATTGTCGCCTGACTATCAAATAAGGTCTTTCAGTTTCTTTTTTCTGTGAACAAAATCTTTTTTTTTTTCTAGATTATTATACCCGTGAT
The DNA here is from genome assembly GCA_035578165.1 of Stenolophus ochropezus. Taxonomy (NCBI): domain Eukaryota; kingdom Metazoa; phylum Arthropoda; class Insecta; order Coleoptera; family Carabidae; genus Stenolophus; species Stenolophus ochropezus. The sequence goes on along the minus strand of JAQOWZ010000003.1, from coordinate 45,004,035 downwards.
CCAAAAGAAAGGTTAACGAACACTACAGTTAATATTTAATTTAGTGTGTTGCCTCAGTGGCTGAGCGAGCTAGCGCGTATATCTAATTCGCTGTGACGTCATTAGAACTTGACATCGTGAGTTCAAGTCCCAGCGACAACCTGTGATTTGACGTAAAATTAAAAAAAAAAACGTAGTTATTTATGTTTATCACACTTGGATGCTATAAACTTGCAGTCTATGCATCTTAACTAGAAGTAGCACTGGCACATGAAATAACCGACAGTACGGCAGTTGAACTGCGGTTCGGTGTGTTCGGTTACCCTATGCCCCTGTTAGGAGTTACGGGAACGCATTATTTTATATTATATACTTAATTTAGTTGCTATATGTCTTATTATAATTTATGTGAAGATCATGACGTAGAAAGTCTATTCTATAAAATACATATCATATTATCTTCCATATTAATATACTTTGAGGTGAGGAACATGTACAGTATCTATAAACTCTCTACCTTTCTTCTAGCGTCGAAAAGAAAAATAAGTTTTGCATGTATAACTACAAAAAGGAATTACTTATTCTCTATATTTTTTATAATCCGCTAATTATGATAGAGTATTTTTCAAATGTGACATGATCCACAAAATATATTATGTACTATTAAGAAACCTTGTGCAAGAAAAAATAAAACATAAATCATTTGATAATAATCCTTCAAACATACAGAATTTAGGATCAGTAGAATTGGTTTTATGAGTTCACAGCTTTGATTATAATAATATTTTACCATAAAGTATAATTAGTTGTGGTTAAGAATTGTACAGGTAAAAAAAATAAAACTTACTTAAACTTGAACATAACTTCTTGAATTACAAGTATATATTGTTCATTTTTCATAAGATATATTATGATATATCAAAGACATAGCTACTTGTATGCTTATTAAAAGTTATAATTAGATAAATATACCACACTTTAATAATTAAAATATATTTCAAGAAAAAGGATTGAATCTTTGTTTCAGATGACACACTGATTTAATCATATTCATATTACAATGTACTAATTAATATTAACAAAATAATTATAAAAAAGTTAACCGTGCCCTTAATATTTCCTTATATGCAATACGGGAATATAAAGACAAGAGCATATTTTTTTTTTCATATAATAATATTAAACAGTATATATCTCGATAAAAAATTAATTGGGTCAAATATGTTTATCCCATGTATAAAAATTATATTATATCTGTCTTTCTGGAGAAAATCGTCGATTATTTCTTACTTCTTAGTAAAATGTTTTATCATCTGTTTCACTTAAAATACGTTTTAGTATCAAACTAAGACTTGCTATTTGAGAATAATATTAATAACTTTCAGTAATATTATGAAGTTTCATTATATGTTGAAATACTGAGAGATAGAAACCAATTATACGTAAAAAAAAAACTCAAAGATACTAGAAATCCTACACAAAATTGACGTAAGAGTATCAATTTGTCTATGTTTCAACTGGAAGCAAGTATACTATGCATATTTTTCTCTTATATTATTGAAATTGTTACATACCGTCTGTATTTATAATTTATTGCTCAATATTTGTCATGAGAGGGAATTTAACTGTGATACTTGCTAAATTATATTGTCGTTTTATTATCAGTTTGCATCAAATAGTGTCTTTTGAAACCTATGAAACAGTTTTTTTCTGTGGACAAAATCATGGGACGCAACACGAAGGTTAATGAAGATTAACAATTAATATTTAATTTAGTTGCCATATGTCATATCACTATATATCTGGACATCATAACATCGAAAGTGCCGATAAATGTTCTGTCAACACAAATGAAAACCAGTCTGCAGTTGTAAGCAGATTTCTAAATCTAAATAAAGACTTGTTTTAGTAATTCTGGATTTTAGTGTTACCCCCTGGCCCAACCGACCTAGAGCTCCCGTGGCACACTATTTCTCTTTCACAGGACCCGCTGATTGGCGCCCGAGTAAACCCGATGTCCTAGGGGAGAACCACGACATCACGGACCGACAAAGTAGCTGCGGCCCAAGTGATCATCACAGGAGCTCTAGATCGGTTGGGCCAGAGGGTAACACTAAAATCCAGAATTACTAAAACAAGTCTTTATTTAGATCCTTTCAGTTCCAAACAACGTTAACGCTGGGAAGTCACTGTTGCTGTCGCGGTCTGAATCTAACAAAGTCTGGAGGGAAGTACCGCCAAACCGGATACCAGCTTGAGGCAGGCTGTACTATAGGAGCGGGTCGCGGTCTGTGTCAGGAAGACGAATACTACCAAACTGGACGCCAGCTTCAGGTGGTATCGTCTGAATGGTCTACGGTCGGAGTCAAGAAGACGAGTATCACTAAACTGGACACCAGCTTAAAGTTCTACTCGTCGGGGTTAGCGGTCAGGACGGTAATACGGTCTTACCTACAAAAGGTCGGTCGGTGAAACGGTGTGTCTCGGAGATAAATCGCAATCGTCGCTAGAGAGCTCAGTTTAGGTCGCTATCAGAAGCTGATAAACAAGTGATCATGCTTAACCCCGGAGGCCGTATTTATACCCCGATTGCTAATTAAACTCGTTTAAACAAAATATACGACAGAGATGGAGAGTTCTTAAGATAGTGTTGCTTTTGTTTAATAAAATAAATTTTATTCTAAATGTCGTTCTTTGACTTCCCTGCGTTTTACAAAATTTTATATTACATTTTAGAGTGTTATAGAATATTTAAAAAATTATGTTTAAATTATTATTTGAACATTTAAATCTCGGCTTCGTTAATTATAGGTATTTTATGAGCCTGGTGTTGTAGGTGAATCTGTGACTGTCACCTGTCTGGCCATGCGGTCTCGAAGTTAGGTTAGACCACGTGCTTGCTAAAAACCGGCTTTAAACAGCTTCCCCGTGCTTCGGGGGACTTGAGATGAAGATGATCGGCTGAAACAAATGACGGAACGGTGTTGGTTGAGTAAACTGGAGTGCACGTGGTTGCGAAAAAAATGCAGGTAAGTGACACTTCGTCACAAAACATAAGAGGTGGTTCTACTAGATTATAATTGATGGTCTATATGTATGCTTATAGCATCTTTGCACGGACTTGGCACACTTCTTAGACATATTCTAAAAATATTTTTAATATACTCCCATATCCCCAGTTTTGTCGAAATTACGAAATTAATAAAATGCATCCTTATGGCTCATATTGGTTTTTTTGTTTCATTTGCTTGTTATATTGTTTATTGGTCATTTCAATATGCTGAAAATATCAATACTTCCAGAAACTGTAGATTCTATTCTTGCATTAATTGAAGAAGTCAACGTTATGTAGCAAATCTATACAATATTACATGCAGTACTATACAATATTCGAAGATCCGCCATGGGACCAGAACTCATCCGATTGCACCGAATAGCTCGTTTACAATATGCGATAGGACATGTAAATTAGGATGCAGGTGATTAAAGTATATTATGAATAAAAATTCTGCTTGAGATTTCCAGATGGGCGTGTAAAAATATAATGACGGAATAGGGAACGCCACGCGCCATGCACTTTTAGCCACACGATTAGTTTTCAAGGAGGGTCAGTCATCGCTAGGAGAACAGTGAACCGCACCATTTGTGGGTGATAATTTCATACTGATGCACGATAAAACGCGTTCCCATGCCGCTGCTGAAAAGCTATTTAGGTAATGTTTATAGCAGGTGTGGACAGCGCGGAGTCTGAATCTAAATCCGATTAAATACCTGTGGGTTACGCTTGGTCAAGGGATTCGGACCCATGTTTCTTGCTCTTAATGCCTTTGAGAAGCACTGGGAATAATATCTGAAAAGAGGACATCAGAGAGCTCATCTGTAGTATATCTCGACAGTTGACAAGACCGCAGAGGCAACACGTTTCATTCGATGACATGAACTAGGTTTAATTAGTATTATTTTTTTACATTGAAGCATTATATAAGCACAAGTTAATTTTGGACAGCTTATATATAAAAAAAATTTACTGAAGTAGAACACCGTTATATGCACTGACAATTTAGATGGAGTAAGATATTACAGGAATATTGGAGGGGGGTTAAATGTCAAATTTATGTGTGGTAAACAAGCTATGTAAAACAATAACTTTACATTTATCAAATATTTGAGTTGGACGAAACTGCATATAATTATTATTCTCTTTAAAGATATTTTTAATACATTTTTTTTCTCTGGCCCAAATACAATAACAACTCTTCCGTTTTTGTGTCCGTATCAGCTTAGGAAGCAGATGATAAGTCCTCTTCATCTGTGGAGTTTAATGTTTCCTCTAAAATGAGACACTTCATTTTATCCATTTCTGCTGCTATTATATAACCTCTATTTGGAGTAATTGATAAAATACAAATAATATATCCTCTAGTATTTGTTGAAAACTAGAGTACTCGGGTATTTAATGTATTGCACTGCACTGTCCTATTTCTTCATGTCTTGCATTTTTTTACTAAGTAGAGTTATTGTCAAGTTCCATTGTTGTAGGTACTCGTTGTTCCCAAGAACATCTGCATCTAAGTGGCTGTAGGATTGTTCACGATGAATATATGGAAAGTACAGTTGCTAAATTCTATAAAATTAGGAAAAATATACAGAGCAGTAAATTTCGAATTACCATGGATATATTAACCAAGATACAGAAAATTAGATAAGTATTCACTTTTTTCTAACTATATACATTATATCGCTAAAAAGGGACAGAATTGAACATTAGGAACATATTTTATGCCTGTCCGGCACTTTTGCATCTGTAGAAAGGGTCTTTTCGCTTATGAATATGTTGTGGGCGAGCTGAAAGTCGCAGTTTTTACTATAATGTATACCAAAGTGAATTTTATCATATTCTGCCAAGAATTTAATTCTTATTTGCAAATAAAACCAAATATACTTAAGAAAATTTGTTATTCAGAAAAATATAAGACCACTTAAATGATTTATTTTCATATGTAGAAATAAAAATAGAACTATAAAATTAATACTATCGGCAATCACAATCACATTGTAACATATGACTGTTTTCATTTATAAAGCGCATATCAATCTTTTCCATGTGTGGTTCTTATTCTATTAAAACAGATTCATGTTTCATAGGAGATCCAGGTTATCTTTCAGTAATGCATGGTACGCTAGATTTTTGCTGTTGTGTATGTGCACAACATACCTGTATCTAGTCATGAATAATTTTGAATTCGTTATTAAGAGCCTTTACTACCTATTTTGTGGTTTTTTTAAAGAGGAGATGGTAACCATTAGCACATCGATGTCTAGAACATATTTGTTAGTTATGATTATCTTACCTATATCTATAAAAACTTTCTAGGCATGGGAAAGATATAATACTGGTAGAAAATGTTTTGTGTTATTCCCTCATGCTATTGTTAAGCTCAATGACGGTCTTTAATTTCTACGTGCGGGCGATTAAGACAGATGAGAAGTCAAGCCTAAAAGCGGAAAATTGGAAAACAACTTTTGAATTACAAATACAATAGCTTTTGTTGTCAATTTTTGTACTGTTTTCAAAAATGTGCATTTGAAGATAACGCCTTATTAAATGAATCTTTTTCTTCTTCTGTTTCCTTTATTGTAAGGCTATTGGCTAGCCTTGTTTTTATTCACACCAATTATTTTTCATAGGATTTTTCTAGATACGTATATCCACCTTTCGATGCATTTTTGATGGTCTCCGAGTGTTTCTGTGTGGATTAAATTATTGGCGTACCCAATCCTAGAAAAAGAAGAATGGTTTGCGGTCTACCTACCGTAAAATAGTGACATCTCTTACAACACTCTCTAAAATACCTAATAATAATACCAATTAAATTATTGAAAAGTTAAGTATTGTTTTAATTTTGGAGATATTACAGGCTATTTCGTATATGTCGGGAATTGTAAGGACATTCATATCAACCAAAATTAAAACCAGTCTACATTTGTAAGAACATCTACTCAGTAAAAGGCGTCTAAAAATCTCGTTGTATATTGTTCCTTCAACTCTTCAGCTTTTTTAATGTGTGTGATTTTCCCGCCTCGTATTGCACGTTTGTTTTTTACGGACTTTATCTACAACAAAAATTGTAGAATTACAGTATTATAATCAGCTTCCGGCGTTAGTGACTTAATTATTTATTTATATTCGGGAAATCAACGAATACTTCTAATAAAAAGCTACAATATAGAGAAAAAGAATATATCTATACTAGCAATTCGTTAATATAAACATAGACAAACAAAATATTAGTGATAAGCAAAATACTGAAGTATCAAACGATATCAATGCCCTTAAAGCTAATTTTGTGCTGTAGAGAACGAAAAGAGATCTAACTGCGGACAACCCCATAATATGTTTCCATAATTCCATTAACTGTCAAAAGTTTATAAATTTTTGAATTATACTTTCCTGTACAAAATAGATTTTTTTTCTCTTGTTAGATTGTGGAACATGAAAGTTCAATTTATATGTACAATTTTATTTGTACAGATTCTAGAACAGTAATTTTTTTTTGTACATAGGATTCCATATTTGTGAAGCATACTGAAGTATAGTGCGTAATACAGATTTACATATATAATAACAATAATAGTTTGATTTTAGTGGAATTGTTACATGATCTGTATATAAATCCTAAAATTTTATAAGCTGTATTGACTATGGAGTTAATATATTTATTCATTGATAAAATAATAATTTTGTCAAATCGATTCCTTTAATCCACAAAAGTTCAAGAATTTTTACCTCATGCTGAATCAAATCGGCGATATTCCAATCGATTGTTCCTTACTTTTCAATAACATGCAATCAACAGTCGCACTTACTTTTTTCTACAAGTTGAGACTTACTTTTTGCGTACTTCATATATAATGTGATTAAAAAATTTTAACAACATAAACGTAAACTTTCATTATATATTGAAATAATTAATAATGATAGACTAAAACCGTTTATAAATAATAAAATAAAATAAAATAAATATAAAGGGAGTAAATACTCCTATATTGTAACTGACATAATAATAACAATTTGTCAAACTAGAACCTAATTAAGCAGGTTGTCGTTTATTAATGACTAAATTTTGAAATATCTTCTACTGTACGACTTGCAAATTTACTTTTTTACGTAATACTCCGAATAACATTATGTGAGAAATTGTATCCGGACTATAACATAAATCTATGACCTATGACATAAAAATATATATTTTTTTCAGATATATAAAATATACTTCGAACTGTATTTATCAGTACAAAAACAACTATTATTTTGAATAAAAAAAAATATAAAAGTACATGCATATATATGTTTACTCAATAATTGTCTGTTCTCTAAATCACCTAACAATAATCTATTAAATAATTTAAAAACTAAATATTTAGTTTTAGATACATGCATACAGGTATGTTTTGCATTTGAATGCTAATACAAGACTGATATGTGCAAAACTTTATTTAAAACTAACAATTTCTAACAAAGATAATTGGGATGTATGTATTTTAAGTGGGTTTGAAATAAAACAGATCTTTCACACATAATGACATAATTATCTTGTGCGGGCGCAACACAGGGTGTGGAACGTACGTTTGAATTGTACGTTCTAAACCGTGCAAAAACCCAAGTGTGTGGCCAAAAACCATTCTTCTTAACCACGTTCCAAATTATCAAACTGATCAGACAGAATATTGCAAAGTTTTCAATAAAGAATTTGAATTAGTTCCGCCTGTTCTAAAATACAACAATTTTTATAATCGCCTTCTTCAGGTACCGGCTGAACTATTAATGGGAAGATTGTTAAGAACATGCTTGACCAAGTTACATCCTGACCAACTGTCGGATAAAAAGTTAAAAGAGAAGGAGGAAGCTATACGGACTTTTCAAATTCTTTATTGAAAACTTTACAATATTCTGTCTGATCATATAAGTAGACAGTAAGACAGTATACAATAACAATCATCAATTGTTGTTTTTCAATGCTAACTTTTTACATAAAATGTATGTGCACGGAACATAACAACTAACTAACAAAATAAGAACATAACACAGAACATAACACTCCTTCCAATCCAGAAGGATCACATGGTAAATTAGTATCTGAAATACTGCGGGGCTCGACGTATCCGTGATGATCGTCGTAGTATTGGTTGAGACGAATCTTGTGGAGAACTCTGATCTCCTTCTGATGAATTCTGAGCTTCTTCTGTTGGTTTGAGATTTTCTTCTTCTAGTTGTTCGTTGCATTGATCTTGATCATTATTAATTTCTGAAGACTGTCTTGCGTTTAAGGGTGTACTTTCTCTTGTAGAAGAACATAACACAGGCCAACGTACTTCATTCATTTTAACTGTACGTTCCAACCTGTGCAAAAAAAGCGAAGTGTGTACGAGGCTTTATAAACATATGGTATTTAATGCTTATGCATATATAATAAATTTACTCCATAAATTGTTAGTCTTCTTAAAATCTTATTAAATACTACATATACAACTAATGTGCTTTCACTCTCCTCAGAAATGATAAAATTATTCTTCTAAATCCTCCAGCTACAACAGAAAATTCTACAATTACAGTACTAAAAAAGTCTCCGTACTAAATGATTTATAAAATTGAATTCTGCACTAAAACATATGGCGTTATATGCATTTATAAAGCTTTGTCAGTAAATCGTTTCAACGTTTCAACAGACTTATAAAAGTCATTGGAATCTGGCTCTTGCAAGAAGCTCAACATATCTCATTATACCCATTTGTATATACGAAAAGGGATAAACGAGCCTTTTAAAATTGCGCGCCTGTTGGAGACGAGAGGGTTGTGTAACTCTTTAACCACTTGAGGATGGGAACGTGAAAGGGACCCATAACGTTGGTACGCTTCGTGCGTCTCACTCTAGGTAGTAAACACGATGATCAAGTAAGAGCTACACCCCGTAATTGTGCAACGTATTATTTTACAGGTTCTATTTAACGTACAGGTTATTGCTGCTGAAATTCAGGGCCCTTTACAGCCACAATTCGGGGAAAGAACCCTATCATTGATTCACATGAAGGAGTGGTATACCGAGTTTAAGGGAGGACGTGAACATGGCCTACCCGCGCCACCCTCGCCTCAACAACACAATGTAGAACATCGAGGCTGTTCAAGAACTCATCAAAGGCAATCGGCACTTAACTGTGCTTGTAATCTCTTTAGGAGCTTCTTCTTCAAGCTGCCTACCAGTCAAAAAGACGCGGTAACCCGTTCAGAAGTGTGTTACTCCTCCATCACAACGTCTTACGCCATACTGCATTAGTAACACAATAAAAATTGGTCGACATGTATTGGTCTCTCGTAGAACATCTACCCTACAGCCGAGACTTATCACAATGCGACTTCCATGTGTTTGGGCCACTTAAGAAAGCTCTTGGAACTATATTTATAAGGGGGTAGATTACGTAGAAATACAAGAAAAAAAAATTCAATTGATTTCGAAATATATAAGATTTATTATATTATATTTAACCCCCTACGTACATTAACGTTTACTCTGTAAATCCTTAGTGTTCTTTTTATCATCTTTTTTGCAACAGAAATTTCTATAATTGCAGTAATATAATAAGCTTCCATAAATAATGGCTTATAAAAGTCATTGCTGCTAGGTTTGTACAAGTGTCCATACATTAGCAAACATGTATGTCATACTTGTTTGTCATACAAGTGTAATGTACTTGTACAACTACAGATTTTAGACACGAACCTAAACACTAGCTTGTCAAACAAGGTGGAAGAATGGTTTTAAAACGCTCAGAATATACCCATATTAATCTTCTACAAAAATTTCGCCTAGAACCTGATAAATAAAGAAACGTACATAACGTTAATGTCTCCAATAATTGAAAATACTGCATAAGATTTGTCCATAAATATGGATAACTCTTATAAAGTTGAATAAAGGCTTTCATACATGCTTTCGAGAAGTATCTTAAACCAGACATTATTAAATTTAAATAATAGGCGCAAACAAATTCAACCTAAAATATGTATAAGCAAGACGCTGAAAATATCTGATATTTGTATTTTGCTTTTATTTAATAAAAACGGATAACTCAATAATAATAGTAGGTTCCATTGTAGCAAGAAGGAAAATAGCTGGAATAGCTGTAATATTTACTTTGTAGATTCCTTGTATTTTCAATAAGGGCGGTTGTAGGAGGAGGGCGCAAATTAATACTACATACCGCAACCTATATTTATAACCATACTTAAACATTTGATTGTTTTTAATACATTTTAATACCAAGCCAACCATGCAAACATTAATTATTGACTCTATGAATATACTCTGAAACACATAAAAGTCAACAAGTACACTAAATATACTTACCAATCTAAATTATATATTATAAGCTGACAGCTATAGTCACAAGTCTTGACTTTTGAAATGCCATATTTCCATGATAAATCCGAAAAAAGTATTTGGAGACCAAATGAAAAGGGCTAAAATAAAAAACTGTCATTGTAAATCCAGTAGCAGTAGGATTCTAATATATATTTCATAATTTCTTAAAAATATCAAATTAATCATAATAACTGAGTGAGATAATAATTTTATTCCTGATCTGGTCTGTGATCATCTATAGTGGAAATTGGAGTCATTATCAATTTTATGACAAACTTTGTCTACGCAAATATTTAATATTTAAACAAAATATTCAAAGATGAATGTATGATACATATTTCATGATGAATATTTGAAATGGTTACATTACTTTGTATTTTGCATATTTATTAACAACCATATTATGACGAATGAAAATTCAAATATCAATCTAACATGACTAGAAAGTAATAACAAGACGATTAATTGAATATCCAAAATACTCAGAAAGAAAAAGACTGATCTTGTCTTGTACATCTGGAGTTATTCTTCAAAGAACTTTGTAACCATTACAATGATGGAATAATTAAATACATATGTCCTTACGTACAATAAAATATATACATTATATTTGTAGAAAGTTTTCAATTGTATTGTAATAAACTTACAGGTTTTAAGGCAGTAAGAATTCAGTACACTACAAATTTTATAAAAAATGAAAAATAAAATACATACATATGTATAACAACAGATTACCTGAATATGAGGTATCCATAAAATCAGCGAAAACGTATAACAATTTTAAAAATATATTATCTTATAAGATACAATACAATCCACCTATAACTAATATTACATTTCAAGTATTTTCAAAATAAGTATTGAATACTAATAATAATTTTAGACAAGAATGCAAAATTGATAATTAATTCTTTAATATATACAAAACGGAAAGACATTGTTTAATGTCCAAATGGGCTTTGTACACTAGTACTATAATGTAACTTTTTATGTCACAACGAATGTTACATTGAGCATCAGAATACAAGAAAATGCAGTAGAACAAGAAACAAGAAAGAAAAAATTAACAAGGCTATGAAGTAAAGAGAAGAAGGAAACTGGGAAGACAGAGAATTGTAGAACTATAAAAATATCCGATCTTTATTTATTCTAATTATTAAAACATATCCAAAATATTTGTTTGTTTAGTTGAATTAGTAAAACTAAATGAACTGATAATAACAACTTTTAGAAATAAACTCAATCTTGTAACATAGATTCTTATCTATTTAATAACATATATTCATAAATAAATTTATATTCCTTAAACACTTATTATTATTTGTTATAATGAGATGGGATTAAATGTCTTAAATGTCTGTGAAACATTGATGTACGTTGATTGTATTTCTGTAAGTATTTCATAATAAGTAATAATATCGGTATCAGAATGCCATAATTCCCTTGAGGGCAAAATTTCTTATAATTTTATAATGAAGACAAAAAATGATGAGTAAAATGAAATGACTGAAAAATATATAAAATTATTTTTATTTTCTTTACTTTTCTACAAGAGTTTTTACTAGTATGTCCATCTAGTCTACAAGTTACCGTGCACTGAGCTTCTAACCAATCTTTAAAATAATAACAATTCAACCCCGTTACCCCATGTTGTCTGCACCTATCTATAAATATCACATGATAAATGTAAATGAATGTTAGAGATTATATTTATTAGAATACAAGAATTATAAAAATGGAAGTCAAGCTTTCAAGAAAAGTGTAAATCATATATAAAACTTTTTCTATTTCGGAGTATTTGGAAATACAAAAGCTATTATTCTTACAGTACTTTCAGAAACAATATTGCTCTAAAAATATTTTTACTCAAACAATTTTATCTACAACTATAGTAAATACGTAATTGTACAATTACGGATTACATTTTCATGACTATAACATATTTATAAATTAATTATCTACTCTACTATACTATTCGTCTATGACTTTAAAAATAAATAATTATAAAGCAAATAAGAATAACATAAGATATTGCGAAAATAAAGAAACAATGGATTATATGTTTAATTACTACTTATTGAGCCATCACTATTCTTATGTGTATTATATTATGGATAATTAATAAAATGAAATTTCATAATTATGAAATATTTCTATATTTCAGCTATGGTTTGTCTGTACAATAAAATTTGAAGTATCATTTAATTATACACAAGATCTTCTATAAAGCACAAAAGAGATTTATTTTATAGATATAAATGTTAACAATGGACAAAATAAGTATACGCAATTATGTAATACCTTCCTTTTCTTTTATTAATATTTTAGTTCTGTGACATTTCATTTATACAATCTCATAATTACGAGTAGCCTACTTATTTACAATAAATCTTTAGATTTATATTCTATTCTACCTAAATATATGTATATATCACAAATATCAGTATTAGGTAAAAAATAACTATAGTTATTATAAAACAGTTATAATTTAAAATATTTATATTTTCTTTTCAAAAAAAAGATAGTAAGTAAGTAAATAATATATGTATATGTAAAATATTCTTATTATAAGATTTGAATATTTTGTAAACTTTATTATAATACGACATAGTGGCTCTTTTAGTTGGAATTTATCTTGCTATATATTCTATTTCTACTTGTAAATCTAAGCAGGGGCGTGCTAGCCCACCGGACTGGTCTATGTACCACTTGCAAGTACGAGTTCCGAAAAAATTAAATAGAATGACAATCTACGATGTCTATATACCAAAACTTAGTAAACAAAATATCATCAACCACAAATAAGTTCTATGACGCTAATTACTATTTTATCTGTAAAAAACACGTTAATGTAGGTAGATAATGGTCGTAAGTTTATACATTTTTTTTTTGTGGAACCAAATTTTGCTCAAGAGAAGCCACTTCTTCCCCTAAATTAAATTAAATTATAATACTACAGTTCCTTGTGATGAATTCTATGTAAATATTAAACAAATCAAGAAGTGTTGTGGTCTTCAGTATATTTAAAAAAAAACAACAAGAATAAACTAGACCTTATGTTCTGTCAATAACTTCCTTGGAAGGTAAGAGGACATAAGTATAAAATATATTTTTGATTGTAACATTATCAAGTTCAAATGTTGCGTATATCACTATAAAACGTACTATGAGTGCATTTTAATTGGGCTCTAAGAGTTAACAATGTTAAACAAAATTATCAACTGATATATCTTCCGCTATCGTCATTTACTTCAATTTCTTTAATTAAAAACCTTTACGAAAAATATATTTATGCAGCGAATTGTAATCAAAATTAAGCATTATTATCCAATGTTTTCATGTCTGCTGCATATTTCAAATAATTTATTGAACTGCATTTGATACATATAAATATATTTCTAAAGTATTACTTATCAAATGGAGTTTAGTCACTACACTTTAGTGGGAAGAACAATAGGTGGGTATCGGCGTTGTATTTGCGGCCTTTCAACTCGCGGTTTTACTGGCTCCGTGAGCTCAGATTCAACATCACCAGATATGGTTATTAATATCTTAAATACTCGTTTTAATCGATAAAGACGATTGTAGACTAGCGAGTTTGTTATGTTTGTATATGGTTATCTCCTGCTTTTCTTGATGTCTGTATACGTTTTTCTTAAAAGAATATACATAAACTAGTACTCGAGTAAGTACAACATATTCTTCAGCTTAAGGATTTTGCAAAAGCACAAGATCCCACAAGTTAACAACAATGTGTCAGCCAAAATCAGAGCCATATCTGTGTTAATTAGAAATAAACTATGAGGCGAAAATTATTCTTAAAAAAAGTAAACAAAGGACGATTACACTTGTTGCATAAAATGCAGTTAAGAGCAATATAATGTAGAATAATCATCACTTAAGAACTATTTAATGTTATCCATGAACACTAGTTTTCTAAGAATATTTACGAAAAATTAATTAATGAAGATTTTCGTCCGTCTCTTCTCTTCATCAATTCTTACTACTTTTTCAGAATTTTGACTGAATACTATTGTGGAAAGACACTTATAATAAAAGAAATTTAATTCGCAAGATCTTCTTTGCGAAACACAAATTTCGCATTCCGAGACGATGTGGCATACAGTGAGGACCAGATGTTCCATTTGAAAAATGAGTCAGCACATCTTCCATGACCCTTCCTATTTTTCAACAAGCTGGAAAATTTTAATTAGCAGCGATGAATAACGAATAAAACGAATAAAAATCCTAGCACAAGCAAACAACATCTTATTCAATAGTGTTATTAATACAACAATTTTATACCGAATAAAAATTTGGGATGCTATATAGAAAATATTAAAAAAAAAACTCAAGTAAAATATTTTAAATATATGTATATTACAAAGATATAGAAAATAACATAAAATTGATGGTGTAAGATGTTAACTATGAACCAAACTCACTATCCTAAATTACTCTACGACCGTCTACTTTTGTTGGATAACAGTAAAATACCCCAACTAAGACTGTTACATAAACTGTAAAATATGTAACCTTTAGATCCCTGAAAATCAGCATTTTTAAGTAAAACTACAGCAAATGATCGGATTTAATAATTTACAGATTAATAAAAAAGGAAATAGAAATGAAATCATTCAAGTCATCAATAAATACGAGCAAAAAATGATTGAAATAGATATAACTAACTAAACTATAAATACTGTACAATTTACAAACAAATAAAAATTAACTTGAAACAAACAGAACAAATATTTAGAATTTATATTTCTGTAACTAAAGCTAGACTAATATCTCAACTGACACTGTCAAAAATATATACAAAATAATATTAGTATCTAACAATAGAAAATACGTTTTAAATGCTCTAGAAAACAGGTCAATTTCCAAAATACATATGCCTGAAAATCTATATAATATTTTAATTGCCTGTTCGACATATGATGGAGTTAAAGAGTTTTGCTTGTTAAAGTGCAATTTAGGTTGATAGACGTCAATGTAGTTACTAAATATTATCTAAACTTTGTTGTTATTGTCAATCACGTGGTATAAAGTGTATTCTTTTAAACCAATAAATGCATCATTATTATACTATCATTTATTTATATATTTATTCTATTAGTGTTGAAAGCTTATCATGTTACACTATGTCTGTAATATGAATCACAGACTCAGTGGCGACAAATTTGATAAAGGTATTCGAGGTCATCATTTGTTATTACTAACAAATCATGAAATATTGTTTATCGTTTCTGGTTTCCTTTTAATTGTAATCATACACGTAACATAAACATGTATTTGATTCGCAGTAAATTTTAAAATTTACAACTACCTCTCGAAGTAAATTAACAGATAATTAATACCACAGTATCGTATAGAATTGAGGTACTTTACCACTTCTAATTTATATTAAACAAAACTTATGAGAAAACATGTATTTATTGAAAGAGCTCTAGTAGAACACCGATTTCACGTTCTTTTATTATTTGTATATGTCCAGAGTTTCTTTATATCCAGGTTTATATCTAGCTCAATGCTTCACTTTTATATATGGAACACAAACTCAAGACGTTATGCATGAGAAGTGTGAATATTATTCATTAAAATCACTAAAACAGAGAGATTGACAACCATTTATTATTTGTAATATGTATATTTCAATACGTTGTCATGAATAATTATTATGATATATAACTTTTCTGACAGAAAAATGTTGAATCGGTGCATAATTTCCTTTCGTTATTTGCTTAGAAATACTGTTGTGTCAGTAGTTTCTTTACGATGTCATTTGTTAGACTATAGAAATATGGAAATAAGGAAAATGTTTACAATATAATAAGTGCTTGACATACTTCTTAACATTTTATAAATCATGATACCCAGATTTTACATCATCCTCTAAAAAAAAAGAAATGTGTATTATTAAGAAAATAAAAACAAGCAAAAATTCAAATTAATTCGATTTATTCCTATCTAATAAATAATGTAATAACAGAAAAAACCGTGGATTTTAAATCCCCGGAAGACGACTAAAAAAAAAATAAAACGTAAGTGGAACACGTAGTAACTAGTTTGATTCATATTTAAATATTTAATAACAAACATTGGTTCTTAACGTATATCTCTAATTTTAATGTAATAAATATATTACTATACCAGAAATTATTATCATTTTCAGCTAACACAGAAATTTTTTTAGTATAATAAAATACTCTTAATTCGTCACAGTATAATAAACATAATGGAACAAAAATTCATGTTTTAATATTGCATTTACATAATATTTGACAATAATACAAATTATAACATTTTGTAACTCTTATAATGAGATCACTACATATCCAGACATATATAGATGCATCTTTCCTTATATTTAAAATGTATACTATATATGCAGAACATTTTAAAACTTTAATAATTATAAATTTGACATTGTTGCTGCGTCACACGTTCCAGCAAGTAAATTCTTGTTTGTGTGACGTTTTTTGTAATTTGTATAACCACACTTATCCTTTGAAATTCTTTCTTGCATATTTAAATATTTCTCTGACACTCTTTAAACTCTTTTTAAAGGTACGTTACCATCTACATATGTGGGTTTATTTGTAACATGTGAGCTGGTTAGAAAATTTTATAAAAGTTATGGGTGGCATTCATTAAGGAGAATATCCTATCACAGAAAAGACACTGACAAGTTTGGCTGAATCAACAAAATCAAAATAAAACATAGTAGTTTCCAATGATGAAACAAATAGAGACGACTTGCTCAAGCGGTGTACTAAAATCACCACAATTTGTGAGACTCTACCAAAAGCCCAACAAAAAGAACTGTCACCAATATTAATCGATATATGTAAAAAAATAAGCTGGAGTCCATATTCTGACAGCAGAGCTAAAGAAAATTTGGTTAAGTGTCAAACGTGTAAATTAAGGGTATATTTGTATAAAGATTGTACCTAGATTTACTTATTTATTGCAAAAATATATGTCATTAAAATCTCCGGTCTTCCCCACATAATATATACTTCTTAACGGTGGTAGAAAAATTCAATCCTTTATAATTATTTTTTCTATTGCGAAGTCATTACCTCGACCTGCCAATCCTTACAGCAAGGTAAAAAATTGTATTCGGATTTAACTTATTTAATTATAGTACGAATGGAGGTAGTCCAGCGTCAACCATCGAACAATTCTTTACATAAAATACGTTTGTTGTTTGTTTGTTTATTTATCGTGAATTTTTGTATACTATATTGCTACAGTATTTCATTGAAATTGTGACGTTTTCATGAATCTACGAAAAGTTCTGGTGTTATGATTGCTCGAAGAAGCAAGGAAAAATAAATAGCCCATTTCTATTTTCTTTCGACAGCATGGAGAAAATTTCGCCATTTTGTAATCTTTATGATACGGGACTTAAATTTAACATTAGGTTTAATTCAAGTTACGGTATTTTATAACATAGTATGGTCAGAAAATGAAAATATTATGGACACAACAACGATATCGTTAAGATATAATATGACTTTTCTGTTGTTAATAATTCTAGTATTCCTCATTGTTTGAATACGTAAAGAACAATTTGGAAAGATCTTCACCATTGTGGAATGTTAGGCATAAACACAGTTTCTGTTTCCTTAAAGTTGTCAATCCTCAATAAAACAGATTTTCGGTCGGCATCTAATCCCCGAGGGAAAATTTGTAAGCAAGTACAAAACGCACGTCAGTCAGTTTTGAGGGTAAAAGTGCGCTGGTATTTGGACCACGCCATATTTACTATTGAGGGGAATCATACACTAACTTCCCGACTGACTGCTTATTTTGCTACTATCTTAACTCTTCTACGACATATCCTCTCTTCACAAGTACCTACTGAAAGTAGGGAGGGTGTATAAGATATTTTTTACTTTTTACATAATTTCGTTTTTATAACTATATTTACATAAGTAATATTTGTTTTAAAGCAATTGCATAACATAAGTAAATAGATAGATAACCAATAAATGTCATATAATCATATGCAAAATAAAATTTATTACTAAGAATATGCTAATACATTATTATAGACATACATAGAAAAAAGATTTACCAGTAACGATAATAATTTTAATAACAATTTATATTAACATACCCAAATTTATAAATATGCGATATGGTGTATTATATTTATTACAATGAATTCATTAAAGATCAATTGTGAAACCTGTAGTTTTAATTATAGAAACTACAGAATATTCTTTAAAAAAATAACAAATCTTAAACCCAAAATGGATAATATTTCTATTTTAGACTTATACAGGGTCAAATTCTATTTTAATCTCATCGTTGTTTATCACCAAATAGATACATGTTTTCGAATATAAATTGTATAGTGGAAGTCCAACGCAATTTCTAATATCAAAAGTCGATGATATAATATTATATTTACACAACATTTAACAAATCATGATAAAAGTGAATTTTTCTTTGATTCTTTATAATGCGATCATTTTTTATCAATACTTATAATTATGTACTGCTAATCAAATATCATTTAAGTAGGATTGCATTTACTCCAAATTTAACAATGATAACAAATGTGATTGTGTTTTAGATAGTCGCATATTAATACTTAGATACATAAAATAGAAAATGTTCACTGTTCGAAGTTTTTAATTAGGTTAATTAATGACTTAATATCGCATTTATATAATATTTAACAATAAAAAATGTAGTCACAACAATTCTTATCATGTAATCGCCGCACAACAATATGTAGAAGTACATATTCTTATATAAAATGTATGCTGTTAACCCAATCTTATTATATTTAAATTATGAATTTAATATTGCATTTGCTCGATACTTGTCAATGATACAAAAATAATTTATTCATTATAACTTTTACGATGTGATCGTATCTACGTACGAGATACATACTTATATTCTCAATGTATAACATGTAGTGCTTTAGATCAAAACTATTTCCAAATATAAAAATATCGAGGAGTATAAAACTAAAAAAGAAGAATGGAATCTACAAAATGTAGATCGTAAGCTTGTAATTACTTATTAATACGTAGCTATATTCATATTCTCCTACCTTTGTTAGTGCTGCTGAGTATATTATATCATACTAGATTAAAAATACATAGTATTCAATATAGTCATGTATTTAAGAGAAAATAAATGTCATCCGGAATTTGAATATTCTGAAGCTAAATATAATTAGAAGTATGTGTTTCATTACATTAGAAAAATTTGAAGGTTTTTGATGTTGCAATTTTAATAGATAGCATCATACGTATCTATTACGTTTAGAATCCTTTCATACCAAGTTATAGTAATGTCACAAACAAAATTATCTTAGAATAGTCAATATTCTAAAATGTAGTTGACTGCATTGTTATATAAACACTACACCACTATCTTTTTGGATCTTTTTCAATATAAGAGATCACCTTTCACTAATTGAATTTACATATCTACTGTCTTTATATAGAATTTTATTATTACTATGAATATCCGTAATTTGAAATATTTAACATATTTATATATTATAAGACATTTATCTTAACCACATGTTGTGATGTGATATCACTAATAAATGCGCTGAAACGGTAGCTCAAACATTAGAGCTTTCACAATAAGGTCGAAGTGCATATAAATCTCCAGTAGCCTGGTTCCATGCACGAACATATTACCACCAGGCCGGAGACGTCAACAAGATAAAAGTCGATTTTAATCAGAGCATTGTAGGATCCAGCCGCCTCTCTCCAAGAATGTAATTGCCGAGTAGAGCACAATGCAGCTTCAACTTCACCAGAACTGGACTTGCTAGTTGCTCATCCACGCTATAATTGAATTCTTGATTCATCTTTATTCGTCGCCACTGTGTTGGTTTTGAACTAGACCAAAAATTCTTAAGATTTTTCAGTTGAAGCTGAGCATAATTCTTTCATCTTCTTTCCTTAACGTCCACGTGTCTGCACTATATATTACGACTGGTGTAATTAGTGTCATGTATCCTGCATTTCATATATCTGGAGATGCTTTTGTTTTTGATTAAGTATAATATACTAAAGTAGCATTTATTACATAATGATATTCTTTTCTAAATCCCTTCTCTTCTTCTGTTTACTGTATCTGTGAATTTAGTTTTGTCTACGTTTACTATGCGTCGTATATTTTTTGTTGCTTTTTTAAAATATTTTACTAATTTTAGGAAGAATACTATTATAAATAATAAATTACTTACGATTTCAGTTTATTTTCGCGCTTATGAATGAATTTTGCCTTCGAATACTGCATAGTCATATCATTATTCTGGATTACTGAATAATCATCAATCTTAACACCTTTAAGTGATGAAATATTATTCAATGATTCCAAATTGATTAATTTCATTTTATATTTTATCTTTGTGAAACTAGTACAATTCCACATATATTTTGATTTCCTTTTTAATCTGCTTTCAACTTAAACATCAATCAACTGTAGTGGTACTGTGTTACTGAAATAATATTTTGAAAATATGTAGGAAAGACAAAAAATATGTAGTATATATGTACAATTATCTATCAATAAAATATCGAAGTATATAGAATAGGAATATCAAATATTTGAATTTTTCTGACTCAGTTTTCTGTTTTATTATATAACACTACTCTCTACTATGACAATATTTAATAGAAATTTGTATGGTTTTCATATTATGAACAATATTGAAAATTATATCTAGTCACTGTGTGTACGAGCACGCTACCATTAATAAAGTATAATAGATAATAGACACTTGTGAATATGTATATAAAAAAAGTCTAAACTCAATAGAATTTAAGAGTGAAATGGAAACAAAAGACAATATCTTCAACATCTCTTATAATAATTCTGTACGAGTAAACACTAATTGGTTAATATATTCTGTAAGTGATGCAATAAAGAAATTAAATGGATAACGTAATATTGTCTAAAATCGTGAACAACCAACAGATTAAAGAAGAAAGGATATTTAATAAAATCTATTTCTATATTAGGTGTAATAGGCACCAGACTAACACACATGAGATGTTGATAATCGTTCTGTAATACATTTCACAATACGGTATATATTGTATTACTATTACTACTACTAATAAAACAATCTGAACAATTAATTGTTTCGTTTCACAAAACCGAAAGAAAGCATTTGTTTTCAAATGAACAGTGCGTGCATCAATTTAAGAGTCAAATGACTTTTCCAACGTACTCGACTTATTACCACATCTCTTTTTAAACTTATATGTCATAATTTTTGATTATATTTATAGATGTATATGAATAATACTTACAAAACACGTTTTCTAATAATTAAATATATGCCAATGAATGCTAATGTATGATACCAATTTTTTTGTACTTAATATTATTCTTCATCTTACTTAAATATTGAATTTTCGAATTGAAAATTTATGCCAAATGCCAAATACTATATGTACACGTTTTATAGTCATTATTAATATAGTATATCTAATAACAAAAATAATGCAAATATAAATTCAGTCAAGCTAACAACAATTTGTTGACCAAATTATATTTATTGTATTATTACTAGTCAATGTTTGAATAAATAAGTACATGAAATAAGAATATTGTAGCAACGAGAATGGGACAGAGAGGATAACCATCTACATAGAATAAAAACTTCTGTTGGCCCGTCAATGTTCCCCATGGTCTGTCGAGATTAGGTCACACTAACCTAACACACCGGTACAGGTTCACAAGAGAGGCGCGCTATTTGCTCTGCCTGCAGGTGCCTGTGAGTTCCTGGAATGTCCCACCCTTCAACCGATGAAACAATGTGATTTGGGCCAAAATCTCCAAGAGACGTTAATATATCATGAGAAGATAAAGGAAGTTCTTAATTTCCTAACAGGCTGTGATCTATACGACAAAATCTGAAAAAAAAGACTTTGAGATTATATCTAAATATAATTTTACCATTACTCCATTACAATTACGTATTGTATATATTTAATACATAAAAATATTTAAATATCAAAATACACACGCATACAGTTTTATAATACATGTTGGCTGTCTGAAATACATAGTTTTTAAAATATATTCATAATAATTAAAGAATAATTACACGTACAAAGGCTTATATTTCTACTTTATGCATACTTCTATAAAAAAACATTTTCTTTTATTAATTTTATAATAATAATTACATTATCTTCCATGCAGATGCAATTATTATTAAAAATTATTCTGTTTTTACATGTGCTTACAAGAAGCAAAGTAAAATAATGTAATAATTTCTTCTAGGAAGATATTTACGATAAAGTTACAGTGGTTGCAATTATTAAATGATAAACTGTTTGTAATTCGTACAAATATATTAATAAACCATTCAGCCTATTTATATTAAAGTTTGTACATTATGTCTATTGTCAAAGTAATGAATATATTCTTTCTATAAGTAATAGATTTATTATTTATCTGTTTATACCAATAAATCCTAAATACAATAATATATTCCTCCGATTTAATAATGCAGTTAAAATTATTAAACACAACTATTCGTCAAGAATTGTAGTTACCCCAGTAACTCACTTATTAGACATCAAATTAATCAATTGTTTATAGTCATTGAGCATCTATTTCATTGACGATGGACAAGAAAAAATATGTTCTTCAATAAAAATTATTGAACAGGATTTGCAAGTTATGAAATGTGTCAGTCAATGTTTAAAACTTTTATATTTGTGGACACATCTTTAAGAGAAAAATACTACAAATGGTTTTACTTACACGTCATATTTTCGCTGCTTATGATCATTCATTTAAGAAAAGTGTAGAGATACGTAACAGACGAATGACTGTATTTTATATGTGAGGTGCAGGATAGTAATAAAATACCGAAATAAATAATTTTCATTACAACATGTGTCTTTACAAATTGAACAACTATCGTACAAAATAGGAAGGAGAAAAGGCTACCTTTAAAACTACTCGTTCTTTTCTACATCTCCGTGCGCCAACAATAATATCAACAAACTCATTTTCATAATAAGTTGATGCCACTGGTTTTGTAAATCAGCAATGTCAAAACAATTCCCAAAATGTCGCAAATATCAAATAATATTTAGCGCACTAACACTTAAAATTACAAGTTCCTGAAGGTTCAATACTCGTTCCATATAAAGTGAACATTAAAGAATTAAGTATGGAAATGAAAATGCTTCCTTTGACCTATTGAATTCAGGCTTGTCATCAATACCAGGTTACACCAGCATTTTAAATACACTCTTTTTTAGAAAATCTTTCTTGGAAAACGACCAGATTAGCTTTTTTATTTTCAGAAAGACGCTATACATTATATATTTCAAAGTGCATCACTATCGCAAGACCTTGCTTTTGACTTGATGAATCAAGTTCATACTGATAGTCATTACCAATATATACCTCCATTATCTGTCTCCTTTGAACAATATTTCTTTGTTTCTAGATATCTAGACCAGATCACACCTGTCTTTAAATATACCGATTTTTATTCAAATCAAATAATTCTATCAAATTAATAAAGTTGATGAAGGTCCGTATTATACTCAATTACTACAACTACTATTTAATCTCATTCATACCTATTGATATACTCTTTTCATTGCTTTGTTCTTAGTACCCAAGAACAGTGCATATACAATTGCCGAGCACTGGATTTACTTTGTAGTCTTCAAGCAAAATAAATCTAAGCCACTCGAATTAGCAGGGTGGTTGCCCCATTTTTCTAACCTGTCATCGTACTATATCTCTGACTAATTGAGAGGCAGGTCAAACTTACCTAGCACCACTGAGGTAGTGTGGTTCATAAAGCGGAATATATCTTTATTAGATACTAACACAAGTCGAGGTTTCACCAAAAGGCTGTTCTTCCACCTAACCGAAAAAAACATTTATACAAAAAATAACTTTAAACTATCTAGAATTTCATTATATTCTTGTTCCTGACACGAAAATAGTCAACTATATTTTTATCTCTTAGGTTGTCTTTCCGTCACTCTGTGTGTTGCTAGTTTTCCTTCCTTAGCAATATGGGCTAGATATATAGGGTCTCACCAGTATTTTAGTCTCTTTTTAGTTATCTTACTATTTCCTATTCTATGAAATAATCCAGTAGGCTGAAGTAAATTTTGCTTGATCTTTTTTTGCACTAGGGGTCGTTTTCTATGAGCAAGTATTATGTTTTACGGATGGTAGGTTGCTAGCCGTGTCCTTCAACCTTGCTCTTATAACCGAGGTTGAGTCCGACAACGAAACTAATGAGGTACTCAATCCACCTACCAGCTATCGACAGCGAAATTCGAGAGACTTGCCAAACTCGTATCTAATACTCACTATTTTCTTCGACTGCTTTGTAGAAGTATTGGTTGACGAAAGAATTTTGTCATAACATATTAAAGAAATAATATTGTAATTATTTTTCCTATTGCATGGTTGTACTACGCGATGATGGTCTTCTAAAAACCTATTGTTACACTACCCAAACTACTCAATAATAAAAAACCTTATCTTAACGTTTAAAAAATTTTGTGTATCTATTTAAAATAAGTAAGTTTTAAATATATGTAAGGTAAAAATACATTCAAGTTTGTGGAACTTTTAACCTTAGTTCCATAACGACTGTGTTTCTGTCATCTCAAATTTAAATATGGCCGAAGTCAAGAACCATCTATCTCTTGCACTATTATCTCTTCACATCATACGAGTGATCAGGTGATGATCTGATAGACCCAATCTACAATATAAATATACATTACATTAAAAACAGAAAACTAGTCTATATTTTGTAAGTTGTTGCGCAATTGTTTTTATAATTAAAACTGAAAAGCATTGCGCTGTGCAGTATTTTGTCTGTGATTTGAATCATAAGAATTGATATAGTTTCTGGAGGACATATTGAAAGGATGTAAACTAAATAAAATAAAATTACTAATATTGAATAAGTTAAATGAGTTATAAATAAATTAATTGCTAATCATTTAGTACATGAATAGAATATGGAAATAATAAACTTTGACAGAATATATGTAAATGTTATATGAAGAATTGCTTCACGTAAGATAGTATTTCATTATTTAGAAATTCTCAATGTCACATGTGATATCTATTTGTCTTTAGACCATTATACGACTACAAACACTATATTTTACTATTTAAGAAAAAATACTTAACGATTATTGTCAAGATTCCATTATCCTAAAACAAAAATGCATTTACAAGCAAATTAAGTTGTTGCTACCAGTTCAGTATATAATAAAATAAATCGTTATTAATATAATGCTAAATTTTAATACTACCTTTTTCATTTTTCATTTTAATTGACTTTCCCGGTTTTTTGTATATAATATATTATGACTCATCTATATTAAACTGTCATCTAAATAATACTAGCAAATATTTTTATTGTTAAAATATGGTAAATAATGAAAGTTGAATAATATAGATATAAAAGGAACTTTAAAAAGTGTAATAAAATACCGTGTGCTTCACTACACAAACAACGATTTTTTGTCATAAAATTGATTGTAATCGTAATAAACAAGTATTTTATATATCCACACAAAAGCAAATTTTAAATTATTAAGCACAATAATTTCAGTAGATGTGCTGTGGGTATTCCAGCTTAAATCTATTCGCCATCACTCAAATCTAGCATTCTACAGCAACCCGTCAAAAATTAGGGGTAGTTCTTAGAATTTCTTCAGCAACTCTTACAATTTCTTCGGCGCAAGTTACATACCAGGGTATAGATAGTAGATAGGAGTAGGGGTGGCTCAAGTATCACCAAATCTTATTTGGGCTACAGGTAGTACATGTATATATTTTTATTGATATATTTTAATTTTAACAATACGTATCTTTGTCTCTGTTCTTTGTAAAAGAGCTTCGTCCTCTAGACTCAAAAGGAGACGTACAATTACAATCTTCATGGCAGTTCTCGGGACTGGGTTCTCGTTGTTGTTGTCGTTTGTGTATCTCCTTTACAGAAGTATGTTACTTATGGATGAATCAAGATTCTGCTTCAGATATCCAGATATGCGTGTAAAAATATATCGACAAAATGGAGAACGCTACGCGCCGTGCACTTTTTCCGTACGACTAGTTTCCAAGGAGGGTCAGTCATCGCTAGGAGAACAGTGAACGCCTTTGCGGCTATGTAGCCTCTTATGCACCATTTGTGGGTGATAATTTCATATTGATGCACGATAATACGCGTTCCCATGCCGCTGTAATCGTGAGCAGCTATTTAGGTAATGTTAATATCAATTGCAAGGTGTGGCCAGCGCGGAGTCCGGATCTAAACCCGCTTGAACACGTGTGGGTTATGCTTGGTCAAGAGATTCGGACCCGTGTGCTTGCTCCTAATGCCTTAGAGAAGCAGTTAGAATAACATCCGACAAGAGGACATCAGAGAGCTCATCTGCTGTACTATGTACCACTTGCAAGTACGAGTTCCGAAAAAATTAAATAGAATGACAATCTATGATATCTAACTTCCTTGGAAGGTAAGAGGACAAGTATAAAATATATTTTTGATTGTAACATTATCAAGTTCAAACATTGCGTATATCACTATAAAACGTACTGTGAGTGCATTTTAATTGGGCTCTAAGAGTTAACAATGTTAAACAAAATTATCAACTGATATATCTTCCGCTATCATCATCTACTTCAATTTCTTTAATTAAAAACCTTTATGAAAAATATATTTATGCAGCGAATTGTAATTAAAATTAAGCATTATTATCCAATGTTTTCATGTCTGCTGCATATTTCAAATAATTTCTTGAACTGCATTTGATACATATAAATATATTTCTAAAGTATTACCTACTTATCAAATGGAGTTTAGTCACTATACTTTAGTGAGAAGAACAATAGGTGGGTATCGGCGTTGTATTTGCGGCCTTTCAACTCGCGGTTTTACTGGCTCCGTGATCTCAGACTCAACATCACCAGATATGGTTATTAATATCTTAGATACTCGTTTTAATCGATAAAGACGATTGTAGGCTAGCGAGTTTGTATATGGTTATCTCCTGCCTTTCTAGATATCTGTGTACGTTTTTCTCAACAGAATATACATAAACTAGTACTCGTGTAGGTACAACATATTCTTCAGCTTAAGGATTTTGCAAAAGCACTAGATCCCACAAGTTTACAACAATGTGTCATTATAAAGCGATGTTTTCATATCTGCTGCACTTTTTAATTAATTTCTTGACCTGCATTTGATACATATAAATATATTTCTAAAATGTTACTTATCAAATTGAGTTTAGTCACTACACTTTTGTGGGAAGAATGAGCCTCTGTTATTCGAACAACTCGAATTCGAATCTAGTCTGTTAAGCCAACTATTACTCACATAGAAATGGCCTAACTAATGCAATTTGCATAACAGTTAATATGTCGTTAATATGTCTAAATATATTTTGGAAGTATTTTTTGCGTAGTCAAAACTATATTTTTACTGTTATTACAATTACCTATTTGGCGGCCAGTGAGTCGGCGTGCCAGTTTTGCTAAGAAGCGGGTTGCGTTTCGACCCGGGCATGAGTACTTGGACTCGTCAGTAAGGCTGTAAGACATGCTTTGCCTTAGACGCGTTGGAAGTGTTTGCGGTGACCGGGGATCGAATCCAGGACCGTACAGATGAGAGCTGGAGGTGCGTAGCTCTACAGGGTGAGAGGTTCGAACCGACCGCCACGGTACTACCCACCAGTGACAACGTAGATGGAAGTCTTGCTGGTGGTGTCTAGAGGGACAAAGATTTTCCATAGTAAAACTGTCTTTCCTATAGATATCTTCTAGATACTACATAAAATATGTAGTATCATATATGCAGCTACTACATTAATTAATTTATAATAATGCTTTTTCGATTTTCTATAACAACGTACAAATCTTGCCAAGATATGTCAAATAAAGTTACTATACAGACAGTGACACTCTTTTCACATTTCATATGGTATAATTACTAAAATGTTAAAAAAACAGCAAGTAAGTTGATTCAGTAATATCTTTGTTGCCAACATTATAAGACATAACATAGTTAAGGAGTCTGTTATGAAAAATTAATGGAAACGTTTTGTAAACTTTTATAACGAGGTTTTTAAATGGATCGCGTCGATATTGACAGCCTGTGACGGCTAAGTTGTGTTGGTGGCGTCTGTCGAAGCTTTTGTTTATTATTCTATCACTGATGCCAAATTATCATGGCAAAGTTCAAAGTCGCCTCTCCAACGAATAGTAACCAAATTGGAGACGACTAGTTTGGTAAAAAATCAGCGAACACCCGTACGTCAAAGGAACGTCAGATCGGCTGAGATATTGTCGCGGTCCGTGAAAGTGTGCATGCGAACCAGAGACAGTCAATTCCTCGGCAGAGTAATTGAAAATTGAACCACTCAGATTTGTGTCACCGTGAGAAGCCACGGCGGAGACTTGAACGATATTTTATTCTTTATATAATGGCGTACATGGGTATTTCGTTAATATCTCACATACAGCTTGTTTTACTCCATTTCAACATCAATCCGTCCTTATTGAAAAACCTTTTAGTTAGGAATCCGAATAATAATTCAATATTTGTCTGTTTATTGTATAAAACTAACGAACTCTAACGAAATTGATAGAAATGAGTCAAACATACATAACATAAACAATAGCAAGAAAAACGAATAGAAGATACCAAACATAGTGAAGGTCACCATTCAAAAGAATTTCTAAATTATAATTCAAGAAGAAAAGGATATAGATGTAGCGAATTAGGAAACAACTCAATATGTGTATTTTACCTATTGACGAACAATGGATCATTTAATGCAATTTGTATCGTCTCTTGGCAAAGTAAATAAAGAGTAAAGTAAAGTCATTTAATATTCATATTTCATTTCATATGATAGCTTTCCTCGGAATTCATTAGACATAATAATTTTTACATAAGAATACCATAAACAAATATCTTTTTAATATATAAAGTTTACCTTGTAAAATATAAAAAATGTATTTTTATATAAAATCATACAAAATATATAAAAATATATTACACCTGCCTGCATAAATAAAAGAATTTTGAAAATAAAATATCATCTATAAATGCCATCAATATGTTATCTATATTTACTCCTCAGCTTATATTACACTACAATTAAAATTTTTAAACTTTTCACTATTAATGTATGTGTTGAAAATTGGTTAATTTACCAAATAATACTATAAACAATATATACATGGTTAAATATGAGTCATGTAATTACCTATCACATTTTCTTTAATTATAAAATATTTAAACTTATTTCAAAAATATAGTTCTCATCACCAGTAGTATGTAGTGCAAGAATTAAAGAGAGTAGTCAAGATTGCTCAATATTTCAGATATTGTAACAACTTTAATTAATTAATTAATTATCATTATTAATAGAGTGATTTTAATTATATTTCCTGTGACATTTTAATTACATAAGTGTTGGTGCATGCATTCATACTACATTTTTTTCATTTAATGAACAAATATTAACTGGAACAATTAATATAAAAGTAATATTTCAAATGTACCCTGAAAATAAATTTGAGTACGAGAAAAGAGTAAAAATATGTATGTTTTCATTTTTATTATATGTATTTGTCTTTGACGATGTAACACTCTATTATAAATAAAAAATATAGCCAGGTTAGTTATTCATTTCTTGTAATACATTACACTTTTACAAGTCTTATGAATCATTTTTTATATGTCCAGTTCAGGTCCTCTTACAAATAAAAATTTAATTAATAAATAGTTTTAAGAATTTGATGATTACAATGAAAATAAATACGTCCAAATTTTACCTAAAGGTACTGTATAAATTTTACAATAAATAATACAGAGTAGCTATTATAAGTGGCAAAATTGGAACATGTTTTCGATAAAATAGAAATAGATGGAATAGATCCTATGCATTTTTAAAGAAATTTATCCTTATTCATTTTATAATTTTATAACATAATTTAAAAAATAAAACAGTGCTGTGGAAAGGATACGATCTCCGAAATTTACCTTTTAAAATAATGTTCATAATCTCATGTAGACACACAAAATCACAATTAAATAACAATTGATAAAAATTCATATTTGTTGTTTTCTTTTATTTCAAGTATTATTACTATAACAGCAAACAGAATAATCGAGATCAGTATATTTTGGTGCGCTAGTTCTGCCTTTCGAGTATTGACATTCCGTTGCGTCATTATCTTATTTGTTTATCGACCGGAGGGATTTTATTTATGTGATTCATATAGTAGTGACCGGCCCTTTAGCTTGTGGATTTATCTGCCCTGGTAGACCATAGTAACACTAACGGGTTCTAATGAACTCATAATCAACACGACCAGGAAAAGGTTGTTTATTTCTTTAATACTCAGTTTAATCGACGGAGTTTTTTTTAAATGAACCCTCAGCTAAACTGGTTTCTTGACATTCATTGGTATCCTTCAAAAAAATTGAAGGAAAATACAACCTACTACAGCAACGTTGTTTTGTATTGTGTACGTTCTTATTATGTAAGTAATAGAACTCTTTAGGTTGGCCTGCTCCGTAAGATATCACCATCAGTTTTTCATTTCTCTAAGGTGTATCATGTTGTATTCGTTCCATTCCTGATAACCTGGTACATTTAGTTAATAATAGTAAGACTATTTGCTATCAGGAGTTCTCCTACACAAATTATTATCAAAGTAAAAATAAGGAATAAATGTCCTACCAACAATACAAATTTTCTATATAAAAGATAACAGATATTACAGTTACTAACTAAATATTTCTTAAATTTTAATAAATTGGACAAAAAAATTGCAAAAAGAACAGTCTTAGAAGTTCGTCTTTATTATTATTGAAAAATATCTTAGCCCGTCGTCCCTACCTAATTTGTCATAAAATTTGTTAGAAGCTAATACAATTCTATAAAATAATCTTCAATGAAAGAGCAAGAAAATATTCAAATTGACCAACATGTAATATAAACACGTAAGATTCAAAATACTAACAGAATTATGTTGGACTATAGGTAATTTAAGGAAATTGTCTTGTGCAATGGCTTTAGATACCAATAAGAATCATAAATTATCATACAGTATATAGTCAACACAAAAAACAGTGACAATTTTCATTGACAGCTGAGGATCAATAGATTAGTGCGTCAAATTTAAGTGGGTCCGTATTGTAGCGACCAGCCCTGTATCATTATCGTCATCATCATCATTACTGGCAACTAGAGTCCATTACAAGCTTTAAGCAGCTTCTCCCATTCCGATCTATCTTGTGCTATTCTTCTCCACCTTCACTTTTATAGTCTTTACATTTAGTTTTATGTCGCCGACGTAGTGTAGTCACAGATGCTTACCGCTCGTTTTTCTATTAGATATCTTCTTTCTAATACATTTAATGAGTGTACTGATCTCTCGCCTTTGGCTACGATGGTACCAACTTAACAATTGTGCGAGTGTTGGATAAATATGAGTTAACGTTAAGTGTGTCCTAATATCCACGACATTGTACTACGCTCTATGGGCTCATTGCACAAATATGCGAACAAACTATCCGTACGAACAAATTGCATAGTCTTTACATTGCTAAATTAAATGAAAAAATACCAAAATAAACTTAAGTATAAACAGTTGAAACTTAAAGTCGTCCAAATCAATGACCAAAACCTGGTATCTAAATATACTGACGAATTAATAAATTACAAAAAACAAATGAGATTTCGGTATTCCGGTACTAAAATTGATTGTTTAAATAAGTTGTATGCTTATCAGTCTTTACGATCCAGTTCCAGAGTTCACCGGATATGGTTCTCAAACTAATCAGTTCAGTGAAAATGGATAGACTATTAATATAGTCGCCCGCGTAATTAATTGATCTTGAAAATATACTTACGAGGGTTGCAATCCCTACGCAAGAAATGTACAAAAAAGTGGTATGAGTACGACACATACAGACATGGATTAGTATGAAAAGCGGAATATTAGTTGGTAAATAAATCTCACCAAGGGTTCTGAAAAGACAATCTTAGTTTTACCTTTGATATTGTGCAGCTGAAGCGTGTTTCTTAACGATATTATTTCACAAAATACGGACACTCTAGAGGAATAATTTTCAATAAAAGGTATAATGTAGTTATCTTCAGAACAAAACTCAAATTCTCTCTTCTCAGTAACGGGAAACAATCGTTTCAGAGTGAGACAAACCAACACCTGATCTTTAGTTAGCTTGCGCTCTCTTGAATAGCGCAGATATGGTCCTAGCAACATATTTATGAGGCAAGTTTCTGCATCAAATGTTAGTACAGGTCGTATTATGTTTTATATACTGTATAGTTTAAATTTCGGATAGGCAACGATGGAAGTCAAGCCATTATATCATTTCTTCAATAATAGAATTGTATTTGTTAACTTAGGAGCCCAGGTAGATAAATTCATCAACCACTTCGAGTTTCCCAACTTAATGTTGAGTTGTAAGTTTATATTTCTGATGTCGGTATCAATGTCCTCGGCATTGGCCAATAATTGTATCCCTTTTAGAAAATACCCTTATGGTTGATATAAGGGACCCACATAAATTTCTCAAGCGCAAAATTAAAGAGTGGACACGATAGTCAATCGCTCTGTCGTAGTCCCCATGTGGTATAAAAAGGATTGTAGCGGTTATATTGTATTTTAACTTCGCATTGATCATTTTCTAACTTTAATTGTGTCATCTGTATTGTATTGTATTGATCCTGAGGTTTTTCATATTGATTATAATATTATTAATGCTATTGTTCGCACAGTCGACGAAAAAAGGTTATATTTGCGGCCTTTCAACTCGTGATTTTACCGGCTCCGAGAGCTCAGACTCAACATCACCTGATATAATTATTAATATCTTAGATACTCGTTTTAATCGATAAAGACGATTGGATGCTAGCGAGTTTGTTATGTTTGTATATGGTTATATCCTGCCTTTCTATATATCTGTGTACGTTTTTCTCAACAGAATATACATAAACTAGTACTCGTGTACTACAACATATTCTTCAGCTTAAAAATTTTGCAAAAGCACAAGATCCCACAAGTTTACAACAATATGTCAGCCAAAATCAGAGCCATTTCTGTGTTAATTAGGATTAAACTATGAGGCGAAAATTATTCTTAAAAAAAGGAAACAAAGGACGATTACACTTGTTGCATAAAGTGCAGTTAAGAGCAATATAATATAGAACAATGTATATGCTGCAGATTGTAATACATATAGTACAAATATAATAACTTTAAATGTAATTTTGCAAAAAGTTTAATTATATAGAATAGTGTTAATAATCATCACTTAAGAATTATTTAATGTTTTCCATTAACATTACGTTTTTAAGAATATTTACGAAAAATTAATTAATGAATTAATTTAATAGATTTTTCCATACGTCTATGGATTTTGGGTCATTGAGGCTCAATGTTTCTGCTGTTCTAATACACGGTCGTCGATATTTAAGTCCGTTATTTTGCAGCATTGGTATTACTCTGAAAGAATGCAAGTTAAAATCAATTGACACTTAACAATTGGAATTTGCTATCTTTATTAGTGACTTGGAAGACTACTTTCGAACATTTTGAAATGGTAGTAAAAAGAAACACGTGGTTGTAACATTGATAGGGCCAATAACATAATTCTTATATCATATTCGAAAGACTCAGTTATTTTTTTGCGACTCTCCAATAAACGCAAAGAAGAACCTTTATATACTAAGTAAATAATACAAATAAATAGTTAATACAAAAAAAAGAAAAATATTAATATTTTATTTTTAACTAAATATTGATCTTTTGCTACTATTTGCAGTAGGTTTATTAGTGGGGATATGTTACCAACTCCAGCAACATATATCGGTGGTGGTTTGTGAGTTTTTATTGTTTTTGGCTGGTTATTATCTTCTGAGTCTATCCCTTCATCGAGAAGTTTTTATTCATTTGTCTTACTCTTATTAATACTATGGGGCTAGAACTTCCTCTCTTTCTTTGGTTTTCTACTATTTGCCATTCAACCGGTGAGGAGTGTTGGCATTGATGTTGAGAATATTGTTAAGATTGTTGCTGCATTTCTTGTGGCACTAAGAGTTGTTCTAGTTTATAGGGGGTGAAAGAGCACTGGTTGCCCGGTCTCCCCCCAGCATAGTAACATTTTAATATTTTAACACTGGTTGCTGTAGCTTAATATAAATAAATCGATAGACAACCAATAAATATGATATAATAATTTACAAAATAAAATGTATAACTAAGAATATACTAATACATTATTATAGACATATATATATATTATTATGAATTCATTAAAATAGAACTGTGAAAACATGTAGTTTTAATTATAGAAACTACCAAATATTTTTTATAATAATAACAAATCTTAAATCCAAAATGGATAATATTTCCATTTTAGACTTATACAGGGTCAAACCCTATTTTAATGTCGTCGCTGCAAATCAACAAATAGATACATGTTTTCGAATGTAAATTATATAGTGGAAGTCTAATGCAATTTCTAATATCAAAAGTCGATGATATAATACTATATTTAGACAACATTTAACAAATGATGATAAATGTGAATTTTTCTTTGATTTTTATGATGCTATAATTATTTCTCAATACTTATAATTATGTACTACTAATCAAATATCATTTAAGTAGAAATGCATTTACTCCAAATTTAACAATGATAACAAATGTGATTGTGTTTTAGGTAGTTGCATTTAATACTTAGATACATAAATGCGTATTTCCTAAAATATAAAATATTCACTGTTCGTAGTTTTTAATTAAGTTATTTGATGACTTAATATCGCATTTACATAATATTTAACAATAAAAAATGTAGTCTCAACAATTCTTATTGTGTAATCGCTGCCAAACAATATGTAGAAATACATATTCCTATATAAAATGTATGCTGTTACCCCAATCTGAAAATATTTAAATTATGAATTTAATATTGCATTTGCTCAATACTTGTCAATGATACAAAAATAATTTCTTCATTATAACTTTTACGATGTGATCGTATCTACGTACGAGATACATACTTATATTCTCGATATACAGGGTGAACACGAACCTAATGTCATAAATTTAATGGTATATAGTATTTAATGTGTAGATTACGAAACAGAAAGAATTTTTTGAAAATTCGCCTATTTAAGGGTAGTTTTCATGAAGCTCACATTTTTGGTACCACTGGATCCCTGGCAACACATATTATTTTATAAATAAAAACATAATTAAATACTCAAAACTAATTTACGTAATGTTGAAGGGTAATCAAAACTTCATTATTTTTAATAATATTTATTTTGAGAGTTCATTGCCCCAAAAAACGATAAATTTTAACATTTCACTGGCTTATTTTTATTAAAAAAAGAACAAAGAAAAACAGATTAAATATTAAACTAATAAATAGTAATAATACTAGTAAATTACATTTTCATGTATCAGAACAAAGAATAAATACAAAAATTTATAAATATTGTTCAAAATTATCACCTCTCACAGCCACACACAGTGCACTACGTTGAATTAGTGACACACTACATGCCAAGTGCATATGATTTTGTTGTCGAATAATTTGCACACTATTTTGGATCCGTATCCTCAATTCTTCAATATTTTCTGGCGGGCTTTGATTATCATACACTAGGGACTTTAAATGACCCCATAGATAGAAGTCCAAGGGATTGAGATCAGGTGATCTTGGTGGCCACTGCACAGGACCTCCACGGCCAATCCACCTGTTTCCGTAGATATTATTTAAGTGCTGACGCACATTTCTCGTAAAATGAGGAGGAGCACCATTATGCTGAAACCATGAATTTTGACGAATATTTAATGGAATATCTTCCAATAATACTGGAAGAATATTTTGCAAAAAATCCAAATACTGGTTACCATTTAATGTGTGGGGGAGTATGTACGGGCCAAGTAAATTACCATTTAAGATTCCAGCCCAAACATTTAAAGAAAATCTATGTTGCAAACTATTTCTCACAACAACATGTGGATTTGCTTGGGCCCAGTAATGCGAGTTGTGGAAATTATAAACACCGGCACGTGTGAAAATTGCTTCATCACTAAATAATATGGAAGAAGTAAAATTCATATTTGTTGTATTTTGTCCAAGAATCCATTGACAAAATGTCATTCTAGCGTGGTGATCAGCAGGCATTAACCCTTGGACTCGTTGAAAATGATATGGATGATAATCATTTCTATGCAAAATTTTTACAACAGTCGCTTGAGATATTTCTCCCACAACACGAGATATTTCTCTGGTACTAATTGTTGGGTCGGCATGCACTAGGTCTAGGACTTCATCCTCCGTGTCGTGGCGTAATCTGCGTCCGCCGCCATCACGTCCAGAATTCCTTTTTAAATTTCCCGTGTCGCGAAGACGTTGTGTCACAGTGATAAACATTCTGCGATCAGGGTGGCGTCTTCGAGGATACCGTTTGGCATACAATTCTGCTGCTAATACCGCGTTTTGTCTCACTTCACCATAAATTAACAACATATCCACTAACTCAGAATTAGAATACATTTTTTTATGAACAAGAACACTGCCAAAATGACTTACATCAATACTTTCAAGAATAATACTGGAATATTTTATTTATTACACAATTACGTTCGTCAAAAATTCTATTTAATTAATTAGAATCTTATACAACTAATTTGGATGTACATTTGTTGAAATTTATTTAGGAACTCAGTGGTTAAGGTTGTAGTAGTTATTTAGGCCTTTAGGTTCCTGATGTTGGTTTTATTACAATAGTCATAAAATACAGGACGTTTCGGGCAAAGTTAGCCCATCATCAGCTATAATATAAATTTCTTACATAAAATTACAATATTAATATTTTAATTAACAACTCACCAGATGAAAGAGAGGTTAAGCAGAATTACATTGTTTGAACAAAATTTTGAATTTAATACATTTCGAAACACATGTGAAGTTTATAAATTTTATTTGATAAAGGCAAAGTCGTTGTAACGATTAGAAGGTACATTTTATAAACTTTAAAGAGACTAATATTCGTAGATATTTGTACCCCCGGTAGTAAACACACGTGTCGACAGCATGGTGTCAGACGGAACTCTGTTTAAATAATAGTGATGGGAGGAAGAACAAATGATGTTGCATGCGCAG
The DNA here is from genome assembly GCA_035578165.1 of Stenolophus ochropezus. Lineage (NCBI taxonomy): Eukaryota > Metazoa > Arthropoda > Insecta > Coleoptera > Carabidae > Stenolophus > Stenolophus ochropezus. The sequence continues at coordinate 44,966,400 of JAQOWZ010000003.1, read as the reverse complement.
AAAGAGAAATAAATGAAGCGCGAAGTCAAATTTATGAATTAATTATGGTTTTAATGTGCTGCACATTATTGTTATAATCTGTAATGTAATTTAAGACATTATGGTTATTGATTGTAATGTGAAATGTTTCAAATAAAAGTCTATGATTTTTAAATTGTACTTTCTCTAATATTTTGGGGTTATCGAAATCTATTTCGTGACCAGTTTGGCACTTATGTTTGGATATTGCGCTATGATCGGGGTTGTTTTTGTTGCAGTGATATTTATGTTGGTAAATACGTTTTGCCAAGGGTTGAGATGTTTCACCGATGTAAATTTTATTACATGTGTTACATGTGACTTGGTACACGACATCTTTTTGTAAATGTGGGTCAATTTTGTCTTTCAAAGGTGTATATAAAAATTTTGTAGTTATAGTGCTGGACAACATAATTGAGAATTGGATTACATCACCCCCTACTAGCATACCGTAAACATGGGATTATCCCCAAATTTATGGTACAGAAATGCAGGGACTGATTTCAAATTTTTAAATAGGTATATATAATACAGGTAAAAATGTTTGGTTTATACGTACTAAAACAAACAAATTTTTATTTTATTTATGTAAAAACTAATCCAGCCTAATGAGGAATGGTTAATTTTCTTTCCATTTTTGATCCTCATCACAGTTATAAGAATATGAAATTTTTATTAATACCACCCCTACATATTTTCGACTCATCACCCGTTGTGAGGGTTAGCCGCATCCATTACCAAGTTTAAGGGATTAACCAAATATCTTGTCCTGTACTATACCATATTATTATTGGCTATTGTAATGTTTGTTTGATCTAGTATTTTACGCATGGATTGATTTATAAAGCTGTCGTAAGGGATTTTAGCATATATATTTTTCTCTAGCTGTGTGTTGCTCTCGCCATTGACAATATCTGTATTAGCTGATAGTTTTTTATTAAGTTTGTTAAGTCTGAGTCTAATAATGTTATTGATGATTTCGTAAGGATATCCATTATTTTGGAGTGTGTTATAAATATACTGTATATTTTGTGTATGATATCTTGGATGTGATAACAGGATTGCCCTGTCTACGAGGGATGTGACAACACTTTTTTTATATTTGAAGTTAGTATGTGAATTAAAATTTAAATATCTGCCTGAAGCGGTCGGTTTAATGTACCAGTTTGTAGTTATTCTGTTATTATTTCTAATTAAGGTGGTATCTAGGAAATGTATTTGATTATTGGTTTCTATTTCTAATGTAAATTTGATTCTAGGGTGGAAACTGTTAAAATCATTCAAGATATCATTCACAAAATCTTTGTTGGCAATTACTAAACAATCGTCGACATAACGTTTGTAGTAAATTATATTCCATTTTTTATTGAAAAAGACTGTTTTTTCTAAGTTTTGTAAAATGAGTTCTGCTAAGCTACTGCTGATACTGGCCCCCATAGGAGAGCCATCTTTTTGAAAATAAATTTGGTTGTTAAAAGTAAAAACTGATGATTCAAAACATAGGTTAATTCCTTCTATAAATTGTTCTTTATTAAGTTCAGTATATTGTTCAATGGATGTCCAAATTTCTGTCAAGCAATCTATAACCAGATGTTGAGGAATAGATGGGTAGAGAGCAACAACATCTAGAGAAAAAATAATGCAGTTGTTGGGGATAGTTAATTTGGTGATGTCGTGAACCAAGTCAAATGAATTTTTGATTATGTTTTCTGAAGCAGATGTGACTTTACTAATTATACTATTTAAATATTTTGATAATAAATATGTGGGTGTGTTAATTGTTGATGTGATTTGGCGCAAGGGGGTGTTTTCTTTATGGATCTTAGGCTGCATGTACATACGACCCAGGGATGGGTGTTGGACTATTAATTGTGTATGTTTGATTTTAGAGAGATATTTTTTACTTTTGAAATCTAATTTATTGATAGGATTTTTATTTAATTTTTGGCAAGTTGTTTGGTCCGATAAAATTTCTGAGGCTTTATTATCATATTCAGTTTTGTTCATGATTACTGTTTTTGATCCTTTATCAGCTTTAGTGATTATAAGTTTATTTGAATTTAATTTAACAAATATTTTAGCTTGACGTATCCATCTCAACAATTCTTGTTCTTGGTAAGTGAGTTTTGAGTTTTTTAAGTAGGAATATCTGTAATGTAATAGTTTGGATATTTTATTTTTTTAAATGTCTTTGTTTGTAACATTACTTCTGTCTATTGCTATTGATATATTGACAAAGCATTCTGTTATTAACTGTTTATTTATTTTGGGATTAGAATCTTTAAAACTGAATTTCGGACCAAGGGCAAGAATTGCTAAGATGTTTTCGTCTATTTCCATGTCACTGTGATTGACAATCCATTGTTTGTAATATTTAAGGAGGTAGGTGCATATGCTATTGTTTAAAGCTTTGGTTTTTAAAAGGTTAAGTTTTTTGTCAGTAGTAATTTTATTGGAAGTTTTTTTATTAATATAGAAAGTGTTGGCTTTATGGATCACATGGTTGTAAATATCGATGGGCAATATGTTCATGCAGTCTAAAACACATTTGGATATTTGTTGGTTTAAATAATTAAGATGACTATGCGCCTCATTTATTTCGAGGTTAAGCAGTTTGATTTTATATTTGAAATTTATAGAGTTGAATTTATGATAGTTATGTTTGTTGGCATGTGTGTTTCTATTGTGTTTCTATTGACATTACAATAGCCAATAATAATATGGTAACTACAAAATTTTTATATACACCTTTGAAAGACAAAATTGACCCACATTTACAAAAAGATGTCGTGTACCAAGTCACATGTAACACATGTAATAAAATTTACATCGGTGAAACATCTCAACCCTTGGCAAAACGTATTTACCAACATAAATATCACTGCAACAAAAACAACCCCGATCATAGCGCAATATCCAAACATAAGTGCCAAACTGGTCACGAAATAGATTTCGATAACCCCAAAATATTAGAGAAAGTACAATTTAAAAATCATAGACTTTTATTTGAAACATTTCACATTACAATCAATAACCATAATGTCTTAAATTACATTACAGATTATAACAATAATGTGCAGCACATTAAAACCATAATTAATTCATAAATTTGACTTCGCGCTTCATTTATTTCTCTTTCTGCGCATGCAACATCATTTGTTCTTCCTCCCATCACTATTATTTAAACAGAGTTCCGTCTGACACCATGCTGTCGACACGTGTGTTTACTACCGGGGGTACAAATATCTACGAATATTAGTCTCTTTAAAGTTTATAAAATGTACCTTCTAATCGTTACAACGACTTTGCCTTTATCAAATAAAATTTATAAACATCACATGTGTTTCGAAATGTATTAAATTCAAAATTTTGTTCAAACAATGTAATTCTGCTTAACCTCTCTTTCATCTGGTGAGTTGTTAATTAAAATATTAATATTGTAATTTTATGTAAGAAATTTATATTATAGCTGATGATGGGCTAACTTTGCCCGAAACGTCCTGTATTTTATGACTATTGTAATAAAACCAACATCAGGAACCTAAAGGCCTAAATAACTACTACAATGGATGTACATTTGTTAACCATATTTTTATTGAAATAATAATTAAAACAGAAGTAAAAAAAAGTTTTGCTAAGAAAAGACAAATTTTCATTTTTCGAATTTTCAAAAAATTCTTTCTGTTTCGTAATCTACACATTAAATACTATATGCCCTTAAATTTATGACATTAGGTTCGTGTTCACCCTGTATAACATGTAATGCTTTAGATCAAAACTATTTCCAAATAGAAAAATATCGAGGAGTATAAAACTAAAAAAGAAGAATGGAATCTACAAAATGTAGATCGTAAGCTTGTAATTACTTATTAATACGTAGCTATATTCATATTCTCCTACCTTTATAAGTGCTGCTGAGTGTATTATATCATACTAGATTAAAAATACATAGTATTCAATATAGTCATGTATTTAAGAGAAAATAAATGTCATCCGGAATTTGAATATTCTGGAGCTAAATATATGAAAACTACTGTTGCTAAATTCTATAAAATAAGGAAAAAATACACAGAGCAGTAAAATTCAAATTACCATGGATATATTAAATAAAACGGATTTTATTTATTATAACCAAGATACAGAAAATTCACTTTTTTCTAACTATATATATTACACCGCTAAAAGGGACAGAATTGAACATTAGGAACATATTTTATGTCTGTCCGGCACTTTTGCATCTGTGAGGACAGTCTTTTCTCTTATGAATAAGTTTTGGGCGAGCTAAAAATCGCAGTTTTAAAAGTAATGTTTACCAAACTGAATTTTCTTATATTCTAACAAGAATTTAATTCTTATTTGCAAACAAAATCAAATATATTTAAGAACATTTGTTATTCAGAAAAATTTAAGACAACTTAAATGATTTGTTATCATGTGTAAAAATAAAAATAAAACTATGATATTAATACTATCGGCAATCACAATCACATTGTGACATATGACTGTTTTCATATATAAAGCGCATGTCAATATTTTCCATGTGTGGTTCTTATTCTATTAAAACAGATTCATGTTTCGTAGGAGATCCAGGTTATCTTTCAGTAATGCATGGTACGGTAGATTTTTGCTGTTGTGTATGTGCACAGCATACCTTTATCTAGTCATGAATAATTCTGAATTCGTTATTAGAGCTTTTACTACCTATTTTGTGGTTTCCTAGAGGGGAGCCGGTTACCATTAGCTCTCCCGATGTCTAGAAGTATTGGTAGACATTTGTTAGTTATGATTTTCTTACCTATATCTATAAAAACTTTCTAGGCATGGATAAGATATATTAGTGGTATAAAATGTGGTGTTTAATGGGGATATCCTCCTTTTGGTGCATTTTTGATGATCTCTCAGTGTTTATGTGTAGATAAAATTATTGGCGATCCCAATTCCTAAAAAAGGAGACTGTTTGATAGGTCAGACTAATACTCTACCTACCATAAAATAATGACAACACTCTCTAAAATCCCTAACAGTAGTAACAATTAAAATATTTAAAAGTAAAGTATTTATATAGTTTCGGAGATATTACAGGCTATTTCGTATATGTCGGGAATTGTAAGGACATTCATATCAACACAAACTAAAACCAGTCTGCATTTGTAAGAAGATCCTTTCTCATAAACATACAGTATTGTATGAATGTACATATATATTAAATATATTATTACTCAGTAAATCCACAGTCTTCTAAAAATCTCGTTTAATACTATTCGTACAATTATTGACAGTTTTAATGTATATGCTTTATCTGTAACAGAAAAATCTACAATTACAGTATTACAGTAAGCCTGCGGCATTAGAGTCTTATAAAAGTCATTGTTATTATCCAGTCTACATATGTGAATAAGTGCAAAAACACATAACATAAATTAAAACCGATCTGCACTTGTAAGAAGATTTACTCAGTAAAAGGCGTCTAAAAATCTCGTTGTATATTATTCCTTCAACTCTTCATCATTTTTAATGTGTGTGGTTCTCCCGCCTTATACTGCACGTTTGTTTTTTACGGGCTCCTTTATCTACAACAAAAATTATATAATTACAGTATTATAAAAAGCTTCCGGCGTTAGTGACTTATTTATTTATTAATTTATATTCGAGAAATCAATGTTATTATAAATTCGTTAATATAAACATAGACAAACAAATGTTCATATCAGTGACAAGCAAAATAATGAAGGATCAAACGATATCAAATGCGGCTTAAAGAGAACGAAAATAGATCTAACTGCTGACAAACCCATTATGTGTCCATAATTCCATTAACTGAAAAAGTTTATAAATATTTGAATTATACTTTCCTGAACAAAATAGGTTATTTTTCAGGTTAGATTATGGAACATGAAAGTTTAATTTATATATAATATGACCGTTCCTTGTTCCAGAGACTAAGTTTAATTTTACTAATACATCCCTATAACTTTCATTTATGGAGAATTTATATTTTCATATATGTACAATTTCTTTTGTACAGACTCTAGAACAATAATATTTTTTTGTACATAGGATTCTATGTTTGTAAAGCATACTGAAGTATAGTGGGTAATATAGATTTATATAATAACAATAATGGTTCGATTTTAATGAAATTTCTTCTAATGTACAAAAGTTAAAGAATTTTTACCTGAATGCTGAATAAAATCGCTTATATTTCAATCGTCGATTGTTCCTTACTTTTAAATAACATACAATCAACAGTCGCTCTTAGTTTTTTTTTCTAGTTGAGACTTACTTTTTGCGTACTCCATAAATAATGTGTTTAAAAAAAATTAGCAACATTATAGATTGAAATAACTAAAATCCTTTATAAATAATGAAGTAAAATGAAATAAATAAAAGGAAGTAAAAATTTCTATATTGAAACTGACATAATAATAACAATTTGTCAAATGTTTCGACTGGAACCTTACGAGGCATGAATTTTGAAATATCTTCTACTGTACGACTTGAATATTTACTTTGTCTCGTAATATTCCGAACAACATTATGAGAAAAATGGTGTCCGGATTATAATGTAAATCCATGACCTACAAAATAAAAATATATATTTTTTCCAGATATATAAAATACACTTCGAACTGTATTAATCAGTACAAAAACAACTGTTATCTTGAATGAAAGAAATATAAAAATACATGCATACACATGTTTACTCAATAATTGTCTGTTCTCTAAAATACCTAACGGTAGCAACCATTAAATTATTTAAAAGCTAAATATTTAATTTAACAAACATAACATGCTATTTCTTATGTCAAGTATACTCTCGTTAGCATAAATAAAAACCCGTCTGCACTTGTATTAAATCATTTATTAAGGGCCCCACACACTTCGTTTTTTTGCACGGTGTTTCATGTGTGGAATTGAACATAATAATTGAATAATCACACAAATTTATTAACAAAAGTAAAAGCTATGTTTCGCATTTGAATTCCAATGCTAATGCTAAAACTTGATTTAAAAACTAACAACTTCCAACATAGATTATACATGAGACGCAATACTCATTTTGGAACGTACGTTTGAATTGTACGTTCAAAACCGTGCAAAAAACGAATTGTGGGATCGAAAACCATTCTTCTTAACCGCGTTACAAAATATCAAACCGAACATGATTTTAACCGCACGAATTGATCCGAACGTTCCATAAAGCTAATGTCACCGCCACTGCTAAGAAACAAACACATCTTCTATTCATGATTGCTACTTGCAATCTGATAGTATATGGGGCTACCAGGCCAACGTACTTCATTCGCACTGTTTAAACTGTACACTCCAACCTGGGCAAAAAAAAGTCAAATTTTACCGCTGTTATCGCTAACATTGTTCTGTAATACTAGAATTACATCACCTATAAAAACTAACAGTCACCTACAGTTAGAGATCGTCTCTAAGCAACTTTAACAGTGACTGTAGAATACCACTGATGGTATTTGATGCATATGCATATATAATAAAGTTTACTCCGTAAATCGTTAGTCTTCTAAAAATCGTATTATATACTACATATACAACTAATGGTATTTTTAAAGTATGTGCTTTCGCCCTCCTTTAAAAATGATAAAATTGTTCTTCTAAATCCTCCAGTTGCAACAGAAAACTCTACAATTACAGTACTACAATAAGTCTCTATACTAAATGACATAAAAATCATTGAATTCTGCACTAAAACACATGGCGTTATATGCATTTATAAAGTTTTCTCAGTAAATCGTTAGTCTTTTTTATTGAATACCATATCAACTATTATCATCCTATTAACTTTTGCTCTATCTAGAAATACAACTGTTAATCTTCGAATTCCTCCGTACTTCAGGCTTATAAAAGTCATTGGAGTCTGGCTTTTGCAAGAAGCTCAACATATCGCATTATATCCATTTGTATATACGAAAAGGGATAAACGAGCCTTTTTAAATTGCACGTCTGTTGGAGACGAGAGGGTTGTGCAACTTTTTAACCACTTGAGTATGGTTACGTGAAAGGGACTCATAACGTTGGCAGGCTTCATGCGTCTCATCAAAGGCGATCGGTATTTAACGTGCTTATAATCTTTTTACTCCTCCATCACAACGTCTTGCGCCATACTGCATTAGTAACACAACAAAAATTGGTCGACATGTATTGGTCTCTCGTAGAACATATACCCTACAGCCGAGACTTATCACAATGCGGCTTCCATATGTTTGGGCCACTGAACAAAGCTCCTGGTGGACAGAGCATCACAACGAACGAGAAGGTGCAATAGTTTGTGCGCAATTGGTTTGGTACATATTTTTCAACTTTTATGATGACGGCGTTAAAAAATTACCTGTTCGTCGGAAGAACTATATTGATAAAGTGATAGATTATGTAGAAATATAAGAAAATAATTTAAATTTCAATTGATTTCGAAAAATATAAGATTTATTGGAAAAGACTCGTTTATATTTGATTCCTCTACGTATATTAACGTTTACTCTGTAAATCCTTAGTGTTCTTTTTACCATCCTTTTTGCAACAGAAAATTATATAATTACAGTATTATAATATGCTTCCATAAATAATGGCTTATAAAAGTCATACCAAGTAGTCGTTTACAGATGCCCAAACATTATTTTTCATGTATGCCAAACTTGTTTGTCATACAAGTGTAATGTACATGTACAACAACAGTTCTTACCGACAAACCTAAACACTAACTTGTCAAACAAGGTGGAAGAATGGTTTGTAAAACGCGCAGAATATATTTATTTTAATCTTCTACAAGAATTACGCATAGAACCTGATGGATAAAGAAATTTTAATTACCGATAGTGTCTCCAATAATTGAAAATAGTTTTTTTATTGCATCAGGTTCAATTTTCTGTAGTTTTGTTAGTAAAACTGTATAAGCTTTGTGCATAAATATGGATAACTTTTAAAAAGTTGAATAAAGTCTTACAGAAATGCTTTCGAAAAGTGTCTTAAATCAGATATTATTAAATTTAAATATTAGTCGCAAACAAATTCAACCTAAAATATTTATACGCGAGACACTGAACTCATAATATACGCGAAAAAACTTGATACTTGGCCAGACATCGACAATCTTGTATGCAAGTTCATGCTTGCACGTTGATGAATTCCGATCAAATCGAAAAATGGTGCGACGAATGTATGTGCGATTTTTTGACCATCAACGCCAAATACGTATAACAAGCATGTATGACACTCATGTTTTCTAGTCTATGGCCACCTCAAAAAAACTCTTCAACATCGACATACCGCATTATATGCATTTGCATATATGTAAGTTTACTCTGTAAATCCTAAAAATAGAATTGTTGTTCTATGAATTCCTCTAGCTGCAGCAAAAAATACTACAATTACATTATCATAATAAGCCTCCGACGTTAGCAGCTTATAAAAGTCATTATATGTAAGCATACATCCTTCAAAATTCTGCTTTCATATACAAATTACATTTGTTTGTCCAAGTTACAATAATACCAATAAAATATACCGCGTCGCAGTAAGGTCTGGCAAGGGGGACGCGCGCCCTGAGGGACCTAAGAACAGGGGCGTCGAGGGCTCCTTATAACCTATCAAATCAAATATTTGATAATATTCACAATACAGTATGAAAATAAGCAATGCATCAAGGCGCCGACGTAGGGACGCCGTTCGGTAATAATAAAAATTAGTACTTGGTGCTTCTATCATTGAGTGAAAATGCCGCTAAACTAAAGCATATAAAAAATAATGATTTTAAATGAGTAATAGGCTTTCCAAATATATCAATAGAATATAGAATTATTTGAACTTTCAGCAAGTTAAAGCTGAGAAAGAATTATTTATAAGCAGAAAAGGCCCAGAACAACTAACTGTGGCGATAATTTATATAGAAATATATGTAGCGAAAAATTTGAATTATGAATATGTACCTATACAAGTAATATGCTCCACTGACTGTTAGTTATTTGTCAATTTTTCATTTTTGTTTAAATAAATATTTATCTAATTTACTCTGTAGACTCCTTGTATTTTCAATAGGGGAGGGTGTAGGAGGAGGGCACAAATTAATACTGCATCCCGCAACCTACATATACAACCATACTTAAACATTTGATTATTTTTAATAAATTTTTATACCAAGACATATCGAAAACTTTAATATGCAAACAATAATTATTGACTCTATGAATATACTCTGAAACATATAAAAGTTAACAAGTACACTAAATATTCTTGTCAATCTAAATTATGTATTATAAGCTGACAGCTATAGTCACAAGTCTTGACTTTTGAAATGCCATATTTACATTATAAATCCGAAAAAAGTATTTGAAGACCGAATGAAGAGGGCTAAAATAAAAAACTGACAATGTAAATCTAGTAGCAGCAGGATTCTAAAATATATTTCATAACTCATTATCAACCTGTGTGGCAAACTTTTCCATATTTAAACAAAATATTTAAAAATGATGTATGATACATATTTCATGATAAATAATTGAAGTGTTTACTTAACTTTGTATTTTACATGTTTATTAACAACCATATCATGACAAACGAAATTTCAAATATCAATCTTAATATGACTAGAAAGGAATTACTAGTCGATTAATCGAATATGCAAAATACCCAGAAAGAAAAAGACTGATCATGTCTTATACATCTGGATTTATTCTTCAAGGAACTTTGTAACCATTAAAATAATGAAATAATGAATTACATATGTCCTCATGTACAATAAAATATATACATTATATTTGTAGATAGTTTTCAATTGTATTGTAATAAACTTACAGGTTTTATGACAGTTAGAATTCCGCACACCAAAAATTTTATTAAAAATGAAAAATAAATTACATACATATGTATAACAACAGATTACCTGAATACCAGGTATCCAAATAATCATCGAAAACGTATAACAATTTTAATAATATATTATCTTATAAGATACAATATAATTCACCTATAACTATTATTACCTTTCAAGTATTTTCAAAATAAGTATTGAATATTAATAATAGAAAACTATTTCGAAATCGAAAATTATCCAGTAGTATAAAACTAAAAAATAAGAATAAAATGAAAAGATTAAATAAAATGTAGACCGATTAGATGAACTAATATTGCATATACACAAAATTTAACAATAAAAAAAGCTTGTAATTACTTATTAATACGTAGCTATATTCATATTATCCTACCTTTATCAGTGCTGCTTAGTGTATTATATCATACTAGATTAAAAATACATAGTATTCAGTATAGTCATGTATTTAAGAGAAAATAAATGTCATCCGGAATTTGAATATTCTGAAGCTAAATATAATTAGAAGTATGTGTTACATTACATTAAAAAAATTTGAAGGTTTTTGATGTTGCTATTTTAATAGACAACATCATATGTATCTGTTACGTTTAGGATCCTTTCATTCATAAGTTATAGTATTGTCACGAACAAAATTATCTTAGAATAGTCATTATTCTACAGTGTAGTTGACTGCATTGTCATATAACATTGCACCACCATCTTCTTGGTTCTTTTGCAATATAAGAGATCACCTTTTGATCAGTTGAATTTACATATCTACTGTCATTATATATAATTTTATTATTACTATGAATATCCGTAATTTAAAATATTTAACATATTTACATATTATATGACATTTATCTTAACCACATGTTGTGATGTGATATCAATAATAAATACAATGAAAACGATAGCTCACACATTAGAGCTTTCACAATATGGTCGAAGTGCATATTAATCTCCAGTAGCCTGGTTCCATGCACGAACATACCACCAACAGGTCGGAGGCGTCAACAAGATAAAAGTCGGAGCATTTTCGTATATACCAGGATCCAGCCGCCTCTCTCCAAGAATGTAATTGCCGAGTAAAGCAAAATGCAGCTTTAACTTGATCAGAACTGGACTTTGTAGATGTTCATCTACGCTGTACAAGTAGTCCGCAAATGCCCAATATGGTTAATCTAAAGGAATGGAATGACATCATGAATAGGGTTACTTCCCTGAAAATCGACTTATATTCTCTAGTCTCTCTCAAACAAGTCTCATATATTAAAATAAATTTTATCGTATTTAACATAAAACTAAATTTGAATTTATGTTAATCATAAGTACAACAACTGTAAACCTACTTTTAAAATTGTCATATGATATAATAAATATATATAGTCTTACAATGTATTTATAAAAATATTACAACGAAAAAGAAATAAAGGCTTTCCAAAGTTAATAAAATAATGTAATATAAATAAAACGGAAACGACTTGTTTTACAAATATTTTGCGTCTTTAAACTTTAAGAGAATTTCAAAGGTCTCTTGTTATTTTTTTACAGAAAATTGTGATTAATAATTTCTTATTAAACAATACAGTAAAATTGCGAATTTCAGCTAGAATGTAACGACTTGTATTTTAACTAGCTTGAAGAAGGATTGAATTATAAATAATACATTCCTTATAATTTTAGTTTACTTTTAAACTAAATAGTTATATTATTATTTTGGGGTACTGAGTAATCTTCAATCTTACATACTTACGATGACTTTGCTATCCAAAAAGGATACTCGCCTCCTTATTCGTTTTACTCAATTTGGACTTTTTTAGAACTGCGCCTTTCAAATCTTCGGTTACATTATCCTTCCATCGGGATTTGGGCCTTCCCTTCAGTCATTTGAGAATTGGTCCATGCATAGGATGTGTCCGAATCAACTTCGACTTTGTAATGTAATAAGTGCTATTAGATTAGCTCATTTAATTCTTGATTCATCTTTATTCGTCGCCACTGTGTTGGTTTTGAACTAGACCGAAAATTCTTTTTAAGATTTTTCGGTTGAAACTAAGCATAATTCTTTCATATTCTTTCATTAACGTCCATGTGTCTGCGCTACATGTTACGACTGGTGTAATTAGTGTCATATATCCTGCATTTCATATTTCTGCAGATGCTTTTGTTTTTGTTTAAGTATAATAGACTAAAGTAGCATTTATTACATAATGATATTCTTTTCTAAATCCCTTCTCTTCTTCTGTTTAGTGTGTCTATGTGTGCACCTAGATAACTAAATTTATTAACTTTTACAAAGTGATATTGTCCAAAAATCAATTTTTCATCAATATATCTAGGTGTTATAGATATTTCCATGACTTTTGTTTTGTCTACATTTACTATGAGTCATATATGTTTTGTTGCTTTTTTAAATATTTTAATACTTTTAGGAAGAATTCTATCATAAATAATAAATTACTTACGGTTTAAATTTATTTTCGCGCTTATGAATGAATTTTGCCTTCGCATACTGCATAGTCATATCATTATTTTGGGTTATTGAATAATCATCAATCTTAACACCTTTAAGTGATGAAAATATTATTCAATGATTCCAAATTGATTAAATTCATTTTATATTTTATCTTTGTGAAACTAGTACAATTCCACATATATTATGACTTCCTTTTTAACCTGCTTTCAACTTAAACATCTATCAACTGTAGTGATACTGTGTTACTGAAATAATATTTTGAAAATGTCTAGGAAAGACAAAAAATATGTAGTATATATGTACAATTATCTATCAATAAAATATCAAAGTATATAGAATAGGAATATCAAATATTTGAATTTTTCTAAATCAGTTTTCTGTTTTATTATATAACACTACTCTCTAATTATAACGAGTATTTAATACAAATTTGTATGGTTTTCATATTATGAATCACATTGAAAATTATGTCTAATCACTGTGTGTACGAGCACGATACCATTAATAAAATATAATTGATAATAGACATAAAGTAATATTTCACTTCTGAATATGTGAATAAAAAAAAAGTCTAAACTTAATAGAATTCAAGAGTGAAATGGAAACAAAAGACAATATCTTCAACGTCTCTTATAATAACTCTGTACGAGTAAACACGAATTGGTTAATATATTCTGTAAGTGATGCAATAAATAAATTAAGTAGATAACGTAATATTGTCTAAAATCGTGAACAACCAACAGATTAAAGAAGAAAGGATATTTAATAAAATCTATTTCTATATTAGGTGTAATAGGCACCAAACTAACACACATGAGATGTTGATAACCGTTCTGTAATACATTACACAATACGATATATGTACATTATATTACTATTACTACTACCTACTAATAAAACAATTTGAACTATTAATTGTTTCGTTTCACAAAACCGAAAGAAAGCATTTGTTTTCAAATGAACAGTGCGTGCATCAATTTAAGAGTCAAATGATTTTTTCAACGTACTCGACGTATAACCACATTTTTTTTCAAACTTATATGTAATAGTATTTGATTATATTTATGGATGTATACGATAATACTTACAAAACACGTTTTCTAATAATTAAATATATGCCAATAAATGCTAATGTATGATACCAATTTTTTTGTATTTAATATTTAATCGATTTATTATTCTTCACCTTGCTTAAACATTCAATTTTAAAATTAAAAATTTTGGTATCGAATATAATCCATACATTTATTTTTGAGTAAATCAACTTACAAATGCCAAATACTATATGTATACATTTTATAGTCATTATTAATATAGTATATCTAATGACAAAAATAATGCAAATATAAATTCAGTCAAGCTAACAACAATTTGTTGACCAAATAATATTTATTGTACTATTACTAGTCAATGTTTGAATAAATAAGTACATGAAATAACAATATTGCAGCAACGAGAATGAGACAGAGCGGATAACCACCTTTATAGAACCAAACCATCTGTTCGACCTGACAATCTTCCCCATGGTCTGTGGAGACGAGAGTACACGGGTCGCGATTAGGTCACACTAGTCTAACACATACAGGTTCACAAGAGAGGCGCGCCACTTGCTCTGCCTGGAGGTGCCTGTGACTTCCTGGAATGTCCCACCCTTCAACCGATGAGACAATGTGATTTGGGTCAATATCTCCAAGAGACGTTAACATATCATGGGAAGATAAAGGAAGTTCTTAATTTCCTAACAGGCTGTGATCTATACGACAAAATCTGAAAGAAAAAACTTTGATATTGTATCTAAATATAATTTTACCATTACTCCATTACAATTACGTATTGTATATATTAAATATATTAAAATATTTAAATATCAAAATACAAACTCATACAGTTTTATAATACATGTTGGTTGTCCGACATAGATAGTTTTTATAATATATTCCTGATGATTAAAGAATAATTACACGTACAAAGGCTTATACTTCTACTTTATGCATACTTCTATAAAAAATATTTTCTTTTATTAATTACATTATCTTCCATGCAGATGCAATTGTTTATAAAAATTATTCTGTTTTTACATGTGTATATACGAAGCAAAGTAAAATAATGTAATATTTTCTTCTAGGAAGATATTTACGATAGTTAGAGTGGTTGCAATTATTGAATGATAAACTTTATGTGATTCGTACAAATATATTAATAAACCATTCAGACCTATTCATATTAAAATTTGTACATATGTGTATTGTTAAAGTAATGAATATATTCTTTCTATAATTAATATATTTATAATTTAACTGTTTATAACAATCAATTCTAAATACAATATTATATTCCTCCGATTTAATAATGCAGTTTCAAATTAATAAACACAACTATTCGTAAAGAATTACAGTTACCCCAGTAACTCACTTATTAGACATCAAACTATTCAATTGTTTATAGTCATTGAGCATCTAAGTCATTAGACGATGGACAAGAAAAAACATGTTCTTCAATAAAAAATTATTGAGCAGGATTTACAAGCTATAAAAGGTGTCAGTCAATGTTTAAAACTTTTATATTTGTGGACACATCTTTAAGAGAAAAATACTATCTCCAAATGGTTTTATTTACACCTCATATTTTCGCTGCTTATGATCATTCATTTAAGTAAAATGTAGAGATACGTAACATACGAATAACTATTTTATATGTGAGGTGCAGAATAGTAATAAAATACCGAAATAAATAATTTTCATTAAAACATGTGTCTTTACAAATTAAACAACTATCGTACAAAATAGGAAGGAGAAAAGGCTACCTTTAAAACTACTCGTTCTTTTCTACATCTCCGTGCGCCAACAATAATATCAACAAACTCATTTTCGTAATAAGTTGATGCCACTAGTTTTGTAAAAAAATATATCAGTAATATCAAAACAATTCCCAAAAATGTCTTAAATATCAAATAATATTTAGCGCACTAACACTTAAAATTACAAGTTCCGGAAGGTTCAAAACTCGTTCAATATAAAGTGAACATTAAAGAATTAAGTATGGAAATGAAAATGCTTCCTTTGACCTATTGAATTCATGCTTGTCATCGATACCAGTTTATTATATTAAACAAATACTCATCTATATTAAACTGTCATCTAAATAATACTAGCAAATATCTGTATTGTTTAAATATGGTAAATAATGAAAGTTGAATAATATAGATATAAAAGGAACTTTAAAAAGTGTAATAAAATAGCATCTACTTGACTACATAAACAACGATTTTTTAGTCATAAAATTTATTGTAATCGTAATAAACAAGTATTTTATATATCCACACAAAAGCAAATTTTAAATTATTAAGCACAATGTCAATAATTTTAGTAGATATGCTGTGGGTATTCTTCAGGAACCCGTCAGAATTTAGGGGTAGTTCTTAGAATTTCTTCACAACCCTTACAATTTCTTCGGCGCAAGTAACATACCAGGGCTAGGTAGATACCGGTAGTGCAAGTGCAATAGGAGTGGGGGTGGCTCAAGTATCACCAAATCTCATTTACGCTTCAGATAGTACATGTATATATTTTTATTGATATATTTTAATTTTAACAATACGTTTCTTTGTCTCTGTTCTTTGTAAAAGAGCTTCGTCCTCTAGAGTCAAAAGAAGACGTACAATTACAATCTTCATGGCAGTTCTCGGAACTGGTTTCTCATTTTTTGTTGTCGTTTTTATGTTCTCGTTGTTCTTGTCGTTTGTGTATCTCCGTTACAGAAGACGGTAGGTTAAAATCATCCCAGTTTCTGTTTATTGAAACAATACATACAAGTACATAGACTAGAAATAAATATTTCTTTCGAGTGTGGCCCATTAGTCATTACCAAATATATTCATCAACATTACTAAATATATTTACCTATTGCATCTTGATAAGATCATTTCTAATTTTGATTCCCCTTTCCAGTTTTTTGCGTTAAAACGTAGATTTGTTTGTTCAGGGAAGATGAGTTTCAGTTCCTTCCTTTGAACTTCAAACATTCTAACATAAATGATGACGCGTTTATTTATTAGACCTGTTATATTTAGCGTTTCTATAGAAGATTTTTATTTCTGTGGTACTTTTAATACCATACCACAGAATAGTTATAACAATTATGTGACCATACACTAAATAGATAATCAAATTTACAATAAATCGCGTCGTTATTTAATAGTATCTAAAATACATCTATTGTTCTATATGAATATAACTTATTAATACTACTGTATTTACTCTAATAATCCTATGAAACTCATATGAAAAAATTAGATCATGTGAACCACACCTTTAAAATAAATCGATACGTGTACAATACAATTAACATTACTTTTATATAATAATATATTTAACAATGTTTCACATATTTAATTTGGCAGTGCAAACCAATGTATTTCCTGATGTTTGGAAAATTGCACGCATAACTCCCTTACATAAGTCTGGTGATAAATCCTGCATTCAGAATTACAGACTTATTACGATTGTGTCTAACTTTAGTAAAATATTTAAAAGTATAATCTACAGATCAATATACAGTCAGGTGAGAAACCAACTATCCTACCGTCAGCATGGTTTCATATCAAAAAGATCAACTACAACAAACCTTTGTTACTTTACTCATTTCATTTCTTCCGCCTTAGATACCAATGTTCAAGTTGATACAGTTTATACAGATTTTGCTAAGGCTTTTGACAGAATAGATCATAACATCTTAATTCATAAACTAAAGTTTTTCTCTGTATCTCCGTCACTCATATCTTTGATTTCATCTTATTTAAATAATAGGAAGTTTTTATTTCACTTTTTAGGAAAACAGAGTTCTTACTTTGATGTTCCTTCTGGTATTCCTCAAGGATCTAACCTTGGCCCCCTTTTGTTTTTACTTTTCATCAATGATATTTGATTTATATTTAAAAGTGAAATTTTAATGTTTGCTGACGATATTAAAATCTTTCGTATTGTATCGAATCCATCAGATTGTTTGGGGCTTCAAGACGACCTACAAACCTTAGAAAACTGGTGCCGAATGAATAATCTCGATCTTAATGTCAATAAGTGTAAGGTGATGACATATACGAAGAAGAAGACTCCTATATCTTTTCATTACAATTTATGCAATCAGGTTCTGGATAAATGCGAAACAATTTGTGATCTTGGTGTAATATTTGACTGTAAATTGACTTTCATTCCGCACATAAAATCGATTACATCGGCAGGCAACAGAATGCTCGAATTTATTATCCGTAATACGCGTTCATTTCTTAATATTCAGGCAATTTTCTCACTTTATTTCTCCTTAGTAAGGTCTAAACTAGAGTACTGTTCACTAATTTGGGATCCACATTATGATATTCATAGTAAACTAATTGAATTCGTACAAAAGAAGTTTTTAAGATATATTTACTTTAAAATTATGAGGACATATCCTGATCATCGACTTTCTTATGAAGGTCTACTTAATATTTTTAATCTTAAATCATTACAATTTAGGAGACGTTTCAATACTGTAGTACATGTCTCTAAGTTAGTTCATAACACCGTCGATGATCCTATATGCCTAGGTTCCTTAAATTTCTTTGCTCCAGTGATTAATACACGCTCGACCTATACTTTCTATATTCCTACTGCTAGAACTAATGCTTAAATGTATTCACCGATAATTCGTATGTGTAAATTTAGTAATCTCTGTTCTGATAAATTCTCTTCTTCATTTAGTGAATTTTGTAATAAACTTCGTACATGCAAGTTAACTGTTTAACTGTTTAATTAATTGTTTTGTATATGACTTTGAATTATTGTATAACCCTATGTATTCTTTTTCCTACCTTTTTATTAGGCTCCGCCTGTTGGGTAGTGTACTTAAATAAATAAATAAATAAATAAATAAATAAATAAATGATTTATAACTATTATATTTTCATCTTTTTAGATAAGTACAGTGACTGTAATATTTGTTTATAATAAATTGAGTATCATCTCATATTGTATTATATTTTAAATTTAAAGGCATCAATACTAGGATATGCAATACATATTTATTGTCTTATATAAATATATTTATGTTATATTAAATGTATTTACTTAATATCATATAGGAATATTTATCCATAAGTAATTAAATAGTAATTTCAACATATTTTTAGTGTAGTTGCAAAAACTATTCTATACCTATATGCATAGAATTTTACTGTCATTAAAATAATTTTTCTTAAATATTGAACAATAAACTGCATTAAAAGAAAATAATTATTAATATAAATCTCAATCAAATTTATGTGAGATATTTCCTTTTGGTAAATGGCTTTATTACTTCTTCACAAAAATCGTTAAGTGAACGAGTGTAATATAACAAATATATAACAATACAATTATTTGTTTCTTTAATATTTTGTACTCGTTTTTTATCGCTTTTATTATGCTTCTTTATAATATGGAATTGACATTGTACATTATAAAATTGGTTAAAATAAACTTTGAATCTCGATAATACAATAAAAATTATACAAATTACATAAGTATATGAATATCTAGAGTGTAAATAAATATGTATATTAATTATAATTTCAATATTGCAAATACTTGTACATACAAAAAGTCTAAATGACCCAAGAAGATATGGTAACAGATATTTTTTCAAATGGAATGGTAATGTAATGTAGTAGGAAGTCTAGAAAAAGGAAAACAAAATGGGAACCATAAAACGAAAATCATAGGAAGGCTTAAAGAAACATCGACGACAAAAATAAATTGTGATTACGCAAATATTTGAAATAAAAAAGGGTGGAATGATAATTTGGAACAAACCAAAACCTATCGAGGGTACCATTCTCTACAAGTAACATTTAATTATTTCAATTTCAAGACTCATGTCTTTTACGTCCAATAAGACCACGAGAATGACTCCAGTGCTAATTTATTTCTAGATTCCATGTATAATAATTTTTACATAATCTTCAAAGTTCTTCTTCTTTTCACAAGGATTTGTTCTCGACTGTTTCGAAGGATTCCTTTTCTAATATCTCTCTCGACACCAATTTCTCTATCCATCTTTAGGAGTTGTCGCTGATATTCTTCTTTTGTATGGTTTGGACTATTTTTACGTGATCTCTTCATTGGAATCTTTTGGATACCATCTAACTATATCCTAGACTCTTATGGTATTACTCCGTATTTGATCTCGCTTTTATTCACTTTAATTTTGTCATTTATCTACTTCTCAAGATAATTCCGGATTTGCTTGGTTCTGCACGGATTTTTACTGTGCATATCACATTTTGTGTACTTTCTGATACAGTTTATTTATTTTTCTATATGACAGTGAGTTCTATTAATGAAAATAATCATTGTTCAATCTTTGTCATACGAGGTAGTTGATCTTTAATACTTGTCCTAATTTTATTGTCGTCTGACTATCAGTTTTGATCAAATAAAGCCTTTTAATATATTTTATCTGTAAATAAACTCAAGTTTTTCTAGATTATCATACCCGGGATCCAAAAGAAAGGTTAACGAAACACTACAGTCAATATTTATTTCTGTTTGTTGTCTAAGTGGCTGAGCGTATATCTAACTCGCTGTGACGTCATTAGAACTTAGTTACTTATGTTTATCACACTAGGATGCTATAAACTGGCTATCTATATATCTTAACTGGAAGTAGCACTGGCACATGAAATAACCGACAGTACGGCAGTTGAACTGCGACCCGGTGTGTTCGGGTACCCTATGCTCCTCTTAGGAGTTACGGAAACGCATTATTTATTGGTCATTTCAATATGCTGAAAATATGAATACTGCCAGAATAATTGAAACGGGTGATCGAAGACGTACCAGCAATCGAGACGGTCATTTTATTGATTTAGTGAAATCATCATATAACTTCAGTGGAGACCCAAAATACGTTGCCACACATACATATGAATGTTAGTGAATGAACTATGAGAACAAGATTAGAAGAAGCTGGTCTTCATGCCCGTAGACCCGTCACGGACTAGAACTCTTCCGTTTACACCGAATAGCTCGTTTACAATACGCGATAGAACACATAAATTGTGATGAAGCTGATTGAAGTATGTTACTTATGGATGAATCAAGTTTCTGCTTCAGATATTTAGATAGGCGTGTAAAAATATGGCGACGAAATGGAGACCGCTACGCGCCGTGCACTTTTTCCGTACGATTAGTTTTCGAGGAGGATCAGTCATCGCTAGGAGAACAGTGAACGCCGTCGCGGCTATATAGTCTGTTATGCACCATTTGTGGGTGATGATTTCATATTGATGCACGATAATACGCGTTCCCATGCCGCTGCAATCGTGAGCAGCTATTTAGGTAATGTTAATATCAATTGCAAGGTGTGACCAGCGCGGAGTCCGGAACTACATCCGCTGGAACACGTGTGGGTTATGCTTGGTCAAGAGATTCGGACCCGTGTGCTTGCTCCTAATGCCTTAGAGAAGCAGTTGGAATAACATCCGACAAGAGGACATCAGAGAGCTCATCTGCAATGTGTTGACGGTTGAGTGAGGTCATACAAGACCTCAGCAGAAATACGTTTCATTGGATGACAAGAACTAGGTTTAATTAGTATTATTTTTTTTACATTGAAGCAGTAAATAAGCACAGGTTAATTTTGGACAAATTTTGGACAATAAATAAAAAAATTATTTAAGTAGAACACCCTTTTATGCATTGACAATTTAGGTAGAATAAGATATTACAGGAACATTGGAGGGGAGTTCAATGTCAAATTTGTGTGGTGAACAAGCTATGTAAATCAATAGCTTTACAATTAACAAACATTTGAGTTGGAGGAAACTGCAAGTAATTCTTATTTTCTTCAAAGTAATTTTTAAATCATTTTTTTTCTTTAGTCCAAATACAATAACAATTCTTCCGTTTCTGTGTCCGTATCAGCTGAGGAAGCAGATAAGTCCTCTTCATCTCTGGAATTTAATATTTCCTCTAAAATGAGACATTTGATCTATTTCTGCTTATTATATAACCTCTATTTGGAGTAATTGATAAAATACAAATATACACTCTAGTATTTTTTGAAAACCAGAGTACTCGATTGTATAATATATTGCACTGCGCTGTTCTATTTCTACATGTCTTGCATTTTTTTACTGAATTGAGAATTGTCAAGTTCTATTGGTGTAGGTACCAGTTGTTTATCTGCAACAAAGTGGCTGTAGGATTGGTCACGACGAATATATGGAAACTACAGTTGCTAAATTCTATAAAATAAGGAAAAAATACACAGAGCAGTAAAATTCAAATTACCATGATATATGGATATATTAAATAAAACGGATTATATTAATTATAACCAAGATACATAAAATTTACTTTTTTCTAACTATACACCGCTAAAAGGGGCAAAATTGAACATTAGGAACATATTTTATGTCTGCCGGCACTTTTGCATCTGTGAGGACAGTCTTTTCTCTTATGAATAAGTTTTGGGCGAGCTAAAAATCGTAGTTTTAAAAGTACTGTTTACCAAACTTTTTCTTATATTCTGCCAAGAATTTAATTCTTATTTACAAACAAAATCAAATTTACTTAAGAACATTTCTTATTCAGAAAAACTGAATCTGAACTAAAATCCTTTATAAATAATAAGGCAACTTAAATGATTTGTTATCATGTGTAAAAATAAAAATAAAACTATGAAATTAATACTATCGGCAATTACAATCACATTGTGACATATGACTGTTTTCATTTATAAAGCGCATGTCAATATTTTCCATGTGTGGTTCTTATTCTATTAAAACAGATTCATGTTTTGATCCAGGTTATCTTTCAGTACTACATGGTACGCTAGATTTTTGCTGTTGTGTATGTGCACAACATACCTGTTTCTAGTCATGAATAATATTGAATTCGTTATTTAGAGCCTTTACTACCTATTTTGTGGTTCCCTAGAGGGGATCCGGTTACCATTAGCTCTACCGATGTCTAGAAGTATTGGTAGACATTTGTTAGTTATGATTTTCTTACCTACATCTATAAAAACTTTCTAGGCGTGGGTAAGATACATTAGTGGTAGAAAATGTGTTGTGTTTTTGTTTATTGTTAAGCTTAATGATGGTCTTTAATGGAGATATCCACCTTTTGGTGAATAATTTTGAATTCGTTATTTAGAGCCTTTTTTGTGGTTTCCTAGAGGGGAGCCGGTTACCATTAGCTCTACCGATGTCTAGAAGTATTGGTAGGCATTTGTTAGTTATGATTTTCTTACCTATATCTATAAAAACTTTCTAGGTGTGGGTAAGATACATTAGTGGTATAAAATGTGGTCTTTAATGGGGATATCCACCTTTTGGTGCATTTTTGATGATCTCTCAGTGTTTCTGTGTAGATTAAATTATTGGCGATCATAATTCCTAAAAAAAGAGAATGGTTGGTAGGTCAGACTAATACTCTACCTACCATAAAATAATGACAACACATTACAGGCTATTTCGTATATGTCGGGAATTGTAAGGACATTCATATCAACACAAATTAAAACCAGTCTGCATTTGTAAGAAGATCCTTCCTCATAAACATACAGTATTGTATGAATGTACATATATATTAAATATATTATTACTCAGTAAATCCACAGTCTTCTAAAAATCTCGTTTATTACTATTCGTACAACTATTGACAGTTTTAATGTATATGCTTTATCTGTAACAGAAAAATCTACAATTACAGTATTACAGTAAGCTTGCGGCATTAGAGAGTCATTGTTATTATCTATATAATGTGAATAAGTGCAAAAACACATAACAAAAATTAAAACCAATATGCACTTGTAAGAAGATTTACTCAGTAAAAGACGTCTAAAAATCTCGTTGTATATTATTCCTTCAACTCTTCATCATTTTTAATGTATGTGGTTCTCCCGCCTTATACTGCACGTTTGTTTTTTACGGGCTCCTTTATCTACAACAAAAATTATATAATTACAGTATTATAAAAAGCCTCCGGCGTTAGTAACTTATTTATTTATTTATTTATATTCGAGAAATCAACGTTATTATAAATTCGTTAATATAAACATAGACAAACAAATGTTCATATCAGTGACAAGCAAAATAATGAAGGATCAAACGATATCAAATGCGGCTTAAAGAGAACGAAAATAGATCTAACTGCTGACAACCCCATTATGTGTCCATAATTCCATTAACTGTCAAAAGTTTATAAATATTTGAATTATATTTTCCTGAACAAAATAGATTATTTTTCAGGTTAGATTATGGAACATGAACGTTTAATTTATATTTAATATGAGCGTTCCTTGTTCCAGAGACTAAGTTTAATTTTCCTAATACATCCCTATAACTTTCATTTACGGAGAATTTATATTTTCACATATGTACAATTTCTTTTGTACAGACTCTAGAACAATAATATTTTTTTGTACATAGGATTCCATATTTGTAAAGCATACTGAAGTATAGTGGGTAATATAGATTTATTTAATAACAATAATGGTTCGATTTTAATGAAATTTCCTCTAAAGTACAAAAGTTAAAGAATTTTTACCTGAATGCTGAATAAAATCGCTTATATTTCAATCGTCGATTGTTCCTTACTTTTAAATAACATGCAATCAACAGTCGCTCTTAGTTTTTTTTTCTAGTTGAGACTTACTTTTTGCGTACTTCATACATAATGTGTTTAAAAAAATTAACATTATATATTGAAATAACTAAAACCCTTTATAAATAATAATAAAATGAAATAAATAAAAGGAAGTAAATTTCTATATTGAAACTGACATAATAATAACAATTTGTCAAATGTTTCGACTGTAACCTTATTAGGCATGAATTTTGAAATATCTTCTACTGTACGACTTGAAAATTTATTTTGTCACGTAATATTCCGAACATCATTATGAGAGGAATTGTATCCGGATTATAACGTAAATCCATGACCTACAAAATAAAAATATATTTTTTTTCCAGATATATAAAATACACTTCGAATTTTATTAATCAGTACAAAAACAACTGTTATCTTGAATGAAAGAAATATAAAAATACATGCATACACATGATTACTCAATAATTGTCTGTTCTCTAAAACACCTAACGGTAGCAACCATTAAATTATTTAATAGCTAAATATTTAATTTAACAAACATGACATGCTATTTCTTATGTCAACTATACTCTCGTTAGCATAAACAAAATCCCGTCTGCAATTGTACTAAAATCATTTATTAAGGGCCCCACACACTTCGTTTTTTTGGCACGGTGTTTCATGTGTGGAATTGCACATAATAATTGAATAATCACACAAATTTATTAACAAAAGTAAAAGCTATGTTTCGCATTTGAATGCCAATGCTAATGCTAAAACTTGATTTAAAAACTAACAACTTCCAACATAGATTATACATGAGACGCAATACTCATTTTGGAACGTACGTTTGAATTGTACGTTCAAAACCGTGAAAAAACCGAATTGTGGGACCGAAAACTATTCTTCTTAACCGCGTTACAAAATATCAAACCGAACATGATTTTAACCGCACGAATTGATCCGAACGTTCCATAAAGCTAATGTCACTGCTAACAAACAAACACATCTTCTATTCATGATTGCTAGTTGAAATCTGATAGTATATGGAGCTACCAGGCCAACGTACTTCATTCACATGGTTTAAACTGTACGTTCCAACCTGGGCAAAAAAAAGTCAAATTTTACCGCTGTTAGCGCTAACATTGTTCTGTAATACTAGAATTACATCACGTATAAAAACTAACAGTCACCTACAGTTAGAGATCGTCTCTAAGCAACTTTAACAGTAACTGTAGAATACCACTGATGGTATTTAATGCATATGCATATATAATATAGTTTACTCCGTAAATCGTTAGTCTTCTAAAAATCGTATTAAATACTACATATACAACTAATGACATTTTTAAAGTATGTGCTTTCGCCCTCTTCAAAAATGATAAAATTGTTCTTCTAAATCCTCCAGTTGCAACAGAAAACTCTACAATTACAGTACTACAATAAGTCTCCGTACTAAATGACATAAAAGTCATTGAATTCTGCACTAAAACATATGGCGTTATATGCATTTATAAAGTTTTCTCAGTAAATCGTTAGTCTTTTTTATTGAGTACCATATCAACTATTATCATCCTTTCAACTTTTCCTCTATCTAAAAATACAACTGTTGATCTTCGAATTCCTCCGTACTTACAGGTCATTGGAGTCTAGCTTTTGCAAGAAGCTCAACATATCGCATTATATCCATTTGTATATATGAAAAGGGATAAATGAGCCTTTTTAAATTGCGCGTCTGTTGACGACGAGATGGTTGTGCAACTTTTTAACCACTTGAGGATGGGAACGTGAAAGGGGCTCATAACGTTGGCAGGCTTCGTGTGTCTCATCAAAGGCGATCGGTACTTAACGTGCTTATAATCTTTTTACTCCTCCATCACAACGTCTTGCGTCATACTGCATTAGTAATACAACAAAAATTGGTCGACATGTATTGGTCTCCCGTAGAACATCTACCTTACAGCCGAGGCTTATCACAATGCGACTTCCATATGTTTGGGCCACTGAAGAAAGCTCCTGGTGGACAGAGCGTCACAACGAACGAGAAGGTGCAATAGTTTGTGCGCAATTGGTATGGTACATATTTTACAACTTTTATGATGACGGCGTCAAAAAATTACCCGTTCGTCGGAAGAACTATATTGATAAGGTGATAGATGTAGAAATATAAGAAAATAATTTAAATTTCAATTGATTTCGAAAAATATAAGATTTATTGGAAAAAGTTCGTTTATATTTGATCCCCCTACGTATATTAACGTTTACTCTGTAAATCCTTAGTGTTCTTTTTACCATCCTTTTTGCAACAGCAAATTCTATAATAACAGTATTATAATATGCTTCCATAAATAATGGCTTATAAAAGTCATATCAAGTAGTTGTTTACAGATGCCCAAACATTATTTTACATGTATGTCAAACTTGTTTATCATACAAGTGTAATATACATGTACAACAACAGTTTTTACCGACAAACCTAAACACTAACTTGCCAAACAAGGTGGAAGAATGGTTTGTAAAATGCGCAGAATATATTTATATTAATCTTCTACAAGAATTGCGCATAGAACCTGATGGATAAAGAAATTTATTTACCGATAGTGTCTCCAATAATTGAAAATAGTCTTTATTGCATCAGGTTCAATTTTCTGTAGTTTTGTGTTAGTAAAACTGTATAGGCTTTGTGCATAAATAAGGATAACTTTTATAAAGTTGAATAAAGTCTTACAGAAATGCTTTCGAAAAGTGTCTTAAATCAGATATTATTAAATTTAAATATTAGTCGCAAAAAAATTCAAAATAAAATATGTATACGCGAGACACTGAACTCAAAATATACGCGAAAAAACGTGATACTTGGCCAGACATCGACAATCTTGTATGCAAGTTCATGCTTGCACGTTGATGAATTCCGATCAAATCGAAAAATGGTGCAACGAACGTATGTGCGATTTTTTGACCACAGACTTGAAAACATCAACGCCAAATACGTATAACAAGCATGAATGACACTCATGTTTTCTAGTCTATGGCCACCTCAAGAAAACTCTTCAACATCGACATACCGCATTATATGCATTTGCATAAATGTAAGTTTACTCTGTAAATCCTAAAAATGCAATTGTTGTTCTATGGATTCCTCCAGTTGCAGCAGAAAATGCTACAACTACATTATCATAATAAGCCTCCGAGGTTAGTGGCTTATAAAAGTCATTATATGTAAGCATACATCCTTCAAAATTCTGCTTTCATATACAAATTACATTTGTTTGTCCAAGTTACAATAATACCAATAAAATATACCTTCAGCGTCGCAGTAACGTCTGGCAAGGGGGACGCGCGCCCTGAGGGACCTAAGAACAGGGGCGTCGAGGGCTCCTTATAACTTATCAAATAAAGTATTTGATAATATTCACAATACAGTATATTAACTAATAAAACGATGAAAATAAAAACATTAAAACTACCTTTAAAATAAGCAATGCATCAAGGCGCCGACACCGTAGGCCGTAGGGACGCCGTTCGGTAATAATAAAAATTAGTACTTGGTGCTTCTATCATTGAGTGAAAATGCCGCTAAATTAAAGCATACAAAAAAATAATGATTTTAAATGAGTAATAGGCTTTCCAAATATATCAATAGAATATAGAATTATTTGAACTTTCAGCAAGTTAAAGCTGAGAAAGAATTATTTATAAGCAGAAAAGGCCCACAACAACTACTGTGGCGATAATTTATATAGAAATATATGTAGCGAAAGATTTGAATTATGAATATGTACCTATATAAGTAATATGCTCCACTGACTGTTAGTTATTTGTCAATTTTTCATTTTTGTTTAAATAAATGTTTATCTAATTTACTCTGTAGACTCCTTGTATTTTCAATAGGGGAGGGTGTAGGAGGAGGGCGCAAACTAATACTGCATTCCGTAACCTATATATACAACCATACTTAAACATTTGATTATTTTTAATACATTTTTATACCAAGACATATCGAAAACTTTAATATGCAAACAATAATTATTGACTCTATGAATATACTCTGAAACATATAAAAGTCAACAATTACACTAAATATTCTTGTCAATCTAAATTATGTATTATAAGCTGACAGTTATAGTCACAAGTCTTGACTTTTGAAATGCCATATTTACATTATAAATCCGAAAAAAGTATTTGAAGACCGAATGAAGAGGGCTAAAATAAAAAACTGACAATGTAAATCTAGTAGCAGCAGGATTCTAAAATATATTTCATATCTCATTATCAATCTGTGTGGCAAACTTTTTCATATTTAAACAAAATATTCAAAAAAGATGTATGATACATATTTCATGATAAATAATTGAAGTGTTTACTTTACTTTGTATTTTACATATTTATTAACAACCATATCATGACGAACGAAATTTCAAATATCAATCTTAATATGACTAGAAAGGAATTACTAGTCGATTAATCGAATATGCAAAATATCCAGAAAGAAAAAGACTGATCATGTCTTATACATCTGGATTTATTCTTCAAGGATTTTTGTAACCATTAAAATAATGAAATAATTAATTACATATGTCCTCATGTACAATAAAATATATACATTATATTTGTAAAAAGTTTTCAATTGTATTGTAATAAACTTACAGGTTTTATGACAGTAAGAATTCAGAACAACAAAATTTTTATTAAAAATTAAAAATAAATTACATACATATGTATAACAACAGATTACCTGAATACCAGGTATCCAAATAATCAGCGAAAACGTATAACAATTTTAATAATATATTATCTTATAAGATACAATATAATCCAAAATAAGTGTTGAATATTAATAATAGAAAACTATTTCGAAATCGAAAATTATCCAGGAGTATAAAACTAAAAAATAAGAATGAAATGAAAAGATTAAACAAAATGTAGATCGATTAGATGAACTAATATTGCATATACACAAAATTTAACAATAAGATAAGCTTGTAATTACTTATTAATCTTCTTGGTTCTTTTGCAATATAAGAGATCACCTTTTGATCAGTTGAATTTACAAATCTACTGTCATTATATAGAATTTTATTATTACTATAAATATCCATAATTTAAAATATTTAACATACATATTTACATATTATATGACATTTTTCTTAACCACATGTTGTGATGTGATATCAATAATAAATACAATGAAAACGATAACTCGCACATTAGAGCTTTCACAATATAATCGAAGTACATATAAATCTCCAGTAGCCTGGTTCCATGCAGGAACATATCACCACCAGCTTCAACTTCATCAGAACTGGACTTGTTAGATGTTCATCCACGCTGTATAAGTAGTCCACAAATGCTCGATAAGGTTAATCTAAAGGAATGGAATGACATCATGAATAGGGTTACTTCCCTGAAAATCGACTTATATTCTCTAGTCTTTCTCAAAGAAATTTCATATATTAAATAAAATTTTATCGTATTTAACATAAAACTAAAATTGAATTTATGTTAACCATAAGTAAGTACAACAACTGTAAACCTACTTTTAAAATTGTCATGTGATATAATAAATATATATAGTCTTACAATGTATTTATAAAAATATTACAACAAAAAAGAAATAAAGTCTTTCCAAAGTTAGTAAAATAATGTAATATAAAAAAAACGGAAACGAATTGTTTTACAAATATTTTGCGTCTTTAAACTTTAAGAGAATTTCAAAGGTCTCTTATTATTTTTTTACAGAAAATTGTGATTAATAATTTCTTATTAAACAATACAGTAAAATTGCAAATTTCAGCTAGAATGTAACGACTTGTATTTTAACTAGCTTTAAGAAGGATTGAATTATAAATAATACATTCCTTATAATTTTAGTTTACTTTTAAACTAGGATTGTAATTTTGCCTTCGAATGCTGCATAGACGCATAGTTATATTATTATTTTGAGGTACTGAGTAATCTTCAATCTTACATACTTACGATGACTCTGCTATCCAAAAAGGATACTCGCCTCCTTATTCGTTTTACTCAATTTAGACATACGTTCAGCTAATTTTTGCCACTTTTTTATAACTGCGACTTTCAAATCTTCGGTTACATTATTCTTCCATCGGGATTTTGGCCTTCCCTTCAGTCATTTGAAAATTGGTCCATGCATAGGATGTGTCCGAATCATCTTCGACTTTGTAATGTAATAAGTGCTATTAGATTAGCTCATTTAATTCTTGATTCATCTTTATTCGTCGCCACTGTGTTGGTTTTGAACTAGACCGAAAATTCTTCTTAAGATTTTTCGGTTGAACCTAAGCATAATTCTTTCATATTCTTTCATTAACGTCCATGTGTCTGCGCTACATGTTACGACTGGTGTAATTAGTGTCATATATCCTGCATTTCATATTTCTGCAGATGCTTTTGTTTTTGTTTAAGTATAATAGACTAAAGTAGCATTTATTACATAATGATATTCTTTTCTAAATCCCTTCTCTTCTTCTGTTTAGTGTGTCTATGTGTGCACCTAGATAACTAAATTTATTAACTTTTACAAAGTGATATTGTCCAAAAATCAATTTTTCATCAATATATCTAGGTGTTATAGATATTTCCATGACTTTTGTTTTGTCTACATTTACTATGAGTCATATATGTTTTGTTGCTTTTTTAAATATTTTAATACTTTTAGGAAGAATTCTATCATAAATAATAAATTACTTACGGTTTAAATTTATTTTCGCGCTTATGAATGAATTTTGCCTTCGCATACTGCATAGTCATATCATTATTTTGGGTTATTGAATAATCATCAATTTTAACACCTTTAAGTGATAAAAATATTATTCAATGATTCCAAATTGATTAACTTCATTTTATATTTTATCTTTGTGAAACTAGTACAATTCCACATATATTTTGACTTCCTTTTTAATCTGCTTTCAACTTAAACATTAATCAACTGTAGTGATACTGTGTTACTAAAATAATATTTTGAAAATGTCTAGGAAAGACAAAAAATATGTAGTATATATGTACAATTATCTATCAATAAAATATCGAAGTATATAGAATAGGAATATCAAATATTTAAATTTTTCTGACTCAGTTTTCTGTTTTATTATATAACACTACTCTCTACTTATAACGAGTATTCAATACAAATTTGTATGATTTTCATATTATGAATCACATTGAAAATTATGTCTAATCACTGTGTGTACGAGCACGATACCATTAATAAAATATAATTGATAATAGACATAAAGTAATATTTCACTTCTGAATATGTGAATGAAAAAAAAGTCTAAACTCAATAGAATTCAAGAGTGAAATGGAAACAAATGACAATATCTTCTACGTCTCTTATAATAACTCTGTACGAGTAACCACGAATTGGTTAATATATTCTGTAAGTGATGCAATAAATAAATTAAATAGATAACGTAATATTGTCTAAAATCGTGAACAACCAACAGATTATTGAAGAAAGGATATTTAATAAAATCTATTTCTATATTAGGTGTAATAGGCACCAAACTAACACACATGAGATGTTGATAACCGTTCTGTAATACATTACACAATACGATATACATATATTATATTACTATTACTACTACCTACTAATAAAACAATTTGAACTATTAATTGTTTCGTTTCACAAAACCGAAAGAAAGCATTTGTTTTCAAATGAACAGTGCGTGCATCAATTTAAGTGTCAAATGATTTTTTCAACGTACTCGACGTATAACCACATCTTTTTTTCAAACTTATATGTAATAGTATTTGATTATATTTATGGATGTATACGATAATACTTACAAAACACGTTTTCTAATAATTAAATATATGCCAATAAATGCTAATGTATGATACCAATTTTTTTGTATTTAATATTTAATCGAATTATTATTCTTCACCTTGCTTAAACATTCAATTTTAAAATTAAAAATTTTTGTATCGAATATAATCCATACATTTATTTTTGAGTAAATCAACTTACAGATTTACACAAATGCCAAATACTATATGTATACATTTTATAGTCATTATTAATATAGTATATCTAATGACAAAAATAATGCAAATATTAATTCAGTTGTAACAGTGGGGGTTGACGACGATGAAGGCGATGAATGTAGTCATTTTTACTTCGAGGAGGACATGATGATGCTAGATGATACTAACTGGTGATGACGGTTGAACCAGGATAACGACAACATTGCACACACATATTTGCTTTAACTAACTTTAAATTTATTTACATTATTTACAATAAGAACACTAAAATAAAACCAAAACAAATACTACAAAGCTAGTCACTCTGGACTAAAGTCAGTCTGAACCATGTCAGATGACTGCTACTGAATCGTTGATTACATTGCGACATCAACTTACCACTTAAGACTCTACTCTGCTTAAACGACTCTACTGACGCTGACTCTACTATACTGACTGACTGATTCTATCGACTCTTAATTAAATCCTATTTATATCCTAAAAAGTGCTAGGGTTGGCAATGTAACTATTACGCACATCGCACGTGGATAAGTTACAAAACGTTAATAGGTTATTAAACTTTACGAAATATAACTTGTCCACGGTGCATTTTTGTTAACGCGCAATTTATATTATGAAATCTATCAAACAATAATGATTTGGAATAATTCGTCAATTACTGTTACATTACCACCCCTTAAAGATTTAATTATATCTTCGCAGAAGATATAATTAAATCCATTGTTCTGAATCTATGACTCGTGTTCTGGCCGGTATTATCATAGTTTGCTTAATCAGCAAAGACGGCCGTTGCTATTTGCTGAAGTCAGCATTTTGCTGACCTACCAACACCCGAGTCATAGACCTCAGAAAATATGACAAGCCGTAACAAGATGAAAAGCCTTGTCATTTTTCATCTTGTTACACAGTCAAGCTAACAACAATTTGTTGACCAAATAATATTTATTGTACTATTACTAGTCAATGTTTGAATAAATAAGTACATGAAATAACAATATTGCAGCAACGAGAATGAGGCAGAGCGGATAACCACCTTTATAGAACCAAACCATCTGTTCGACCTGACAATCTTCCCCATGGTCTGTGGAGACGAGAGTACACGGGTCGCGATTAGGTCACACTAGTCTAACACATACAGGTTCACAAGAGAGGCGCGCCACTTGCTCTGCCTGGAGGTGCCTGTAACTTCCTGGAATGTTCCACCCTTCAACCGATGAGACAATGTGATTTGGGTCAATATCTCCAAGAGACGTTAACATATCATGGGAAGATAAAGGAAGTTCTTAATTTCCTAACAGGCTGTGATCTATACGACAAAATCTGAAAGAAAAAACTTTGATATTGTATCTAAATATAATTTTACCATTACTCCATTACAATTACGTATTGTATATATTAAATATGTTAAAATATTTAAATATCAAAATACAAACTCATACAGTTTTATAATACATGTTGGTTGTCCGACATAGATAGTTTTTATAATATATTCCTGATGATTAAAGAATAATTACACGTACAAAGGCTTATACTTCTACTTTATGCATACTTCTATAAAAAATATTTTCTTTTATTAATTACATTATCTTCCATGCAGATGCAATTGTTTATAAAAATTATTCTGTTTTTACATGTGTATATACGAAGCAAAGTAAAATAATGTAATATTTTCTTCTAGGAAGATATTTACGATAAAGTTAGAGTGGTTGCAATTATTGAATGATAAACTTTATGTGATTCGTACAAATATATTAATAAACCATTCAGACCTATTCATATTAAAATTTGTACATATGTGTATTGTTAAAGTAATGAATATATTCTTTCTATAATTAATATATTTATAACTTAACTGTTTATAACAATAAATTCTAAATACAATATTATATTCCTCCGATTTAATAATGCAGTTACCCCAGTAACTCACTTATTAGAAATCAAACTATTCAATTGTTTATAGTCATTGAGCATCTAAGTCATTAGACGATGGACAAGAAAAAACATGTTCTTCAATAAAAAATTATTGAGCAGGATTTACAAGCTATAAAAGGTGTCAGTCAATGTTTAAAACTTTTATATTTGTGGACACATCTTTAAGAGAAAAATACTATCTCCAAATGGTTTTATTTACACGTCATATTTTCGCTGCTTATGATCATTCATTTAAGAAAAGTGTAGAGATACGTAACAGACGAATAACTATTTTATATGTGAGGTGCAGAATAGTAATAAAATACCGAAATAAATAATTTTCATTAAAACATGTGTCTTCACAAATTAAACAACTATCGTACAAAATAGGAAGGAGAAAAGCGTACCTTTAAAACTACTCGTTCTTTTCTACATCTCCGTGCGCCAACAATAATATCAACAAACTCATTTTCGTAATAAGTTGATGCCACTGGTTTTGTAAAAAAATATATCAGTAATATCAAAACAATTCCCAAAAATGTCTTAAATATCAAATAATATTTAGCGCACTAACACTTAAAATTACAAGTTCCGGAAGGTTCAAAACTCGTTCAATATAAAGTGAACATTAAAGAATTAAGTATGGAAATGAAAATGCTTCCTTTGACCTATTGAATTCATGCTTGTCATCGATACCAGTTTATTATATTTAACAAATACTCATCTATATTAAACTGTCATCTAAATAATACTAGCAAATATCTGTATTGTTTAAATATGGTAAATAATAAAAGTTGAATAATATAGATATAAAAGGAACTTTAAAAAGTGTAATAAAATAGCATGTACTTAACTACACAAACAACGATTTTTTAGTCATAAAATTTATTGTAATCGTAATAAACAAGTATTTTATATATCCACACAAAAGCAAATTTTAAATTATTAAGCACAATGTCAATAATTTTAGTAGATATGCTGTGGGTATTCTAGCTTAAATCTATTCGCCATCACTCAAATCTAGCATTCTTCAGGAACCCGTCAGAATTTAGGGGTAGTTCTTAGAATTTCTTCACAACCCTTACAATTTCTTCGGTGCAAGTAACATACCAGGGCTAGGTAGATACCGGTAGCCCAAGTAGATAGGAGTGGGGGTGGCTCAAGTATCACCAAATCTCATTTACGCTTCAGGTAGTACATGTATATATTTTTATTGATATATTTTAATTTTAACAATACGTATCTTTGTCTCTGTTCTTTGTAAAAGGCCTTCGTCGTCTAGAGTCAAAAGAAGACGTACAATTACAATCTTCATGGCAGTTCTCGGGACTGGTTTCTCATTTTTTGTTGTCGTTTTTATGTTCCCGTTGTTCTTGTCGTTTGTGTATCTCCGTTACAGAAGACGGTAGGTTAAAATCATCCCAGTTTCTGTTTATTGAAACAATACATACAAGTACATAGACAAGAAATAAATATTTCTTTCGAGTGTGGCCCATTAGTCATTACCAAATATATTCATCAACATTACTAAATATATTTACCTATTGCATCTTGATAAGATCATTTCTAATTTTGATTCCCCTTTCCAGTTTTTTGCGTTAAAACGTAGATTTGTTTGTTCAGGGAAGATGAGTTTCAGTTCCTTCCTTTGAACTTCAAACATATTCTAACATAAATGATGACGCGTTTATTTATTAGACCTGTTATATTTAGCGTTTCTATAAAAGATTTTTATTTCTGTGGTACTTTTAATACCATACCACAGAATAATTATAACAATTATGTGACCATACGCTAAATAGATAATCAAATTTACAATAAATCGGGTCGTTATTTAATACCATTTAAAATACATCTATTGTTCTATATGAATATAACTTATTAATGCTACTTTATTTAATCTAATAATCCTATTTAATCTCATATGAAAAAATTAGATCATGTGAACAACACCTTTAAAATAAATCGATACGTGTACAATACAATTAACATTACTTTTATATAATAATATATTTAACAATGTTCTAACAATGATTTATAACTATTATATTTTCATCTTTTTAGATAAGTACAGTGACTGTAATATTTGTTTATAATAAATTGAGTATCATCTCATATTATATTATATTATAAATTTAAAGGCATCAATATTAGGATATGCAATACATATTTATTGTCTTAAATAAATATATTTATGTTATATTAAATGTATTTACTTAATATCATTTAGAAATATTTATCCATAAGTAATTAAATAGTAATTTCAACATATTTTTAGTGTAGTTGCAAAAACTACTCTATACCTATATGCATAGAATTTTACTGTCATTAATAGTATATTGTGTTATTAAGAGTAAAAGTGATACCTTGTGTGGCGAGCATGGAAGTTTGCACGACGAGCGAAGCGAGTCGGACAATTGCATGCAAGGCACACAAAGACACTTTTACTCTGAATAACACATGCTATTTTTTCTTCAAACTTAGAAATTTAAAAAAATTAACTACTATTTGACGTTTAATATGTAGGTTACCTGTCAGTTATTCATAATTTTTAGTAACTTTATTCTTAGGTTATCTAGTTTCTATAGTGACATTTTGGCCGATATTACAGATTTCTATTGTATAAGTTACTTCTTATTGGCTGATTCTACATACGGCGGCGACAATACTACATACGGCGGCGACAATATTATACGGCGGCTAGAATAAAAAATTATATTACGGAGGCATAGAAATTAAACTTCAACCTTGTCAATCACGTCACAGAAGATGTCACTTTTATGACGTTTGAAGAAAAAATAATTTTTCTTAAATATTGAACAATAAACTGCATTAAAAGAAAATAATTATTAATATAAATCTCAATAAAATTTATGTGAGAAATTTCCTTTTGTTAAATGGCTTTATTACTTCTTCACAAAAAATCGTTAAGTGAACGAGTGTAATATAACAAATATATAACAATACTAGTTCAAGTCATTAATTGTTTCTTTAATATTTTGTACTCGTTTTTTATCGCTTTTATTATGCTTCTTTATAATATGGAATTGACATTGTACATTATAAAATTGGTTAAAATAAACTTTGAATCTTGATAATACAACAAAAATTATACAAATTATTGCAAATACTCGTACATACAAAAAGTCTAAATGACCCAAGAAGATATGGTAACAGATTTTTTTTCAAATGGAATGGTAATGTAATGTAGTAGGAAGTCTGGAAAAAGGAAAACAAAATGGGAACTATAAAACGAAAATCATAGGAAGGCTTAAAGAAACATCGAGGACGAAAATAAATTGTGATTACGCAAATATTTGAAATAAAAAAGGGTGGACTGATAATTTGGAACAAACCAAAACCCAGGGCCGGCCGAAGCTACAGGCGAACCAGGCGACTGCCTGGGGCGCAATCGTTCGTGGGGCGATTTTATTTTGATTTTTTTAATTCTTCAAATTAAGCAAAAGCAATAAATTTCAATATTGTTAGCATTGGTTAAATAATTTGCATGTTGTATTATGTACGGATATTATGTTCTGTAATAGATATTAACGATACAAGTTTGATATAGCGTTCATAATGATACGCGTTTAATTTTAAATCATGTGGCGATGACCTTTCAATGTTTTATCTACGACAGTTTCAATTGATTTTGAAATACATTTTTTACATAATTTTTGACAAAATGAAAATATTGAAATGTTCTTTCAGTTGTGTTAAATTGTTTAAAACGGATACATTTTCCCTCAGTTTTCAAGACAAAATGAGTGAGTCTAAGTCAGATACTGTTCCATAGTAAGGGTACGTTGAAAATATAAATTTTGATCGAATTTCTATTGTTGTTTATCTTAACAAATAAATAATTAATAATGACATTTATGACCGGTTGGTCAATTTTAAGTTTTCCTTAAATGGGCAAAATCACATGTCAAAATTTCGATAAGTATTTTTTTGCTCAGGTATTGCTTAAAATTCTAACCTTATTGGTGCATTTCATAATGACATTTAAAATAATGTGATAATTAAAAATTAGAACACTGTCGTAAATAAATAAAATAATGATTCAAATAAATGAATGTAGAAAGAAATTATTAATAATATGGATGACAAGCTATTTAAAATATATATAAAAAAGGGGGCGCAATACAAAATTATTGCCTGGGGCGCGAAAAAGTCTCGGGCCGACCCTGCCAAAACCTATCGAGGTTATCATTCTCTACAAGAAACATTTAATTATTTCAATTTCAAGACTCATTTTCTTCATTCTAAAAGATTAAGAATCAAAAAGAACCAAATAATTATAACAGTAATTTAGACTGTTTGTAGCATGCATATGTAAAAAATTTGAAAAAAAAAACATTTCTCAACTCCGTTAAGATTATGGTATATAGTGTAACGGATGTGAGTTCAATTAGCAAAAATTGTTAGCGTAGGTGGTTGATTGAACTCGCTATCCGCTGCAGAGTGCTGGCACGTCGCTGGGTGGCTTCCGCCGTTCGATGACATTCGATAAGTTGGCAAAAACGGTGGAATACTCCCAAGCGATATGTCAGCAGTTTGATTCGACTTGGTAGAAGACCAAAAATTTGCGAGCATTCTCACATCGGGTGTCGCAAATCACGGTCGTGGTTAGGATAATTAATAGTAATTTAATTTCAGTAGATTTGTTCATTTAGTTTACTTTAAAATTTATTGTTAGTATTTAAGTTATTGCAAATCGGACTTTATAATTTTTAATTTTTAATAAAAATTATTAAACGACGAAGCTTAAAGAGTAGTGTCTTTTGAAGTGCCCATTTTCACCTTCCACCCGCACCTACCCAGAGTACAGCATCAACGAAGGACAGCAGTGAACAGGTAAGTATAAACTTACATTCTTTGAACCGTCCTGCATAATTCAGTACGTCAACGAGGGCTTGTACTTCACTGCACAACCCCTCTGTTACAACTGGCGCTGCGGACAGGATCTAGTTAAATAGAACTAGATTATTACAGACCGACTGAATTATATTAATTTAACGCTTAATTAACGAAAATGGGCCAGAACGATATTGTACCGGTAACAACCACTATAACCACGACAGTAGCACCCTCGACCGTTTCAACGAGTACAAGTATAACCACCATCGTTTCACCGATTGAGAATCCGACCGCTCCCCCTCACACGTCCATCGCAATGCCATTTGCCCACCAATTCTATCAGTATCCCCCGCCTAACGTTCAACGATTTTCGGCAGGTCCAAGCTACCAACCGTTCTCTTACCATATGCCATATTATTTCAATAATGTCAAAGAAATGCCCATTCCATCCGCAGATCACCCTTCACACGCTAGTTCACCACCTGTCACTACAGTATTTAATGATCCTTCTTCAATGTCCGCTCTTAAAACCATTGAAACGTATTCCGGTGGCCCAGAGTTAGAAGCATTCTTAGATAACGTAGCAACAGTTGCAGAGTGTTACCAATGGAACAACAATCAAATTGTAACCGCAATCAAACTGAAACTTAGAGGTGACGCGCAACACTGTTTTTACTCCTTGCCGGGTGACAAGCGTCCGAGTACGATCTCAGAAATGCGCGAATGGTTAATTAGTTTATTTGGGAAAAAGGTAGATCACGCTGTAGCCGAAAGAGAATTTTCAAAATTATACCGCCAAAAAGACGAATCGTTAAGGAAATTCGCATTAAGGTTAGAGATTGCAGCAGCAAAATTGTATCCAAATTCTGGGGGTAATAATATGCTAAGTTTGCGGAACAGAATAAAACGCGAAACTCTAATGATGAGACAATTTCTTGAGGGCCTTGATACAGGACTAGCAAATGAAGTATGTCGCATACAGCATTGCGAAACAGTAGAAGAAGCTCTGCCCATTGCTGAGCATTGTGAGGAAGTACTCGCTCGTTTGTTTCGGGAAACGAAAGCAGACGCCAATAAATCGCACATTCGTACGTTGGCTAAAAATTCGGACACTCCTTCTGCGACAAGTAGTCCCAGAAATACCGTAACTGTACGTAATAATAAGAAAAGTTCAAAATCAGGAACTTTACGCACAGACCAGCGTTATTTAGCTATGAAAGGTCGTTGCTTTAACTGCGGCAGTGTAGATCACATTTCAAATAAATGTCCGAAGCAAAAACAGACATTATGCTATAACTGTGTCGTGGTAGGGCATCGTGCCGATTCTTCAGCGTGTCCTTTAAACTTAAAGGCTGTCTCGACGACGACCCAACGTCAGACAGATTAAGTAGAAAAGTATGCATAGCTCCACGGGTCGCCGATTATGACCGAGATAGAACAAAGTTAGTAATTTTAAAGGTAGCTGATCGAAATTACACATTTTTAGTTGATTCAGGAGCCGCTGTTTCATTACTAAAACGCAAAGTAGTCGCTGAAAATAAATGGTCAATATTACCATCAAAGGATGTTTTAGTAGATGTTTCAGGTAATCAGTTGAGTAGTGACGGAGTCGTCAATGTTGAAATTAATACTGATTCTGAAAAAATAAGGCATCGCTTTGTAGTATGTCCGGACGATCTCTTTTTACCATCAGATGGACTGATCGGAGTAGACTTTTTAATTCAGCGTAACGTAGTTATCGATTTTGGTAAGAACATTTTTAAAATTAATAGTAAAGTTCTATCTATGTCAGAAATCGATAGGAACAATAAAAATGCAGACGATAGCATAATTACAATTTATGCTAATGTAGAAGGCAGCGAGTGTGCCAATAGTAGGGACAACTGTTCGAATCAGTTAGAAAATGTTACAGTCGTAGATATCACGAATTCTAAAATTCAAAGTAGTAGTAGTACGGATTGTGTAACGGAGCACAATCAAATAAACATTTGTAGTGATTTGGTATCGATAGATTCTGTGATCGCCCAAATGGTTCGAAATTGACCCCGAACTTAGAATAACGCAGCCCGATCCTATGGTCCTCGACGCTAACGATCCCAGCGACGTAATGCCAATGACGAAGATAGCCCCGATCAGCGTCAATGGAGTGTACAGTAAGCAGGACATGGAAGAGTTCCAACGCACACTCTTGTTCCCACAGGAGCGACGCGCCGTAACTAACGTAATCACGAGAAGGGTCACGGGAGTTCAAGTAGATAGCCAGGATTACCACTTGCCCAATGTATTCAGCCAAAGTGAGTTCGCCAAGATGGCATGGAGTGCTGCAGCGGAAGTGTGGGGTTTCTTATCATATATGGGAAACCTTTTCTCGGTTCTGATGCTTCTGTACACTCTGTACGCGCTGATAAGGTACGTAGCAAACGTAGTGTTAAACCTACTGAGTTTAAGGAAGGCGGTCACTCCCGATCAACCCCCTCGGAGATGGTTCCTGTTCGCCAGTTTGTGGAATGCCTTAACTACGCGATACCTAATTAACTTGGCACGACAACAAACCCCCAACCAGGTCGCGGAGACCGAGCCTCCACCAATCTATCCGGGTCTCCCAATAGCCGTAGCTCAGCAACCCAGTGGTTCTTCCGCTAACCTCGACATTCTGCGCCAGCCCATAGTCTAGTTTGTTTTTGTATACCACTACCAAGTTGAATGAAATTCAGCTAGACTCGACTTTGAATTCCACTCACAGTCGAGTTTAGAGGGGAAGATAGTGTAACGGATGTGAGTTCAATTAGCAAAAATTGTTAGCGTAGGTGGTTGATTGAACTCGCTATCCGCTGCAGAGTGCTGGCACGTCGCTGGGTGGCTTCCGCCGTTCGATGACATTCGATAAGTTGGCAAAAACGGTGGAATACTCCCAAGCGATATGTCAGCAGTTTGATTCGACTTGGTAGAAGACCAAAAATTTGCGAGCATTCTCACATCGGGTGTCGCAAATCACGGTCGTGGTTAGGATAATTAATAGTAATTTAATTTCAGTAGATTTGTTCATTTAGTTTACTTTAAAATTTATTGTTAGTATTTAAGTTATTGCAAATTGGACTTTATAATTTTTAATTTTTAATAAAAATTATTAAACGTCGAAGCTTAAAGAGTAGTGTCTTTTGAAGTGCCCATTTTCACCTTCCACCCGCACCTACCCAGAGTACAGCATCAACGAAGGACAGCAGTAACAGGTAAGTATAAACTTACATTCTTTGAACCGTCCTGCATAATTCAGTACGTCAACGAGGGCTTGTACTTCACTGCACAACCCCTCTGTTACAATAGTAATTTATAAGAGAAATAAATTTAATTTAGGTAGGTATATTTAACAATTTACAAAATGTCTTTTACGTCCAATAAGACCACGAGAATGACTTCAGTGCTAATTTATTTCTAGATTCCATGTATAATAATTTTTACCTAATCTTCAAAGTTCTTGTTCTTTCCACAAGGATTTGTTCTCGACTGCTTCAAAGGATTCCTTTTCTGATATCTCTCTTGACACCAATTTCTCTATTCATCTTTAGGAGTTGTCGCTGATATTCTTCTTTTGTATGGTATAGACTTTTTTTACGTGATCTCTTCATTGGAATATTTTGGACACCATCTAACTATATCCTAGACTCTTATGGTATTACTCCGTATTTGATCTCGCTTTTATTCAATTTAATTTTGTCATTTATCTAGTTCTCAAGATAATTCCGGATTTGCTTGGATCTGCACGGATTTTTACTGTGCATATTACATTTTGTGTACTTTTTAATATAGTTTATTTAATTTTTCTACATGACAGTGAGTTCTATTAATGAAAATAATCATTGTTCAATCTTTGTCATACGAGGTAGTTGATCTTTAATACTTGTCCTAATTTTATTGTCGTCTGACTATCAGTTTTGATCAAATAAAGTCTTTTAATGTATTTTTTCTGTAAACAAAATCAAGTTTTTCTAGATAAAAAAGGTTAACGAAACACTACAGTCAATATTTATTTCTGTTTGCTGCCTAAGTGGCTGAGCGTATATCTAACTCTCTGTGACGTCATTAGAACTTAGTTACTTATGTTTATCACACTAGGATGTTATAAACTGGCTATCTATATATCTTAACTAGAAGTAGCACTGGCACATGAAATATCCGACAGTACGGCAGTTGAGTTGCGGCCCGATGTGTTCGGGTACCCTATGCTCCTCTTAGGAGTTACGGAAACGCATTATTTATTGGTCATTTCAATAAGCTGAAAATATGAATACTTCCAGAATAATTGAAACGGGTGATCGAAGACGTACCAGCAATCGAGAGGTCGTTTTATTGATTAAGTGAAATCATCATATAATTTCAGTGGAGACCCAAAATACGTTGCCACACATACATATGAATGTTAGTGAATGAACTATGAGAACAAGATTAGAAGAAGCTGGTCTTCATGCCCGTAGACCCGTCACGGACTAGAACTCTTCCGTTTACACCGAATAGCTCGTTTACAATACGCGATAGAACACATAAATTGTGATGAGCTGATTGAAGTATGTTACTTATGGATGAATTAAGTTTCTG
Organism: Stenolophus ochropezus; assembly: GCA_035578165.1. NCBI lineage: Eukaryota > Metazoa > Arthropoda > Insecta > Coleoptera > Carabidae > Stenolophus > Stenolophus ochropezus. Next base: position 44,922,086 of record JAQOWZ010000003.1, on the reverse strand, counting down.
CTTCAGATATTTAGATAGGCGTGTAAAAATATGGCGACGAAATGGAGAACGCTACGTGCTGTGCACTTCTTCCGTACGATTAGTTTTCGAGGAGGGTCAGTCATCGCTAGGAGAACAGTGAACGCCTTTGCGGCTATGTAACCTCTTATGCACCATTTGTGGATGATAATTTCATATTGATGCACGATAATACGCGTTCCCATGCCGCTGCAATCGTGAGCAGCTATTTGGGTAATGTTAATATCAATTGCAAGGTGTGGCCAGCGCGGAGTCCGGAACTACATCCGCTGGAACACGTGTGGGTTATGCTTGGCCAAGAGATTCGGACCCGTGTGCCTGGTCCTAATGCTTTAGAGAAGCAGTTGGAATAACATCCGACAAGAGGACATCAGAGAGCTCTCTGTAGTATGTCTCGACGGTTGTGTGAGGTCATACAAGACCGCGGAGACAATACGTTCCATTCAATGACATGAACTAGGTTTAATTAGTATTATTTTTTTACATTGAAGCAGTAAATAAGCAAAGGTTAATTTTGGACAATATACAAAAAAAAATTATTAAACTAGAACATCCTTTTATGCATTGACAACTTAGATAGAATAAGATATTACAGGAACATTGGAGGGGGGTTCAATGTCAAATTTATGTGTGGTGAACAAGCTATGTAAATCAATAGCTTTACAATTAACAAACATTTGAGTTGGAGGAAACTGCAAGTAATTCTTATTCTCTTCAAAGTAATTTTTAAATCATTTTTTTTCTCTGGTCCAAATACAATAACAATTCTTCTGTTTCTGTATCAGCTGAGGAAGCAGATGATAAGTCCTCTTCATCTCTGGAATTTAATATTTCCTCTAAAATGAGATACTTGATGTTATCCATTTCTGCTGTTATTATGTAACCTCTATTTGGAGTAATTGATAAAATACGAATATACACTCTAGTATTTTTTGAAACCCAGAGTACTCGATTGTATAATATATTGCACTGCACTGTTCTATTTCTAAATGTCTTGCATTTTTTTACTGAATTGAGAATTGTCAAGTTCTATTGGTGTAGGTACCCGTTGTTTATCTGGATAATATATAATATATGGAAACTACAGTTGCTAAATTCTATAAAATAAAGAAAAAATACACAGAGCAGTAAAATTCAAATTACCATGGATATATTAAATAAAACGGATTTTATTAATTATAACCAAGATACAGAAAATTCACTTTTTTCTAACTATATATAATACACCGCTAAAAGGGACAGAATTGAACACTAGGAACATATTTTATGTCTGTCCGACACTTTTGCATCTGTAGGGACAGTCTTGTCTCTTATGAATAAGTTTTGAGCAAACTGAAAATCGTAGTTTTAAAAGTAATGTTTACCAAACTGAATTTTCTTATATTCTGCCAAGAATTTAATTCTTATTTGCAAACAAAATCAAATATACTTAAGAAAATGTGTTATTCAGAAAAATTTAAGACAATTTAAATGATTTGTTATCATGTGTAAAAATAAAAATAAAACTATAAAATTAATACTATCGACAATCACAATCACATTGTGACATATGACTGTTTCCATTTATAAAGCGCATGTTGTTGGAAATAAAAAAAAGAAAAATAGAAATTCAAGTAGGGCTTGAATATAGACATAAAAAAAAGAAGTTATGTATGTCAAGTTTAGTTTTTATTCTAATTGTCATGTATCTTTGCTATTTTTAAATAAAGAATCTTAACACGTTATGGGCCCAGACCGCGCGTGAATTGTGAATTGTTATAAACTAATATTCGGTGTGCGATAAAATGGCTAGCAGTGATTATAAAATTCAGGTAGATAAACTGGAAGGGCCTGAGGACTGGGCAAAGTGGAAGTGGCACGTGTCGATGTTATTGCGAGCGTATGCACTTGAAGATATTGTGGACAACGAAAATGTCCTGAACTTGGAGAAAATACGAGCGCAACACAAAAAGCGGCGCATCAACAGTGATTGAAAGATGATGCAAAAGCTGCAAGTTTGTTAGCAGGTACGCTGGGAAAATCGGTTGCTGAACTTGTGTTGACAAGTAATCATGCATGTGAAATTTGGGACAAGTTACGAGAACGATTCGAACGAAGCAGTACACAACGACTAAATATGTTGATAGAAGCCTTTTTTTCGCGTTCAACGTGATGACAAAAAAGATATCAGCACACATTTAGCAAAGTTACAGAAGCTTTTTGTAGATTTAAACGATGAACTGCAGAAACACGAAGAAAATGTTTTGTCCGAAAGAATTTTAAACGGTCGAATTTTATCCACGCTAGGGAAAGAATATGACAATTTTAAAGATTTGTGGGACACGATTCCGTCGAAAAATCAAAGTTTAAACTTATTGATTGAAAAACTGTGCGCGATTGAATTACGTGATCAGAGTACTGTAGAATCGACTGCGTTTATTGCACGTGGTGACCCTAAGAAGAAAAATCGACAAAACAGAAATGATAATGGTGAAAAGTCAAAGAAAAATATTGAACGTGCAAAACAAAAATTTCCATGTCATAAATGCAAGCAGATAGGCCATTGGGCAGCAGAGTGTTCAATGAAGAAGATAAACCAGTTTGGAAAGAATTCTGCATTTTTGTCATATGTTTTAGGTGCCTCATTTGATAATTATGTTGAAGCCGACAAATGGTACTGTGACAGTGGCGCAACAAATCATGTTACTGCAAATAAACAATATTTTGAAACATATACAAAGTTTGCCGTTCCTGAAAATATTTCACTAGGAAAACGAGGTGTGAATATGTTGGCTCATGGACAAGGAACTGTGAAAATTCAAATATATTTGAACAAGACTTGGACAAATGCTGAATTGAAAAACGTATTTTATGTTCCAGAAGCAAGTGCTCATTTGTTCTCTGTAAAAGCAGCTGCACGAAAAGGTTTTTGCACTAGATTTGATGATAAAAGCGTTAAAATTGAAGACAAAATTTCTGGGAAAACAATGATGACAGGACATGTCAGTCGTGGTTTGTATGTGCTTGACATATATGTCATTAAACCGGTGCAACCTGTTCAAGTGAATTTCGTGACATCTTCGGATACACTACAAGTCTATCACGAAAGATTTGGCCATCAACATAAACAACACGTAAAAAGCGTCTTGAAGCAAATGAACATCAGTGTGGATGGGTGCAAAGAAGAATTCTGCGATGGATGTGCATTAGGCAAAATGCATCGATTATCCTTTAAGAATCGAGTGAATCGACCAAAAGTTACTGGTGAACAAATCCATGCCGATGTGAATGAACCCATGTCTACAGAGTCTCTTGGAAAAGCGCGCTACTACATGTGTTTCAAAGATGATTTTAGCAAGTTTCGTCGAATTTTCTTTCTGAAGCAGAAAAGTGAAGTCAGTACTGTCCTGGAACAGTTCCTGAATGAAGCTAAGGCAAATGGCCATGTTATCAAACAACTGAGATGCGATGGAGGAAAAGAATTTAATAACAAGAAAATATGTGAAATGCTTGCAAACAGAGGTATAGAACACAGCATTACTACACCTTATACACCACAACAAAATGGGGTGGCAGAACGAGAGAACCGCACCATTGTGGAATGTGCGCGTTCAATGCTAAACCCAAGTAAACTGCCAAAAGAACTGTGGGCAGAAGCATGTAATACTGCTACATATCTTTTGAATCGTACTGGAAAATCTTCTGTTGAAAACAAATCACCTTATGAACTGTGGTACAGTAGACCAGTAGGAAGCCTAAATCATCTAAGAATTTTTGGAACAGAATGTTACGTACATGTGAACAAGAATTTCCGCTCGAAGTTTGATGACAAAGCTATTCATGGACATCTGGTTGGGTACGTAAATGACAGGGATGGATTTAGGATTTGGATTCCATCTCAGAGAAAGATTGTTCTAAGTCACGATGTAAAATTCAAGCCTGAAGTTATCTGCAATCTGCTCACCGACGTTGTTGAGTTTGAAGCTGCTCGTGAAGAAACTACAAGAGAAAGTTAGTCTTGTTCGACTTCTGATGTGAAGAAAAATTCAGAAAAGAACAATCAAAACGAGGAAACAGTATATTTAAAAGAAGTAGAATTTGATATGGCATCTAGTTCCGGAGGAAGTCAAGTATCAGGCGAGCAAAATAATGAAGAAAAGCGAGTAAAGAAGAAACCAAAATGGATGACCAGTGAAGATTATGTGTACATGGCTGGACCTCCTACCATCAAGGATAAGGATCCATCTTCGTATTCTGAAGCATTGCAGTCAAGCAATAAAAACCAGTGGCTTGCAGCCATTCATGAAGAGCTGGAGTCTTTGAAAGAAAATAGTACTTGGCAGTTAGTTGAACGTCCAAATGGTGTTCAAGTGCTGCAAAATCGATGGGTTCTACGCCAGAAAATTAGAGATAATGGGAATGTTCGCTTTAAAGGTCGATTGGTAGCCAAAGAATACTTACAAAAGCAGGGCATTGATTATAAAGAAACATTCAGTCCTGTGGTAAGATACGATACAATTCGAACTTTGTTAGCGGTGGCTGCTGCAGAGAAAATGAAGCTCGACCAATTTGACGCGTTGCTGGAATAAACGTTTTGTAGAATTTATGACGAAAGCTGGATTTAAATATAGTAACGCTGATCCATGTCTTTTCTGTCGCAAGAGGAATAAAAATTGTTTGTATGTTGCTATTTATGTTGACGATGGACTAGTTGTGGGCAGCGACAGAGCAGAAATTCAAGAATTCATGAAAACGTTACAGTTGGAATTTCAAACAACTAGAGGGTCTCTCAATAATTTCTTGGGTATGAAAATACAACAAAGTAAAGACGGGTCAATAGCAGTGAATCAAGTAGACTATACAAGAAAAATTCTAGAAAGATTTGGTATGATCGAGTCAAATGGAGTTTCTACTCCAATTGGGCGCGAAGAGAGTGACGTCAAAGAGAAAATTACAGCCAAAATTCCTTATCGCGAGGCAGTTGGTTGTCTGTTGTATTTAAGTACATCCTCACGTCCAGACATTGCCTTCGCAGTGAACAAAGCAGCTCGAACCATGGCAGATCCTACAATGCAAGACTGGATTCAAGTGAAGCGTATTTTTAGACATTTGAAAAATACCATGGATTATGGAATTATTTATAGAAGTAAAGAAGGTCTGAAAGTCTTCAGTGACGCCGACTATGCTGGTGACAAGGAGACAAGACGATCAACAACAGGCGTCATCGCGACTCTTACTCAAGGAGCTGAATCTTGGATAAGTCAGTTACAAAAGTCAGTAGTAACCTCTACAACGGAAGCAGAAATAGTTGCAGCAAGTGAAGGAGCAAAGGAGTTGATTTGGCTAAAAAGATTGCTTTCTGAATTATATGAAAATGATATTGAAGACAAACTTCCTACGCTCTACATTGACAACGCTAGTACAGTAAAGTTATCTAAAAATCCAGCATATCATCGAAAAACAAAACATATAGAAGTTCGTCATTTCTACGTCAGAGAAAGGTTTTTGAATAGAGACCTTGGATGGGAGCACATCGACGGGACTAACCAGTTAGCTGATTTGCTAACGAAACCATTGGAAAAAGTCCGATTCGAGACGCTGCGTGAAAGAATTGGAGTGCAGAAAATTGAATCTATATGATATTAAGTAGTCTTTGTTTTACTTCTTTTTCTATTTTTCTTTTGGAGGAAGTGTTGGAAATAAAAAAAAGAAAAATAGAAATTCAAGTAGGGCTTGAATATAGACATAAAAAAAAAGAAGTTATGTATGTCAAGTTTAGTTTTTATTCTAATTGTCATGTGTCTTTGCTATTTTTAAATAAAGAATCTTAACACATGTAAATGTTTTCCATGTGTGGTTCTTATTCTATTAAAACAGATTCATGTTTCGTGGAGACCCAGGTTATCTTTCAGTTTTGCATGGTACGCTAGATTTTTGCTGTTGTGTATGTGCACAACATAGCTGTGTCTAGTCATGAATAATTTTGAATTAGTTATTTAGAGCCTTTACTACCTATTTTGTGGTTTCCTACCATAAAATAATGACAACCCTCTCTAAAATACCTAACAGTAGTAACAATTAAAATATTTAAAAGTAAAGTATTTATTTAGTTTCGGAGACATTACAGGCTATTTCGTATATGTCGGGAATTGTAAGGACATTCATATCAACACAAATTAAAACCAGTCTGCATTTGTAAGAAGATCATTCCTCATAAACATACAGCATTGTATGAATGTACATATATATTAAATATATTATTACTCAGTAAATCCACAGTCTTCTAAAAATCTCGTTTATTACTATTCGTACAACTATTGACAGTTTTAATGTATATGCTTTATCTGTAACAGAAAAATCTACAATTACAGTATTACAGTAAGCCTGCGGCATTAGAGAATAATAAAAGTCATTGTTATTATCCAGTCTATATATGTGAATAAGTGCAAAAACACATAACATAAATTGAAACCGATCTGCACTTGTAAGAAGATTTACTCAGTAAAAGGCGTCTAAAAATCTCGTTGTATATTATTCCTTCAACTCTTCAACATTTTTAATGTGTGTGGTTCTCCCGCCTTATACTGCACGTTTGTTTTTTACGGGTTCCTTTATCTACAACAAAAATTATATAATTACAGTATTATAAAAAGCCTCCGGCGTTAGTGACTTATTTATTTATTTATTTATATTCGAGAAATCAACGTTATTATAAATTCGTTAATATAAACATAGACAAACAAATGTTCATATCAGTGACAAGCAAAATAATGAAGGATCAAACGATATCAAATGCGGCTTAAAGAAAACGAAAATAGATATAACTGCTGACAACCCCATTATGTGTCCATAATTCCATTAACTGTCAAAAGTTTATAAATATTTGAATTATATTTTCCTGAACAAAATAGATTATTTTTCAGGTTAGATTATGGAACATGAACGTTTAATTTATATATAATATGAGCGTTCCTTGTTCCAGAGACTAAGTTTAATTTTCCTAATACATCCCTATAACTTTCATTTACGGAGAATTTATATTTTTCCATATGTACAATTTCTTTGTACAGACTCTAGAACAATAATATTTTTTTGTACATAGGATTCCATATTTGTAAAGCATACTGAAGTATAGTGGGTAATATAAATTTATATAATAACAATAATGGTTCGATTTTAATTAAATTTCCTCTAATGTACAAAAGTTAAAGAATTTTTACCTGAATGCTGAATAAAATCGCTTATATTTCAATCGTCAATTGTTCCTTACTTTTAAATAACATTTAACAACATTATATATTGAAATAACTAAAACCCTTTATAAATAATAAAGTAAAATGAAATAAATAAAAGAAGTAAAAATTTCTATATTGCAACTGACATAATAATAACAATTTGTCAAATGTTTCGACTGGAACCTCACTAGGCATGAATTTTGAAATATCTTTTACTGTATGACTTGCAAATTTACTTTGTTACGTAATATTCCGAACAACATTATGAGAAAAATGGTATCCGGATTATAACGTAAATCCATGACCTACAAAATAAAAATATATTTTTTTTGTCAGATATATAAAATATACTTCGAACTGTATTAATCAGTACAAAAACAACTGTTATCTTGAATGAAAGAAATATGAAAATACATGCATACAAATGTTTACTCAATAATTGTCTGTTCTCTAAAACACCTAACGGTAGCAACCATTAAATTATTTAAAAGCTAAATATTTAATTTAACAAACATGACATGCTATTTCTTATGTTAATTATACTCTCGTTAGCATAAATAAAAACCCGTCTGCACTTGTACTAACATCATTTATTAAGAGCCCCACACACTTCGTTTTTTTGCACGGTGTTTCATGTGTGGAATTTAACATAATAATTGAATAATCACACAAATTTATTAACAAAAGTAAAAGCTATGTTTCGCATTTGAATGCCAATGCTAATGCTAAAACTTGATTTAAAAACTAACAACTTCCAACATAGATTATACATGAGACGCAATACTCATTTTGGAACGTACGTTTGAATTGTACGTTCAAAACCGTGCAAAAACCGAATTGTGGGACCGAAAACCATTCTTCTTAATCGCATTTCAAAATATCAAACCGAACATGATTTTAACCGCACGAATTGATCCGAACGTTCCATAAAGCTATTGTCACCGCCACTGCTAACAGACAAACACATCTTCTAATCATGATTGCTACTTGAAATCTGATAGTATATGGGGCTACCAGGCCAACGTACTTCATTCGCACGGTTTAAACTGTACGTTCCAACCTGGGCAAAAAAAAAGTCAAATTTTACCGCTGTTATCGCTAACATTGTTCTGTAATACTAGAATTACATCACGTATAAAAACTAACAGTCACCTACAGTTAGAGATCGTCTCTAAGCAACTTTAACAGTAACTGTAGAATACCACTGATGGTATTTGATGCATATGCATATATAATAAAGTTTACTCCGTAAATCGTTAGTCTTCTAAAAATCGTATTATATACTACATATACAACTAATGGTATTTTTAAAGTATGTGCTTTCGCCCTCCTTTAAAAATGATAAAATTGTTCTTCTAAATCCTCCAGTTGCAACAGAAAACTCTACAATTACAGTACTACAATAAGTCTCTATACTAAATGACATAAAAATCATTGAATTCTGCACTAAAACACATGGCGTTATATGCATTTATAAAGTTTTCTCAGTAAATCGTTAGTCTTTTTTATTGAATACCATATCAACTATTATCATCCTATTAACTTTTGCTCTATCTAGAAATACAACTGTTAATCTTCGAATTCCTCCGTACTTCAGGCTTATAAAAGTCATTGGAGTCTGGCTTTTGCAAGAAGCTCAACATATCGCATTATATCCATTTGTATATACGAAAAGGGATAAACGAGCCTTTTTAAATTGCACGTCTGTTGGAGACGAGAGGGTTGTGCAACTTTTTAACCACTTGAGTATGGTTACGTGAAAGGGACTCATAACGTTGGCAGGCTTCATGCGTCTCATCAAAGGCGATCGGTACTTAACGTGCTTATAATCTTTTTACTCCTCCATCACAACGTCTTGCGCCATACTGCATTAGTAACACAACAAAAATTGGTCGACATGTATTGGTCTCTCGTAGAACATATACCTTACAGCAGAGACTTATCACAATGCGACTTCCATATGTTTGGGCCACTGAACAAAGCTCCTGGTGGACAGAGCATCACAACGAACGAGAAGGTGCAATAGTTTGTGCGCAATTGGTTTGGTACATATTTTTTAACTTTTATGATAGCGGCGTTAAAAAAATTACCTGTTCGTCGGAAGAACTATGTTGATAAGTTGATATATTATGTAGAAATATAAGAAAATAATTTAAATTTCAATTGATTTCGAAAAATATAAGATTTATTGGAAAAGGCCCGTTTATATTTGATCCCCCTACGTATATTAATGTTTACTCTGTAAATCCTTTTTGCAACAGAAAATTCTATAATTACAGTATTATAATATGCTTCCATTGGCTTATAAAAGTCATATCAAGTAGTCGTTTACAGATGCCCAAACATTATTTTACATGTATGTCAAACTTGTTTGTCATACAAGTGTAATGTACATGTACAACAACAGTTTTTACCGACAAACCTAAACACTAACTTGTCAAACAAGGTGGAAGAATGGTTTGTAAAACGCGCAGAATATATTTATATTAATCTTCTACAAGAATTACGCATAGAACCTGATGGATAAAGAAATTTATTTACCGATAGTGTTTCCAATAATTGAAAATAGTTTTTTTATTGCATCAGGTTCAATTTTCTGTAGTTTTGTGCTAGTAAAACTGTATAAGCTTTGTGCATAAATATGGATAACTTTTATAAAGTTGAATAAAGTCTTACAGAAATGCTTTCGAAAAATGTCTTAAATCAGATTTTATTAAATTTAAATATTAGTCGCAAACAAATTGAACCTAAAATATGTATACGCGAGACACTAAACACAAAATATACGCGAAAAATACGATACTTGGCCAGACATCGACAATCTTGTATGCAAGTTCATGCTTGCTCGTTGATGAATTCCGATCAAATCGGAAAATGGTGCCACGAACGTATGTGCGATTTTTTGACCACAGACTGGTAAGCAACAACGCCAAATACGTATAACAAGCATGAATGACACTCATGTTTTCTAGTCTATGGCCACCTCAAAAAAACTCTTCAACATCGACATACCGCATTATATGCATTTGCATATATGTAAGTTTACTCTGTAAATCCTAAAAATGCAATTGTTGTTCTATGGATTCCTCCAGCTGCAGCAAGAAATTCTACAACTACATTATCATAATAAGCCTCCGACGTTAGTGGCTTATAAAAGTCATTATATGTAAGCATACATCCTTCAAAATTCTGCTTTCATATACAAATTACATTTGTTTGTCCAAGTTACAATAATACCAATAAAATATACCTTCAGCGTCGCAGTAAGGTCTGGCAAAGGGGACGCGCGCCCTGAGGGACCTAAGAACAGGGGCGTCGAGGGCTCCTTATAACTTATCAAATAAAGTATTTCATAATATTCACAATACAGTATATTAATGAAAAAAAAGGATGAAAATAAAAACATTAAAACTACCTTTAAAATAAGCAATGCATCAAGGCGCCGACACCATAGGCCGTAGGGACGCCGTTCGGTAATAATAAAAATTAGTACTTGGTGCTTCTATCATTGAGTGAAAATGCCGCTAAATTAAAGCATACAAAAAAATAATGATTTTAAATGAGTAATAGGCTTTCCAAATATATTATTAGAATATAGAATTATATGAACTTTCAGCAAGTTAAAGCTGATTAAGAATTATTTAGAAGCAGAAAAGGCCCAGAACAACTAACTGTGGCGATAATTTATATAGAAATATATGTAGCGAAAGATTTGAATTATGAATATGTACCTATACAAGTAATATGCTCCACTGATTGTTAGTTATTTATCAATTTTTCATTTTTGTTTAAATAAATATTTATCTAATTTACTCTGTAGACTCCTTGTAGTTTCAATAGGGGAGGGTGTAGGAGGAGGGCGCAAATTAATACTGCATCCCGCAACCTATATATACAACCATACTTAAACATTTGATTAATTTTAATACAAGACATATCGAAAACTTTAATATGCAAACAATAATTATTGACTCTATGAATATACTCTGAAACATATAAAAGTCAACAAGTACACTAAATATTCTTGTCAATCTAAATTATGTATTATAAGCTGACAGCTATAGTCACAAGTCTTGACTTTTGAAATGCCATATTTGAAGACCGAATGAAGAGGGCTAAAATAAAAAACTGACAATGTAAATCTAGTAGCAGCAGGATTCTAAAATATATTTCATAACTCATTATCAATATGTATGGCAAACTTCTCTGCAAATATTTCATATTTAAACAAAATATTCAGAAATGATGTATGATACATATTTCATGATAAATAATTGAAGTGTTTACTTTACTTTGTATTTTACATATTTATTAACAACCATATCATGACGAACGAAATTTCAAATATCAATCTTAATATGACTAGAAAGGAATTACTAGTCGATTAATCGAATATGCAAAATACCCAGAAAGAAAAAGACTGATCATGTCTTATACATCTGGATTTATTCTTCAAGGAACTTTGTAACCATTAAAATAATGAAATAATTAATTACATATGTCCTCATGTACAATAAAATATATACATTATATTTGTAGATAGTTTTCAATTGTATTGTAATAAACTTACAGGTTTTATGACAGTAAGAATTCAGCACACCAAAAATTTGATTAAAAATGAAAAATAAATTACATACATATGTATAACAACAGATTACCTGAATACCAGGTATCCAAATAATCAGCGAAAACGTATAACAATTTTAATAATATATTATCTTATAAGATACAATATAATCCACCTATAACTATTATTACCTTTCAAGTATTTTCAAAATAAGTATTGAATATTAATAATAGAAAACTATTTCGAAATCGAAAATTATCCAGGAGTATAAAACTAAAAAATAAGAATGAAATGAAAAGATTAAACAAAATGTAGATCGATTAGATGAACTAATATTGCATATACACAAAATTTAACAATAAAAAAAGCTTGTAATTACATATTAATACGTAGCTATATTCATATTATCCTACCTTTATCAGTGCTGCTTAGTGTATTATATCATACTAGATTAAAAATACATAGTATTCAATATAGTCATGTATTTAAGAGAAAATAAATGTCATCCGGAATTTGAATATTCTGAAGCTAAATATACTCGTAATTAGAAGTATGTGTTTCATTACATTAAAAAAATTTGAAGGTTTTTGACGTTGCTATTTTAATAGACAGCATCATACGTATCTGTTACGTTTAGGATCCTTTCATTTATAAGTTATAGTATTGTCGCAAACAAAATTATCTTAGAATAGTCATTATTCTACAGTGTAGTTGACTGCATTGTCATATAACATTGCACCACCATCTTCTTGGTTCTTTTGCAATATAAGAGATCACCTTTTGATCAGTTGAATTTACATATCTACTGTCATTATATATAATTTTATTATTACTATGAATATCCATAATTTAAAATATTTAACATATTTACATATTATATGACATTTATCTTAACCACATGTTGTGATGTGATATCAATAATAAATACAATGAAAACGATAGCTCACACATTAGAGCTTTCACAATATGGTCGAAGTGCATATTAATCTCCAGTAGCCTGGTTCCATGCACGAACATACCACCACCAGGTCGGAGGCGTCAACAAGATAAAAGTCGGAGCATTTTCGTATATACCAGGATCCAGCCGCCTCTCTCCAAGAATGTAATTGCCGAGTAAAGCAAAATGCAGCTTTAACTTGATCAGAACTGGACTTTGTAGATGTTCATCTACGCTGTACAAGTAGTCCGCAAATGCCCAATAAGGTTAATTTAAAGGAATGGAATGACATCATGAATAGGGTTACTTCCCTGAAAATCGACTTATATTCTCTAGTCTCTCTCAAACAAGTCTCATATAGCAAATTAAATTTTATCGTATTTAACATAAAACTAAAATTGAATTTATGTTAACCATAAGTACAACAACTGTAAACCTACTTTTAAAATTGTCATATGATATAATAAATATATATAGTCTTACAATCTATTTATAAAAATATTACAACGAAAAAGAAATAAAGGCTTTCCAAAGTTAGTAAAATAATGTCATATAAAAAAACGGAAACGACTTGTTTTACAAATATTTTGCGTCTTTAAACTTTAAGAGAATTTCAAAGGTCTCTTGTTATTTTTTTACAGAAAATTGTGATTAATAATTTCTTATTAAACAATACAGTAAAATTGCAAATTTCAGCTAGAATGTAACGACTTGTATTTTAACTAGATTTAAGAAGGATTGAATTATAAATAATACATTCCTTATAATTTTAGTTTACTTTTAAACTAGGATTATTTTGGGGTACTGAGTAATCTTCAATCTTACATACTTACGATGACTCTGCTATCCAAAAAGGATACTCGCCTCTTTATTCGTTTTACTCAATTTGAACATACGATCAGCTAATTTTTGCCACTTTTTTATAACTGCGGCTTTCAAATCTTCGGTTACATTATTCTTCCATCGGGATTTTGGCCTTCCCTTCAGTCATTTGAGAATTGGTCCATGCATAGGATGTGTCCGAATCAACTTCGACTTTGCAATGTAATACGTACTATTAGATTAGCTCATTTAATTCTTGATTCATCTTTACTCATCGCCACTGTGTTGGTTTTGAACTTGACCGAAAATTCTTCTTAAGATTTTTCGGTTGAAGCTAAGCATAATTCTTTCATATTCTTTCATGAACGTCCATGTGTCTGCGCTACATGTTACGACTGGTGTAATTAGTGTCATATATCCTGCATTTCATATTTCTGGAGATGCTTTTGTTTTTGTTTAAGTATAATAGACTAAAGTAGCATTTATTACATAATGATATTCTTTTCTAAATCCCTTCTCTTCTTCTGTTTAGTGTGTCTATGTGTGCACCTAGATACCTAAATTCATTAACTTTTACAAAGTGATATTGTCCAACAATCAAATTTTCATCAATATATCTAGGTGTTATAGATATTTCCATGACTTTTGTTTTGTCTACATTTACTATGAGTCATATATGTTTTGTTGCTTTTTTTAAATATTTTACTAATTTTAGGAAGAATACTATTATAAATAATAAATTACTTACGATTTCAGTTTATTTTCGCGCTTATGAATGAATTTTGCCTTCGCATACTGCATAGTCATATCATTATTCTGGGTTACTGAATAATCATCAATCTTAACACCTTTAAGTGATGAAAATATTATTCAATGATTCCAAATTGATTAACTTCATTTTATATTTTATCTTTGTGAAACTAGTACAATTCCACATATATTTTGACTTCCTTTTTAATCTGCTTTCAACTTAAACATTAATCAACTGTAGTGATACTGTGTTACTAAAATAATATTTTGAAAATGTCTAGGAAAGACAAAAAATATGTAGTATATATGTACAATTATCTATCAATAAAATATCGAAGTATATAGAATAGGAATATCAAATATTTAAATTTTTCTGACTCAGTTTTCTGTTTTAATATATAACACTACTCTCTACTTATAACGAGTATTCAATACAAATTTGTATGATTTTCATATTATGAATCACATTGAAAATTATGTCTAATCACTGTGTGTACGAGCACGATACCATTAATAAAATATAATTGATAATAGACATAAAGTAATATTTCACTTCTGAATATGTGAATAAAAAAAAGTCTAAACTCAATAGAATTCAAGAGTGAAATGGAAACAAAAGACAATATCTTCAACGTCTCTTATAATAACTCTGTACGAGTAAACACGAATTGGTTAATATATTCTGTAAGTGATGCAATAAATAAATTAAGTAGATAACGTAATATTGTCTAAAATCGTGAACAACCAACAGATTAAAGAAGAAAGGATATTTAATAAAATTTATTTCTATATTAGGTGTAATAGGCACCAAACTAACACACATGAGATGTTGATTACCGTTCTGTAATACATTACACAATACGATATACATATATTATATTACTATTACTACAACTAATAAAACAATTTGAACTATTAATTGTTTCGTTTCACAAAACCGAAAGAAAGCATTTGTTTTCAAATGAACAGTGCGTGCATCAATTTAAGAGTCAAATGATTTTTTCAACGTACTCGACGTATAACCACATCTTTTTTCAAACTTATATGTCATAGTATTTGATTATATTTATGGATGTATACGATAATACTTACAAAACACGTTTTCTAATAATTAAATATATGCCAATAAATGCTAATGTATGATACCAATTTTTTTGTATTTAATATTTAATCGAATTATTCTTCACCTTGCTTAAACATTCAACTTTAAAATTAAAAATTTTTGTATCGAATATAATCCATACATTTATTTTTGAGTAAATCAACTTACAGATTTACACAAATGCCAAATACTATATGTATACATTTTATAGTCATTATTAATATAGTATATCTAATGACAAAAATAATGCAAATATAAATTCAGTCAAGCTAACAACAATTTGTTGACCAAATAATATTTATTGTACTATTACTAGTCAAGGTTTGAATAAATAAGTACATGAAATAACAATATTGCAGCAACGAGAATGAGGCAGAGCGGATAACCACCTTTATAGAACCAAACCATCTGTTCGACCTGACAATCTTCCCCATGGTCTGTGGAGACGAGAGTACACGGGTCGCGATTAGGTCACACTAACCTAACACATCGGTACAGGTTCACAAGAGAGGCGTGCCTTCTTGCTCTGCCTGGAGGTGCCTGTGACTTCCTGGAATGTTCCACCCTTCAACCGATGAGACAATATGATTTAAGTCAAAATGTCCAAGAGACGTTAACATATCATGGGAAGATAAAGAAAGTTCTTATTTTACTAGAAGTCTGTGATGTATACGACAAAATCTGAAAAAAGACTTTGAGATTATATCAAAATATATTTTTACCATTACTCCATTACAATTACGTATTGTACATATTTAATACGTAAAAATATTTAAATATCAAAGTACACACTCATACAGTTTTATAATACATGTTGGCTGTCCGAAATAGATAGTTTTTAAAATATATTAATGATAATTAAAGAATAATTACACGTAGAAAGAATTATGTTTCTACTTTATGCATACTTCTATAAAAAATATTTTCTTTTATTAATTACATTATCTTCCATGCAGATGCAATTATTTATAAAAATTATTCTGTTTTTACATGTGTATAAAAGAAGCAAAGTAAAATAATGTAATATTTTCTTCTAGGAACATATTTACGATAAAGTTACAGTGGTTGCAATTATTGAATGATAAACTCTATGTGATTCGTACAAATATATTAATAATCCATTCAGACCTATTCATAATAAAGTTTGTACATATGTGTATTGTTAAAGTAATGAATATATTCTTTCTATAATTAATATATTTATTATTTAACTGTTTATACCAATAAATTCTAAATACAATATTATATTCCTCCGATTTAATAATGCAGTTCAAACTAATAAACACAACTATTCGTCAAGAATTGTAGTTACCCCAGTAACTCACTTATTAGACATCAAACTATTCAATTGTTTATAGTCATTGAGCATAGACGATGGACAAGAAAAAATATGTTCTTCAATAAAAAATTATTGAGCAGGATTTACAAGCTATAAAATGCGTCAGACAATGTTTAAAACTTTTATATTTGTGGACACATCTTCAAGAGAAAAATACTATCTCCAAATGGTTTTACTTACACGTCATATTTTCGCTGCTTATGATCATTCATTTAAGAAAAGTGTAGAGATACGTTACACACGAATGACTGTATTTTATATGTGAGGTGCAGAATAGTAATAAAATACCGAAATAAATTATTTTCATTAAAACATGTGTCTTTACAAATTAAACAACTATCGTACAAAATAGGAAGGAGAAAAGCGTACCTTTAAAACTACTCGTTCTTTTCTACATCTCCGTGCGCCAACAATAATATCAACAAACTCATTTTCGTAATAAGTTGATGCCACTGGTTTTGTAAAAAAAATATCAGCAATGTCAAAACAATTCCCAAAAATGTTTTAAATGTCAAATAATATTTAGCGCACTAACACTTAAAATTACAAGTTCCGAACGGTTCAAAACTCGTTCAATATAAAGTGAACATTAAAGAATTAAGTATGGAAATGAAAATGCTTCCTTTGACCTATTGAATTCATGCTCGTCATCAATACCAGTTTATTATATTAAACAAATACTCATCTATATTAAACTGTCATCTAAATAATACTAGCAAATATTTGTATTGTTTAAATATGGTAAATAATGAAAGTTGAATAATATAGATATAAAAGGAACTTTAAAAAGTGTAATAAAATAACATGTACCTAACTACACAAACAACGATTTTTTAGTCATAAAATTTATTGTAATCGTCATAAACAAGTATTTTATATATCCACACAAAAGCAAATTTTAAATTATTAAGCACAATAATTTCAGCAGATGTGCTGTGGGTATTCCAGCTTAAATGTATTAGCCATCACTCAAATCTAACATTTTTCAGGAACCCGTCAGAATTTAGGGGTAGTTCTTAGAATTTCTTCAGCAACCCTTACAATTTCTTCGGCGCAAGTAACATACCAGGGCTAGGTAGATACCGGTAATCCAAGTAGATAGGAGTGGGGGTGGCTCAAGTATCACCAAATCTCATTTACGCTTCAGATAGTACATCTATATATTGTTATTGATATATACTGAAATGCATAGAATTTTACTGTCATTAAAATAATTTTTCTTAAATATTGAACAATAAACTGCATTAAAAGAAAATAATTATTAATATAAATCTCAATCAAATTTATGTGAGATATTTCCTTTTGGTAAATGGCTTTATTACTTCTTCACAAAAAATCGTTAAGTGAACGAGTGTAATATAACAAATATATAACAATACAAGTTTAAGTCATTAATTGTTTATTTAATATTTTGTACTCTTTTTTATCGCTTTAATTATGCTTCTGTATAATATGGAATTGACATTGTACATTATAAAATTGGTTAAAATAATTTTTGAATCTTGATAATACAATAAAAATTATACAAATTACATAAGTATATGAATATCTAGAGTATAAATAAATATGTATATTAATTATAATTTCAATATTGCAAATACTCGTACATACAAAAAGTCTAAATGACCCAAGAAGATATGGTAACAGATATTTTTTCAAATGGAATGGTAATGTAATGTAGTAGGAAGTCTGGAAAAATGAAAACAAAATGGGAATAATACGAAAATCATAGGAAGGCTTAAAGAAACATCGAAGACAAAAATAAATTGTGATTACGCAAATATTTCAAATAAAAAAGGGTGGAATGATAATTTGGAACAAACCAAAACCTATCGAGGGTACCATTCTCTACAAGTAACATTTAATTATTTCAATTTCAAGACTCATTTTCTTCATTCTAAAAGATTATTAAGTAATTTAGACTGTTTGTAGCATGCATATGTAAAAAATTTGAAAAAAAAAATTCTCAACTCCGTTAAGATTATGGTACATAATAATTTATAAGAGAAATAAATTTAATTTAGGTAGGTATATTTAACAATTTACAAAATGTCTTTTACGTTCAATAAGACCACGAGAATGACTCCAGTGCTAATTTATTTCTAGATTCCATGTATAATAATTATTACCTAATCTTCAAAGTTCTTCTTCTTTCCACAAGGATTTGTTCTCGACTACTTCGAAGGATTCCTTTTCTAATATCTCTCTCGACACCAATTTCTCTATCCATCGCTTTTATTCACTTTAATTTTGTCATTTATCTACTTCTCAAGATAATTCCAGATTTGCTTGGTTCTGCACGTATTTTTACTGTGCATATCACATTTTGTGTACTTTCTGATATAGTTTATTTATTTTTCTATATGACAGTGAGTTCTATTAATGAAAATAATCATTGTTCAATCTTTGTCATACGAGGTAGTTGATTTGGTAATTTTATTGTCGTCTGACTATCAGTTTTGATCTAATAAAGCCTTTTAATATATATTTATATATATATATATATATATATATATATATAGTCAGTCATCCTTTCTACCCTCAGGTGTAGGATGTATACATTTTCACTGAATCTTAATTTAATTTACATAATTTAATGTCCAGTAATTTCATATGTATATATATTTTTTCTGTAAATAAAATCAAGTTTTTCTAGATTATCATACCTGGGATCCAAAAGAAAGGTTAACGAAACACTACAGTCAATATTTATTTCGGTTTGTTGCCTAAGTGGCTGAGCGTATATCTAACTCGCTGTGACGTCATTAGAACTTAGTTACTTATGTTTATCACACTAGGATGCTATAAGCTATCTATATATCTTAACTAGAAGTAGCACTGGCACATGAAATAACCGACAGTACGGCAGTTGAGTTGCGGCCCGGTGTGTTCGGGTACCCTATGCTTCTCTCAGGAGTTACGGAAACGCATTATTTATTGGTCATTTCAATATGCTGAAAATATGAATACTTGCAGAATAATTGAAACGGGTGATCGAAGACGTACCAGCAATCGAGACGGTCGTTTTATTGATTTAGTGAAATCATCATATAACTTCAGTGGAGACCCAAAATACGTTGCCATACGTACATATAAATGTTAGTAAATGAACTATGAGAACAAGATTAGAACTCTTCCGTTTACACAGAATAGCTCGTTTACAATACGCGATAGAACACATAAATTGTGATGAAGCTGATTGATGTATGTTACTTATGAATGAATCAAGTTTCTGCTTCAGATATTTAGATAGGCGTGTAAAAATATGGCGACGAAATGGAGAACGCTACGCGCCGTGCACTTCTTCCGTACGATTAGTTTTCGAGGAGGATCAGTCATCGCTAGGAGAACAGAGAAGGCCGTCGCGGCTATGTAGTCTCTTATGCACCATTTGTGGATGATAATTTCATATTGATGCACGATAATACGCGTTCCCATGCCGCTGCAATCGTGAGCAGCTATTTGGGTAATGTTAATATCAATTGCAAGGTGTGGCTAGCGCGGAGTCCGGATCTAAACCCGCTTGAACACGTGTGGGTTATGCTTGGTCAAGAGATTCGGAGCCGTGTGCTTGCTCCTAATGGCTTAGAGAAGCAGTTGGAATAACATCCGACAAGAGGACATCAGAGAGCTCATCTGCAATGTGTCGACGGTTGAGTGAGGTCATACAAGACCTCAGCAGAAATACGTTTCATTCGATGACATGAACTAGGCTTAATTAGTATTATTTTTTTACATTGAAGCAGTAAATAAGCAAACGTTAATTTTGGACAATATATAAAAAAAATTATTGAAGTAGAACACTCTTTTATGCATTGACAATTTTGGTAGAATAAGATATTACAGGAACATTGGAGGGGGTTCAATGTCAAATTTATGTGTGGTGAACAAGCTATGTAAATCAATAGCTTTATAATTAACAAACATTTGAGTTGGAGGAAACTGCAAGTAAATCTTATTCTCTTCAAAGTAATTTTTAAATCATTTTTTTTCTCTGGTCCAAATACAATAACAATTCTTCCGTTTCTGTGACCGTATTAGCTGAGGAAGCAGATGATAAGTCCTCTTCATCTCTGGAATTTAATATTTCCTCTAAAATGAGACACTTGATGTTATCCATTTCTGCTGTTATTATACAACCTCTATTTGGAGTAATTGATAAAATACAAATATACACTCTGAATACTGAATTGAGAATTGTCAAGTTCTATTGGTGTAGGTACCAGTTGTTTATCTACAACAAAGTGGCTGTAGGATTGGTCACGACGAATATATGGAAACTACAGTTGCTAAATTCCATAAAATAAGGAAAAAATACACAGAGCAGTAAAATTCCAATTACCATGGATATATTAAATAAAACGAATTTTATTAATTATAACCAAGATACAGAAAATTCACTTTTTTCTAACTATATATATTACACCGCTAAAAGGGACAAAATTGAACATTAGGAACATATTTTATATCTGCCGGCACTTTTGCATCTGTAGGGACAGTCTTTTCTCTTATGAATAAGTTTTAGGCTAGCTGAAAATCGTAGTTTTAAAAGTACTGTTTACCAAACTTTTTCTTATATTCTGACAAGAATTTAATTCTTATTTGCAAATAAAATCAAATATACTTAAGAACATTTGTTATTCAGAAAAATTTAAGACACCTTAAATGATTTGTTATCATGTGTAAAAATAAAAATAAAACTATGAAATTAATACTATCGGCAATCACAATCACATTGTGACATATGACTGTTTTCATTTATAAAGCGCATGTCAATATTTTCCATGTGTGGTTCTTATTCTATTAAAACAGATTCATGTTTCGTAGGAGATCCAGGTTATCTTTCAGTAATGCATGGTACGCTAGATTTTTGCTGTTGTGTATGTGCACAACATACCTGTATCTAGTCATGAATAATTTTGAATTCGTTATTAGAGCCTTTACTACATATTTTGTGGTTTCCTAGAGGGGAGCCGGTTACCATTAGCTCTCCCGATGGCTAGAAGTATTGGTAGACATTTGTTAGTTATGATTTTCTTACCTATATCTATAAAAACTTTCTAGGCATGGATAAGATATATTAGTGGTATAAAATGTGGTGTTTAATGAGGATATCCTCCTTTTGGTACATTTTTGATGATCTCTCAGTGTTTATGTGTAGATAAAATTATTGGCGATCCCAATTCCTAAAAAAGGAGACTGTTTGGTAGGTCAGACTAATACTCTACCTACCATAAAATAATGACAACACTCTCTAAAATACCTAACAGTAGTAACAATTAAAATATTTAAAAGTAAATATTTATATAGTTTCGGAGATATTACAGGCTATTTCGTATATGTCGGGAATTGTAAGGACATTCATATCAACACAAACTAAAACCAGTCTGCATTTGTAAGAAGATCCTTTCTCATAAACATACAGTATTGTATGAATGAACATATATATTAAATATATTATTACTCAGTAAATCCACAGTCTTCTAAATATCTCGTTTAATACTATTCGTACAATTATTGACAGTTTTAATGTATATGCTTTATCTGTAACAGAAAAATCTACAATTACAGTATTACAGTAAGCCTGCGGCATTAGAGTCTTATAAAAGTCATTGTTATTATCCAGTCTATATATGTGAATAAGTGCAAAAACACATAACATAAATTAAAACCGATCTGCACTTGTAAGAAGATTTACTCAGTAAAAGGCGTCTAAAAATCTCGTTGTATATTATTCCTTCAACTCTTCATCATTTTTAATGTGTGTTGTTCTCCCGCCTTATACTGCATGTTTATTTTTTACGGGCTCCTTTATCTACAACAAAAATTATATAATTACAGTATTATAAAAAGCTTCCGGCGTTAGTGACTTATTTATTTATTAATTTATATTCGAGAAATCAACGTTATTATAAATTCGTTAATATAAACATAGACAAACAAATGTTCATATCAGTGACAAGCAAAATAATGAAGGATCAAACGATATCAAATGCGGTTTAAAGAGAACGAAAAGAGATCTAACTGCTAAAAACCCCATTATGTGTCCATAATTCCATTAACTGAAAAAGTTTATAAATATTTGAATTATACTTTCCTGAACAAAATAGGTTATTTTTCAGGTTAGATTATGGAACATGAAAGTTTAATTTATATATAATATGACCGTTCCTTGTTCCAGAGTCTACGTTTAATTTTACTAATACATCCCTATAACTTTCATTTATGGAGAATTTATATTTTCATATATGTACAATTTCTTTTGTACAGACTCTAGAACAATAATATTTTTTTGTACATAGGATTCTATGTTTGTAAAGCATACTGAAGTATAGTGGGTAATATAGATTTATATAATAACAATAATGGTTCGATTTTAATGAAATTTCTTCTAATGTACAAAAGTTAAAGAATTTTTACCTGAATGCTGAATAAAATCGCTTATATTTCAATCGTCGATTGTTCCTTACTTTTAAATAACATACAATCAACAGTCGCTCTTAGTTTTTTTTTCTAGTTGAGACTTACTTTTTGCGTACTCCATACATAATGTGTTTAAAAAAATTTAACAACATTATATATTGAAATAACTAAAACCCTTTATAAATAATAAAGTAAAATGAAATAAATAAAAGGAAGTAAAAATTTCTATATTGAAACTGACATAAGAATAACAATTTGTCAAATGTTTCGACTGAAACCTCACTAGGCATGAATTTTAAAATATCTTCTACTGTACGACTTTCAAATTTACTTTGTTACGTAATATTCCGAACATCATTATGAGAAAAATGGTATCCGGATTATATCGTAAATCCATGACCTACAAAATAAAAATATATATTTTTTCCAGATATATAAAATACACTTCGAACTGTATTAATCAGTACAAAAACAACTGTTATCTTGAATGAAAGAAATATAAAAATACATGCATACACATGTTTACTCAATAATTGTCTGTTCTCTAAAACACCTAACGGTAGCAACCATTAAATTATTTAAAAGCTAAATATTTAATTTAACAAACATAACATGCTATTTCTTATGTCAAGTATACTCTCGTTAGCATAAATAAAAACCCGTCTGCACTTGTATTAAATCATTTATTAAGGGCCCCACACACTTCGTTTTTTTGCACGGTGTTTCATGTGTGGAATTGAACATAATAATTGAATAATCACACAAATTTATTAACAAAAGTAAAAGCTATGTTTCGCATTTGAATTCCAATGCTAATGCTAAAACTTGATTTAAAAACTAACAACTTCCAACATAGATTATACATGAGACGCAATACTCATTTTGGAACGTACGTTTGAATTGTACGTTCAAAACCGTGCAAAAACCGAATTGTGGGATCGAAAACCATTCTTCTTAACCGCGTTACAAAATATCAAACCGAACATGATTTTAACCGCACGAATTGATCCGAACGTTCCATAAAGCTAACGTCACCGCCACTGCTAACAAACAAACACATCTTCTATTCATGATTGCTACTTGCAATCTGATAGTATATAAGGCTACCAGGCCAACGTACTTCATTCGCAGGGTTTAAACTGTACGTTCCAACCTGGGCAAAAAAAAGTCAAATTTTACCGCTGTTATCGCTAACATTGTTCTGTAATACTAGAATTACATCACCTATAAAAACTAACAGTCACCTACAGTTAGAGATCGTCTCTAAGCAACTTTAACAGTGACTGTAGAATACCACTGATGGTATTTGATGCATATGCATATATAATAAAGTTTACTCCGTAAATCGTTAGTCTTCTAAAAATCGTATTATATACTACATATACAACTAATGACATTTTTAAAGAACGTGCTTTCGCCCTCCTCAAAAATGATAAAATTGTTCTTCTAAATCCTCCAGTTGCAACAGAAAACTCTACAATTACAGTACTACAATAAGTCTCCGTACTAAATGACATAAAAATCATTGAATTCTGCACTAAAACTTATGGCGTTATATGCATTTATAAAGTTTTCTCAGTAAATCGTTAGTCTTTTTTATTAAATACCACATCAACTATTATCATCCTTTCAACTTTTGCTCTATCAAAAAATACAATTGTTGATCTTCGAATTCCTCCGTACTTACAGGCTTATAAAAGTCATTGGAGTCTAGCTTTTGCAAGAAGCTCAACATATCTCATTATACCCATTTGTATATACGAAAAGGGATAAATGAGCCTTTTTAAATTGCGCGTCTGTTGGCGACGAGATGGTTGTGCAACTTTTTAACCACTTGAGGATGGTTACCTGAAAGGGACTCATAACGTTGGCAGGCTTCGTGCGTCTCATCAAAGGCGATCGGTACTTATAATCTTTTACTCCTCAATCACAACGTCTTGCGCCATACTGCATTAGTAACACAACAAAAATTGGTCGACATGTATTGGTCTCTCGTAGAACATATACCCTACAGCCGAGACTTATCACAATGCGACTTCCATATGTTTGGGCAACTGAAGAAAGCCCCTGGTGGACAGAGCGTCACAACGAACGAGAAGGTGCAATAGTTTGTGCGCAATTGGTTTGGTACATATTTTTCAACTTTTATGATGACGGCGTTAAAAATTTACATGTTCGTCGGAAGAATTATATTAAAAAGGTGATAGATTATATAGAAATATAAGAAAATAATTTAAATTTCAATTGATTTCGAAAAATATAAGATTTATTGGAAAAAGCCCGTTTATATTTGATCCCCCTGTGTATATTAACGTTTACTCTGTAAATCCTTAGTGTTCTTTTTACCATCCTTTTCGCAACAGAAAATTCTTACATTATTATAATATGCTTCCATAAATAATGGCTTATAAAAGTCATATCAAGTAGTCGTTTACAGATGCCCAAACATTATTGTTCATGTATGTCAAACTTAGTTTGTCATACAAGTGTAATGTACATGTAAAACAACAGTTTTTACCCACAAACATTATTATAATATGCTTGCATAAATAATGGCTTATAAAAGTCATATCAAGTAGTCGTTTACACATGCCCAAACATTATTTTTCATGTATGTCAAACTTAGTTTGTCGTACAAGTGTAATGTACATGTACAACAACAGTTTTTACCCACAAACCTAAACACTAACCTGTCAAACAAGGTGGAAGAATGGTTTGTAAAACGCGCAGAATATATTTATATTAATCTTCTACAAGAATTTCGCATAGAGCATTTAGCATAATTGAGAATAGTTTTTTTATTGCATCAGGTTCAATTTTCTGTAGTTTTGTGTTAGTAAAACTGTATAAGCTTTGTGCATAAATATAGATAACTTTTATAAAGTTGAATAAAGTCTTACAGAAATGCTTTCGAAAAGTGTCTTAAATCAGATATTATTAAATTTAAATATTAGTCGCAAACAAATTCAACCTAAAATATATAAACGCGAGACACTGAACTCAAAATATACGCAAAAAACGTGATACTTGGCCACACATCGACAATCTTGTATGCAAGTTCATGCTTGCACGTTGATGAATTCCAATCAAATCGGAAAATGGTGCGACGAACATATGTGCGATTTTTTGACCACAGACTGGCAAACATCAACGCCAAATACGTATAACAAGCAGGTATGACACTCATGTTTTCTAGTACCGCCTTATATGCATTTACATATACATATGTAAGTTTACACTGTAAATCCTAAAAATGCAATTGTTGTTCTACGGATTCCTCCAGCTGCAGCAGAAAATTCTAAAACTACATTATCATAATAAGCCTCCGACGTTAGTGGCTTATAAAAGTCATTATATGTAAGCATACATCCTTCAAAATTCTGCTTTCATATACAATTTACATTTGTTTGTCCAAGTTACAATAATACCAATAAAATATACCGCCAGCGTCGCAGTAAGGTCTGGCAAAGGGGACGCGCGCCCTGAGGGACCTAAGAACAGGGGCGTCGAGGGCTCCTTATAACTTATCAAATAAAGTATTTGATAATATTCACAATACAGTATATTAACTAATAAAACGATGAAAATAAAAACATTAAAACTACCTTTAAAATAAGCAATGCATCAAGGCACCGACACCGTAGGCCGTAGGGACGCCGTTCGGTAATAATAAAAATTAGTGCTTCTATCATTGAGTGAAAATGCCGCTAAATTAAAGCATACAAAAAAATAATGATTTTAAATGAGTAATAGGCTTTCCAAATATATCAATAGATTATAGAATTATTTGAACTTTCAGCAAGTTAAAGCTGAGAAAGAATTATTTAGAAGCAGAAAAGGCCCAGAACAACTAACTGTGGCGATAATTTATATAGAAATATATGTAGCGAAAGATTTGAATTATGAATATGTACCTATATAAGTAATATGCTCCACTGACTGTTAGTTATTTGTCAATTTTTCATTTTTGTTTAAATAAATATTTATCTAATTTACTCTGTAGACTCCTTGTATTTTCAATAGGGGAGGGTGTAGGAGGAGGGCGCAAACTAATACTGCATCCCGTAACCTATATGTACAACCATACTTAAACATTTGATTATTTTTAATACATTTTTATACCAAGACATATCGAAAACTTTAATATGCAAACAATAATTATTGACTCTATGAATATACTCTGAAACATATAAAAGTCAACAATTACACTAAATATTCTTGTCAATCTAAATTATGTTTTATAAGCTGACAGTTATAGTCACAAGTCTTGACTTTTGAAATGCCATATTTACATTATAAATCCGAAAAAAGTATTTGAAGACCGAATGAAGAGGGCTAAAATAAAAAACTGACAATGTAAATCTAGTAGCAGCAGGATTCTAAAATATATTTCATATCTCATTATCAATCTGTGTGGCAAACATTTTCATATTTAAACAAAATATTCAAAAAAGATGTATGATACATATTTCATGATAAATAATTGAAGTGTTTACTTTACTTTGTATTTTACATATTTATTAACAACCATATCATGACGAACGAAATTTCAAATATCAATCTTAATATGACTAGAAAGGAATTACTAGTCGATTAATCGAATATGCAAAATACCCAGAAAGAAAAAGACTGATCATGTCTTATACATCTGGATTTATTCTTCAAGGAACTTTGTAACCATTAAAATAATGAAATAATTAATTACATATGTCCTCATGTACAATAAAATATATACATTATATTTGTAAAAAGTTTTCAATTGTATTGTAATAAACTTACAGGTTTTATGACAATAAGAATTCAGCACACCAAAATTTTTATTAAAAATGAAAAATAAATTACATACATATGTATAACAACAGATTACCTGAATACCAGGTATCCAAATAATCAGCGAAAACGTATAACAATTTTAATAATATATTATCTTATAAGATACAATATAATCCAAAATAAGTTTTGAATATTAATAATAGAAAACTATTTCAAAATCGAAAATTATCCAGGAGTATAAAACTAAAAAATAAGAATGAAATGAAAAGATTAAACAAAATGTAGATCGATTAGATGAACTAATATTGCATATACACAAAATTTAACAATAAGAAAAGCTTGTAATTACTTATTAATACGTAGCTATATTCATATTATCCTACCTTTATCAGTACTGCTTAGTGTATTATATCATACTAGATTAAAAATACATAGTATTCAATATAGTCATGTATTTAAGAGAAAATAAATGTCATCCGGAATTTGAATATTCTAAAGCTAAATATAATTAGAAGTAGGTGTTTCATTACATTAAAAAAATTTGAAGGTTTTTGACGTTGCTATTTTAATAGACAGCATCATACGTATCTGTTACGTTTAGGATCCTTTCATTCATAAGTTATAGTATTGCCGCAAACAAAATTATCTTAGAATAGTCATTATTCTACAGTGTAGTTGACTGCATTGTCATATTACATTGCACCACCATCTTCTTGGTTCTTTTGCAATATAAGAGATCATCTTTTGATCAGTTGAATTTACAAATGTACTGTCATTATATAGAATTTTATTATTACTATGAATATCCATAATTTAAAATATTTAACATACATATTTACATATTATATGACACTTATCTTAACCACATGTTGTGATGTGATATCAATAATAAATACAATGAAAACGATAGCTCACACATTAGAGCTTTCACAATATAATCGAAGTGCACATAAATCTCCAGTAGCCTGGTTCCATGCAGGAACATATCACCACCAGGTCGGAGGTGTCAACAAGATAAAAATTTTCGTATCAGGATCCAGCCGCCTCTCTCCAAGACTGTAATTGCCGAGTAGAGCACAATGCAGCTTCAACTTCATCAGAACTGGACTTGTTAGATGTTCATCCACGCTGTATAAGTAGTCCGAAAATGCTCGATAAGGTTAATCTAAAAGAATGGAATGACATCATGAATAGGGTTACTTCTCTGAAAATCGACTTATATTCTCTAGTCTCTCTCAAACAAGTCTCATATATTAAATTAAATTTTATCGTATTTAACATAAAACTAAAATTGAATTTATGTTAACCATAAGTACAACAACTGTAAACCTACTTTTAAAATTGTCATATGATATAATAAATATATATAGTCTTACAATGTATTTATAAAAATATTACAACGAAAAAGAAATAAAGGCTTTCCAAAGTTAATAAAATAATGTAATATAAATAAAACGGAAACGACTTGTTTTACAAATATTTTGCATCTTTAAACTTTAAGAGAATTTCAAAGGTCTCTTGTTATTTTTTTACAGAAAATTGTGATTAATAATTTCTTATTAAACAATACAGTAAAATTGCGAATTTCAGCTAGAATGTAACGACTTGTATTTTAACTAGCTTTAAGAAGGATTGAATTATAAATAATACATTCCTTATAATTTTAGTTTACTTTTAAACTAAATAGTTATATTATTATTTTGGGGTACTGAGTAATCTTCAATCTTACATACTTACGATGACTTTGCTATCCAAAAAGGATACTCGCCTCCTTATTCGTTTTACTCAATTTGGACTTACGTTCAGCTAATTTTTACCACTTTTTAAGAACTGCGGCTTTCAAATCTTCGGTTACATTATCCTTCCATCGGGATTTGGGCCTTCTCTTCAATCATTTGAGAATTGGTCCATGCATAGGATGTGTCCGAATCAACTTCGACTTTGTAATGTAATAAGTGCTATTAGATTAGCTCATTTAATTCTTGATTTATCTTTATTCGTCGCCACTGTGTTGGTTTTGAACTAGACCGAAAATTCTTTTTAAGATTTTTCGGTTGAAGCTAAGCATAATTCTTTCATATTCTTTCATTAACGTCCATGTTTCTGCGCTACATGTTACGACTGGTGTAATTAGTGTTATATATCCTGCATTTCATATTTCTGCAGATGCTTTTGTTTTTGTTTAAGTATAATAGACTAAAGTAGCATTTATTACATAATGATATTCTTTTCTAAATCCCTTCTCTTCTTCTGTTTAGTGTGTCTATGTGTGCACCTAGATAACTAAATTCATTAACTTTTACAAAGTGATATTGTCCAACAATCAATTTTTCATCAATATATCTAGGTGTTATAGATATTTCCATGACTTTTGTTTTGTCTACATTTACTATGAGTCATATATGTTTTGTTGCTTTTTTAAATATTTTAATACTTTTAGGAAGAATTCTATCGTAAATTAAATTAAATTACTTACGGTTTAAGTTTATTTTCGCGCTTATGAATGAATTTTGCCTTCGCATACTGCATAGTCATATCATTATTCTGGGTTACTGAATAATCATCAATCTTAACACCTTTAAGTGATGAAAATATTATTCAATGATTCCAAATTGATTAACTTCATTTTATATTTTATCTTTGTGAAACTAGTACAATTCCACATATATTTTGACTTCCTTTTTAATCTGCTTTCAACTTAAACATTAATCAACTGTAGTGATACTGTGTTACTAAAATAATATTTTGAAAATGTCTAGGAAAGACAAAAAATATGTAGTATATATGTACAATTATCTATCAATAAAATATCGAAGTATATAGAATAGGAATATCAAATATTTAAATTTTTCTGACTCAGTTTTCTGTTTTATTATATAACACTACTCTCTACTTATAACGAGTATTCAATACAAATTTGTATGATTTTCATATTATGAATCACATTGAAAATTATGTCTAATCACTGTGTGTACGAGCACGATACCATTAATAAAATATAATTGATAATAGACATAAAGTAATATTTCACTTCTGAATATGTGAATAAAAAAAAAGTCTAAACTCAATAGAATTCAAGAGTGAAATGGAAACAAAAGACAATATCTTCAACGTCTCTTATAATAACTCTGTACGAGTAAACACGAATTGGTTAATATATTCTGTAAGTGATGCAATAAATAAATTAAGTAGATAACGTAATATTGTCTAAAATCGTGAACAACCAACAGATTAAAGAAGAAAGGATATTTAATAAAATCTATTTCTATATTAGGTGTAATAGGCACCAGACTAACACACATGAGATGTTGATAACCGTTCTGAAATACATTACACAATACGATATACATATATTATATTACTATTACTACTACCTACTAATAAAACAATTTGAACAATTAATTGTTTCGTTTCACAAAACCGAAAGAAAGCATTTGTTTTCAAATGAACAGTGCGTGCATCAATTTAAGAGTCAAATGATTTTTTCAACGTACTCGACGTATAACCACATCTTTTTTCAAACTTATATGTAATAGTATTTGATTATATTTATGGATGTATACGATAATACTTACAAAACACGTTTTCTAATAATTAAATATATGCCAATTATTGCTAATGTATGATACCAATTTTTTTGTATTTAATATTTAATCGAATTATTATTCCTCACCTTGCTTAAACATTCAATTTTAAAATTAAAAATTTTTGTATCGAATATAATCCATACATTTATTTTTGAGTAAATCAACTTACAGATTTACACAAATGCCAAATACTATATGTATACATTTTATAGTCATTATTAATATAGTATATCTAATGACAAAAATAATGCAAATATAAATTCAGTCAAGCTAACAACAATTTGTTGACCAAATAATATTTATTGTACTATTACTAGTCAATGTTTGAATAAATAAGTACATGAAATAACAATATTGCAGCAACGAGAATGAGGCAGAGCGGATAACCACCTTTATAGAACCAAACCATCTGTTCGACCTGACAATCTTCCCCATGGTCTGTGGAGACGAGAGTACACGGGTCGCGATTAGGTCACACTAGTCTAACACATACAGGTTCACAAGAGAGGCGCGCCACTTGCTCTGCCTGGAGGTGCCTGTGACTTCCTGGAATGTTCCACCCTTCAACCGATGAGACAATGTGATTTGGGTCAATATCTCCAAGAGACGTTAACATATCATGGGAAGATAAAGGAAGTTCTTAATTTCCTAACAGGCTGTGATCTATACGACAAAATCTGAAAGAAAAAACTTTGATATTGTATCTAAATATAATTTTACCATTACTCCATTACAATTACGTATTGTATATATTAAATATGTTGAAATATTTAAATATCAAAATACAAACTCATACAGTTTTATAATACATGTTGGTTGTCCGACATAGATAGTTTTTATAATATATTCCTGATGATTAAAGAATAATTACACGTACAAAGGCTTATACTTCTACTTTATGCATACTTCTATAAAAAATATTTTCTTTTATTAATTACATTATCTTCCATGCAGATGCAATTGTTTATAAAAATTATTCTGTTTTTACATGTGTATATACGAAGCAAAGTAAAATAATGTAATATTTTCTTCTAGGAAGATATTTACGATAAAGTTAGAGTGGTTGCAATTATTGAATGATAAACTTTATATGATTCGTATAAATATATTAATAAACCATTCAGACCTATTCATATTAAAATTTGTACATATGTGTATTGTTAAAGTAATGAATATATTCTTTCTATAATTAATATATTTATAATTTAACTGTTTATAACAATAAATTCTAAATACAATATTATATTCCTCCGATTTAATAATGCAGTTTCAAATTAATAAACACAACTATTCGTAAAGAATTACAGTTACCCCAGTAACTCACTTATTAGACATCAAACTATTCAATTGTTTATAGTCATTGAGCATCTAAGTCATTAGACGATGGACAAGAAAAAACTTGTTCTTCAATAAAAAATTATTGAGCAGGATTTACAAGCTATAAAAGGTGTCAGTCAATGTTTAAAACTTTTATATTTGTGGACACATCTTTAAGAGAAAAATACTATCTCCAAATGGTTTTATTTACACGTCATATTTTCGCTGCTTATGATCATTCATTTAAGAAAAATGTAGAGATACGTAACATACGAATAACTATTTTATATGTGAGGTGCAGAATAGTAATAAAATACCGAAATAAATAATTTTCATTAAAACATGTGTCTTTACAAATTAAACAACTATCGTACAAAATAGGAAGGAGAAAAGGCTACCTTTAAAACTACTCGTTCTTTTCTACATCTCCGTGCGCCAACAATAATATCAACAAACTCATTTTCGTAATAAGTTGATGCCACTGGTTTTGTAAAAAAAATATATCAGTAATATCAAAACAATTCCCAAAAATGTCTTAAATATCAAATAATATTTAGCGCACTAACACTTAAAATTACAAGTTCCGGAAGGTTCAAAACTCGTTCAATATAAAGTGAACATTAAAGAATTAAGTATGGAAATGAAAATGCTTCCTTTGACCTATTGAATTCATGCTTGTCATCGATACCAGTTTATTATATTAAACAAATACTCATCTATATTAAACTGTCATCTAAATAATACTAGCAAATATCTGTATTGTTTAAATATGGTAAATAATGAAAGTTGAATAATATAGATATAAAAGGAACTTTAAAAAGTGTAATAAAATAGCATGTACTTAACTACACAAACAAACGATTTTTTAGTCATAAAATTTATTGTAATCGTAATAAACAAGTATTTCATATATCCACACAAAAGCAAATTTTAAATTATTAAGCACAATGTCAATAATTTTAGTAGATATGCTGTGGGTATTCTAGCTTAAATCTATTCGCCATCACTCAAATCTAGCATTCTTCAGGAACCCGTCAGAATTTAGGGGTAGTTCTTAGAATTTCTTCACAACCCTTACAATTTCTTCGGCGCAAGTAACATACCAGGGCTAGGTAGATACCGGTAGTCCAAGTGCAATAGGAGTGGGGGTGGCTCAAGTATCACCAAATCTCATTTACGCTTCAGATAGTACATGTATATATTTTTATTGATATATTTTAATTTTAACAATACGTATCTTTGTCTCTATTCTTTGTAAAAGGCCTTCGTCCTCTAGAGTCAAAAGAAGACGTATAATTATCTTCATGGCAGTTCTCGGGACTGGTTTCTCATTGTTGTTGTCGTTTTTATGTTCTCGTTGTTGTCGTTTGTGTATCTCCGTTACAGAAGACGGCAGGTTAAAATCATCCCAGTTTCCGTTTATTGAAACAATACATATAAGTACATTGAGTAAAAATAAATATTTCTTTCGAGTGTGGCCCAATAGTCATATTTACCAAATATATTCTTCAACATTACTAAATATATTTACCTATTGCATCTTGATAAGATCATTTCTAATTTTGATTCCCCTTTCCAGTTTTTTGCGTTAAAACGTTTGTTTGTTCAGGGAAGATGAGTTTCAGTTCCTTTCTTTGAACTTCAAACATTCTAACATAAATGATGACGCGTTTATTTATTAGACCTGTTATATTTAGCGTTTCTATAAAAGATTTTTATTTCTGTGGTACTTTTAATACCATACCACAGAATAGTTATAACAATTATGTAACCATACGCTAAATAGATAATCAAATTTACAATAAATCGGGTCGTTATTTAATAGCATCTAAAATACATCTATTGTTCTATATGAACATAACTTATTAATGCATGCATATGTAAAAAATTTAAAAAAAAAACATTTTTTAACTCCGTTAAGATTATGGTACATAGTAATTTATAAGAGAAATAAATTTAATTTAGGTAGGTATATTTAACAATTTACAAAATGTCTTTTACGTCCAATAAGACCAAGAGAATGACTCCAGTGCTAATTTATTTCTAGATTCCATGTATAATAATTATTACCTAATCTTCAAAGTTCTTCTTCTTTCCACAAGGATTTGTTTTCGACTACTTTGAAGGATTCCTTTTCTCATATCTATCTCGACACCAATTTCTCTATCCATCTTTAGGAGTTGTCTCTGATATTCTTCTTTTGTATGGTATGGACTTTTTTTACTCTTCATTGGAATCTTTTGGATACCATCTAACTATATCCTAGACTCTTATGGTATTACTCCGTATTTGATCTCGCTTTTATTCACTTTAATTTTGTCATTTATCTAGTTCTCAAGATAATTCCGGATTTGCTTGGTTCTGCACGTATTTTTACTGTGTATACCACATTTTGTGTACTTTCTGATATAGTTTATTTATTTTTCTATATGACAGTGAGTTCTATTAATGAAAATAATCATTGTTCAATCTTTGTCATACGAGGTAGTTGATCTTTAATACTTGTTCTAATTTTATTGTCGTCTGACTATCAGTTTTGATCAAATAAAACCTTTTAATATTTTTTTTCTGTAAATAAAATCAAGTTTTTCTAGATTATCATACCCGGGATTCAAAAGAAAAGTTAACGAAACACTACAGTCAATATTTATTTCTGTTTGTTGCCTAAGTGGCTGAGCGTATATCTAACTCGCTGTGACGTCATTAGAACTTAGTTACTTACGTTTATCACACAGGATGCTATAAACTGGCTATCTATATATCTTAACTAGAAGTAGCACTGGCACATGAAATAACCGACAGTACGGCAGTTGAGTTGCGGCCCGGTGTGTTCGGGTACCCTATGCTTCTCTTAGGAGTTACGGAAATGCATTATTTATTGGTCATTTCAATATGCTGAAAATATGAATACTTCAGAAAATGTAGATTCTATTGTTGCGTTAATTGAAGAAGTCAACGTTATGTAGCATATTTGTATAATATAACACGCAGTACTACATAACACTTGTACACGCGTTTTTTGGTAACACGTTTATACACCAGAATAACTGAAACGGGTGATCGAAGACATACCAGCAATCGAGACGGTAGTTTTATTGATTCAGTGAAATCATCTTATAACTTCAGTGGAGACCCAAAATACGTTGCCACTCGTACATAATGAGAATGATAGTGAATGAACTATGAGAAGATTAGAAGAAACTGGTCTTCATGCCCAAAGACCCGTCTCGAACTAGAACTATTCCGTTTACACCGAATAGCTCGTTTACAATATGCGATAGAACATATAAATTGGGATGAAGTTGATTGAAGTATGTTACTTATAGATAAATCAAGATTCTGCTTCAGATCTCCAGATAGGCGTGTGAAAATATGCTGACGAAATGGAGAACGCTACGCGCCGTGCACTTTTTCCGTACGATTAGTTTTCGAGGAGGATCAGTCATCGCTAGGAGAGCAGTGAACGCCGTCGCGGCTACATAGCCTCTTATGCACCATTTGTGGATGATAATTTCATATTGATGCACGATAATACGCGTTCCCATGCCGCTGCAATCGTGAGCAGCTGTTTAGGTAATGTTAATATCAATTGCAAGGTGTGGCCAGCGCGGAGTCCGGATCTAAATCCGCTTGAACACGTGTGGGTTATGCTTGGTCAAGAGATTCGGAGCCGTGTGCTTGCTCCTAATGGCCTAGAGAAGCAGTTGGAATAACATCCGACAAGAGGACATCAGAGAGCTCATCTGCAATGTGTTGACGGTTGAGTGAGGTCATACAAGACCTCAGCAGAAATACGTTTCATTGGATGACATGAACTAGGTTTAATTAGTATTATTTTTTTACATTGAAGCAGTAAATAAGCACAGGTTAATTTTGGGCAAATTTTAGACAATATATAAAAAAATTATTGAAGTAGAACACCCTTTTATGCATTGACAATTTAGGTAGAATAAGATATTACGGGAACATTGGAGGGGGGTTCAATGTCAAATTTATGTGTGGTGAGCAAGCTATGTAAATCAATAGCTTTACAATTAACAAACATTTGAGTTGGAGGAAACTGCAAGTAATTCTTATTCTCTTCAAAGTAATTTTTAATTCATTTTTTTTCTCTGGTCCAAATACAATAACAATTCTTCCGTTTCTGTGTCCGTATCAGCTGAGGAAGCAGATGATAAGTCCTCTTCATCTCTGGAATTCAGTGTTTCCTTTAAAATGAGACATATGATGTTAACAATTTCTGCTGTTATTATATAACCTCTATTTGGAGTAACTGATAAAATGCAAATATACACTCTAGTATATTTTGAAAACCAGAATACTCGATTGTATAATATATTGCACTGCACTGTTCTATTTCTACATGTCTTGCATTTTTTTACTGAATTGAGAATTGTCAAGTTCTATTAGTGTAGGTACCAGTTGTTTAACTGCAACAAAGTGACTGTAGGATTGGTCACGACGAATATATGGAAACTACAGTTGCTAAATTCTATAAAATAAGGAAAAAATACACAGAGCAGTAAAATTCAAATTACCATGGATATATTAAATAAAACGGATTTTATTAATTATAACCAAGATACAGAAAATTCACTTTTTTCTAACTATATATATTACACCGGTAAAAGGGACAGAATTGAACATTAGGAACATATTTTATGTCTGTCCGGCACTTTTGCATCTGTAGGGACAGTCTTTAAAACAGATTCATGTTTCGTAGGAGATCCAGGTTATCTTTCAGTAATGCATGGTACGCTAGATTTTTGCTGTTGTGTATGTGCACAACATACCTGTATCTAGTCATGAATAATTTTGATTAATGCCTTTACTACCTATTTTGTGGTTTACTAGAGGGGAGCCGGTTACCATTAGCTCTACCAATGTCTAGAAGTATTGGTAGACATTTGTTTGTTATGATTTTCTTACATATATATATATAAAAACTTTCTAGGCATGGATAAGATACATTAGTGGTATAAAATGTGGTCTTTAATGGGGATATCCACCTTTGGTGCATTTTTGATGATCTCTCAGTGTTTCTGTGCAGATTAAATTATTGGCGATCCCAATTCCTAAAAAAGGAGAATGGTTGGTAGGTCAGACTAATACTCTACCTACCATAAAATAAACAATTAAAATATTTAAAAGTGAAGTATTTATTTAGTTTCGGAGACATTACAGGCTATTTCGTATATGTCGAGAATTGTAAGGACATTCATATCAACACAAATTAAAACCAGTCTGCATTTGTAAGAAGATCATTCCTCATAAACATACAGCATTGTATGAATGTACATATATATTAAATATATTATTACTCAGTAAATCCACAGTCTTCTAAAAATCTCGTTTATTACTATTCGTACAACTATTGACAGTTTTAATGTATATGCTTTATCTGTAACAGAAAAATCTACAATTACAGTATTACAGTAAGCCTGCGGCATTAGAGAATAATAAAAGTCATTGTTATTATCCAGTCTATATATGTGAATAAGTGCAAAAACACATAACATAAATTGAAACCGATCTGCACTTGTAAGAAGATTTACTCAGTAAAAGGCGTCTAAAAATCTCGTTGTATATTATTCCTTCAACTCTTCAACATTTTTAATGTGTGTGGTTCTCCCGCCTTATACTGCACGTTTGTTTTTTACGGGCTCCTTTATCTACAACAAAAATTATATAATTACAGTATTATAAAAAGCCTCCGGCGTTAGTGACTTATTTATTTATTTATTTATATTCGAGAAATCAACGTTATTATAAATTCGTTAATATAAACATAGACAAACAAATGTTCATATCAGTGACAAGCAAAATAATGAAGGATCAAACGATATCAAATGCGGCTTAAAGAAAACGAAAATAGATATAACTGCTGACAACCCCATTATGTGTCCATAATTCCATTAACTGTCAAAAGTTTATAAATATTTGAATTATATTTTCCTGAACAAAATTGATTATTTTTCAGGTTAGATTATGGAACATGAACGTTTAATTTATATTTAATATGAGCGTTCCTTGTTCCAGAGACTAAGTTTAATTTTCCTAATACATCCCTATAACTTTCATTTACGGAGAATTTATATTTTTCCATATGTACAATTTCTTTGTACAGACTCTAGAACAATAATATTTTTTTGTACATAGGATTCCATATTTGTAAAGCATACTGAAGTATAGTGGGTAATATAAATTTATATAATAACAATAATGGTTCGATTTTAATTAAATTTCCTCTATTGTACAAAAGTTAAAGAATTTTTACCTGAATGCTGAATAAAATCGCTTATATTTCAATCGTCAATTGTTCCTTACTTTTAAATAACATTTAACAACATTATATATTGAAATAACTAAAACCCTTTATAAATAATAAAGTAAAATGAAATAAATAAAAGAAGTAAAAATTTCTATATTGCAACTGACATAATAATAACAATTTGTCAAATGTTTCGACTGGAACCTCACTAGGCATGAATTTTGAAATATCTTTTACTGTATGACTTGCAAATTTACTTTGTTACGTAATATTCCGAACAACATTATGAGAAAAATGGTATCCGGATTATAACGTAAATCCATGACCTACAAAATAAAAATATATTTTTTTTGTCAGATATATAAAATACACTTCGAACTGTATTAACCAGTACAAAAACAACTGTTATCTTGAATGAAAGAAATATGAAAATACATGCATACAAATGTTTACTCAATAATTGTCTGTTCTCTAAAACACCTAACGGTAGCAACCATTAAATTATTTAAAAGCTAAATATTTAATTTAACAAACATGACATGCTATTTCTTATGTTAATTATACTCTCGTTAGCATAAATAAAAACCCGTCTGCACTTGTACTAACATCATTTATTAAGAGCCCCACACACTTCGTTTTTTTGCACGGTGTTTCATGTGTGGAATTTAACATAATAATTGAATAATTACACAAATTTATTAACAAAAGTAAAAGCTATGTTTCGCATTTGAATGCCAATGCTAATGCTAAAACTTGATTTAAAAACTAACAACTTCCAACATAGATTATACATGAGACGCAATACTCATTTTGGAAAGTACGTTTGAATTGTACGTTCAAAACCGTGCAAAAACCGAATTGTGGGACCGAATACCATTCTTCTTAATCGCATTTCAAAATATCAAACCGAACATGATTTTAACCGCACGAATTGATCCGAACGTTCCATAAAGCTATTGTCACCGCCACTGCTAACAGACAAACACATCTTCTAATCATGATTGCTACTTGAAATCTGATAGTATATGGGGCTACCAGGCCAACGTACTTCATTCGCACGGTTTAAACTGTACGTTCCAACCTGGGCAAAAAAAGTCAAATTTTACCGCTGTTATCGCTAACATTGTTCTGTAATACTAGAATTACATCACCTATAAAAACTAACAGTCACCTACAGTTAGAGATCGTCTCTAAGCAACTTTAACAGTGACTGTAGAATACCACTGATGATATTTGATGCATATAAATATATAATAAAGTTTACTTTGTAAATCGTTAGTCTTCTAAAAATCTTATTAAATACTACATATACAACTAATGACATTTTTAAAGTATGTGCTTTCGCCCTCCTCAAAAAAGATAAAATTGTTCTTCTAAATCCTCCAGTTGCAACAGAAAATTCTACAATTACAGTACTACAATAAGTCTCCGTACTAAATGACATAAAAATCATTGAATTCTGCACTAAAACATATGGCGTTATATGCATTTACAAAGTTTTCTCAGTAAATCGTTAATCTTTTTTATTGAATACCATATCAACTATTATCATCCTTTCAACTTTTGCTCTATCTAAAAATACAACTGTTGATCTTCGAATTCCTCCGTACTTACAGGCTTATAAAAGTCATTGGAGTCTAGCTTTTGCAAGAAGCTCAACATATCGCATTATATCCATTTGTATATATGAAAAGGGATAAATAAGCCTTTTTAAATTGCGCGTCTGTTGGCGACGAGATGGTTGTGCAACTTTTTTACCACTTGAGGATGGGAACGTAAAAGGGACTCATAACGTTGGCAGGCTTCGTGCGTCTCATCAAAGGCGATCGGTGCTTATAATCTTTTTAATCCTCCATCACAACGTCTTGCGCCATACTGCATTAGTAACACAACAAAAATTGGTCGACATGTATTGGTCTCTCGTAGAACATCTACCCTACAGCCGAGACTTATCACAATGCGACTTCCATTTGTTTGGGCCACTTAAGAAAGCTCTTGGTGGACAGAGCGTCACTACGAACGAGAAGGTACAATAGCTGGGCGCAATTGGTTTGGTACATATTTTTCAACTTTTATGATGATGACGTTAAAAAATTACCTGTTCGTTGGAAGAACTATATTGATAAAGTGATAGATGTAGAAATATAAGAAAATAATTTAAATTTCAATTGATTTCGAAAAATATAAGATTTATTGGAAAAGGCCCGTTTACATTTGATCCCCCTACGTATATTAACGTTTACTCTGTAAAACCTTAGTGTTCTTTTTACCATCCTTTTTGCAACAGAAAATTCTATAATTACAGTATTATACTATGCTTCCATAAATAATGGCTTATAAAAGTCATATCAAGTAGTTGTTTACAGATGCCCAAACATTATTTTACATGTATGTCAAACTTGTTTGTCATACAAGTGTAATGTACATGTACAACAACAGTTTTTACCGACAAACCTAAACACTAACTTGTCAAACAAGGTGGAAGAATGGTTTGTAAAACGCTCAGAATACATTTATATTAATCTTCTACAAGAATTACGCATAGAACCTGACGGATAAAGAAATGTATTTACCGATAGTGTCTCCAATAATTGAAAATAGTTTTTTTATTGCATCAGGTTAAATTTTCTGTAGTTTTGTGTTTAGTAAAACTGTATAAGCTTTGTGCATAAATATGGATAGCTTTTATAAAGTTGAATAAAGTCTTACAGAAATGCTTTCGAAAAGTGTCTTAAATCAGATATTATTAAATTTAAATATTAGTCGCAAACAAATTCAACCTAAAATATTTATACACGAGACACTGAACTCAAAATATACTCGAAAAAACGTGATACTTGGCCAGACATCGACAATCTTGTATGCAAGTTCATGCTTGCACGTTGATGAACTCCGATCAAATCGAAAAATGGTGCGACGAACTTATGTGCGATTTTTTGACCACAGATTGGTAAACATCAACGCCAAATACGTGTAACAAGCATGTATGACACTCATGTTTTCTAGTCTATGGCCACCTCAAGAAAACTCTTCAACATCGACATACCGCATTATATGCATTTGCATATATATAAAAGTTTTCTCTGTAAATCCTTAAAATGCAATTGTTGTTCTACGGATTCCTCCAGCTGCAGCAGAAAATTCTAAAACTACATTATCATAATAAGCCTCCGACGTTATTGGCTTATAAAAGTCATTATATGTAAGCATACATCCTTTAAAATTCTGCTTTCATATACAATTTACATTTGTTTGTCCAAGTTACAATAATACCAATAAAATATACCGCCAGCGTCGCAGTAAGGTCTGGCAAAGGG
The DNA here is from genome assembly GCA_035578165.1 of Stenolophus ochropezus. Taxonomy (NCBI): domain Eukaryota; kingdom Metazoa; phylum Arthropoda; class Insecta; order Coleoptera; family Carabidae; genus Stenolophus; species Stenolophus ochropezus. Next base: position 44,879,649 of record JAQOWZ010000003.1, on the reverse strand, counting down.
GACGCCCGCCCTGAGGGACCTAAGAACAGGGGCGTCGAGGGCTCCTTATAACTTATCAAATAAAGTATTTGATAATATTCACAATACAGTATATTAACAAATAAAACGATGAAAATAAAAACATTAAAACTACCTTTAAAATAAGCAATGCATCAAGGCGCCGACACCGTAGGCCGTAGGGACGCCGTTCGGTAATAATAAAAATTAGTACTTGGTGCTTCTATCATTGAGTGAAAATGTCGCTAAATGAAAGCAGACAAAAAAATAATGATTTTAAATGAGTAATAGGCTTTCCAAATATATCAATAGATTATAGAATTATTTGAACTTTCAGCAAATTAAAGCTGAGAAAGAATGATTTAGAAGCAGAAAAGGCCCAGAACAACTAACTGTGGCGATAATTTATATAGAAATATATGTAGCGAAAGATTTGAATTATTAATATGTACCTATACAAGTAATATGCTCCACTGACTGTTAGTTATTTGTCAATTTTTCATTTTTTTTTAAATAAATATTTATCTAATTTACTCTGTAGACTCCTTGTATTTTCAATAGGGGAGGGTGTAGGAGGGGAGCACAAATTAATACTGCATCCCGCAACCTATATATACAACCATACTTAAACATTTGATTATTTTTAATACATTTTTATACCAAGACATATCGAAAACTTTAATATGCAAACAATAACTATTGACTCTATGAATATACTCTGAAACATATAAAAGTCAACAAGTACACTAAATATTCTTGTCAATCTAAATTATGTATTATAAGCTGACAGCTATAGTCACAAGTCTTGACTTTTGAAATGCCATATTTACATTATAAATCCGAAAAAAGTATTTGAAGACCGAATGAAGAGGGCTAAAATAAAAAACTGACAATGTAAATCTAGTAGCAGCAGGATTCTAAAATATATTTCATATCTCATTATCAATCTGTGTGGCAAACTTTTTCATATATAAACAAAATATGTATGATACATATTTCATGATAAATAATTGAAGTGTTTACTTTACTTTGTATTTTACATATTTATTAACAACCATATCATGACGAACGAAATTTCAAATATCAATCTTAATATGACTAGAAAGGAATTACTAGTCGATTAATCGAATATGCAAAATACCCAGAAAGAAAAAGACTGATCATGTCTTATACATCTGGATTTATTCTTCAAGGAACTTTGTAACCATTAAAATAATGAAATAATTAATTACATATGTCCTCATGTACAATAAAATATATACATTATATTTGTAGATAGTTTTCATTTGTATTGTAATAAACTTACAGGTTTTATGACAGTAAGAATTCAGCACACCAAAAATTTTATTAAAAATGAAAAATAAAGTACATACATATGTATAACAACAGACTACCTGAATACCAGGTATCCAAATAATCAGCGAAAACGTTTAACAATTTTAATAATATATTATCTTATAAGATACAATATAATCCACCTATAACTATTATTACCTTTCAAGTATTTTCAAAATAAGTATTGAATATTAATAATAGAAAACTATTTCGAAATCGAAAATTATCCAGGAGTATAAAACTAAAAAATAAGAATGAAATGAAAAGATTAAACACAATGTAGATCGATTAGATGAACTAATATTGCATATACACAAAATTTAACAACAAAAAAAGGTTGTAATTACTTATTAATACGTAGCTATATTCATATTATCCTACCTTTATCAGTGCTGCTTAGTGTATTATATCATACTAGATTAAAAATACATAGTATTCAATATAGTCATGTATTTAAGAGAAAATAAATGTCATCCGGAAAGCTAATTATAATTAGAAGTATGTGTTTCATTACATTAAAAAAATTTGAAGGATTTTGACGTTGCTATTTTAATAGACAGCTTCATACGTATCTGTTACGTTTAGGATCCTTTCATTCATAAGTTATAGTATTGTCGCAAACAAAATTATCTTAGAATAGTCATTATTCTACAGTGTAGTTGACTGCATTGTCATATAACATTGCACCACCAACTTCTTGGTTCTTTTGCAATATAAGAGATCACCTTTTGACCAGTTGAATTTACAAATCTACTGTCATTATATAGAATTTTATTATTACTATGAATATCCATAATTTAAAATATTTAACATACATAAATCTCCAGTAGCCTGGTTCCATGCAGGAACATATCACCACCAGGTCGGAGGTGTCAACAAGATAAAAATTTTCGTACCAGGATTCAACTTCATCAGAACTGGACTTGTTAGATGTTCATCCACGCTATATAAGTAGTCCGCAAATGCTCGATAAGGTTAATCTAAAGGAATGGAATGACATCATGAATAAGGTTACTTCCCTGAAAATCGACTTATATTCTCTAGTCTCTCTCAAACAAGTCTCATATATTAAATTAAATTTTATCGTATTTAACATAAAACAAAAATTGAATTTATGTTAACCATAAGTACAACAACTGTAAACCTACTTTTAAAATTGTCATATGATATAATAAATATATATAGTCTTACAATGTATTTCTAAAAATATTACAACGAAAATGAAATAAAGTCTTTTCAAAGTTAGTAAAATAATGTAATATAAAAAAAACGGAAATGACTTGTTTTACAAATATTTTGCGTCTTTAAACTTGAAGAGAATTTCAAAGGTCTCTTGTTTTTCTTTTTACAGAAAATTGTGATTAATAATTTCTTATTAAACAATACAGTAAAATTACAAATTTCAGCTAGAATGGAACGACTTGTATTTTAACTAGCTTTAAGAAGGATTGAATTATAAATAATACATTCCTTATAATTTTAGTTTACTTTTAAACTAGGATTGAATTTTGCCTTCGAATGCTGCATAGACGCATAGTTATATTATTATTTTGGGGTACTGAGTAATCTTCAATCTTACATACTTACGACGACTCTGCTATCCAAAAAGGATACTCGCCTCCTTATTCGTTTTACTCAATTTGGACTTACGTTCAGCAAATTTTTGCCACTTTTTTATAACTGCGGCTTTCAAATCTTCGGTTACATTATCCTTTCGTCGGGATTTTGGCCTTCCCGTCAGTCATTTGAGAATCATCTTCGACTTTCTAATGTAATAAGTGCTATTAGATTAGCCCATTTAATTCTTGATTCATCTTTATTCATCGCCACTGTGTTAGTTTTGAACTAGACCGAAAATTCTTCTTAAGATTTTTCGGTTGAAGCTAAAGGCGGGTTCTCACCATTCATTTTTTATGAATCATATCCAATGATTCATGAAAAATGAACGTCAGAACACTTCATGCATTAGAATTTATGATCATTTCATAGTTTCATTAAAAGTGAAAAGCAGTTCTACTTTAATGAACATTATTAATAAATTAAAGTAAAATGAATCGTAAGAACACGTGTCATGATTTAAAATTGGAAATGTCAACATAATCATAACCTAAAACCTATCAGTTTTGTTAACTGTTCGACTATTTTTTAGGTAATATACTGTGTTTGACTGTTGTTAAATAAAACAGTATGTAATGTAATGTAAGACAAGAGCATACATATTTCCCGAATTGCAGTACAAATTCACTTTTTCCGATGCCATTTATAAAATAAAACAGTACATGTTCAGTCACAACATGATCATTAAAACATGATACATGTGAACAAAACTTTTTCATTTAATTGTCATGACAAATGAATCATTAGAAATGATTCACAAAAAAATGAGTAGTGAGAACCCAGCTTAGAGGCGAGTTCTCACCAGACATTTTTATGAATCATTTTCAATGATTCTTGAAAAATGAACGTCAGAACACTTCTTTCATTAGAATTTATGATCATTTTACAGTTTCATTAAAAGTGAAAAGAAGTTCTACTTTAATGATCATTATTAATAAATGAAAGTAAAATGAATCGTAAGAATACACGTCCTGATTAAAAATTGCAAATGTCAATATGATTATAACCCAAAATCTATCAGTTATATTAACTGTTCGACTGTTTTTAGGTAATATACTATGTTCGACTGTTGTTAAATAAAACAGTATGTAATGTAATGTAAGACAAGAGCATACATATTTCCCGAATTGCATATTATATTATATATTAATAATTAATTAAATATAGTAGTTCAAATGATAACAGCATACACATTTCGCGAATTGCAGTACGAATTAACTTTTTCCGATGCCATTTATAAATTATAAAATAAAAAAGTTTATGATCAGTCTCATGATCATTAAAACATGATACATCTGAACAAATCTTTTTCATTTATTTGTCATTACAAATGAGTCATTGGAAATGATTCATAAAAAAATTACTAGTGAGAACCCGCCTTAAGCATAATTCTTACATATTCTTTCATTAACGTCCATGTGTCTGCGCTACATGTTACGACTGGTGTAATTAGTGTCATATATCCTGCATTTCATATTTCTGCAGATGCTTTTGTTTTTGTTTAAGTATAATAGACTAAATAGCATTTATTACATAATGATATTCTTTTCTAAATCCCTTCTCTTCTTCTGTTTAGTGTGTCTATATGTGCACCTAGATAACTAAATTCATTAACTTTTACAAAGTGATATTGTCCAACAATCAATTTTTTATCAATATATCTAGGTGTTATAGATATTTCCATGACTTTTGTTTTGTCTACATTTACTATGAGTCATATATGTTTTGTTGCTTTTTTAAATATTTTAATACTTTTAGGAAGAATTCTATCATAAATAATAAATTACTTACGGTTTAAATTTATTTTCGCGCTTATGAATGAATTTTGCCTTCGCATACTGCATAGTCATATCATTATTCTGGGTTACTGAATAATCATCAATCTTAACATCTTTAAGTGATGAAAATATTATTCAATGATTCCAAATTGATTAACCTAGACATTATATTTTATCTTTGTGAAACTAGTACAATTCCACATATATTTTGACTTCCTTTTTAACCTGCTTTCAACTTAAACATCAATCAACTGTAGTGATACTGTGTTACTGAAATAATATTTTGAAAATGTCTAGGAAAGACAAAAAATATGTAGTATATATGTACAATTATCTATCAATAAAATATCGAAGTAGGTATATAGAATAGGAATATCAAATATTTGAATTTTTCTAAATCAGTTTTCTGTTTTATTATATAACACTACTCTCTACTTATAACGAGTATTTAATACAAATTTGTATGGTTTTCATATTATGAATCACATTGAAAATTATGTCTAATCACTGTGTGTACGAGCACGATACCATTAATAAAATATAATTGATAATAGACATAAAGTAATATTTCACTTCTGAATATGTGAATAAAAAAAAAAGTCTAAACTCAATAGAATTCAAGAGTGAAATGGAAACAAAAGACAATATCTTCAACATCTCTTATAATAACTCTGTACAACTAAACACGAATTGGTTAATATATTCTGTAAGTGATGCAATAAATAAATTAAATAGATAACGTAATACTGTCTAAAATCGTGAACAACCAACAGATTAAAGAAGAAAGGATATTTAATAAAATCTATTTCTATATTAGGTGTAATAGGCACCAGACTAACACACATGAGATGTTGATAACCGTTCTGTAATACATTACACAATACGATATATGTATATTATATTACTATTACTACTACCTACTAATAAAACAATTTGAACAATTAATTGTTTCGTCTCACAAAACCGAAAGAAAGCATTTGTTTTCAAATGAACAGTGCGTGCATCAATTTAAGAGTCAAATGATTTTTTCAACGTACTCAACGTATAACTACATCTCTTTTCAAACTTATATGTAATAGTATTTGATTATATTTATGGATGTAGGCGAATAATACTTACAAAACAAGTTTTCTAATAATTAAATATATGCCAATGAATGCTAATGTATGATACCAATGTTTTTGTATTTAATATTTAATCGAATTATTATTCTTCACCTTGCTTAAATATTCAATTTTCAAATTGAAAATTTATGTACCTAATATAATACATACATTTACTTTTATCAAATACAGATTTACACAATTGCCAAATACTATATGTATACATTTTATAGTCATTATTAATATAGTATATCTAATGACAAAAATAATGCAAATATAAATTCAGTCAAGCTAACAACAATTTGTTGACCAATCAATATTTTTTGTGCTATTACTAGTCAATGTTTGAATGAATAAGTACATGAAATAACAATATTGTAGCAACGAGAATGGGACAGAGCGGATATCCACCTTTATAGAACCAAACCTCCTGTTCGACCTGTCAATCTTCCCCGTGATCTGCCGAGACGAGAGTCCACGGGTCGCGATTAGGTCACACTAACCTAACACATCGGTACAGGTTCACAAGAGAGGCTTCTTGCTCTGCCTGCCAGGTGCCCGTGACTTCCTGGAATGTCCCACCCTTCAACCGATGAGACAATGTGATTTGGGTCAAAATCTCCAAGAGATGTTACCATATCATGGGAAGATAAAGGAAGTTCTTAATTTCTTAAAAGTCTGTGATGTATACGACAAAATCTGAAAGAAAAAGACCTTGAGATTATATCTAAATATAATTTTACCATTACTCTATTATAATTACGTATTGTATATATTTAATACGTAAAAATATTTAAATATCAAAATACACACTCATACAGTTTTATAATACATGTTAGCTGTCCGATATATGTAGATAGTTTTTAAAATATTTTCATGATAATTAAATAATAATTACACGTACAAGGCTTGCATACTTCTAGAAAAAGCATTTTCTTTTATTAATTTAATAATAATTATTACATTATCTTCTATGCAGATGCAATTATTTATAAATATTACTTTGTTTTTACATGTGTAGCAAAGTAAAATAAAGTAATATTTTCTTCTAGGATGATATTTACGATAAAGTTACAGTGGTTACAATTATTGAGCGATAAACTTTATGTAATTCTCACAAATATATTAGTAAACCATTTAGACGCTATTCTTATTAAAACTTTTACATATGTGAATTGTTAAAGTAATAAATATATTCTTTCTATAACGAATATCTTTATTACTTAGCTGTTTATAATAATATAACGTAAATATAATATTATTTTCCACCGATTTAATAATTTAGTTAAAATTAATAAACACAACTATACGTCAAGAACGGTAATCAAACATCAAACTATTAATTTGTTTATAGTCATGGAGCATCTAAGTCTTCAGACGTTGATGGACTAGAAATAGCATGTTCTTCAATAAAAATTCTTGAACAGTATTTTAAATTAAATTAATTTTTTTAATTTATTTAAATAAATACCTATCCAATTAATTCTGTAGACTTTGAATTTTCATTGGGAGAGGGTGTAGAAGTGGGGCGCAAATTTGTGTTTCCGCCCCGGATTGCGATAAATCCTTACTGCGACCCTGCATCCCGCAACCTATATGTACAACCATACTTAAGCATTTGATTGTTTTTAACACATTTTTATTCCAAGCCATACTCGTATTGAAAACTTTCATATGCTAACAATAATTATTGACTTTATGAATATACTCTGAAACATATAAAAGTCAACAAGTACACTAAATATACTTACCAATCTAAATTATATGTTATAAGCTGACAGCTATACTCACAAGAGACCGAATGAAAAGGGCTAAAATAAAAAACTGACAATGTAAATCTAGTAGCAGCAGGATTCTAATATATATTTCATAACTTGTTAAAAATATCAAATTAATCATAATAACTGTGAGATAATAATTTTGTCCCTGATCTAGTCTGTGATCATCTATAGTGGAAATTGGAGTCATTATCAATTGTATGACAAACTTTGTCTATGCAAATATTTAATATTTAAACAAAATATTCAAAAATGATGTATGATACATATTTCATTATGAATAATTGAAGTATTTACCTTACTTTGTACTTTAACTAACTAATCATGACGAACGAAATCCAAATATCAATCTAACATGACTAGAAAGGAATTACTAGTCGATTAATCGAATGTCCAAAATACCCAGAAAGGAAAAGACTGATTATCTCTAGTACATCTGGATTTATTCTTCATGGAACTTTGTAACCATTAAAATATTGGAATAATTTATTACTTATGTCCTCATGTACAGTAACATATGAATACTAATTGTTATTCATATTTAGTTTTCAATTGTATCGTAATAAACTTACAGGTTTTATGACAGTAAGAATTCAGCACACCAAAAATTTCATTCAAAATAAATAACAAAACATATACATATGTATAACTGTTTACCTGAATATCAGGTTTTATAGGATACAGTATAATCTACATATTACTATTTTCACCTTTCATGTATTCTCAAAATAAGTATTGAATTTTAATAATAATTCTAGACAAGAATGTAAAATTTATTATTAATGAAATCCCTTAATATATACAAAACTGTAAGGTATTTGTTTAATATCCAAATGGGCTTTTTATACTAGTACTATAATGTAACTGTTTATGTCACCACGAATGCTACACTGAGTTTCAGAGCAAAAGAAAATGCAGTAGAACAAGAAACAAGAAGGAGGATATCAACAAGGCAATAAAGTAAAGAGAAGAAGGAGACTGGGAATTGTAGAAAGATAAAAATATCCGATCTTTATTTATTTTACTTTATAAAATCATATTCAAAATATTTGTCTCTTTAGCAGTTAAAAAAAACGACAACTTGTATATTAGTTGAATTATTAAAACTAAGATAACTGCTAACAACAACTTTGAGATATAAACGAAATCTTGTAGATACATATCTATTTATTAATATTTAAAATTGTTCTTCATAAATAAATTTATATTCCTAAAACACATATTCATAGCATTTGTAATAATGAGAAGTGATTAAATATCATAAATGTCATGTCTCTACGAAACATAAATGTACATCGATTTTATTTGGTAGATATTTCATAATATATAAAAATATCAGTGACAATTTTTTTTATAATGACTGAAACCAAACATAAAATTATGATAAAAAAGGAATACATAAGAGATGTCAAGAATCTTATTTTCAATTAAACTTATTTAAAATTATTTTTATTGTCTTTACTTTTCTTCATAAGTACTTAATATGCTATATCCATCTAGTTTGTAATTATAGCGCACAGAGCTCCTAACCAATCTTTAAAAAATAATAACAATTCAGAGTTTTACTAATGTCAAAATAAAAAATTCGCTATGGGAAATGAGGGAAAATTTTCCGAGAGGGTCTTGAACCCCGTTGCTCCAGGTTGTCCTACCTATGTATAAATACCACATGATAAAATGTAAATGAATGTTAGATATTATTTTTACTAGAATAGAGAAATGCTGTATGGAAATGAGTACACAAATGGTAGTCAATCTTTCAAGAAAAGTGTAAATCATAGATAAATCTTGTTCTATTTCATAATATTTGGAAATATTATTCTTGCACTACTTTCAGTAACAATATTGCTGTGAAAATATTTGTACTCAAACAATTTTATCTACAAATGTAATAAGTACGTAATTGTACAATAACGAATTGCTTCTTTATGCCTGTAGCATATTTAAACTATATTTAACTGAATACTATACATCTATAACTTTAAAAATAACAATAATATTTTTTACAAATAACGAAACAATGGATTATAATTTTAATTTACTACTTACTGAGCCATCAGTGTTACTCATTTATATTATAATTTACGGGTATTAATAATTAATGAAATAAAATATTACAATTATGAAATACTTCTATTCTTCATATATGATTTGTCTCTGTTACACAATTTGAAGTTTAATTTAATTGTACACAAACTCTCATACAATGCATGAATGAGATACATTTAAGAGATATAAATCTTTAGGTTTATATTCTATTCTAATCAAATACATATTACAAATATTGCTATTAGGTAAAAAATAACTATGGTTATTTTACAACACATTTACTATATTAACAAAAAATGTCCACATGACAATATTGTCAACTGTATTGAGTTTGGACTGAAATAAGTGACTTGCTTCTACATTTTCGATTTGCCATCTGTAATACACCTATTTATTGTACATCTTCGAGAAATAAAACAAATTGTGAATAAAACGGATATAATTTAAAATGTTTATATTTTCTTTTCAAGCAAAAGATAATAAATAAGTAAATAATATATGTATATGTAAAATATTCTTTTTCTTCAAACGTCATAAAAGTGACATCTTCTGTGACGTGATTGACAAGGTTGAAGTTTAATTTCTATGCCAACGTAATATAATTTTTTATCCTAGCCGCCGTATAACATTGTCGCCGCCGTATAATATTGTCGCCGCCGTATAGCCAATAAGAAGCGCCGTATAATATTGTCGCCGCCGTATAGCCAATAAGAAGTAACTTGTACAATAGAAATCTGTAATATCGCCCTAAATGTCACTATAAAAACTAGATAACCTAAGAATAAAGTTACTAAAAATTATGAATAACTGACAGGTAACCTACATATTAAACGTCAAATAGTAATTTATTTTTTTAAATTTCTAAGTTTGAAGAAAAAATAGCATGTGTTATTCAGAGTAAAAGTGTCTTTGTGTGCCTCGCATGCAATTGTCCGACTCGCTTCGCTCGTCGTGCAAACTTCCATGCTCGCCACACAAAGTATCACTTTTACTCTTAATAACACAATATACTATAATTGAATATTGTATGATTGTATTATCCCTATGAAATGACTAATTATTTGTTCTCGTGTTCTGAATTATAATTTTATTTTGATAAATTCTAAGTAGAAAACAAATGATTGGACAAATTTAAAATTGGTTGTGCAACTTGATGTGGTATACAACTACAAAGAGAAAAAATATGCGGTTCAAATATATAGATCCATTACAAAGGATTTTAACATATCAAAAGCAAAAAAAATATGAATCATTATTTAAAATTAAAAATGACACATTTGGAATCAAATGGAACGTATAGTAACTTTCTTCATGAAAATACTAAGGGAATTTTTATATTCGTGGTTCTATTTAGCAGGAAAAACTACAGAAAATCGATGTGAGCCTTGTTGAAGTTGTTCATCTTTATGATGAGTTACTCAAGTCTGTTAAAATATGTGAAATAAATTTAATACTTGCCTAAGAAGAGGAAAGCACGCAAATATGACTCAAAAAAGAGTACTAGACTGTAAACTGTAATAAAATAAATGAAAATATCATGATAAGAACCGAGACGGTAAGGTAGAATATAGTGCTCTTCATCCTGAGATAATTTTTTTTTTATTTATTATTTTGTAGTACTACGAGATAGAATATTGTACTTAAAATGAACAATTTGTATTTGGAAACTCTCTCCGAAAAAATATCTGAGTGCGCCTCTGTGTATATCTAAGAAAGTAACTCTCCTTTTCTGTAAACTGTAATATAGAGTAGGTAACTGTTGAATATTCCTGTGCATTGTTTTTAAATTATTAAATTTTTAAATAAAATTACTTATCAAGTAACGAAACTAAAAATAAAAAATATTAAAAAAACAAAATCCTAATAAAATGTATTAAAATGTGAACATATATGAAACAGTAATGGACCCAATATCATTATACTATGCAACTGAAATTATCTTATGACAAAAAAAGATGAAGAAGATTTAAAAATATTGGAACGCAAAATAATATGTACTATATAACGACCTATCAAGATATAAAAAAGGAATAAAGAATTAACAATAAAATAGAACAATAATTAGTGAAAAAAAAATAAAACAACTAAGAATGAGATTGGTTGGTCATGTATGGAAGCAGAAGAAAGGCATACAATACAATCAATAGCAGAGTGGAGCCCATGCTGAAGAAGAAGAAGAAGAAGACCCTAACCAACATGGCTAAGAGAAGTGGAAAAAGACACAACAGCAGCCAGAATTTAAAACTGGAATAGTAAGACAAGAGATAGGCACGCATATCTATCGTAAAAAGCAGAGTTAACTAGCTATTGATGTAGTCAACGATACTTTAATGCGTTCCTGGAATAGTTATAGAACAAAGTATATACCTTTTAACTCTATGTGTACTACCGGTAGGTATCTTGATTGTTACTATATGGACAATATATCTAATACGTGAAGCGTGATATTTTGAATAAAGGACGCACAGTGAAGTAAAATTGTGCAACTATTAAATACGTACTATATATATCACAGAAATACTGGTAGTAAATCTTTACAAGATGGTAATATAATTTTTATCCTTCTGTCCAAGAAAACAAAAGAATGAAATTAATAAATTTAGAATATTCAACTAACATAACTATAGTAATTAAAAATATATATTAATATAATAAATCTTAAATAAAACAATTACGTTTTTAAATTGTTTCACTATTAGAAGCACAAAAAAATAAAAAGAAATAATGTTGGAGCAATAGCTAATAAAAAATAAATAATATAACTTATTGTAATATTGATTTGTCGTATGTATTGATATTCAAATTTCTTGTTACATTAATACCCGTTTTTTACTTACAATATTGTGAGATTTTAATTCTGGCAGTAATCTAACATTGTTAGTTAATTATTTTGTCATTAAATGTTAGTGTAATTTATGAATTATATCATTATTATCTTCTATGATAATTATTAAACTAAATATAACAAGCAAGAAAGCAAAATAAAAGCTCCTATAGATTGATAAACGAATAAAATAAATGTAGACGCACCGGTCGAAGATGCTATTTTCGTTGTAGATTAGACTTACCGAGTGTCATCCGATATGGTACGGAAACGTACGATAGTATCGAACCTCCGCTTGATAATAAGTTCTAAAACGCAGAAGTAAGGGGTGCGTTTCTGTTTTAAAATATTATTCAACGCGATACAAAATCACGTAAAATAAATAGATATAGCATAATTTTACAAGAATGTACCAATGTAACATTGTCAAAAATACTTCAATATTGTATAATCATAATATTTGTAAAAAGTTTTAAAAATTTAATCAAATAAATTTAATTTTATTTCTGTTCTCAAAACACGAGTAAAGCAGAACGTCCCTTGCTTCCATGGACGCTTCACCACTGTAACTGGTTTGTAAAAATAATAATAATTTCATATATTGTTTTTCCCGGTTTCTACAGGATCTAGTATAATAAAAAATATCTTGTTTAAAACGATAATAATTTATATTTTACATTTATAATTTAGACATAGGGTTTCACGGATTAACATGAAATTCAAGCTACTTGACTTGACGTGACTTGAAATTAAGTTCAAAATAGTCGAGTATCACATGAAGTCAAGTAATAATATTTCAAATACTTAAAAAATCACGTAGCTCTTTGATATTTCATCAATTTTAGTATGTTGTATCAAGAATTCATAATGTGACATGATCATGCTTATATTTCCGATAAAATACTCATTCTACCTGGAGCATACCATTTTCTAAAATCAAACAGCTCACTATCTTATTCTCGGGTATCCATACACAATTACGCAGTCGTTACTTGACGTTATTGACCGCCTCACTCCTTTAGAGTCAAAATAGCAGATTAACAAATGATATTGAAACGGTACTTACCTCCTCTACGTACGCATAATGAGGTCTTGCAAAAAAAATTAAGTGAACCTTTTTATTGTTTAAATCGAACCTACAAAGTCTCATTTATCGCTCTGTATGATTCAATTAATTTTTATTTACATTTTATGTTACATAAAATCGATTTAAAGTATCATACTTTTAAAAAGTTGCAAAAAGTCAGCCATGTTGTGACGTGTGTAGGATCTTTTGGAAGACATATTTGTTTTTACCTCCCGCCTATCAATATATAGATAAGGGAGGTATTGTTTTTGGTCAGATTTCTCGAATGTGAGTTTTCAACATATGAGCACGAATTAGGGTCCTTAGAATACGATTTTACTATTTTTACCGTGGTGTCTGTATGTCTGTGTGTGTGTGTGTCTGTGTGTGTGTGTGTGTGTGTGTGTGTCTGTGAGGATTTTTCGTCCACGATAACTCCAATACGATACATGTAAAAAATATAATATTTGGTATTTAAGACTTATATTCTAATATGATGAACTGATTAGATTTTGACTACAATTGGTTAACCGGAAGTAGTACTTTACTTAAAGCTTTAAACCTTTTTTGCTAAAAAATACCTCTAAATACCATACTTTCGCAAATTTCTTTATTATATTATAAAGATTTTTTAATTTTCTACCGATCTACATAATTACGTTTATATATAATTTTTAGCTAGATAGAAAAAAATATATAAATTACAATAATTTTACATATCGTTTAGGCTGAGTAATTTTGATAAAACAGATGAGTTATTCATATGTTTACAAAATTTGACATATGATGTCAAATTTGATGTAAGTAAATGTAAAAGATAAAATAAGTAAAAATGAAGTAATTATATTGTAAAATTTAAAAAGATGGAAGAAATATATTAGGAATGTATTTACATGCGTGAATCAAAGTAAGTTCGGTTCCTATTTTAGTACCGTCAAAAATAGCTGTCATATTGGTCATACAAATTTTATGAAGGACATTTTAGGTATGAAATAAATTTAAAATATTCTGAATTGCAATAACAAACTAATTTTAAAACTACAAATTAAAGGTATTAAATAACTTATATAGAATATAGGGAAAGGTAGCATAATTTGGACCAATTTTATAAAATTCACTATATAAAGGCACGGAAGAAGTGTCAATAAAAATTAAGTAGTAGAAAAGAAACTCACTAAGTGTACCTTCAAAATAAAACCATTTATTAAATTTTAAATACCATTTATAATAGTAAAAAATAAATTCAAAAAAATCTTGTCATCGGTCCAATATAGGAAACCGGTTTCCTTCATATCTACAGCTAGAAGAGTATCTACATCACTTCTTGGTCTGTCTAATTTGAATGAAGATGTTCCTGTTTCTGAAAGATCAGCATTAGACAACACGCTAGAAACAAAAACAAATGACACTCCGAAAGTTCATGCGAAGGTAAATAAAAACAATCCAGTAAAATCAGGACCCTTAGATAAACATATCCAAACCAGACTTCAATCTCAATCCACTTCAAAAAACTTAAACCCAAAATAAATACAGATAATAATTTTAGCAACATTTTATATTGGAATATGCAGGGATTCAAAAATTTGTTTAATTTAACTTCTCTAGATGAAAAACTTCTTTCAATCATGATATTTTATGCTTAACAGAGACGTGGGTAAACTTCGAAATAAAAGATGATCCTCCATTCCTTAGAGATTACCACAAATACGAACAAAAAGCAACGAAAGTAGCCAGCACTGGAAGAGCTATTGGCGGTATTATTATTTATTCCAAACTACTCCCTGAAAATGTTACATTAATTGAAAAGGAACAGCATTGGATATTTTTAAAATTGCAAACCACCACTCAAAATATAATACTAGGAGTTACCTATTTCTCTCAATCATATGATTACAATGTTCTACTTGAACTCGTTAATGAGAGCCTACAAAATTTAACAAGTCAATACCCCAATTATGCATACATACTGGGCGGAGATTACAATGCTCGTATCGGTGAATTAAACCAAATCGATAATGAAATTCATATTAATAACAATTGGAACACGGCAAGAGCTGCACTGGATCTAAAGGTTAACCAAAAAGGAAGAGATCTTGTAGCAATCTTTGAACAAGAAAACCTTCTAGTACTGAACGGAAGATCAAAGAATGATACACCCGCCAATTTCACTTACATGGGCACCAACGGGAAAAGTACAATTGACCTATTATGGGCCAATTTAAATGCTCTACAATTGATATCAGATTTTAAAGTTATTGAAGAGATAAGTGTGTCGGATCATCTGATCTGCTCACTTCGAATCGAAAATTTACTTGTTAACACCAATCTCAAATCAAATATAACATCAACTTATATAACAAGGACTAAATGGGATAATGCTAAAGCAGAGCTCTATAGAAACAAACTACTGGATAATTCATGTGACATTTCTTCTATGACATCAATGGAACTATATGAATTTATCAAAACTAATATGGTCAAAGTTTCATATGATGTTGGTATCGTCAGTAAAATTAAATTGTTACACAACACATCAAAATTAGCAAAAAAGAAACAATGGTTCACTGAATCATGTAAAGAACTTAAGAAAACTACGAAAAGGTGTCTGAGAGACTGTAATAAAAATGGATTCTCCCAAGAAAAGCTTGATCACTATATACACGCAAAAAAGAATTACAAAAACTGTATAAAAGAAGAAAAGAAAAAATACAAAATGGATATTAAAAACAAACTAGAAAAAGTGACAGATCAGAAACAATTTTGGAGTACAGTTAACTCTTTACAAAGACCGAGCTATACATGTAATCCCATTAATTCCGACGAATGGGTATCCTTTTTTCAACAATGGTACAGCAAGAGAGTTTTTTCCAATCTAACTTTTATTGATGTCCATCACCCATACCTTGACGATGATATTACCCTTGCAGAATTAATTTATTCTTTAAAGAAACTAAAAACCAATAAAAGTCCGGGGACAGATGAAATTATTTATGAACAGCTACAAAATTTACCACATAACTGGATATTGTATCTTAAGGACCTACTAAACAAGTTCTTAAGAGAAGAAGATTTGCCACAAGAATTAAAAACAATAAAACTCACATTGATACACAAGAAAGGAGATCGAATGAACACAAACAACTACAGAGGAATTGCTCTAATTAACTCCATAACGAAGCTGTTTACATTTATTCTAAATAATAGATTGCAAACCTGGGTCGAAAGCAAGAACATTCTCCCTGAATCGCAATCAGGATTTAGACGTAACAGATCCTGTACAGACAACCTATTCGTTTTAAACGCAATAATACAGATATCGTTTTTAACAAACAAGCAGGGAGTCTACGCTATCTTCGTAGATTTCCAAAAGGCTTTCGACTCAGTCCCACACTCAGTACTTTGGAATAAAATCTATCAAGTAGGCATAAGCGGCAAAATAACTAGACTTCTAAAAAACATTTACAATGAAACAGCTATGCGTGTCAATATAAACAATGAATTAACTGAAGAAATACATATTACAAAAGGAGTACTACAGGGCGAATGTACAAGTCCGTTACTCTTTGCTTTGTACATCTGCGACTTAGAAAATTCATTCAGACAAAAAAATCTTGAAGGTTATTTCATAAACAATAAAACAGATATAATATCCTTGCAGTATGCAGACGACATAGTTATCTTCGCTCATTCAACACCAGATATCCAGAATAAACTGAACGCATTAACTAATTACTGCAACTCGCATCATCTCACAGTAAATGCAGAGAAAACCAAAATAATTCATTTTCACAAAGGAAGACCGCCTAAGAGAAATATAACGCACTACTGCCAAAATAATGAAATTAACTTCGTCAATAAATACACCTATTTGGGAGTCACATTTTCCTCGTCGGGCACATTCAATGAACACTGCAAGGAAAGAATAAACAAAGGTAATCAAACAACAGGAGCAATTAAACACACTTTGATGAAAGCAGAAATATACCGATGGGAAACTAACCTGAAATTATATAATACTATACTTGTACCTACACTTCTTTACGGGGCAGAAATATGGGGTTTGCCACAAAAAGATAATATTGAAAAGGCATCCATGCAACATTTTAAATCTTTATTTTGTTGGCAAAAGGCTACTCCAGGATATGCAATAAGAAGAGAAACTGGACAGGAAAAATTAGAAACACTAATTGTGGTGAAAGTTTTAAAATACTGGCATAAAATATTACTAATGACAGAGGAAAGATATACAAAAATTTGCTACAATGAACTAATAAAATTAAATGAAAAGTCTATAAATATCATACCTCTAGAAAAACAAATGAAACACAACTGGATAAGAATACTTCAAAGCGTACTAATAAAAGCTAATTTCGATTGGATATGGAAAAAACAAAGTAGTTTGTTACTAAAAGCAGAGTTAGAAAATATTACGAAAGCCTATAACGAAATTTTATACATAGAAGATACAAAAAGAATTCGTCTTTCCACTTATAATCCTAATTATTGTACCCTCATAACAAGTAACAATTATTTTTCCTATCATATTCCATTCTGCATCCTTAAACTTTACAGCCAACTAAGAACTACTAGCAGCAGAAGATTTTCCTACTTTCAAGATGGTTACACTCATAGATTCACTGAAGACGAAACATGCAGCATCTGTAACCTCCATGAAGAAAATTCCCTAAATCATTTCCTCTTTTCGTGTCCTATTTACAACCCTATTCGAACCAAATATATAACTAAACATATACCTAACGTATTTACAGATAATCCACTCAGCAATCTGGTCGCCATTCCAACCAAAGAGAAGATGTTCGATATCTTCAAATATTTTAACACCGCTTCCAAACTCAGAGCATTTTCCTTAATTGTATAAATTACTTTCAATGCCTATAACAATGTAAAAAAAAAATATATATATATTTATTACTATGTATTATGTAAAAAGTGATATATAATTTGTTACCAATCTATTTGTATGGAGCCACTTACTCTAAACAAATAAAATTATTATTATTATTATTATTATTATTATTATTATATTTGGACCGTTAGCTTCCTAAATTGGATCATTAACTTTCTTAACGAAAATTACAACAATAGAACCTTTTAACTACAGCACTAACTCCAGTACACTGAGAATGAATCCAAGTGCGACATTTCATATATTGTATCATATTTTCTTCCTTGGTTTCTTCACACAATGTACAAAACCATGAATCACCATTTTCTTTTTCATGTTTCGCATTTTGTCAGAGAGATGGGGAAAGGCAATAAATTTAAAGGGCTAATTGTTTAAAATCGGATAGTTTCGTCACATCTTAGGGAGAGATACGAGAAGTCAACAAATTTAAAGGTCTACACAATGCTCCAAGATCATAGAACTGAATAGGGTAACATGAAAGGTACCGACATGTCGACGTGTCGCTTCTGTATGTACTATTCTGTGCCGTAATCACAATTTTTGTCGGTCCAATTTGGGCAACTGTTTTTGGTCCAACTTGGGCAACTGTTTTTGGTCCAACGTGGGCAACTTGAATATTTTACACTTAAAATTATACAAAAATGTCAAAGTAACATAAACTCATAAAATTGTAACAGGAAATTATAGATAGATAAGTAAGCTTTGTGATGATATAAGAGGACTTGTAATTACTTACGTTTGGACGAACTAACGGCTTTCACTCTGACATCAAAATAACAAATTTTCTTCGTAGTCAAACAAATAACCCTTCTCTTAACGTAACCATGAGACATTTTTTCACACGATTACATTAATCTGGTCTACCTCTACGTATACCAAGTAGTCTATCTAAAATCGCACAGATTTTATCAATCTTTGGATACCACAGCGGTCCAAATTAGGCAACGGTCCAAATTAGGCTACTCTCCCCTATGTATTACTATAAATAGTGGCGGGAGGTATTGTGTTGGACACATCAGATTTTTTGATGACATAAAAATTAGAAAAGAAAAAAATATGTAAATAAAAATTTCAGATCAAATGTTTTTATATACAGAGTGTTCATTTTAAATTGGCCACCATTGCTATCTCGAGAACTATAAGAGCTACGAGGTCGGTTAAATTAGCAAACAATTTCTATTTTACAACACTATTAACATGAGACAAATAAAAATTTTATTAAACCAGTGGTTCTCAAAATATGGTTCTCAACTTTTTTATTTTAAATGTGAACCTATTTTTTTTATTTACTTATTCAATAGAGAATTTTATTCTGAATTCAATGATATAATATTATCATACCCAAACATAACGATTTTTTTGAGAAAAATGCATCTGAAGTTTTAAATTAATTTGATTAATATATGACAATAATAAGAGTGCCATGACGGAAAAAACCGAATACAAGTCATTTTTTAACCTGGAATTAGAGTGCCTTGACTGAAAGAATATAATTTTATTCACTTCTTTTTGTCAAGACACTCTAATTCCAAGTTAAAAAAAATATTTGTATTCCGTTTTTTCCGTCATGGCACTCTTATTATTGTCATATTTTAATCAAATTAATATAATACTTCAGATGCATATTTCTTAAAAAAAAATCGTTATGTTAAGGTATGGTAATATTATATCATTGAATTCAGAATAAAATTCTCTATTGATTAAGCAAATAAAAAAAATAGGTTCACATTTAAAATTAAAAAGTTGGGACCCGTATTTTGATAACCACTAGTTTAATAAAAATTTTGTTTGTCTCATATTAATAGTGTTGTAAAATAGAAATTCTTTGCTAATTTAACCGACCTCGTAGCTCTTATAGTTCTCGAGATAGCAATGGTGGCCCATTTAAAATGAACACCCTGTATATATATATATATATATATATATATATATATATATATATATATATATGAAAAATATATATTAAATGTAAAATATACCTATAAATATATATACCGCTGGAGTGCTATCTCTCCCGTGAGAGGAAAGTGTCCCCAACATAACAATCTCTGTCCTTGTCACTCAGTATGTAGTCACACAAAAGCGCGTGCGCAAAGTAACCGTGCCTGTTTAAAATATTTGAAATGTATTGAAATATGAATGTGTATATTATTTTGAATTATTTAACAGAGTTAAATTAGAATTGTTTTTATTTTTATCTTCAGAAAAATGAGTACCACAAAGTTATAAAATTACATTTCTTAATTTACTATGGCAGGTAAGATTACCATTATGTTTTTTTCAAAAAAGATTAGATTAACCTTTACTACAGGATTACAGCGATATAATTAAAAATTGAACACTTCCTAAAATTAAGAATAAAAATACAAAAGGATTTGAAAATCTGAATTTGAACAACTGCAATTATACTTACTTATGTAAAGTTACTAGAGCTTCTGCACCACACAAACAACATTTCTTACCACTTTTACCCGATTTCATTTTTATTTGAATACTCTGAATACTTGAAAACTCATTGACAGTTCATAGATATATTCATATTCAAAATTCGAAGAAACAATTCTTGACCAATGGAATCACAGATAATCGGCGCATACTCAAAGCACACAAACTTGACAACGGTGCAAACGTATATATGTCTGCACTGTGATGTTAGGACCATCTCTCTGTCCTTTCCAGCGGTATATATATTTATAGGTATATTAAATGTAATAAGATAACACAATTTTATTTCTTGAAATATAATTTTTATTTGGGGTGAAGTTATCCACGCATGGAAGGGGCATGGTGGCTTATTTGAAAGTTGGTAAAGTGGACAGTGCGTGATTGAAAGCATTGTAAGGCTTTTGTGTGCCACTATATTTGCACGAGATTATTCAATTTGTCAGTTTGGAAGTTAAAACATTATATTTGACGTTTGAAACGAAGTGAAGTTAGGCGAGAACCCTGATACGTCAATAGATAAGAGGGGAAGTGGGGTAATTCAGCCACGTTTTCACGCACATCGTTTGTAATTGCATTTTTTTCCTTATTGGAGATTAATTTGGGGAAAAATAAAAAATACGGGTCTAATATTTTTCATTATTCTATGGATTAAAGCTAAAAACAAAAAACCGTGCAAGACCTCATTAGCCAAAGATCGACTCGTGGAAGGTTTATCTTAACCTACGTTGTGTTTGTTTAAGTAAATAACCCTTCATCGTCGTACTACAGAGCAGCTGTTAAAGGTGAAGGAATTAGGCAGGTATTTGATACAATAAAAGAATGATATTTACTCGAAATGAAAGACAAAAGGTCTATCTTGTGCATTTATTTAAAATTAAAAAATTCGTAGTGCTGTGGAATATAACGCTCTTCGGCATTCACCTTAAAAACCTGAGGGAAATCACAGCCAAAACCTCAAGTAGAGAGACAAATTGACAAATGTATAAAGCTTGCATTTGATTAATAATGGTTGTCCCAATAATTTATCATAAACATATTTGGTTAAATTATATTACTGATATCCAGACTGATATTGTTGCCGACCATTGCCCTTGTGTGTGCGTGTGTATGTATGTGTGTGCTGGTTTGCATAGATTATATTTGTTGGTTGTTTTGTTTATAGGGCGCTCTGTTTTCTCAGAGGGTCATTGTTTATATTTTATATAGTCTGAATCGCAATATCCGGCCCTTGAGCTCACGGTTCTGCTGGCTGCAAGTGCACTCGGTCAAACGAACCGACCACGATAAAGTTATCAGAAATGATTATTGATACTTTGATTAGGGGCACCCTGATTTTCAATTGTTAGTCAGTCAATATCAGATTGGTTATATTTAATTGAGACGTGATATAATTGTGACAGCCATAAATAATATTTGTATAAAAACATATAGTAAACGCATACCTAACTTGTCCGAGCAGCGCCGTAGTTGATGGGAATTTAATAGGATTTGGAAATAAACCCGGAGACGATTTCAGAAAATGCACTTGGTCGTTTAGGTGCCAGACATCAGTCTCGAGCTACGCATAGACGGTCATAGCGGGGAGGATTAGGGTTATAGAGAAGTGGAGTCAAGGAGACCAGGAAAACAATTCGGAGAAACCAAACATATGTGAAATCATGGATTCGTCTCCTCGAGTCCAGATTTTAATTCGGGTTGTATATTAAAATATCCGTCTTCACTCTTTCAGAACTATGGTGATTCGTGGGTAGTCCACAGTCCTAGCGCGTGATCGTAGAAGCTTCTAGATATCTTATTTGTGTTAATCCTTCTCAGATATGATGATGAATGTGTAAACAGTCGGCACGTATGCGGCGAGCGTCTAAGAAGTGTTGTTTCTGATCTGTATTAGACTAAACAATAAACACATACGGCCATTCATTATAAAATATATATTCTACGTAAAATAGTTTGTTCATAAAATATTTAATATATAGTAGAGATTATTACTAATAATACATATTAATAACAAAATTATACAAGCAGGCAATGCTTCAATATATAATGGCATACATTGATTCAATTGTCAATTGTAGTTTTAGTTACTAAAGACATAATTCTAGACGATTTACATTAATTACGTTAAAATCCGCCGCTATATATGCTCTACTTACTATGCAAAGCAGCGCTCAAATTAATGGCACGCAAGACACAACGTCGGAATTAATGAAACACCGCAACGTTGTGCCCTCAGTTTTTGGACATTCTGTAGTCCACAATGTACCTCTATCTCCCCAAAAAGGTATGAAAACTCTGGGTCTGGTTCAGTGATTTTATACTTATCTACATACCGTTATGCAAAGTACGTCCTTAGAGTTTCACGACTTGACTTGACTGATCAAGTCAAACTCAAGTCAAGTAATAGTAGTTTAATTTTAAATCAAGTCAAGTGGTAATATTTCATGTACTTGAAAAATCAAGTAGTTCTTCAAGACACCTTGAGTTTTCATCAATTTTATTACATACTGATAAAAAGTGCGCTATGACCATATGCTCTGACCAAGTAGTTGTAGAGAATAAAAGAAGAAGAAAAAATTTGACAGGTGTCAGAATATACGGGTGGCCCAGCGAAAATTATCAGCACACTTTTTGGCCATTTAACATTAATTTTGCAAAAAACGCTCGAACACGTCAATTTTAATATAAAGGGGGACACCTAAATGGATTAGTACCAATGACATAACTTCAACCCTAAAATGGGTGTGGACTGCACCTCAAAAAAATTAAATGGGAAAGGGTGTCAAAAATGACAAAGTTCGAAAGGTCTTTCAATTCTCTTTTCAACAGTTTTTTTATTTTTCAAATCCGATCATTAGTTCCAGAGATATATCGTTTAAAACAAATTTTATCAGGTGTGCAAAACTGCAATCAAGTAGGCTTAAACAAATGACAGAAACTCAAGTATCAGTTTATTAGGTGTTCAAAATGACTATTTCCAACTTCCATACAATAATAACGATTTTGGTCAAAATTTTGGATATACGGTACGCTGCCGTATATCTTCTAAAAATCCGGGTAGAGTGGCATAAACTATAGACTTCAAATAACCTCACAAAAAAAATCCAACTTACAAATTACTTGTTTATTACAAACAACTTGTCGAAAGAATTGTTTATTTAGTTTCTGTCATTTGTTTTAGCCTACTTGATGGCAATTTTGAACACCTGATAAAATGTGTTTTAAACGATATTTCTCTGGAACTAATGATCGGATTTGAAAAATAAAAAAACTGTTGAAAAGAGAATTGAAAGGCCTTTCGAACTGTGTCATGTTTGACACCCTTTTCCATTTAAAATTTTTGAAGTGCAGTCCACACCCATTTTAGGGTTGAAGTTATGCCATTGGTACTAATCCATTTAGGTGTCCCCCTTTATATTAAAATTGACGTGTTCGAGCGTTTTTAGCAAAATTAATGTTAAGTGGCCAAAAATTGCGCTGATAATTTTCGCTGGGCCACCCTGTATAAAATAATTCATTGATCATCTCATGTAATATTTACAAATAAATAAAGTTGTAAATACGTAAGCGTATTTTATAAAACTCTGCAACTGGTTATGGGCCCAGAATAGCCCAGTCTAATAACAAAGAGCTCGGTTTATAACTAAAATAAACATTGAACTGTTTCCAGTTTAGTAGTGATACTGTGTTGTCGACAGTCAGATTCATTTAGATCGTGACTTCGTCTAACTGCTATCATACAGATATGGATATGTTTAACGTTTCAAAGTTTAACGGCAGTGACTGGCTGGTGTAGAAATTTCAAATGAAATCGTTTCTGGGAATCAACAATCTGTGGCAGGTTGTAAATGGCAGAGCTGAGCGATTCGATGATGATAAATCCGATGATGATAAGTCGATAGGGCAGAAAAAATGGGATGAGAAAGATGAGAGAGCAAAATTTTATATTAGTTGTGCTCTTGAAATGGCACAAACTAAACAAATTATGAATTTAACTATAGCGACTGACATGTGGAATCGTCTTGAAACACTTTATGAAATGAAAAATGAAACGACTGTGCATTTACTTTTACAAAAGTTTTACGATAATCGTATGGATGATGAAACTAGCGTTGCAAAGTATGTTACTTCTGTAGAAGAATTGGCCAGGCAGCTTGAAGATGTTGGTCAGAAACAAAGTGAAGCAGTAGTGATCACGAAAGTTCTTCACAGCTTACCTCCAACTTACAGACACGTAATTTCAGCATGGGATTCACTTGCGGATAAGGGTAAGGTAAATGTCATTTCTGCAAAAAAACAGGCCATAAAAAGGCTGATTGTTTCAAATTTCGTGCACAAAAAAAATACATGCAAACGCAATCGGCATTGACTAACAATGAATATTTCCAGTCTCAGAATTTGTGCCATTCACAATGGAAGATGTATGGTATGCAGATTCAGGTGCTAGTCAACACATGTCACCATAACGTGAATTTTCAAATTTCAAGCCTATGCATAAAACTGAAAAATCCTTTGAAGTTGGTAATGGTCAATTGGTTATGCTGCTGGTGAAGGTGATATTTGGATCGAAACTGTCATTGGGAAAAAATAAAATGATACACGTTATTCAGAATGTCTGGTACGTTCCTCAGATTCCGAAGAATTTGTTTAGTATTGGTTCTGCTATGGAGAAAGGTATCAAAGCTGAGTTTGAAGAAAACAAATTAAAGTTATCACGAAATGGTAAATTGCTAGCTATAGGCAATAGATGCCAAAACAAACTCTTTGGAATGAATTTTCGTGTCATATCAAAAATAGAAGCTAATAACTATATCACAAACTCCATCACAATCAAAACTATTCAAGAACTTGTTAAAGAGTCAGCAGTTGTTGGACTGAATTGTAATGATATAAACAATGACAAAGAAGGAAAAGTCGAGGTTCATTATGAGGCTACTAGTGAACAGTTGATAGACATCCTAACGAAACTTTTAAGCCGTAAGAAGTTTGAGATGTATCGAGATAATCTCAATATGGCGCTAATGGTCATTGTAAGTGGGAGTATTAAGAAGTGCGTTCTGACCATATGCTCTGACCAAGTAGCTGTAGAGAATAAAAGAAGAAGAAAAAAAGTTTGACAGGTGTCAGAATACATAAAATAATTAATTGATTTTTTTTATTTATTTTATGTCTTTAATTTACATTAATTGACATGGTGGTATGGAAACAATATAACATAATTTACTTTAGATTTCTAATTTGATTTAAGATAAATATTCAAAAATTATTTTAATTATTTTAGAATTTTTGGTAGCTAAAAAGGCACTAGTTTCACTTGAAAATTTTACATTTTCTTGAAGTAACCTGAAAAAGAGATCGTTTTGGAAATGTTTGTATAGTTCACAATTAAATAAATAGTGATCGATGTCAGCAGTTTCAGGGGCATTGCAGTCACATTTATCTGAAGTTATTATCTTTAATTTAAACAAATAGCTGGGAAGTCTATGGTGATTAAATCGAAGTCTACTTAAGGAGGATATTGCTATTTTACTCATGTTCATTTTGTTGAAACAAGGTTTCCGAAGAATTTCTGGCTGGATTTGATAATAATAATTTCCTTTTGTATGACATATTTTTATAGAGTTCTTTCCAAAGTTAGTCGTGCTTATTGAAATATGATACATATTCGTCAAATGTCATGTCAATAAAGATAGGTATTCCATCAGCAGTTGCAGTTTTGGCCAATGCGTCAACAATTTCATTTCCAAGTATGTTTGAATTTACTTTTATCCATGCAATTTTAATGTTGATATTTAATAATTCATTACATTTTTTTATAAGATGAATTATTTCATAATTAATAATATTATTGTTTTTAAAGCCAGGAGATTTAAAAATCTTAGTAGCAAATTTACTGTTTGTGAAAATAACAATGTTTGGTTTTAGTATTATTTCATTTTCTATATATTTTATAGCCTGTAGAATAGCAAATAGTTCAGCATTAAAAATAGACGTATAATTTGGTAATTTATATTTTTCTGAATATCCAAGAAAAGGATCATAAATGGCAGCTCCAGTATCCGTATTAATTTAGGAGGCGTCTGTATATAAAACATAGTGATCTGGGAAATAGTGAATAGAATTTTCTTGAAATAAGTTATTCATTACTATAATAATTATGTTGTTGAGTTAACGTGAAGGAAATTATCAGATAAGAAATGTAACTTGTCCCATTCTTCACAAAGAGTTTATTTATAAAATCACAAAATGTACATTTCGGCTACTCTGTAGCCATCATCACTTGTACATTAATCTTAAAATTGAAAACAACCAGTATTTATACAAAATAAACGGTATTCCTAAGATTATAGCGGTATATGATTGGGAGATATATTAACCAATGGGTTTTACAAATTTAAGTAAGGGATTATCTAACGGAGAAAGGTCGGTGTTTAACAGTTGGTTACAGTTTTTCTTTATGACTATGGCTTCTAACATGTTTAGTTTATAATTATTACATGATTTTTCACATTTTACATCATCTAAACTGAAAGTATGGCCTGTGTTATGATGATGTAATGCTATTGCTGAATTAAATATGTTCTTGTTATTTAGATGGTACATTGGTTCTTTGAAGCGTGTTAAGATTTTGCGTTTGGTTTGCCCAATATATTTCGATTTACAAATTTGGCACTCTATGGAGTATATACCTGATAACTCTAATCTATAATCTTAGGAATACCGTTTATCTTGTATAAATACTGGTTGTTTTTAATTTTAAGATTACTGTACAAGTGATGATGGCTACAGAGTAGCCGAAATGTACATTTTGTGATTTTATAAATAAACCCTTTGTGAAGAATAGGACAAGTTACATTTCTTATCTAACAAGTTATTCATATCTGTTTTACTAGATACTTCTTCTTCTAAATTCAAGTTATCGTAAATATTTTTATTATAGATTGAGTAGGAAAAATTGTATAAATAGCATTATAAAGAATTTTGTTCACTTATAGGTTTATTTTCACCTGTGTAGTTAATATACTGTAACGTTTTATTTATTTAGGTGAAGTGTAAAATTGATTAAAAGACAAATATTTATATAACTATGTTTAATTAAAGAAATATGAATTATAAAGAATAATGAAAAATAACTAACACTAAGAATTAACAAATATAAACACTAATTTAAGACTAACATATATCAATAAAGACTTAAACACTAAGATAATTTATTTAAACAATTAGAACTACGCAATATTTATTTCAACAATATTTATATCACTCTTTATTTATATCACTATCTATTTATTTATATCACCATCTGTTCACTACACGTATCGATACAAGACTGTCCTCGCGATCTTTTACTCGGGGTATTTATATAAAACGCTTCATTCTCGAATATTCGTTGACCCTTCTCGAATATTCGCCGATTCTTCTCGAAATTAGAACAATGGGGAGCGGACGGACGTGTTCTGACCTGTTCGCTAGCGGTCGCCGCCCGCGCCGCGACCCTGGGTTCGCTACAATACATTTCAATTATAGGTGGGGTATTTTTAAACTTCCAAAATGGGTTTGTGAGGAATTCTGTGGATAAAGCGGCTATTTTGTTAACAGTCGGATAAGAGGTAATATTTAGTCCGAGATATTCCAAATTTAATAGCTAGTTGCTGACGCCGAATTTGTAAGGGTTTTTCTGCACATTCGTGTAATAAACAGTGAGTAGGGGTAGATTTAAATGCACCAATGCATATTCGTAATGCTTTGTATTGCATTCGGTCGATTTTATTTAGATGAGTGGATGATGCACCCCCATATATTATACTTCCATAATCTCTAATAGATCTAACATATGCTTTGTAAAACGTAATTAAAATAGTAGGATCAGCACCTCAATTAATGCCATTTATAGCTTTAAGAAGGTTAATTGATTTTTCACATTTAGTTAACATATATTCTATATGAACTGCCAATGATAATTTGAAATCAAAAATAATCCCTAGATATTTAACTGTTCTTGTAATTTCGATATTGAGACCTCCTAATAATATTGTAAGGGATCTGTTTTGCAATCTATGTCGAGTGAATATGCACACTTGGGTCTTGTTTAGGGAAAGTTCAAGTTCATTTTGAAATAACCATTCATTCAATATTGTGAATATATTATCCAACTCGTTCTGGCAATTATATAAAAATTTAGATTTGGTATAAATACAAAGATCGTCTGCATAATTTAGAATAGTTGCATAAATTGGTAAATATGAGAATAGATCAATACAATATATATTGAAAAGTAAAGGACTTAGTACATCTCCTTGAGGAAGTCCTTTGGATGTAAATCAAATTCCTATTATATTATTGTAGTGTTTTAAAATTAATTGATCATCTCATATAATATTTACAAATAAATAAAGTAGTTAATACGTAAGCGGATTTTATAAAACACATATCTAGTTTCAAAAAATCATAATGAGATTGATAATACAGATTTTCATTTGCAAAACCAAATCGTAAATAATTTTAATCTAAAACTTATTAACAAAAAATATAAAGATAAGAAAATATAAGTAAACATGAGGCTTCTAATAATGGTATCAACTAAAATATTGTGGATTTTTTGTGTTAGAAAATTGTCTTTCAACAGGAGCTGAAGATGCTGGTATTAATAAAGAAATTGGCCATTTACATCAATTAATGTAAAAGCACGACTACGCCTGTTTCTCAAAAAATACGGGACTAGTATTATTAGTCCCTGCACTAGTAATACTAGTGAAGTTTACTAGTTTTTGTTTCTGAAATGTACAAGTTTAAAATACTAGTTACTATTTGGGAACTAGTATTTACTAGTGTATTTGACATAAAATACCAGTATTTTGTTTCTCAAAATATTTGTGTTGTGTGTCAGACTAGTAATTTACTAGAGAAAAGCTACAAGTGTCAAAAGTCTTGTAAATTTTTATTATAAATTTTACTAGTCGTATAATTTTATTGTTTGTTTGTTATTCTTTTTCATATGTAATTTAATAGTTCTTTGTTAATATTTATTAAGTTTTATTTGGTGTTTGTTGTTGTTTAGTGTTAATATATTTTTAAAATTATATAATGTGTTCAAGTGACTCTGAGTCTAGTGATGAAGAAGTAGTTATGCGTCGTCAAAAACTATTTAAAGCAAGAGTAAATTATATCCCATACAGAAACCTCATATGAGTTTAACGAGAGGTTTAGACTCTCGGCAAATAAGTTGGAAACATTAATTAATTTATTGGGACCGATTCTTCAGCGAGATACGGCAAGAAACCATGCATTATCCGTAAAAATACAACTAGAAATTGCTCTTCATTGGCTTGGTACAGGCGTTCAATTTCACGCTGTTGGAGATGTGCACGGTGTTTGCAAGGCGAGTGTATGCAGAGCAGTACATAATGTTGTAAAAGGTGTTGTAGATATTATGTTTCCACAATTTGTACAATGGCCAACAAATGTGCCTAGCATTGTTGAAGAATTTTTTAAACTTGGAGGATTTGTAATGGTTTGCGGCTGTGTAGACGGAACTTTAATTAAAATAGATGCCCCCAAAGAAAATGAGGAAAAATTTGTAGACCGACATGGAAACCATTCTATAAATTGTATGGTGGTGTGTGGACCAGATTTGAAATTTTATTATTTTTATGCCAATTGGCCAGGACAAACACATGACGCGAGGGTATTAAGGAGGAGTGGGTTGTTTAATAGAATGGAAGGAGGTTGGAGGCCTATACCAAATGTCTTGGAGACAGTGGATATCCACTAAAAAGGTGACTAATACCTCCCATTATGACAGATATAAATGTCGATGCCAACTTACGTTTTCTTCGTGCTCATAAGACAACACGAAGAGTAATAGAATGTGCCATTGGAGTTCTAAAAGAAAAATTTCCCTGTTTAAAAAATTTACGAGTTGACTCAATGTTTCCATACCAAGTTTTTAATTGTTGTGTAACACTGTACAACTTTTCACGAAATATAAATAATGAGGAATTGGATGCTATTAGAAATTAATCTGATTCTGATGACTGTAACATAAATGTTGGTAAAGGTTTAGAGGAAGAGGAAGAAGAGGATTTGCAAGCTGCTGAAAAGTTCGAAATAATTCAAAATTATTTTCGAACATAATTTAACTTTATTTATTAGTTATTATTATTATTATTATTATTATTTCAATGCTATACCCAACAGACTACTGTCCAATTCTAGGGTAAGGGAAAAAAAATAGATATATAAATGATTTAAGATAAATAAATAATGCATTTTTTCGTACACTTAATACTATCGTAAAATATGTCTACGTATGATTCGATTTGATGATAATTTTGAAGCATTTGATTTAATGGTGATTTCAATAGTGTATTTGATCGTGCAGTTTTAATGTAGAAAGTATTTGTATGTCTGGCAGATAGTCTAGGGACTTGAAAATTAATTTTATTCATAATATAAGCACAATCTATATCATTGTTAATAATTTTTTGTAATTGAATTATTGAGTTAATGGTGCGTCTGTGGTGAAGGAAATTTAAATGGAAAGTTTCCAACAGCTGATTCTGGGACGTACCTCTGGGCGGATAACAACCTTCCACTATATATTTGGCAAACTTTAAAAATTTTCTTTGCACTTTTTCAATGGATTCGCTCTGATTCATGTACAAGGGATTCCAAATTACTGAACAGTATTCTAATTGAGGACGTACTAGGGAAATAAACAATAGTCTTAAAATTGAAATGTCGTTGAAAAATTGAGCATTTCTAATTATTAGTCCTAGACTCCTGTAGGCAGATGCTACTGAATGTTTGATATGTTCGGTAAACAGTAATTTGGGATCGAATATAACACCTAAGTCTTTAAAAGATTTAGGTCTATGCAGAGTATTGTTGTCAATCACATATTTATAGGTGATTGGATTAGATTTTCTATGAAAGCTCATGATGTTACATTTGTTGATATTAAGTAACAGATTGTTATTTACGCACCAGTTATAAATTTCATTTAAATTGGCTTGAATGTTTTTACAATCTTTTTGAGATGATACGGTAGAGTAGAGTTTTAAATCATCTGCAAACATTAAAAATGGTACCTTTATGACGTTGGTTATGTCGTTAATGAATAGATTAAAAAGAAGAGGACCTAATACCGAACCTTGAGGTACGCCTGATACTTGATCGAAAAGCAATGATTGAAATCCACCGTAGCTAACAAACTGTTGTCTATTATGTAGATAAGACGAAAATAACATAATGAGGGAATCGGAAAAACCAAAAGAGTGTAGTTTTGTAATAAGCATAAAATCCGTATAAATAACATCTACTTGGTTTTGATTGTCTAAAGCTTCGCTGATAAATTGTGTTATACATATTAAATTTGTGACTGTGGATTTTCCTTTTATAAAACCATGTTGGTTCTCTGATATTAAATTGCTCACATGATTATAAATCGTGGAATGGAGGATAATTTCAAAAATTTTGCTGAAGTTTGAGATAATAGCAATTGGTCTGTAGTTAGTCATATCATGTCTGTCTCCTTTTTTAAAGATTGGGCATATGCGAGAAATTTTCCATTGATTAGGAAATGTAGATGTTTGTAATATTAAATTAAAGAGAATTGTAAGAGGTTTTACAAATGCAGTTGCACAGTCTTTAAGGATGAAAGAAGGAAATTGATCTGGCCCCATTGTTAGTTTAGAATTTAATTTTTGTATTGCGGATAACACATCCTCCTCTGATACGCTGTTAATAGAAAGGTTTGGGCAATTGTTTATATTAGAATTAGTAATTCCGCTTCCCTGGTTGTCATTAAATGATGATAAAAAATATTGGGCAAATCCTTCGACTATATCTTTTTCGTTATCTAAAATTTGATTTTTGTATTTTAAAGTAGATGGTATGGATGATGTATTTCTTTTTTGATTAATAAAAGACCAAAACTTCTTGGGGTCATTTTTCATTTCATTTTGTAAAGTGTCATGATAATTTTTATATGCTATTTTTATATCAATTTTAATTTGTGCTCTTAAGTGTTTAAATTCCATTTCGTACAGAATATTTCCTGATTTCTTGAATTGTTTCCATGCTTTATGCTTTTTATTAATCATAAATATCAGTGAACCAGTATACCATGCCGGATAACTACCTTTAGTTTTTAGTTTCTTCGGAACGTGTGTATTTAATATATTGTTAACGATACCATAAAATTTATCTATTGCTACATTAACATCTTTGCAAGTATTAAGACTCTTCCAATCTGTATTTGCAAAATCATTGTATAAAAGCGGAAAGTTAGCCTTCTTAAAGTTGTAACCATTATTGTTGGTAGAGTGAAATTTATTGTTCTTTATTTTTAAATTAAATAGTATGGTTAAAGCAGGATGATGCTGGTCTTCTTTCACTAAAATATCTTTAGATTTTGATACAGAACAAGAAATGTTACTTAAAATGAGATCGAGAATTTTACCGTATATATTAACTATAAAATTGTATTGAAGTAAGTTATAAAAATTAGTAAAATTGTGTAACATGTCGTAAAAGGGACAATAGTGATCCTTAAAGACACAATTATAATAATTTGATATGTTGAAGTCTCCAAAAATTAAAACATTTGAATTAAACAGACAGTTAAGAGCGCAAATAGAGTCAAATAAAGTGCTGTAGCTATTAGCTCCACAGGAAGGTGGGATATAAAGATTAATTACATATAATGTTTTGAAGTTTGACGATATTTTAATAAGTAGGATATCAATGTTAATTATGTCTTGTAATTGAGGACAAAGTGATCGGATATCTAATTGTATGGGTTTGAATTCTTTTTTAACGGCGATAAGAACACCTCCACCGCGTTTAGTATTAGTCAAGAGAAAATTACGATCGCTTCTGAAAACTTCATACTTGTTGATATCAAATAACTCTGAGTTGTTGATACCTTCGTGACACCAAGTCTCCGTAAGAGCAAATATATGGTATTGAGGAGAACTTATAGAGTTTATGAAAATATCAGTGCATTTGGTATTCAAACCTCTAACGTTTTGATAGTAGCATACTAACATATCATTATGCTCATTATCACACTTATCAAGGGATGACATCTTGTTTGGTTGAAAATTCAGTAATTGCTATGCATCACCAAGTATAGTCTCTTTAAATTTTCGTAACGTTTCTTTGTAAACATGGCAATCCGAGTCCCAAACGGGATGATCCGTGGAAATAGCAGTATTTTGAGTGGATTTAATATGTAAACAATGAACACAATTTAAAATATTGGAGGTACACGCACTGAGTTCATGGGCTCCTGCACATTTCGGGCATGTAGGTTCCTTTTTTGTACAGTGAGATGCATTGTGATGGAAGCCACAACATTTAAAACACCTTCGAATATCCACAGCATCGTACACAGAACAGTAATCATATCCAATCCATAGTTTGCCCACATTTAATGATTTTCTATAAGTTTCACGGTCGACTTGAACAACACATTGATACAATTTGTTATTGTTACGCAGTGGTTTAATCAATTTAATATCACATAAAGAATCTTCGGAAATATATGATTTATTCAATGATTTAAGATACTTAGTTATCTGTTCCGAATCCAGCTTATCTGTCATGCCAACAAGTCTGATTCTAGGGTGAAAAGCGGCTGTTTGTTGTACGTCATATTTATCACTCATCTTTTTGTTTACTAGATCTTTTAATTTGGTAGTTTCTTCAGAATTAACGCAATTAACAATTAAGCTTCCATTACGTTTGTTACGGATATTAGAAACTTTGATATCTAAAGTGATAGGGTCGATCGTCTTGAGCAGATCTGATTTCGTTGCTACAGAACTTTGAGTTTTCTTTGGTTTAACAATAATAGGTGGTTCAACATTTTTCTTGGTAATATCAGAGTAAGATACAGAACAGGGTTGGCATGTTTAAAACAATTATGTTTAAAACAAATGTTTAAAACATGTTTTAAACATTTCTTAAGTTTAAAACACTTTTGTTTTAAACATGTTTAAAACTTGTTTTAAACAGATGTTTATTTGAAAAGGTGTTTAAAACAGATTCTTAAGTGTTAATTTCTATTGAGTATTGATCTATATTTCTAGGAAAATAATTAATTTTTAATTTTGCTTTTAAAACACAAAAACTTATATTTTATTCTTTTGTCAGTAGCAGACATAAAGCAAATAAAAAAAGATACATAAAGAACGCTATAATTATAATATAAATACATATATTTTTTCAATCTTCATCTTCCGGCATTTTATTTGTATTGTATGCTCTAATAATGCTAACTAATTTCACCGCCTTTTCTGTGCCTAACCTGTTCCGTAATTTAGTATGCACTAAACCAAAAGTTGAAAATAATCTTTCAATTCCTGCAGATGAAGCTACTGCCGTATGGAGTTGAATAAACAAATCAAATAATGAATTGTTAATCAAGTTCTGCAGAGCACGCCACCATGAAACCGGTGAAACACTTTCTTAATTTTAATTTTTAATCTTTTTTTAAATTTTTGCGCCTGATATTTCTAGATGTACTTGCTTTAATTTCTGGCCTCCAAATCGATGATCTAATAAATTGGCTAGGTAATGAGCTGGAGTCATGGCCATTTTCAAACGCTTTTTAAAACTTTTGCCAGAATATGCCAGTTCGGTGCGTGGACATCATACAGGCGCGCAAGTTTGAGCCGTACCGTTTATGCCAGACATCTACCGAAATAAAAAAAATCATTTCTGAGTTTAAAACATGTTTAATTTTGTTTTAAACATGTTTTTTTCATTATTGTTTAAAACATGTTTAAAACATTAAAAATATGTTTAAAATATAAAAAACATGTTTTAATGTTTTTTTTAAAAAAAACATGATTTTTGCCAACCCTGATACAGAAGTAGGTCTAGAGTTAGAGTTAATTTCATTACAGAGGTCTTTAAGCTTTTCCTCGAGTGTTTGTTGAAATTCAACTTTTAACTTCGAAACAACCGATTCAAATTTTAAATGTAAATCTGTTTGTAACTTATCTAGCATTGTACTGATTTGCATATCATTAGTAAAATGAGATAATTTCGACATACTATTTTGTAGATCTTTAAGATTAGATTCAATGTTAATTGCTTTCGATTTATCAATAACATCACATGTACGTTTACAAATGTCACACAAGTACAGTAGATTATTATTTTTTTCAATAAATTTAAATTCAGCATCACTCATATTAATGCAACTGAAGTGAAACCATTTATTGCATGAGCCTTCACATCCTACTAAACCGTCTTTTGTTTTAAATTTACATTTTGCACATGCCATGATTTCATAAATAAATAAATAAAATATGTAGTATAATAAAACTTACTTAAAAATAGTAACTCCTAAACTAAAAGAATGAATGTGAGTACAGCACAAAGGACACAAGAAGGGAAATCGGAAGCGCCAGTGCGGTCCGTCACAGCTTAGGGCTTACAACATACAGGAGTTGGACCACGGGAGGGTTAACATTGAGAAAATGGTGTTACTGACAATGAAGAAAACGGATGACCGAACATAAAGCCTATAACCTAAAACAGTTATTTTTTAAAAAAAAAATTTTACCAATTTAAAATTGTAGTAAGAACTAAAAGTAGGTACCTAAAAATAATTATAAAAAATATTGAAATAAAATTACAGATAAAATATATAAATAAATATAATAACTATATAAAAACTAAAATAAATTTTAAATATTTTACAATGCGCCAAACAACATCCCGTATGTCAAAAACAGAAACACCCAGTAGGTGTAGCAATAATAGTAGAGGTGAATGAACCTGTATTCACGTTTTGCAAGTATAAACAAAAATTGCGAACCACGCTTTTTAAAACATATATAAAAAATATAAAATAGCCCTTAACTTACCCCTGGTAGTAGGAATCATAAAGTAATAGGGATATAGAAAAAGATGAAAACTAGAACTGCACACTAATATATAACTTACATAAATAATTTATAAATATACCACTAAAAAACAGTAAATACACAGAGCAAATGGCAGAAACGTCAACCACGCACAATAAAAAATATATATAGTTCTTTAAAAGACAACTTAATCTAAAAAATTTAATTAACTTAAACTAAAAAATATAATTTTCTGCCATCTTCTCCCATTATTTCTCTATCTTGATTTAAAAAAACAATATTTTGGTTAATTTCAACATTACTTTCGTCGTCTGTTAACCCTACAGTAAATTTAGATCTATTTTTGAACGCTAATTCCTTTTCTTTTTGCAAAATTTCCAGTTTTGCTTTATAATTTTGTAATTCTAAATATTCAATTTGTAATTTTAATTTTTGTCTCTTTAGGCCTAAATCGGTTTCATGTTCTTCAAAAGATGAGCCCCCTTTTGTGATGAATCTTTTTATTTTTTTTGTTTTTTCCGGCAAATTTACAGGGGGACCAAGTTGTTATATGAAAGAAGAGGTTAACGGGGCACTAGTGTTTAATGTTTCACTTTCCACATGAGTAATGTACTGTCGACCCTCCTTTGGCAAATCCTTAATGCGTATGCCCTACATGTCATTTACGCAAACGATGAATTTAACAAACTAATTATTAAAGTAAAAAATCTACCTCATTACTTATGGTATTAATATTTTCGTTTTCTTCTATTAATAAATCTTTCTTGCTTAAACCAATAATGGATGGCGATTCTTTTCCTATTATTTCTAGAATAATATCGTCTATGGGAGATTTCTTTGATTTCTTTCCACCACCTTCTCCAGTTTGTTTAGCATTGTCAACTTTAGTCTATTGGAATAAATATGCCCTATTATATATTTTAGTTTTTAGCGTAATTATTTAGGAAAAAAATCTTACCAATGTAGATATTTTTAAATTTGGTCAAAATGTGTCCCTAATACATTTATAGTCCGTCCTGTCTTACCAAACCCAAAGCGTGACAAGTTTGGCATATTTTGATCCATTCATTTACTTTATCAATTTTGTTTAATTTGTTAGAGAATACTCCAAATAAAATATTCTTTGCATCTCTAATCATCCCCAAAATTGTTAGTTTCGCATCTAACGAAGGCATTATTATTGATAAGAATTGACAAGAATGTAATTGTAATTTATTTTCAATTTTCAATGTAAAACACTTGCTTGAAAATGTCAGAAAATTGAATCACTTGATTAAAAATTTCACTTGTAACTAGTATCTTATGAACTAGTAACTTGTAAACTAGTAACTTGTAAACTAGTAAAATACTTGTCAGAAACATTCTTTCAGAAACACAATTTACTAGTACTATTAAAAAATTCACTTGTAGCTAGTAACTTGTAACTTGTAAACTAGTAATTTTTGAGAAACAGGCCCCTGCTGTAGTAAAATAATAAAAAAATTTTGGTGGCAAAATGTCGGAATTTGCAATACTCTAATGTAATAAGTGTTAACTACAATGTAATGAAATATCCCTAGGTAACTTGAGCTCTTGCTCACTTCATATCAATTATTTTTTATTTCTCCCTCTCTCACTTTCTTCTGGTTCTACAATTTTTTTTCTATAACCCATGTAAAAGTGCATTGTTGAACTCAAAATAGTGGACCAAGTAATATGTTAACCGCAAGTGTAGATAAAGTACTTTTATTTAATAAAATTACATTTCCTTACTATCTCTTCAAATATTTTAAAATTGTTCTCAAATAGTTTAATTTTTTAATTTTACTACAATAGACGACAATAAAATTCAATTATCGATACAAATCGTTTAGTATTTTTCGTCATGTATAAAAAATTACTATTTACTACATTAAAGAAACTCCCACAGGGAACATATTATTTATGTACAATAGGTATTTTAAACATATTATATATCTTACTATATTTTGTTAATATCCTAATTAATGGATCAAAAAAATTAAATAAAACTTACGAAGTAGTCTCACAAAATGCTATTCCTTCGTTTTTATATATTCTTCCAATGCCTCTAATATAAGTTTATTGTCGATATTATCACAGTAACTCTTAATACCTAGATGGGTATTATGTACAATTATTATATCTAATCTATACTAACAAAAGAATAAATATATCATATAATATTGAAAAGCCTGGAATATATATATATATATATATATATATATATATATATATATATATATATATATATATAGTTGAAGGTAATTGTGACTGCAATTAGTTAAGGAAACTGTATTTCGTGGGAATGGCAGTCAGGAATCGGGCTAATAATTTTTACGTCTTTTTAAATTTTGACAAGCTTTCGGAATCTCTTTATTCCTTCTTCAGGTCAAATTTTGTTAGAGTTATAATTTTGAAAATTGTCGGCTCCATGAAGCATAATACCTAGATGGGTATTATGTACAATTATTATATCTAATCTATACTAACAAAAGAATAAATATATCATATAATATTGAAAAACCTGGAATATATATATATATATATATATATATATATATATATATATATATATTTAACCTGCTTTAAAAGCGTAAATTTGAAACGATTCACATAAAAATGTAACAATTTTGAAGGATTTTACGCATGCGAAATTTAAAAAAAAATGCAATTAAGCTACAATTTATTTTGAAAACAGGACTTATGGTTTGATTTTAAGTACATATTATAATTATAAGTTTCTGATGTTCGTAAATGATAAAGAAAAAATGCTTGTACGCAACACAAATTTCTTTTCCGTATTTCAGGTAACAGACGCTAAGGCTTTCCAATACGTAGTACTTGAATGTAACACCGTTGATTAAAAAAATTTACAATCAACGGTAAAACGTATTCCTCCTCTTGCTTTTACTACAGTTTCCATTGATTATCAGCGAAATATCCCTCTATTCTTTCTGAAAAGCAATGTGAGGTCTTTTACGTACTCGGAAGTGACTATATGACTTCTAATATGTTCTTTCAACATGTCCTAAATAGGGCTACAAAAATAGTCGATTATTCAAATTTAATCGATTAATCGGTCATTTGATTATTAAATTATATGATTTTATGATTAATCAAAATAATCGAATATCTTTTATAATAAATAATCGATTGCAAAAAATTGTAATCGAACAACCCTTCATATGGCTACATGACTCAAATATTTGTTTAATTCATTTTCATGAATAAAATAAAAATATTGCAAATTATATAGGGAAAATGATTTTATTTATTATAAATTTACATTATTATTTCTATAATTATTTGCAGCGAATAAAAAAATAGTTTTTGTTGGTTTTAAATAAACTTTTAAAAGGATATGTTTAGGTAATATTAATTGATATATTATTAACATTATTAAAGTACTGCGTTTGTAATTACTAAAGAGCAGATTATATGCACCAAAAAGTCACAAAATATGCTACAATATGCATTAAAAACTCATCCAAAAATGCATCATATATATAAAAAAATTGTAAATCCGAGTATGCACTTAAAATAAAAATATGCAAAAAAATAATGTCAGGTGCTTTTTACAAAAATCATTTTTATATGCATTGTTTTATTTAGAAAATTTCATGAAATGTATAAATACAATAAATATCACAGATAATTTTAACAACAATAAAAAGAAACACATATTATTAAAATAATCTAGAATTCATATTTGTACTCAAATTCACAAAAAGTTTCAAGATCTTTCTTGGAACACCAAAAAAAAATCTTTTACGTGAAAGTTGCGGAATCCTTTCATTTTTTACCTCTCGTCAATCAGTAAGAGAGGTAATGGAATCATCCTAAAAATCGAATAGTAAGTTTTCAATTGAT
The DNA here is from genome assembly GCA_035578165.1 of Stenolophus ochropezus. NCBI lineage: Eukaryota > Metazoa > Arthropoda > Insecta > Coleoptera > Carabidae > Stenolophus > Stenolophus ochropezus. Next base: position 44,838,979 of record JAQOWZ010000003.1, on the reverse strand, counting down.
AAGCATGTTTTGAAGTCCCTAGAAACCGAATTTCATATTTTTACGATAATGTCTGTCCGTGTGTGTGGATGGATGGATAGATGTTGTAACGATTACTCAAATACTAATGGATACAAAGTGTTTAAATTTATATATATTTAAACACCCTACATTAGATCTGATTAGATTTTGTTGTTAATCGTGCAACGGAAGTGGTGTTTTTATCTGAAGTGTGCTTCTATCTTAATTAATTATAATTATAAAAAGTTTTCTAAATAATAATTTAATATTATGTTATTAGCTAAAATTTTACAGTTAAATGACTTATATTTGACAGTGACAATTATTATAATTGAAAGTGAAAATATTATTGTTCTAATACTGTAAGTACTAATACTAATAATTTTAATAATTCATTTTACCGTGTCAATAGTCAACGCACGGATATTCAAACATATAAAATAAAATTATTAATAAAAAGTGTAAAGAGGACAGACGAGAGGTTATATACCGGCCATATCATTGTTTTTAATATATTTTTGTTATATTTTCAAGCAAACCTTACTTACAAATAATAATTACTTAAGCTGTAAGCAGTTCTAGAACACTGATACAAAAACTTTTGTTGTTCTGACGAGAAATTAAGTATGATTATAATATGGGCTTAATTAGAACATTTTATATAAAGCCTCATTTGTTAAAAGTTCGTTCAAAATTATAATTCTATTAATGTACTCTTTTAAAAGAAAACATAAAACGCCAAAAAGTAATTTTTGTTTTCGAAAAAAGGATTAAAATATGCACTAACATGCAAAAATTTTAAAATATGCAATAATCTTTCATTAAATGCAAAATATGCATTTTTTTAATGTTTGGCATTAACTTTTGACAAAACTTATAAAAACACTTTGTTAATATGCCTAATCAAAACGACACATCCTATTGTGTAGAATTCGCTCTTTAGTAATTATTCTCCTAATTAGTATCTAACGTCATAATACTAATGTCTTTATACTTTAATAGTCTTAAGAAATAATCGTGTTAAATAATAGTCCAAATTTCCTTTAAACTTTTGTTTCATTAAAAAAATTATCAAATGGTAAAAACGCAGGAAATTTTCCAAAACGAAAAGGAAAACCTGCGCGCACGTTAATCATAATTACATTTTAATTAATTCTTATAAAAGAAATAGAGTATATAAACTCATTAATTTTTTCAAAAGGTATCAGTTCGATTTTTGTTTATCAACATGAAGTACTCAATTGTTTTTGGTTTGTGTTGTTTAGTCTACATGGGGGCTTCAGCTCCTTACAAGCCTGAAGTTAAGAAAGAGGTACCTAAAACACAAGAAGTGAAAAATGCTGAAAAGAAGACAGAAGTTATTGAGAAAAAACCTACAGAAAACAAGCATCTCCACAGTGAAGACATCTACCACTATGAAGATGACAAAGTCTTCATACACCATCACCAATTCAACATGCCTCATCACTATCACCTCCATCACGAAGAAGATTCAGATCACCAATCTTACAAACACAAGCGTCAGCTTTCTGTTGAATCAGCTGTGCAACAAATAGAACAACTGATTCAGGAAGAACGACAAGAAACAACAACCATCCTGGCACTTCAAGAAGAAGTCGTTGTCATCCAAGAAGAACCTACAAATGAAGAAAGTGTCATAGTAGTAGAAGAAATAAGCCCTGAACCTGTAACTGATGAAACTGCTGAAGAAAATGCTACAGTTGAAGAGAAACAAGAGCCTGTTGTGGAGGAAAAGAAAGAGGAGACAATTGAACATGAAGAAAAGGGTGAACATCATGAAGAAAAGGGTGAACATCATGAAGAAAAGCATGGAGATGTTGAAGTAGTTGAAGAAATAGAAATAGACCACGAAAATGAAAAGGAGCATAAAAACGAGGGAGATCAGCACAAATATCATCACGACAAGGAAGTGCACTTCCACAAACATCATCATGTGGTTAACTTCGAACCACACCTTCACATACATTACAATATTAGAAAAGGTTTTGAACGCAGTGGTGATGACGATGAGCATGATTTCTATCATGGTTATTACGATTCAGATGATGATTCTGATGATTCAGATGATGAATACAAGTATCACGACGGTGATGATATTGAACACAAGAAATATTATAAACATCCATTTATTTTATTTAAACCAATCATAAAGAAGATAAAGTTCCAATTATAGGACGACTATATAAAAATATATAAATTATGATAATAATAGTAACATTATAACTTAATAAACATAGAAACTATTTATAAGAATTATATATACTGTAAATTAATTTGTACAGAAATAAGCAAGACTGTATTTTTCTGCGATCTTTTAAAGACAGAATTTTTATGTTATATAATAATACGTTATAGTTAATATGGAATCTAGGAAAGTGATTAAACTTCTTATAGTAACAAAATTTAACATAACGTTTTTATACAGACTCTATTGGAAGTATATATTTGTTATATATGGGATTCCATACTTGTAAACAAGATTCTAGTTTCTACCTTACTAAAGAAAAATACAATCTTTGCAAAGCCATTAAATTTTGAAATGATTTGCATGAGCAAGTAATGAATCCCAAAATTTTGAAAGATGAATTTGTGATATAATCGGTATGTGAATTAAAATTTAAATTTTTGCCAAAAATAACATCAAGATCTTTAAACTGTGAAACCCAACCCAGATGACATAAGCTTATGTGTAACATCATTGACTTTAAATATTTTTATATGTTATAGATTGTATATTGTAATTTTTTTAATAAATATATAAATACAAAATAATAACTAGTTATGAATTATTATTTAATCTTCTTTCTATTTCCAATAAATCTTCTAAATACCTTTAAAAAGCTTCAAATGTAAGGAATTTTTTAATTTGATTTTAGGGATTTTTTTGAACCATCTGGCAACACTGATGTTACCAATTCAATTTATCTCCTTAATGTTTTTAGCATGGTATTTTATAAAAAAATTACATTCCATTTGATAATAGTAGTGCGTAAAACTTTGTACCTCAGGCCGAAAGATATTTATATCCAGGACGAATAAATTCAAATTTCGTCAGCATTGATCATGAATGGCTTTATCTTGTAATTGTTCTAAATTTCCCGTGTCTTCATCATAATATCTACAGTATAACTTTTATGCATTATTAATAACACTAATAAAAATTTATACAGGGAATAATTTAAACAATCTTGATCTTCAAAATAACATTTTCTTGTAAATTCACATAAAAATGGAATAGTGCGGGCAATAAATAAGAAATAGTCGAACCTCAAGCTTGGTTGTTTTGGTTTGTAAAATATTTAAACCTCTTACAGTAACCGAGGTCCATAATTATAATATTTTTAATAATTTCATATTTTCGGGCTAGCAAACCAAAATTTTTATTACGATTTGTTGTTTTATTACTAAAACCTGTGTTTGTTGCGTTGTTAACAAAATAATTGGCCGGAGCACCAGGATAGGAAAGATAAAACCGGGACATCACAAATCCGTGAAAACCGGGACATATTGAACACTACTTGTATCGCTCAGGGTACAATATAGGCGCTAAGTCAATAATAACAGCAGGGCCGTATTTTTGCACAAGCTATCTAGGCTAGCCTAAGGGTCCACACCACAAAGGGGGCTGCGCCACAAAACAAACATTTAAAAAAAAATTTAATACACTAAATTAAAAAAAAGTCTGTTTTAATATTTAATGTGGTGCGGGGCTCCGTAAGAGACGTTAACGGTCAACGCAGTTATAGGCAGCTGATAGCTGATAATTTTGAACCTCTATGCTAAAAGATAGGCTCACGTTTTGGCTTTGCTCAGCAGAGAAAGTGATAATTTAAGACAAATACGTTATTAAGATATACATTAGTGTAGGCGCAAACCAAATAGCCACTAAGATTATTTGATATTATCATTACTAATTTAAATACTCATTACTTTATTAAAGATTTCAACAGAAATAATACGTTTTGATTTTTGCTCATCCCTGAATCTATTTTGACTAATCTGTAAGTACGATTAACCGTAGAATGTTGAAAGTAAAAGAGCACTTTACTCGAAAAGATTTTTTAATTTTTTCGCATAAATTAAAAATGAAATAAGCTTTTAAAAAGTGCAGAAAAAATGTGTATAATTTAATAAGCGTACAAGGAAGTCATGTCGTGTCTACATAAATTTTATTATCTTTTATTTTCCTAACATGTGTAGTGTACCTACCTACTTAAAATTAAAAAATACCCTCCTAGAGCCCGCACCAAGGTTCAACCTAGAGGTCTACAGATGCTAAATACGGTTCTTCTCAGCCTTGATGTATATGTATAACATGCTATTATTGTTTGAGAAAATAAAAGAAATATATAAGATTACACATAATTAAACGATTAATAACGGGAAGAATTATGTGTACACATCAAATTTTTATTGATTTAATTTTTTTCGTAAAATAGTACATTTTATAATAAACTGTTATTGTGTAATTACAAATATTATTTTTCCAATGTGACATCGCATTGACTTTAAACATCGACTTAAATTATGTCAAGACCACGGTATGTGCGAAAAGAATTAAAATTATTAGTACCTATGTTTTCAAATGACATATAATCAGTTGCTTACTCATCTGTTATATTGTTGTTATTAGATAGTTGATCCGTAAAAATGTTTTCATTTTCCATACACTTGACGTAAATTATTTATAGTAATGAGTCTTGATGCGTATAATACGACTACCTATACTTACCGAAGAGTTAAGGATACGTTTGTTTATGTAAATACCTGGTATTGTATTTTCAAAGAAGATTAACATGTTAATTCTTATTTATTACAAAGATCGCTCACTTCGTTTTAATTTAAACGCATTATTTTTTACTGCAAATGATAATAATAACATATTTATTGGTATAATAAACAAAAGAATTGCCTTGGTAATAAAAAAATACAAACAATCACGGATTTCTTTACAATCTAATAACCAATGAAATTTTACGCACAAAGCCATTCCTACCGTACGAGTAAATCATGCAACTTAGGCTCCATGAATAAAATCTAGATTAAGTGTTTTGTTTATTTATTAATTTAAATTACTTTCTCAATTAATCATACAGGTACCAAAGACGTCAGAAAACTGCATAATTGTAGTAAAAAATGCAGAATGTTAAAAAACAGGCACACTGAAGAGCTTTGGTGCAACAAACAAGAAAAAAATTAATTCAATATTATAATACACTTTGGCGCTAAAACTAAAATAGAGTTTTGGACGCCTATGAAATAGAGCAATGGATTCCATCTTTTATTAGATACTAGTTTAGTTGGACACAACGACAAGAATTTTTTTTTTTCAATCAGAATATTTCATTTCATGAAAGACGGCAATTTTTCAGCTGTAAAATTTGATAAAACAATAATAATTATTATTTTAACAAAAAAAAAATATCTCTTCCGAATTTTTGCAGTCGACGATAAAATAATATATGAACTTCGTTTATGACATTAAAAACTAAATTAAAAGGTACTATATTATAGAATATAAATTTAAATTGATTTTCTCAATATTTATGAGATTTTAATTTAATAAACACTCATTCATATATGTATTTGCGGATGTAAGATGTACCTTTTGCTTCATAGTTTTTTTTATACTTGTTTTTATGTGTGAAATATCATTCATATTTATTAATCATTTAACCTTCAATTGACTTTAAAAGATGTATAATAATATATAAAACAGTTGCATTGTTATTGTTCAATATCTTCAACTTTATAGGTTTTTATTAGAAAATTTAATCATATGTAATAAAACAGGATTCATGAATTTATCAGTAAAGTTTACGAGTAGTTGTTGCGTAGTAACAGACAAACAAATGTCAAAAATCATATTTAGATCACGACTGGGGTGTTTAAGAATCATTTTAGACCCGAGCTTCAATTATATATATTTGATTATTTCAAGAATTACAACAGTTCTTCAATTGCTACTGTGGTTTTACTAAGTAATATAATAAGAGCCATTCATTTATTGGAAAAATTTACAATTAGTTTTTGCCTAGTAACAAACGAGTGACAAAAATGACATTGAGATCGAAATTGGCATAGATTAATAATTAATGTCAATCTCTGCATTTCAAATTACTATTTTTTTTATTTGACATCTATTTCTTTATATTGTAATTAATAAAAAAACTATCATGAAGAAATATTTTAGTAATATCAATATTAAAAAGTAACAATTATGTGAAATGTTTATTAATGAACACAATAATAAGTACTATAATTTTAATACTATATTGTAAAATACACATGTTATTGTGGGGTGTTAAGAATTTTTTATACTTTTTTCATATTTTTTAGTATTTTTAGAATTGAAACAGAAAATATATTACAGATTAGATTCACATATTTGAATTCATATCCCCTAAATATTTAAAATTTATGGGAAAAACCGGGCTTTAGTAATATCGAAGTATATCATTAATAACTTTATGCAGAATCAATACATGTTGTTAGGTATATTTAAGTATTAAATTACTTACATAGGTATACATCCAAAAATAATAATCTTCTTACTAATGATAATCAAATATATTTCAAGGATTACAAATCAAAATTTGTTTAAAATGTCAAAGAAAATAGAAAATAAAAGAATTTCATGTGATACTTGACGACAATATAAAGATTTTGAAATAAAAGTTACCAAAAAACATAATAATCTAATATTACTAAAAAAAAAATACTAAATTTTGGAACTACTGGCGACATAATATAATCGGCTTCGGAAATGTTTTTCAAAGAGATCTAGATTGAAATTATGTTTCACGCATTGTAATACTGTTTCAGCCCCCTGACAATTGGAGTGGATGTGTCATTTTTGACCCGAGTTTCTACTTCGCAGATATTATAAGTAAATTTTACCGATTAAATTCATAACTCGAATTATATTTTCTTCATTACTTCACAAATGACAACAGTTCAAACATAATTTTTTTCCGGGATGGATGCTTCTTGACAGTAGGAGTTGTAGGAAAATAAATTGCAGTATTAGGGTGCTCTCATATATTATATATATTTGTACATTATGACTTCACATATATTTTATTCAACTGACCGAAAACTTGCTGGTGATGACCCCAAGTGGGGCTGAAACCGGTCGAGGTGGATTAAATTTTGAATTAACTGACATCCCAATACTGTATTTCATTTTCTTATAAAATTGTTTATGTCAACAAAATACAGGTGTAAAAAAAAAACAAGTGTTCAATGTTTATAGGTCAGGGAGGAGAAGTCAAAATAAATCGAAAAGTATTATACAACATGTGTCCAAAAATGAACCGTTTCAGAATATGGAAGTTTTAATTTAGATGTAATCCTAACTAAATACTGATAGCCATGATTTTTTTTTTAATTTTGAATAGTTACTGCACAGAAACGGACAGCCATATAAGTTTCAAAGATGACAGTGTTAAGTAAGCAACAAACACTACATTTAAAATTACCATGATTTTTTACACGAATTTGGAATTGGCAGACAAGCATTTAATGTTACCAAATTATTCGACAAGTGCAAGAAAGAGTTCGTTGTTCATTTTTCCAGTGATGCACTTCGTGTATTGAAATGGAAGAATAACATTTTTTTTAGCTGTTGTAATTACTGTTTTGTAAAGATTAAAACTATTTATAAATTTAAAATTACATGGTTTTCCATTCCTATACTATTTTAAATTTTCAAAGAAATGTAATGACAGTACTTTTACACGGAATTACATCTAAATTAAAACTCCAATATTTCTGAAACAACACATGTTGTATAATATTTTTCAATTTATTTTGACATCTTCTCCATGTCCTGTAAATCTTGAACACTTATTTTTTAGCATCCGGTATAACCAGGTTGTGGTTTTATAATTTTTTTTTACTAAATAACTGCCTGTTTCTATCAAATAAAGCATTAGGATTGAGCTATAATAACGTATTTAGAATAATAATATATAAAAATTTTGATTGGTTCCAATTGTATGTGTTCTTTTCTTCCATCAAGTTTTGATGCTGATTATGTAAGGATTGGATGTGGAATTTCAAATATGTTAAATTTCGTAACATTGATTCGAAAGAAGAATTTCTCATTTTACTTTCATCAGATTTTATAGCAGTTACCGTTAATGTACTAAGTAGTACTAGGAATAGAAACATAAAAACTTTCCCATGAAACCAGTGTCGGACTGGCAAGTTTTGGCCCACCGGGCAAAATATATTTTTTGGCCCCATCATAGGCACAGAATAGGTTTATACAGAAGCGACAGTAAGACAGAGAAACGAAAATTAGAGAGAGATGGAGAATGTGCACAAATTTAAAGGGTTCATTGTTTAAAATCGGAAAGTTCCCCCACATCTTAGAGAAAAATAGGGGAAGAGCACAAATTTAAAGGCCTACACAATGCTTCAAGGTCATAGAACTAAAAAGGGGAACATGAAAGGTACCGACACGGAGTGTCGCTTCTGTATGTAACTATTCTGTGCTCTAGGAATGAAATATGAAAATATAAAAAACAATTATATTTTAGAAATATTTTTTTTATTGTTTAACATAAAAGAAAACATATTTTTATTTAAATAAAATTTTTGATACAGGATATACAGCGTGTCCCATTTAAGGTACGAATGCATTTGTATCTCGAGATCCGTAAGAGCTACGAGGTTGGTTAAATTAGACTGATTAAATTAGACAAAAGTTGCCCCGTTAGGAGACTATTATAATGGTGTTTTGTTATTTGCGAAAAAATGCATAGATCACTAGATATAGAGGAAAATGTAAATTTAGCAATTTTCTTTTTTTGCTTATAACTTTGTTATATGAAATAATACAAGATTCTGGTTTGCACTTTCTTAAGGCACTTTTGTATGGTGAATTTGCAGGAGTACTCAATTTTTTTTTATATTTAACCATTTACGAGTTACTGATAGTAACTTTTATTTTTCATATGGAGGTCATATTAAGCTATGGTATTTTTAAATAAGAGATTTTTTTAGCTTCACAATGATATCAAACAGTAATAATTTATTTTTATAATTAACAGAACAATTAACAAAAATTGTTATTTATAGTAAAATTGAATTAAAAAAAGTAAATCGAAGGCTGCTGTGGAAGAAAATAACTATTTCATAACATATATTGCAACAAGTTTATATAATTAAAGTTAAAAATACAAAAATAATTTGCGAAAACTTTACAATAAATTTAGTTATTTGCTGCTGACTGCTTTCATTTTTCCAAAACTAAATAAAATGTCTAGAAAAATTTAGCAAAAAGTTCAATAACACGGTGCTAGGCAAAATGAATCGATTATATATTTTTCTTTTAGCCAAACAATACACAGTTACCAATGCACTAAATTTATATAAATCACCGACAGGTTATCCTTATCATGTATCAGGGTAGATGACACAACTAAGGAATCCTTTTTGCATAAAAATCCGAGTACAGTTTAATTTTTTTTATCGTTAGGCGCAGCAATGTGCGCTGATTGTGAAGGATTCCTATTCCTATCTCTGTAGATTTTGAACATTTTATGTACCTACCTATTTGTAGAATATGATTCATGTTTTTATTTTTAATATTTTAGTCATAGATTAAGCTCTTAGTTTTTAACTTACCAATTAATATTTTAATATTTTGTGTAGAAATTTGGCCCCCATTTGTTAAATTATTTGGCCCACCGGGATTTTGCCCGGTTGCCCGGCGTGCCAGTCCGACACTGCATGAAACTGCGACTAATAATACGACAGACGACACCGTTATCATTGTTGTTGAAAGATAACTCCAAATTCTAGCTGGGAATCACACCATATATCACAATCACTATGACACAATGTTTTGACTGCTGTATATAAAAAAAATCGCGGTTTCTACATGCAAAAATATTGCCATGTCATTTTGTTTATCAGGTGTGTTTCTTGGTATTTTATATTTGGAATTGAAATGGAACCAAAACATAACTCTCTAACCTTACTAACCTTTATTTATGAAGCATAAATATGAACTGAACCGTAAAAATTTTGATTTACAAAACTTAGACAAAATCAAAACCTGTTAACTAAAACTCAAGCAGACCATGCATTGAATCGGGGCGCCGTCCTCAAGGGGCGCCAGAGTGAGGAAAAAAATCTAATTTCATTTAACAATTACTGAAAAAAAATATTGATTAACTACGTAATTCGCAAGAAATTTATTCAACAAAAATATTATACATTCACTATTTACTGGACTACTACATTACCCAGCGATATGGTAGTCAACTCACTAATGCGAAATCAGTTAATAAAGTTGAAATAGTAATCAGCAGACAATTGGTTGGTAAACAAAATTACTATATAATTCTCTAATTATTGCATCCTAGAATTATGGTTTTTTTCGTATATAAAATGCAAGATCTACATTTAGTATCATTGATCATCGACCAACATCTACATCGTTTATTAAATAATTGAATTTACCTATGAAGAATATTGAAATCTAAGCTTGTAAAAAATTGATTACTATGCACTTTATTATGCAATCAATGAAAATAATCTTTTTCTTCCGTAAAGTTAACAAATTAATGTCCATGTCCAATAGTGGACATATACCTTCGTACATATAGTAGGAACTAGTTTAAGTGTATTTTTTTAAATGTTATGTTGTTATTATGTACGTTATGTTTGTTAACCTGTCTAATTTACACAAATTAAAACATTAAAATAAATTTTCTACTCTATTTTTCTATTATTTCTAAATAAAGGGCTCTCAAATTAAATTTGCATCGAAGCGCAAGCAGCCTAGAACACTACTAGAACTGATTGAATTTTTTTTGTCTTAAAATATTTCCAATAAAAATGTATATTTTGCTACAGGTTAGGGTTGCAAGTTTCTTAACACATTTATCCGCCGTAAAAAGGCTATAAATTCGCCCAATCATGAAAAATTATTTTAGTCACACCTCAAAGCGGCATATTTAAATATTAGTATTTCGAGGATGTAAATATTTTTTAAGATATACTCGTACATACAGTAATTTACAATAATTTAGTAATTTCAGGTTTTAAAAAATCAAAATAAAATTTCCCCAATGTAAACATAAAACAATCTAAAATGTATTTTAAAGTTATTAAACTTCGGGAAGACTTCTTGTGCAAGGTTTAAATTTAATACAAAACACCCTTGAAACGACGTACCCGTTCCTATTTTTGATTGCAGTGTTTTAAATAATATTTGTCCCATTTTCCAATATTTACTTTTTATAATAATTGGGGTAAAATGTAAGGAACCATACAGAACGGTACGGTAATGTTTCTTCACGCCGGTAGCAGAATAGAATCCCTATAGATCGAACCCTTAGCAAGCTGATAGCAAGCGGAATTCCGCAAACTCAATTAATTGATTAAAATAATGCAACTAAAAAGTTTATCATAAGTAATATAATAAGAGCCATAAATTGTATTTGCTTGATTATTTCACGAATAATAACAATTCAAACATTCAAAAAGCTACCCACGTCCATCACATGAAGCATTCTCATTGTGTTGAGAATAACGTATATGGAATAATCAGAACAATACTTACTTTAACTGAAGAATGAAATAATTACATACTCAATTTCTTATTTTTTTTATAAGAAATAAAGTATAATAAAATATTACATTTTATAAAAGGGCGGGCTAGTACGCATGCATAATTCCGGACTTAAAGAGCGGATTTTATGCAATTGCATGTGTAGTTTTTATTTGGCATATCAACAAACTATTTTCATATGTTCACATTTCGTGCATATTTTGCATTTAATGATAGATTACTGTATATTTTGAAATTCTTTGTATATAAGTGAATATTTTAATCCTTTTTCCAAGAACAAAAATTAATTTCTAACAAATTTGTTTTTTATTTTATAACAATATATCCAGGGCGGAGTTATATTTCTGCCGCCTAGGGGCTACCGATAACTTGCCAGCAGCAACTTTAACGGAAAAGATGCTTTTCTTTTTTTTTGTCTTTGTTCCAAGAAAGATCTTGGAGTTTTTTGTAAATTTGAATATGAATATGAATTTGTTATTTTTTCACACTTTATCTTTTTTTTTATTTTTGTTAAAAGTACCTTTGATATTTATTATATTTATAAAATTCATGAACTGTTCTAAATAAAACACTAATATAAAAATAGAAATAAGAAAATTATATTAATAAAAAGCACCAGACATATTTTTTTTGCATTTCTCAGGATTTTTTAATGCGTATTGCATGCATATTTTGACACTTTTTTAGTACATATAATTCGCTCTTTACTGATCACTACTCACTACACGCTATGTTAGTGATGACGTAGTTGTTTACGGAAGGTCAGGGTCTTGTATCCAAACAAAGCATTTAGATACAGGTTGTTATAACCATTCTTTTATGAAGTTTTTATTAGATATCGTTAGCGAAATTTGTGCTAATATAAGTCAAATAAAATTAATTTTACCCGAATTAATGCTATATAATAAATAAGAATGTATACCTAACCCTACTTTTGATTTTCTTATCAATGACAGGTATATTATTATAATAAATTATATTCTACATGACATTCAGATAAGTTTTTTATTGTTGAACAATATCTATATGAAAAACAAAATTTCTGGATCATCCTTCTTTTCACTTTTCTCCATCTCGGAAATGGCAACTACAAATAAGAACAAGCGTACCAGGAACAGATTCAATATCTCTCCTAAAGATTAATTACAATGTATAAAAATATTTAAAATCAAAATAATATACATCAAATATTACTTAAGCAAACGTTTCCACTTTGGTCTTTCTAAAAAATTACTTTTCTCTGACATTGTAGTGTATACAATCTGGAGCTCAACATATCACAAGTTTGAGCGTATTATGTAAAATTTATTCTAATTTACTTAAAACAGCAGAAAAGTGGCCAACACTTTACAACAAAACGAAAAGTTAGTTTATGTATACATTCTTATTTGACGTTTAAGTATTTTAATATCATAAATGACTTTTATAAGACAATTTAATATAAATATTAAATATTTATAACAATACTTTATATACAGGGTAATGACACAAACACCTGAACATGGGAATTTAACATGTAAAATAATATATTCATAATTTCATGCTTTCGTAATTATTGTAGGTTAAAAAGCTTCAAATGATGATTGTAGATCATAAAATTTTGCATATGAATCAATTGAGCAAAAGTAACTACATGACGTAAATCAATTAAAAAATAGCAGTAGCCATGGAATTTATACAAAAATGAACAAATTGTTTATTTATTATTTGAAAATATTTACTCAAAATAATTAAAGAAGAAGGGTATTACGAAAATATGATTCTACATATTAAATCTCTAGGTTCGAGTGTTCGAGGCACCATCCTGTATACAGTGTGTGCAACGAAACGCAGAACATAGGAGTTTAACATGGGATTAAAAAAAAATGCTGATTCTCTCTCTCCTGATAGATTTATACCAAAACTACGAGAGTACAAAAATGTTCAAAATTAAAATCTACGCCAGATAAAATCTAGATTACAGCATTTTTTGAATTTCGACCAATGAAAATCAAATATCAGTGAATTTACTGCACATGTGCTTATCCGGGTATATTTGACTATTATCATGTGTTCTAACGTTAAAAATGATGTTTATACGATATTACGTATTTATAACAATACTTTATAGATATTTAATGGAAAATTTTTCTCGAAAAATATTCTACTGTATCACTCGTGCAAGGCAAATACATTAGGTATTATTTACTATGCACTTAGGTTACAACTATTGAATATTATTACAATATTTATACAAACTAAATGTAGTACGAATTTTATTATATTAATAAGGTTTAACTAGTTATTATGAAAAAATGACTTTAATATGTCAAAATAAAATTATTTCTTAATTTCCCAATGTTGGAGTCTTAAATTTAGAAAATATATTTTTAATTATACAAAAATTGAACCAGAAAATTAAGTCCGTTTACTGAACCGTGTTAATTTTAAAATTGCGAGCTGGATTTATAAACCAAATTTAACTAAGTGCTCATATGGTTCACAAATATTTTTTTATTTCATTTGAAAATACATTGCTAATATGTTCAACCAATAAATATGAATAAGATATGAACACAATCTTATACAGTTAATTTAATATTTACACATAAAATTTATGTTCTATTCACCTTACGGTTTCTAAATTTAAATGTTATTATTAGTTTCAAAAACAGATAAATATAATGCAACAAGGTCAAAGTTCCAAATATGAGGTTTGATTCATTTCTTTTTTATATTTTATCTTTTGCTACTATCCAAATTTCGATGTTTAATCATATCGAAAGAGATCTAAAAAAAAGTGGTACAAAAATCTGGATATAAAAATCTAATTTAATTGTTATTGTAATTTTTGCAAATTCTTTCCTATTAAAAATCCAATATTATTTCATCTATTTTTATATAACGAAAAAATTCCGATTTTTAGATACGAGTATTATAATGCTAACAGGTACCCAATATTTATTAAAAAAATTAATATTGCAAAATAACAATAGATGCATTGGACAGTTAGTTGTAGAATATAGTTATTTAAGCTACAAGGAATGAAAGTACAATATAACTTTCGAGAAGGTATGGACTGAGGTGAAGCCTGCGGAACCGATGTTCATGTTACCGTACGAGAATAGTTATATTTGGTACTTACATTCAGAGTCGCTTATGATATTTTCCGCGCCAACAGTAGCTATTAACTTCAAATAATGTTATAGTATTTCTAAAATGTGACAGTTCATTTGACAGTTTAGATTTATTTATTTCCAACTATTTATAGTTAATTTTAACCGTTGCTAAACATAAATTATATATTATACTTACTATATTAATAAGTAAAATGATGTATTGACAACAAAAATCATAATAATTTACATTAGAGTATCAACAAAAAATAACGAGACTTTATTGTAAACTCGTAAAAACGACAAATAAAAATTGCAGATGTAAAATGATGAAATTGTAATTGTTTATCAGCGTTCTATGTTTTTTGAAATGATAAATGAGTAATGCTTTGAAGATGCTCTCAGTGATAAGTACTTCCGCTAAACACTGTAAAGTGTATAATTACTCTTTTAATTAAGTTTCATAATTATTTTACACATGATTCAAGTATATCTGTAATAAACAATTATAAACTACAAACTGTAAAAATATATCACTCTTCAGTGAATTCAATTACATGAAAATAATGAATATAAAATAACTTTTAAAAATAATTTCGTTCAGAATACATTTTTTCTAATTATATAAACATTTTATCGTAATATATGAATACTTCGTAATTACTTATTTAAGCTCATTGTAAAACAAATATAATAGTGTTAATTAAACATTAACTTAAATGAAATATTTTTTTATTTTCGCAGGTCACCACGTACAGTAGGACAGCTGAATTCACCATTAATCCATTCATAATGATCAACTGATTCAAGAGTCAAGATGATCCGTAGATCAACATTTGTTTTGATTCACCAACTTGATTCAAAATTTTGTGACTTTGAATTCAACTTTTTGTCATTTTTTGTAGACTTATAAATATAATTATATTTCTCATATCTGAAAAAAAATGGAAAAAAAAAGAACGAAAAAGGAAGAATTTACATCGATTCGAATAGATTTGAGAAAGTTAAAATAATTTGGATTAATCTAAACAGCTAACATCATGTGCACATAAATCAAAATGTCAAAACGAGGATCAAATCAAATGATCAAAGCTTGATCAATGGAATAAGAAGGACCAGTTGATCATTTTTTTTTTAATTGAAATGAATTGATTCAAGGGTCAGACGTGATCTGTGGATCAAAACTTGATTAAGACATGGTGGATTCAGTCGTTAGTGATTCTGAGAGTGCGACAGAATGTAAATATGTGTGCACATGTAATATAAATGCAGCTGAACAGATTTTAATTAAATATTTAAGGTTCTGACATCAATAACACAACTTTTGGTAAAAATAAATGTCAGTTTACTCCTGTTTTTTTCGTAATACATACATTTCAAACAAAATTATACGAAGAAAATTTATTGTGGTATAGGATATAGGTACATATATTCGATAGTTGCGGCCAGATTTGTGTTGATCACAACTAATCTTTTATTTATAAATGTATACATTTGTAAATTTACAAAACATAAAATTAGACAATTAATAAAATATTTTGAAACCTGTCACTATAAATCATCAAAAATATTACAGTGAAGAGAAAATCTTTAAAAGTCTGATGTTATTTATTACGAAACCGAAGCATTACAATAATATGTGATACTCATATGCTGTATAATGTTCCTGTAATCATTATTAAAT
The DNA here is from genome assembly GCA_035578165.1 of Stenolophus ochropezus. NCBI lineage: Eukaryota > Metazoa > Arthropoda > Insecta > Coleoptera > Carabidae > Stenolophus > Stenolophus ochropezus. The sequence continues at coordinate 44,822,589 of JAQOWZ010000003.1, read as the reverse complement.
AGATAAATTTTGTAATAATTATATGGTTCTAAACCATAAATACGTTGAAAGTTAAGGTCAATCATATGTAGCATATTTCGTTAAATGCCTTAACATATAAATACGTAATAAGATGTGCATACAGGTGTCCACAAAAAGCAGAGACTCCTCTACTAACTTTTTTTATTTGTATAGATATACATATAATTGATTATTCCACAAAATTCATTTTCACCCAATCAGAATGCTTTATTGATTCTTTTTTAGAGCAAAAATATGACAAAACTATAGTAGCGTCGTCATGGTTATGTTTTGTTAATATGTAGAATTTCATGTTTGAACTGTTGTCATTCGTAAAATAAACAAATATAATACGAGCTATGAATTCAATCGGTAAAATTTACTCAAAATTCCTGCGAAATTACGACAACTCAGGTAAAAAATTACTTGTAAATCACTCCAGTTTCGTTGTCTTGATCTAAACTTCATTTTTGACACTCTTTGGTCTGTTACTTCGCAACAACTATTCGTAAATTTTTCCAATAAATTCATTACTCTAATATTACTTATTATTATTAACATTCGTGGCATAATATCTTTGTATAGATAATAAAAATATTATAGATATAATCGGAAAAGATATTTTGTGAGGAATACCGTGTATATTTTTACAGTTTTGAATTCTAGAGCACATTCAAAATACATAGAAAGATCCAGAGCCGGATTAACCCAAGGGCATTATGTGCAGCTGTCTGGGGCTCCGAGCCGTTAAGGGGCAACCAAAAAAAAAACGACAATTACATTTTATAATACGAACATAGTTAAAGTTGCAGTAAGAAAGTCGATGGCAATTCATTGGACCTCGTCACCCACTAGCGCATACTAATTTGTTATGAACTGGACAACTGAACTGAACTAGTTAGTCTTGCTATAAGTTCAATGACATGATGTGAAGCAGAAAGGGCTTTTTCTATGCTGTCGTTAATTAAATTACATGTAGAACTAATACGTCGCATAATCGTAAAATAGCTATGAACATACCTAGGATAGTTATGAGTATCATAAACGCCGCAGATGTCTATTGAATTCCGAGCTCGGAGAGCGGAGATTTTAAGACATCTAATGCTTGGTATAATTCATAACATCCATGGCTTGTTACAATTTTTACCGGTTTCGCATTATTAATAAATATTATTTTATAAAATTCTCTCGTGATTAACGTTTTTGTGATCAAGTCTCTATAGGTTGGAATGATATGACAATAACTGTCCTACGTTATTTTCACAATTCTGTACGGTAAATATTAATTACCACACTGACTAGCCAAATTGCATGGTATACAATTATGACTTAGTTACCCTGCTTACTTTTATTTATGTAACAAAAAATTAATATCCTGAAACCGGTAAAATATCTATAAATCTATATAAAACACAACACTAAGGAACGCGATGGGACGAACTTAGACGAACACACACACAATTTTGATTAAATAAAATATTTATTTACATTTCACAATTAATCTAAATTATCCGTCTGATTGTCCACACCGCGATCAGAGCGAAGTGCTCCGATATACGTGCGTCTTCATCGATATAGCTACGTGACTTCCTACAAAATCTGTTAAGTTATCGAGGGCTGAGAAGAAATCAGCGCTCTGCCCTCTTTACCAGATCTTGTAAAAACTAATCTTTAAAAATACAGTTCTCACGCATTCAGAATGACAGTGAAGCGATAAATTTTGAACTTTATTACCAAAAACTAACACATGTCGATTCTGAATGCAAGAGATCAAATTTCTTTACGCTCAGGTTTTCAGTAACATATGGAAAACATTCCATATTGATTTGGATTTGACAACGTAATTAACATAAAACCAGAAACATACTGGCTCACCGGCAATCGCCGGGTGTGCCACCTTGCTAGTGGGCTAAGGAAATTATTCGCAGATTTTTAATAAATATTGAAAAGACTAATATATTCCATGTAAATTTTAAAAATCTCGGAAAAGCCTCGGAGAAAATATCTGTTCTATATGTGAAAAAACGTAGCGAAAAGTGTTTCGTTATTCGTTTAACGCAAAGCGAATAATATCGAATCGGTTTATGAGTTTGTGAGTTTAGTTAGTACAAAGCTTTCATCTATTGAAATCATTTTCCTGGGTGGACTAAAATATTCAATATAAGTGATTCAATGGATGTATACAAGTGTCTTACGCAGTCATTTTAAAGTCACTTGATAATTAGAGAATATGATCGTTTAAACGGTTCTGATTTTTGTATGTTAATCTGCATTAAAAGATAGAAGATATGTATAAATATTTCGAAAAATAAAATCTCGCTAAAAACATAAGTATTTGGGTGACGTCACGCTCACTGCTTAGAAAGAGAAGTCGGAAATGAATGAAAAAGGCCTAGCTCTGAATGTAATAACGCTGTTTATTTAATGCTTTGTAGTATTTTCTTGTTTTCAATTTTAATTATTAAGGTAAACTTTCGAATGATGTATATCAAGACAAACGTTTTTCACATTTACTTGTTTACAACTATTAGACGCATACATTAACCGTACGTGTTGCGTCATCAAAATAGCGCTCCTTTTGAGCATAGTGAATTGATAATTAGTAATATTAAAATATCAATAATTGAACTTTTTTATATTTTAATATACGACGCGTTTTTTTTATAAAAGCAGGGTGTTTAAACAGGCCTATTGAAATATTAGAATATGGAATAGGTTTTCTAAATGGTCAATATATTCCGCATAAAAATAAGTAAAAAATAATATAGAAAAGTCAGTGGGTTATGTCCCAAATATTTTCCATTGTACATGAATAGTTTTAGAACATAATCCATTACCCTAAAATTTGTGTTTAGGCGATTGATACAATTGACTGAATAATTATGAAGGTGCTATTACCAGAAAACAATATCAAAGATTTAATGGTACTGGCGACTTCGAAATCGACAATTTTTTCTTCTACACATTAATAAATTTTGAGTACTTATCTAGTTTTTTTCAGTTGATTGTATTGGATGCCAAATTGTCAGTTTTTGTTTTTCCTTTTGATTTTTTATTGTTGTTTGATGATATTAATTCCTTTTCTTTTGCAAACGACATGATTGACAGATTAGTTCAAATTGATTTGTTAGTGTTTTTATTTTAATCTACGAATATTTTATATACTGCTCACGCGCTTTCACTCTTCAGCAGTCAAACTCTCACGAAGGTTTTCGAAAAGGGCCGTAAACTGATTTCTCAAAATGAGTCACATTATCATACAAGGAAAGTTGCTCGTAATGAGAAAAGACGACGAAAATCGTAAACAAGTTATCGATATTAAGTCACGTATGATAACACCTCGAAGATTTTTAGTTGCCAATGCGACCCTGCATTATAAAAATCATTGGAACAATTTTCCCAATTGCAATTTAGAAAATGTGTAATTTTTTGTTAAATTATGTCATGTTAGTTAAGTTAATTTGTTTCTTATTACAAATTAGTTTGATTTAAATATGTACTTGTTCCCAAATTTAATTTTAACGTATTACATTATCCTAAACTAGAGGAGGGAAGGAGGCCGTAAAATCTTTAATGCCAAGGTTCACAAAAACCGTTTATCCGACTCTGGATATACCTATCACAAGTTTAATGAAATCCAATTTGATAAATTTCTGTGTGATATAAATTGAGTTTTTGTTTATGGCAGAAATTGAATAATTAGTTGTTTTGGAGAATAAAGAAATTATTATCTAGTGTTATTAAATTAAAAATTAATTTTACAGATCAACTTTAATAATTCTGAAATTAGGTTAGGAAATAGATAATAATGGTATCTATCTAAAATTCCTAAAACTGACCAATAACATTGACCAAAATTAAACTCTCTTTAATTTTACAAAGGGACATTAGAGTTCTTCTGAGACAAATAACAATTTTTCAAAAAAAATATTTATCGCACATACACTGAATAACACAGACGAACTAATAAATATGCACTCAAATACATTGTACAAATTGTTTAAATCGGATTGCTGGGAATTTGATCAGCGAATATTTGATCGTAGTAAACAGTGATTTTATATTTATGTAGATAACAATATGCAATATACGTCCTATATAACGTTTGCAACATGTATAACATACTTTTTTGTGCCATCTCTTTCTGCAATATGTAGGTATATTAGTATATTGTTATCTCTTTTGCTATCACTATTGACTAACCAATCATCACTCAAGTTCATAATATTTCCTGCTTATTTCTACTTAAGCTAACTGTTTTGTTACCGCTGCTCTGAGTTTTATAGCATGTTTTGAATGAATTGATGCATTGTAATTAATAAGGATGACGGTTAGAAAATGTTTGATATGTAAAACATCACAAGTGAAGTAAGCCACAGTGGAAATTTGCCCACTTTGAAAACACAAACACAAAAAAGGGAAATGTGAGGAGCAGTAATTACCTGTAATGAGACAAACAGAATTTGTAATTGAAGAGAAGCTTTTTTCAAAATTTATAGATTTTATAGGGGTGGAGCGACAGATAGTGGCGATACGTAGGTACGATTTAAAGATGGCATTCACTCGTTTATAAAATTACATATACACATTTTTCCTTGCACTATAACTGAATTTATTTACCCCAGTTAACTGATAACAATATTTTAATGAGTTAAGAAGATTGATTTTTTTGACTGGATGATAAATTAGAAGTAAGGAATTATTAGGTTTCAGTCGTTTTAATTGGCTGAAAACCAGTGATTCCTGACTTTTAACTAGATAAGTTTGTTGAAACCTAAAAGTAAAGAATTCTTAAACTACGAAATTAGAAAATAATAAACCTGAATATTACAAATTGCTATAAATTTATTAAGAAACATGCTAAAAATTTTACGAAAAACTGCCACAATTTGTTTATGAACCAAGAGAAGCTTCCAAATTTTGCAATAATAAATATTGTATCTAAGGTAATTGGCAAAAATTTTATCTTGGACAAGTAATAGACACATTTGTTTAATTTGAAACAAAAGTTTTCCATATTTTTTTTCAGAGCATACTTGACCCAAGTGAATAAAATAAGTATTTTTTTATTATTAGTTATTGTCATTTTTATGAACAGGTGTCTTATATCGTTGTAAAGAGAAAAAAATCTCTATTTAACAGTACTAATCAAAATTTTGAGCCTCATATGAAAATTAAAAGTTGGCATGAATTTCTCGAAAATATTCACGTTACAAAATTTTTTAGAACCGCTGCAAATACTTCGTAAAACAGTGTATGTAGAATGTGCAAACTAAAAACTTGTATAAATTGAAACAAGAAAGTTATAAGTGAAAAAGTAAATTGGCCAAATCAGTTTTTTGTTCATATGTAGTGAGCTACGCATGTTTTTGCGAAAACAAAAACATCATTGAAATTGCCAACTAATCCTCCAATTTAACCGACTTCGTATCTCTTATGGTTCTCGATATCCCAGTGGTTAGCCTATAAAACGGACATATGTATGAGACTTTTATTCGCTATTTCATTATCGTACATGTTACAGGCGGGTATATGTGTTTTCTGCGTCTAACCAACGAAAAAAATAAAATAGAAACAGCAGTTTAACCGCAGCATATTTTCAAATATTTAAAAAACTTGAATATGTCATTCGTGTAAATCCCTGTCATTTATAAAAGAGATTTTAGCGACGACAATTTCTGCTTTCTTATATGTTAGTACTTTCGTTATTTTATTGTACAATTCTTTTCATATGTTTCACTCATTTTTATATTTGTTTGTATAATAATACTGTCAGTTTGGACATTTATTTACTACGGAAATCACACGATTTCACCCGACAAGATGATGTCATCAATCCCCCGTCCTCCCCAACGATTTGAATCACATGGTTACAATGAAGTCTTGCAAAAAAAATAAGTGAAACATTTTTTGGTTTAAATCGAACCGACAAAGTCTAATGTTTTGCTCTGTTTAGTGCAATTCTTTATTATTTACGTTATATGTTATACAATATAGTTGTGACGTCCGTAGGTTTATTCGGAAGACATATTGGTTTCTAGAATTTTTTTGATAGGAAAAAAATTGAAAAGAAAAAAATATGTAGACTAAATTTTGACATAATTTTTACTTGGCTTTCTACCTATCAAAATATATACTATGCACATTCACTAAACGTAGCAGCAAAATATGAGGTGATATTATCACAAAACAATATGATTTATATTGTCTATCTGTCAGATTAAGTGTATATTGTGATAATTTAAATTATTGTAATAGAGAGTACGATGTAATAATAAGGTATTCCAATAAATACATACATATTTTTATTCGTATTGACATTAATAATAAATTTCTAATCTTAACATTTTCAAGCAGCTACAGTTCGGGAACGAGCACGGAGATTTTGTCAACATACGATCATTTAGCGACATAACTTGTTAAAATTTACAAAAAATGTATAAATTTAATTTAAAATCTTTAATATATATATATAATCAAAATTTTTTTAAAATACATATATCTAAAAAATTTAATTTAAAATCTTCTCGTTTCTGGTGAATACTTCTATATTTCATTAGATTTAGAATTACCTACAAATGTAAAGAAAAAATCTGCAAGAACTAGACATGAACAAAAAAAAGTGATGATAGATTTTTTAGAAAAAAAATATCTTCGTTGTATTGTCAACTCCTGTAATTATTTGGGGCATACGCAGAGTAGGTGTTATTGTAATTTCATTTATTAAATGCATTATAAGATCTTTATTAAGTCTAAATATATCAACAAATCTTTCATCTGAAAGTTGTAATGGATCACTGGTGTTGGTGTCACGTAATCGATCTCATTTCACCTTTATTAATACGAATTCATCTACGTTGTTCCACAATTAATAATAATCTCCGTAAAAATTTGTCTAGTATTTTTTTATATTAAGAATGTAGAATTAATCAAATTTATATTGGGATGCTATATGTCAAGAGAAGATTTTGACAGATATAAAAAAAAATTTCCTGTAATATATATCAAAGTTACAGAGTACAACTGTTGATAAATCTATTTGCTATCACTAGCTAAATATTTAGTCAAATTTTACAGAGTCCCACCACTGGAGTGATTTAAGAATCATTTTTGACCTTAGTTACTTCGCAGGAATTATAAATAAATTTTACCAATTAAATTCATAGCTCGCATTAAATTCGCTTGGTTATTTTACCAATGACCATAGATCAAACAAAATTTTTGATATAAATGAAATGTAACCAGGACTTATGATATTGTGGTTTTAACAAACTTCTTCACTGAAAAACTACCTACTGCCATCAAATGAAGCATTCTGATTGGGTGAAAATGACGTGTTTGGAATAATCATTACCTATTTAAAATTTATTTGGGGAAAAATATAAAATACTTGTCTAATATTCTTCATAATTCTATCGATAACTAAAAATGAAGAATCGTGCAAGACCTCATTGATGACGTGAGGATCAACTGCGGAAACAGAGTATATATCGATTACTTTTTTAACATTGACATTTTAATAACAACAACAAAGGCAATACAATACCAAATCCACACTAAAATGTCAAATACAAACTACACTTAATAGCATTTTACCAACCATTAGCATGTTTGAGCAGGTAATGAAGTGGTCTACTGTCCAGCAGCTATTGTGACGTAGCGTGCAGACATTGGGAAGTGGTGCAGCCACAGTCATCAGACGCTCTTCGAACTTGACCGCCAGTTTCGAGTTTGTTGTGCGTAGTTTACCTCTGCTTTCGGAGCTCGTGATTGCTGCTCATCTCTGCAGAATGGTGTTTATTTTACCGAATCCCTATAACCCCGGTAAGTACATTTTATTGTTTGGTGCATGAACTTTCATAATTGGAAATTGTAAAGTCTGTAATTATTTATAAACAATTATTTATTTTAGTATTTAGTATGAGTTTATAGTACTTTAAATTTTTCTTAAAATTTTACAAGTATTTATTTATAATTCGAAGTATTCTTACTTTGTTCTGAAACGTCAAAATATTAATATTTATTTTCAGAATTTTAACGTAAAGTTGTGTTTCATTTACATTTTTTCTAGTTTAATGTAATAACCTTTAAAAAGAAATACTCATTGATGTATTACAAAAGAAAAACTACGAGGAAAACAGATATTGCGGCTTTTTTAATGCAGAGTATTTATCAACAAAATATTCATACGTACGTAATAATTATTTCTATTCATAATATGTATAAAAAGAATAAATAGCTATTTGTTTTTATATACATACATACTTATATAATTATCATTGTATTGTTTATAAAATGTATAGAAAATTTATATTGTCTTTATAAAAAATTAATAAATAACTAATATCAATATAATATTCATTTTCCATTTATATAAAATTAAAACAATACATTTAAGATATTTATAAAATTAAAGTAATTATAAAGAATTAATAAACAATTTATTCAATGTAATAAGAAAATAATCTCTACATAGCATAAAAAACGACTTGAATTGCTTATTGTTTTTAATTTATCTTCAATAGTCATTTTACAACGTCGTTATTTATCTGTAACAAAGTTATGCATTCTGCAATGTATAATAATCTTTAGTGATACATAAATATTTATTTATTTTACAAAACTTGATAAATGTTAGTCATACTTGAGATCACAAACTTGTATACATATACATATGTACATTTATTATAAATTATACTAATTATTGTAAATTGCTGTATATAATTGAAAAACCTATTAGAAGATTCATAAATATAACGTTTAAGGAAATTAGGTGTGAGATTATGTTAATGCAACTATGTACATACAAAATTGCGAATCACATTAAATAATAATTTAGAGTCATTTGTCAAATTCATTAAATGTGTTCACAAAATTAATATTCTTACAGAAAATGATTTCTTAAAAGTCAGTTATCGCATTTATGTAAATATAATTGAATATTTAAATATACTCTTAAATTAGTAATTTAGATTTGACTATATTCATGCGTTTATAAGACCTTATGATAATCATTGTCCTAATCATAATCAAAAAAATAATCATAAGGATGTGAACCGTTTATCTAAAAATTTTGATATGATTTTAGTTTGACAATTTTAGAATAGTCAAATTTGATAAATTAAAATTTACATTATATTAATGTAATAAAACTGTTATCAGTGATACTAGAAAACTCCCAAGACCCACAAACCCATATGAAAATATAACTTGCATTCACAAAAAAAATAATTTTAGGTTATATTGGATACACAATTGATATTTGTAAGGCATTCGCACTGTCATTTATCATTATCATAATCACAATTTTAATTAAGTTAAGTTAAGCTTATTTCTATTGCAATGACTGTGATTATGACAGTTGCATAAACGCTGCAATTACTTAAACATTATTTAATTTTTAAGACGATGACTCTGATCATGACAATGATTATGACAATGCTGCATAAACCAGGCTTAAAAGTAAAAGTGATTCTTCGTGTGGTGAGCATCGAAGTTTACACGACGAGCGACGTGAGTCGGACAATTGCATGAGACGCCCACAAAGGCACTTTTATAAAAGCATTTTTAAAAAAGCCTTTCTCAAAATATCATTTATTGTGGAAAAAAAATATATTGAGAAACAATAAAATACTTTAGTAAAATCGATTTTATCGATTATAGCGATGTCGTTACAACCGGTTTATACAGTAACACATGTCAAACAAAATTTAACAAAAAGTAACACATTAGTAAAAAAAAAATTTACTTTATAATATATACATATAAATGCAAAATAATATACCAGTAAAGTCGTTTTACCGATACAGATTTAGTAGTTTTTGAAAGTAGTACCACATGGTAACATTTCTCAACCGCTTTTTCCCTCATTTTCGTAAATCTGGTAAGCTAAATAATAATTGCAAAATAAATGTTTTAAATCAATGATTTTTTTTAAAATTCAATGTGATTTAAATCTGATTTAAATCACTGATTTAAATCAATGCAACCCTCTTCAAAATCTATATGTACATAAGTGACATTTTAATTCAATTTATTTGTTTATTACCGTTGAAATGTTAATTAAAAATATTTTCATACAAAATATAAATATAAATTTATTTTTTCTTTATTGTACGTATAGAATGTGCAAAATGTTTTAAAATAAATATCTAGTTTCAAATCTTTATTTTTCTTTGTGTGTTATATTTAGTAAACTGGATCCACTATACACCGTCTTGTAAAATATTATTATAAAAATTTATATTTTATTCTTATACGTATAATCATATAAAATTATAAGTATTTTATATTTCTTTAAATTAATTATTGATTTGTTATGGAAAATACTAGAGACTTTCATTGCAAATACACATAAATCACGTTTTAATAACATGTTAACATTTACATGAGTTTAAGAATGCATCTGTACGGTGTGAATATCATATAAATAAATATAAACTTTCTTTATATATACAAATAAACAATTAATACTTCTTAAAATTAATTACTATATGTATTTATGTTGATTGACTTACATAACTTAAAAAAGGCGTTTTTAGAGGTTATTTACTCAAAACTCATATGGAGGGGGGGGGGGGGACGAAATAATTTTATGTTAATATTATTACAAATATATACAGAAGTATAAATACACATTAGAAACAAATATAATAAAAGAATAACCTTTATTTTCTATGTTTTTTTAGATCCAATGACGAAACGAAAACCTACTACATAACAATTATTCTTTGTAATTTTTTTGACAATTCCGAAAAGAGAATAAAACAGATCTACATAAACATAATTCCTGTCCATGTTATTGAATGTGATTCTTTTGTTATTTTGAATAGTAGCTTGACTAAATGTATCCGGTGTTAATGACCAAAAACTTTTAATTTTCATTTAATTAACCTCAATAAAGAAAAGTGGAGTACTGGAATTAAAAAAATCTCACGCTTCATTTTTGCTTTCGTTGTTGAGGGTACAGGCTTCGTGCTACAAGTCACGTATTAGGATTTTTATGGATTATTAACTATTTTACAATATTTTCTATAGATATGTACTGCAGATTGTTCTATTTAAAAAATTGTTTTTTTAATATGCAATGTAAAAAATTGAGAAAATTTTATTTGGATAATATATTTTTGAAAATTATTTTTTATTTATACCGTTTTTTGTTTTGCTAATAGTAGTTATTTAACCTACAAGGAATGCAAATATATTATAATCTTCGAGGATGTGTGAAGTTAGGCGAAATTCGCGAAGCAGAAGTTTATATTACTGTACGAGGATAGTTGCATTAGATACTTATTATATTTTCGCGCTACCATCAGCAATTAACTTTAAAAAATGTATTTGTAAAATATGGGCAATTTAACAGTTCTGATTTATTTATTTGTAACTTTTTATATGTAGCTAATTTTGCCACTTGCTAGATCATCAAATGTATATGAAATTCATATTATTCTCTAATTACTAGAAAACTCCAAGTTATGTTGCTATGGAAGTACGTATGTTATACAGTGCAACCTCGATATAACAAATCGGAAGGGAACAAGGAAATATTCGTTATATCAAGTAATTCGTTAAACTGAGGTTTGTTATGTTGAGGTTGGGTTAGTTTAAAATTTGTTATAAAGAGGTAAATAAATAGTTTTATTCACCTCAATATTACGTACTCATCTTGTTATAGCGAACAACTTCTACTAATAAATGATAACACATTTTTATCAAATTACTGTATGTATTTTCTAAGTAAAAACAAAACAAAATTTTTCCCTTACATTAATAATCAAAATTAAATGCAGTAAAATTCGTAAATGTGGTTATAGTAGCTTAATCTTAATTTTGTTCATCTTGATTAGAAAAAAAGTCATAAATTGTTGTCTGTTTACCACCGGTAAGAGTTATCACATCCAAAGCGCAATCCAATTTCGTGATGGATTTGACTACATCGTCGCTCAAACCTCCCTTTTTGAGAAACACAGATTTTATTATATTTAAAGCATTATAAGCATCTTTTATATTAAAGTCATGCTCATCAATTTGAAAATTCGTTATAAAGAGGTTGTTCGCAAAGAATGTTCGCAATGTAAAGGTATATTTTACATTGACTCTTATGGACAATTCAAGGGGATTACGAAGAATTTGTTAAATCGAGGAATTCGTTATATTGAGGTACGTTATATTAAGGTTGCACTGTATGTACATAATTAAAAGGGTTAAACTATTGTTTAGGTTCTTTTACTTATGAAATAAATGAGTAACTCTGACAAACACTACTATTATAGTTCTTGCTTACTCTGTTTTTTTCAATAATGTAAGAGTAATACATTTTTTAAGTATTTGTCTGTAATTTAATAACATTCCAATGAGATGTTTTTGAAACCATGTCACAAATGTTTCTTTCTGTAACTGAATTTATTGGAATATATCTATTAAATGACAACTAATGAATGAATGACTGTAAAATAGCAAGTCATAAGAACATATATGGAGAAACTTGGTAGGGAATTCCAAGATTTCATTTAATATCTTACACATAAGATATGAGAAACCATATATGCATTATCATTGTATGACAAAAAAAGATTCTTTTTAATAAAATAACGTCACAAAATTACGTCACAGACACACCACATGTTTTATCCAATCCAGATATATGTACTGATTTTCTAATTATCTCGAGTTTTAGCAAGTGTTGATCAATAGCTATTTAATAACTTGTTGGACAATAGCCCATTTTGTGTAACACGAAGGATTTCACACATGTTTCACAAAATCGCATTTTTAGATGTGTTTTATACAATAAATTTTCTAATTTTAATAAGAATTTTTATTTAATGTTTTTTTTTCTTATTTTGACAATAAGTAAACTGTAACTTGTGTGTCATAATTTTTATAGAATTTTTCCTAAAAAAAAAAATTTTTTTTTGAAAATAAGAATTGTAAATGAAACGTTACTTTCTCAGGGGCCCATAATTATATTTTTGTATAACAGATGTTAAACTGAACTTTGTTCTACTTAAAATTCTGGATAAAATAGTACTTAAAAAGAAGGTATATCAAGTAATATTTTAACAACACGAGTACATAATGGCATATTATAAACCATGGTTGTAAAGACTACAATTATTGACATTGATCTAGGGCCAAGATACTAGCAAAGTTTTGAGCATAAATATTTACTTATTTTCACAAAAATTAAGTAAGGCTGTAAGCTTCATTTATTTTTATAACTAACATTTCAGTTTCTTAACGTACGTAAAGGTAAATAATTATGGGTATCTAAGCTGATACTAGGTTTTTCTTACCACACAACAATCTGCTGACCTTGTCTCTACACTGACTTTTAACACTAAAATGCATATAAAACTTGTCATGTAACAAGGTACTTCAAGTACTTGAAGCGCGTATGTTATTATGTTAATCGTTACTTGATGTATTGAAAAATATTTTCTTCCGAATAAATAACTTGTTAAGGATCTATCTAGCAAAATTGTATTTCAATCCACATAAATTTACATAATTTAAATAATCTATTATGGGTTGCTTACGATTTTATATTTATTAGTACTTTTCAACTTAATAAACTATGTATACATGGTGTTGACTCGAACACCCGAACATAGGGATTTAAAATGTAAAATAATTAAAATACTTTAAATAACAGTTGTAGAGTATAAAATTTTGCATCTGAATCAAGAAGAAAAATTAATTTTACATGCCTTGTAACTGCAGAAATTAAGTATGAAAATGACATAAATTACTCCAAAATAGGTATATCCATGGAATTGAGACAAAAATGAACAAATTATTTGAATTTCTGTTGTTGAAATAAATAATATTAAATAAATTAATTATGAATTCAAAACAAAATAAAATTGTTATAACAATGTTCTACGCACTACTGATGAAATGCCAAAAATACTAAAGCAATGCGTTGCATTTGTAACCTGTTGTTTATGTGTAAACAACATAAGCCAGTTGCAAATAAATAAAAATAACAAATGTCAAATAAAATGTCAAATGTCAAGCCATGCAGCTTCTTTTAGAAGAAGTTAATAAAAATTTAGTAGATTAATGTCCTGATGAATCGAAGGAAAGGTATCAAAACGAATACAACAAACCTGGAAAAATGCCAGCGGGCTTTTGCTCTACTTTATCGCCAGTGGGCTGCAATCTTTTAGTTTCCGTCATGGTAACAAGATGTAAACAAACAATTTAAAGGCAGTAGTGCGTAAGAAATATGAAATATTATTGTACAATATCACTATTTTGTTAAATAATACTTACCTTTAGCAAACTCTTTCACGCTGCTTTAGTCTGTTTTGTGTGCGGCAGTGTGGGTTCAGCTTAAGGTACATTCACAGCTCTTAACGTAGTCATAGTTTTATATTTTCGATATAAGCATAAATATATGTCGCACATAAATACGGCTGAGCATTCATAATTCACAGATTTTTACCTCTTAACTTAGTTTCTCGACGCACAAGCGTAAATTTTGTAAACTTCATATATTCGACATACTAGCTCGATGTAGTTGGGTTGCAAAGAGACAATGCTATTCTTTTTCTTGAGCAGAACATGAGCCTAATGTGACAAAATCAGTTTTCTTTTTGATTAATTATGTGCCATTTGCATTTAATAATAATATTTGTTTTTTATCAGTACAAATAAGTATTTTAAAATGTTAATTGCCATATATATATTCCAAATATAATCGTTCGTTCACCTCTATATTTTAACAAAAAAAATATATTATTTTGTATTTGTATGCATTAAATAAGTTATAATTTTATTATATTAAAAATATTGTTATTAATCCATGAACATATCATTTCTTAAAAATATAGTTAACTATTGTATTACTTTTTAGTGTGATTTGATTGTGAACAAATATTGTTATGAACTGTGAATGATTAATTTTTTTTCTGACCACGTCGAAGTTCAGTAACTACGTCCAATAATAGTGGCCCGTATTCCGAGCTCAATTTTATAATAGAATCGCTTTTAGGAAGCCTAATTATACATTATAATCTTATGAAGCCAAACATCTTTTTTAACAAAAGCACTCATAAAAGTGAGTTTGGAATATGGGCTTTTGTTAGAGTTGTGAACCTAGCTATTAAACGTGACTAAACTTGACCTGTTGTATAATGTCTGTGTTATAATTTTAATCCACTTTTAGCACTTTTTTATTCATAAAATTAGGCCGGTTGCGCCAATATTACTAAAATTTTAAATTTCTCTTAAATGAACAATACTACATCGGAATAAAATGCCAAATAAACTATTCAACATTACTATCAAACTTCGATTACCATTTTTTTTGTTTAAGGGCTGCTTCCCAATAGAGTGCAACTGGACATAAGCTATTAATTTATATTCCCTTAAAATATGTTACCTCTTTTTCTATTACCATTTAACTAAATTTTAAAAAACTGTAAATTCAAGTGTATAATAAGCCATCGTCTAATAATTTTGACAACCCAACATTAAATTCAAGTAACTAACGTTAAATATTTCCTGCACTAAAATGACCTTGCAATCGTAGTGCATTTCCCATTCAAGTAATGCGTGTCTGAGAAATAACGTCAGATAAAAGACATCTATATAAAAATATTACATAATTAAGAAAATTTAATACAAACAGATTTGCATATCCAGTAATAGTTGATATAATGTACAAATTTTTTAGATGATTGTGTTGCATTTCATTATGATAGACCAAGCCTATTTGGACGAGCTGCTATGTGACAATAAATAAAATTTCACAACATACCATTTCACACTCAAAAAATTTAAATATTACATAAGAAGAAGCTCCAATCAGGTTTTGTTATTAATATGTATAAGGTACGAGAAGAACAGATGAATATAATGAGGCCAATGTCCCACAGTGTCTATTATTGACCTCCTGCCTTTTAAATGTAAATTTTTTTCATGTACACGAAAAATAAACGCGATAATTACATATTCTAGGAATTGACCATGTACAAAATAACCGACAATAAAGCGAATAAAAGAAATGCACGTAATAATGTGGTAAACAAAAAAAGATACTATAAAAGAAAAAGAAGTATATGATCGTAAAGACATCATTATTTAGTTTTTTCTTAACCTCTTACTCAATCTAAGCATATATGCTTTTTAAATGTAACATTTTAATTAAAACAATTGTTTGTTAATTAATTACAGTTTTAATTAAAGTTATGTACATTACATTATTTGCCTTTTTATATTTTCACAATGAAATGCAAGATATTCTCTCTGTTAATAGTTAATTAAATAATCCTATATGTTATGTTAATATGAAATAATACTACCTACAATCAAAGTAGTAATAATTATTTAGAGAAAGCAAAATCCCAACATTACTAGATAGATAGTAGTGTCCAACTGAAGTTTCGGTTTCGGTTTCGTTTTCGGTTTCGGCCAAAAATTCTGGCTCGTGTCGTGTCTGACGCTTTCGCGTTTGTTCGGTACAGTTGTACTCGGCTATTTTTTTTTTGTTAATGAATTAATAGTTTTGTTTTATACATTATTTCAATTTTCATCATTTCGAAAATGTAATTCTTATTTTATTCATTATTCTGCGGCTGTTAGTACAAAAGTGCCAAATGCAAGGCGAGATCCTATAAATTTTATTTTTAGAATTTAGACGAAGACTTATTGTAGAATTAAGAAAAAAATGTAGGTAACATTATTTTAAGAGAATAGCATATATTATAATAGAACGTGTAAGTTACAAATACTTCTTAAAAAGACTAAATATTTTATTGCGATTATTTGTGATATTTGTGAGATGGTGATAAATAATTAATGTTCCATATGACGTACGCAGTTTTATAATAATAGCGCTTTTAGGAAGCATGCTTTCACGTTTTAATCTTAGGAGGCTAGATGTCACTTTTAACATCAGCGCTCTATAAAAGTGAGTTCGACATACTGGCCATTATCTTTGCAAAAATAATTTATTTTCTAATAAATTCATATCTTTTATTTAATTTAATAATCGAATAATACCTTCATAGGTTATCAAAATACTAGATTTCCGTGTTTAATTAAAATTGACTTACTACTCCTACACAAGTTTCGATTACGTTTTCGGCAAAAACTAGAATAGGAGCCGAATATTTGGTTACAATTTCGGTTTCGACTGAAAATCGTGTTTCGGTAGGACACTACTAGATAAGTATTCATCAATATTTATCCACTTAATTTTTCAAGTTTGATTTCTTATTATTTTAGAATATAAAGTATTTTTCTAAAATTATAATTACAATATACAGGGTGTTCCATTTAAGCGTGCCACCATTGCTATCTCGAGAACTATAAGAGCTACGAGGTTGGTTAAATTAGCAAAGAACTACCATTTTACAAGACTAATACAATGAGCAAAATTTTTTTTTTCGACCAGTGGTTCTCAAAATACGGGACACAACTTTCTTATTTTAAATGGGAACATATTTTTATTTTTAGGTTATTCGATAGAGTATTTTTTCTGAATTCAACGATATAAACATATCATATACTAATATAACAAAATAACTGAGAAAAATGCATGTTAGATTTATATGTATTTTATTTATATCTGGCTGAAAGAAGAGTGCTTTGGATAGAAAACAATTCATTTTCGTCTTAAAACTGACAGTTTAAGAACATAAAATTTAACAAAAAATAATCAAACAATGTTAGACAGAACTATATGTCTATGTTTTCTAATCATAGCATTCTTTTTTCAGCCAGATATAAATAAAATACATATAAATCTAACATACATTTTTCGCAATTATTTTGTTATATTAGTATATGATATGTTTATATCGCTGAATTCAGAAAAAATTACTCTATCGAATAACCTATAAATAAACATATGTTCCCATTTAAAATAAGAAAGTTGTGTACCGTATTTTGAGAACCACTGGTCAAAGTAAATTTTTTTTTTTTGCTTTTTGTATTAGTCTTGTAAATTGGTGGTTTTTTGCTAATTTAACCAACCTCGTAGCTCTTATAGTTCTCGAGATAGCAATGGTGGCACGCTTAAATGGAACACCCTGTATAATTCATTCGACTTCATTTAACTTATAAGCGTTAATGGTTAATGTGAAGAAGAAAGTTATACTTTTTAAACAAATTCTGCTATGATTTCGCCCCAAACTAGTACCTAATGAGCGTGCGGTACACTGTGTAACTTGACCAGCATAACCTGTAAAAAATAGGAAACCTTTATGATTTTATATTACGCAGAATTTATATAGTTTTTGTTGGCATATAACTCAATTGAAAAACGTAAGTAGAGACCCAAACTAAATCCACTGAAATATACAGGGTGTTCCATTTAAGTGTGCCACCATTGCTATCTCAAAAACTATAAGAGCTACGAGTTTGGTTAAATTAGCAAAGAACAACCATTAACACAATGAACAAAAAAATTTTTTTCGACCAGTGGTTCTCAAAATACGGGTCACAACTTTCTTATTTTAAATGGGAACATGTTTATTTTTAGGTTATTCGATACAGTATTTTTTTCTGAATTCAACAATATAAACATATTATTTACTAGTATAACAAAATAACTAAGAAAAATGCATGTTAGATTTATATGTATTTTATTTATATCTGGATGAAACAAGAGTGCTATGGATAGAAAACATAGACATATTGTTCTGTCTAACATTGTTTCATTATTTGTTGTCAATTTTTTTGTTCTTAAACTGTCTGTTTTAAGAAGAAAATGAATTGTTTTCTATCCAAATCACTCTTGTTTCAGCCAGATATAAATAATATACATATAAATCTAACATGCATTTTTTGAGTTACCTATTTTGTTATATTAGTATAGGATATGTTTATATTGTTGAATTCAGAAAAAAATACTCTATCGAATAACCTAAAAATAAACATATGTTCCCATTTAAAATAAGAAAGTTGTGTCCTGTATTTTCAGAACCACTGGTCAAAGTAAATTTTTTTTTTGCTTTTTGTATTAGTCTTGTAAAATGGTGGTTCTTTGCTAATTTAACCAACCTCGTAACTTATAGTTCTCGAGATAGCAATGGTGGCACACTTAAATGGAACACTCTGTATAGATATAGAAAAATAAAGAATACCTACTTAATAACCAGACCAACCTCACCTCTTAATTACATTCTTCCAAAAACTGTAAATTACACAATTCAACTAACAACATTTCAGAAAATTGTTTAAATAATAAATTAATTCAACCCTCCCACAATTGCTTTATGTATATCAGCTAGTTTACAATTTTACGACGTTTCGGTCATACAATGACTTTCTTCAGATCTTCATGATCATTGTACGACCGAAATGCCGGTTAAATTCAATAAAAGTTGTTTGACTGCAGTTCCGAGTAATTTCTTCAAACATTATCAACTCCAAAAATGGTCGCTAACGTTCCCATATTAATAAACGTACTTAGTAAATATATAACCATGTACTGTTTTTGTAAAAGAGAAAGAGAAGCCCAAATTTTTTTTTCGGTCCAAGACTCGAAAATTTGATAAAAAAAAAGCCCTGTATACTTGCACAAATAATAAAGACCCTGTTTTGTGCTAATAAGATAAGAAAAGATTTATAAAATTATAGTACCTCTAATCTTAATTTAAAATTAATAAAATTATACTGTAGTTTAGAGAAGGAAATTCCCAACATTACTATAATGAAATGAAAAGTGAAAATCTTATTTTAATAGAGTTCATATTACCTCCCTTTCTTATTAAAATGTACTTTTATTTTTGTTTCTTGTTATTCCACAATTACAATTATGTACCATTCTATTTCTTTCGTTTTTTATCGGTTTGATGTTTGATGAGTACTTTATTCCGTTTATAATAATCATTTCAATCTTTGTTTACAAGTATCTTCTGGAAATTTTAATTTTTTGTTGATAATTTCTGGGAAGATATTAATATGTTAAAATTTTATAGTAATAAAAAGGTGTTATTTTAACAATTGTATTGTTTATTTACTACTGATGATGTATGAGTCAAGCATCACAAATACGCGTAAATTAAGAACAATAACAAATTTTCAGATTTTTTGTGATGTTCATATCGTAATTTATAATCACATGACGCGTAAATTCAGACAATTGTTATTTAAATTTACGAGATAAGAATAAAATAACACAAATGAAAAAAATATCTGATATGGTATATAGCTACTAACAGCAAATATACAGGATTTTTAGATCGCAGCAAAAATATTACGTTTATTTTGAGATACAAAAAAAATAAGATACCTGAATTTCATCGTCACTATTCAATTAAATACAATAATCGTTCCATTTATGAACTCGTCGAGGTATTGAATACAGTATACAGTATATAGTTCAATACGTAGATCAATCTAATGCAAGATTCAGTGCAATAAACTAAAGAGGACACTATACGATATACAATGCTCAGCACTATGTTGGTCACTATGCGTTTCGATCTTCCGATCATCACCAGTTGATTGAACCATACACTGTATACTGTATTGGATACATTAATCATCGATGACTTCATAAGTGGAACGATTGTTGTATTTAATTTAATTACAAAAAGATGCTAAGGAGTAAAATGAAATTAAAAAAATAGGCTTATAAAATGATTATAATAAGAATTTGATTTCACTTCCGGTTTTAGCGGAAATGTGTACAATTCTAGCCTAGCATAGGTAATCAGTATTTAATTTAAATAAAAACTGATTAATTCCATAACTTAGTGCCTTAAAAATCCAATCAGAAAAAAAATACCCGATCGAAAGGCATCATCTAGTCAAGTAGCTTGACGTTTTTGTGAATTACTTGATTTTACTTTAAAATGAAGCTTTTCTTAAATTAATCTAGATCTAGAATGAGAAAGTTTTGTCTTCTTTTAAAATTTCAAGACAGGACTTTTGCCAGTCTTGATAATCTAGACAACACTACTATTAGGCAACTTTAAAACTGTTTTGCTTAGAAGTAGGTTGTTAAAAATAAAAATATATAACTGATATTATTTATTACTTGTTTTAGTAACAAGGCTTTTTTTAACGAAATTAAAGTAAATGGTCTTTTTTTTTAATTCCACTATCCTCAGCTCCTGTTAAAAGATAATATCCTGGAGCGGCTTTATCACTACAAAAACCCACAGTGGTTTAGGTGATAAGTTTATTAGAAGCCTCATGTTTATTTGTATTTTCTTACTTTTATATTATTTTTGGTTAAAAAGAATTATTACTTGGTTTTTTAAATAGAAGAGTTTGCTGAAAATCTCAGTGATTTCTTTAAACTACATAATAAAATTGATAAAAAATCAGGCAGTGTTGAAGACTTACTTACTTGATTTTTCAATAACTTGAAATATTACTACATGATTTGACTTGAAATTTGACTATTACTACTTGACTTGATTACAAGTCAAGTAGCTTGAATATTAAGTCAAGCCATGGAACCCTATCGCTCGTGCAAAAAAATATAACAATGATGTAGCTATGTAATAAAGTTATTTTTTGTGGCCTCAATGACGTTTCGTTATTATCCTAAATGATAAAATTAAGTTGTATTTCATGGAAAAAGTAGTTTAAACGTATTTGTGTTTATTTCATGGAAAAAGTAGCTTAAACGTATACTCATATGTCTAATTACATATTTAAAAACAAGTCGTAAATAGAGAATACCTGACAAATTTTTATAAATATTTAACTATTTTATTGTGTTATTATTATAAATCATAAAGATATGAAATTCCAAGTATTTATTTTTCCTCGTTTATTTATCAATTTTTTATCATTAAATATTTAAATAATTATAACAGCGTGTATGGAGTAATACTTGTATTATCTTCGCAAATAAAAGTTCACAAACGAACGACCTATTTTTCTTAATTTCTTCTTTAATATATACAATATAACAACAATTTAATTTAATATAAGTTTGTATTTTACGTCTACCAAATAAATTCTGCTGTAAAAGAGATATCATATCTAGCGATCTCAAAACGCCAAAGAACAAATACATTGAAAAACTGTGTGAGAAACTAAAATCACTGGTTTTTGATTAAAATAAATACTTGTCTAAAACGCATCGTAATCTGTAGACAAAAGTACAATTAACTTCATTCTTCTTCTTCAGTACTTCTTATCAGAGTTCGTTGTCCCTTATGTTTATTTGCTATTTTTTCCTGCTCATCGTATATTTTTAACCAATTCCTTATATTTCTGGTTTGCGACATTGTCGTTTTATTTCCTCCTCGCATTGAGGTATTGAACAACATATTTTTGATTTACTAGCCTTTGTATTTCACGAAACCAATTCCCCTATACAACTAAGCATATAAACGCCGGAATGTTTTCTCTCGTTCTCTTATTTAAAATTTCGCCACCAAATGTCAGCTAATTTGTTGGTTCATTCCAATATATCCCTTGTAGAGATTGTATACTGATAAAATAATCTCGATTTTATCTGCTATGTGTTCTTCAATGAAATAATAAAACTTTATTATTTATTACCAATTGCTGAGTATATCAATATATACGTTATACAATAGATGATAACGAATTTGACTGACGGGACACTAATTCGGATTCTCAGAATCACAAACGACTATTCTAGCCACTACAAGCGAGAAGATAGACATAGATATAATGTTCTAGAACTGATACTACGTACTACAAACATATTATTGTGAAAAGGAAAACATGCTAATGTAAAGTAAACAACAAATTTGTTACAGATCTTATACCGACATATTCCTAACAATAGTCACTTACATTTACAAGTTTTTTATCAGTATTTTAATTTATCAACGATCAGAGAAAATATATTTAGATTTTCATAGAATCCAATATTTATATAATATTTCCAATGTATTCCACAAGGCCTTTCGAAATACTTAGAATTGTAAGAACAAATGCGAATTTTTAACGGTATAACATAAAAATAGCAAAACAGTCCGTTCAGTGAATTGAATCGACAGTTTCCGCGGTAAGCACACGCGATAACATAACAGCTATTATTATTTTATTTGTGATTTAAACTGTGACAAATCGCAGGATGCTAATGTATGTGATATAATGGAAATTATCGTTTTTATCGTACAAACTATTTCATACACAGTACAATGAAAAACATTTAAAATTTTTAGTTTTTCACATTATATTCACTAGTACTTGAATTAAAGACCTGTTTAGATTCTCATTTGAGCTTAATATAATATATGAATTTTGATTCCTAGGCTAATCAAGTATTCATTATAAAATCTAATTATAACACAATCTAATGTCATTCCCAAGTGTTTTCTAATAGTATAGTCGCCTCGCTGTATAATGCTTTTGCGTCATTGTTTTCTGAAATGATAACCAACAACCGTAATATCACTATCATACACGTGTGCAGATATTATGGTTGTTGGTTATCATTGATATACAGCGAGTCTAGTACAACATATCAAATGCACTAAAAATGATTGAAAATTCTTCATGCAAATATGTGCACAAAATATATTATTATTAAATTATTTACAGAATAATGTGTCAAACCAATATTGATTATATTACAAACAATATAAAGAAACCCTACTTTTCCATTCCATTTTTATGTAAAGAAAGTTATGATATTATATAAGTTAATATAAAAAAATTTAGAACAAAAAGCAACATTTATAAAATCAACTTTCATTGATTCATCAATCACTGAACTCTGTAATTTAAATCCATATTAAGTTGTATCGTGCATAGCACACTTATTTTAGCCATATTTGAAAAAAAAACTACTATACACATTAACATTTTTTCCCAAAAAAATATGTTACCTAAGAGCATGCATATAGTATTTAGCTGAATTCAGACATGGTCGTCGGCTGAGTTATTAATATGAAGAATTATTGCACTTCCTTCCAATTTTAAGTAACTGACTACTACCCTGAAAAGGTGTGAGTTACACCCTTAAAAATATTACCAGTTTTTATTTAAAATTCCTACTAGTACATCTACAAATAGCAAATTTAATATCAACCAATAGGAATCCATATGACCGATTTCAATGCGCGTCTCATGATATACCGGGGATGCTGAGAAGCTCAGTCTTGCTTTGCGGGTTGCCGAGGAAGTATTAGGCCTACTGGGCTCTGCCAGACCTGATGATCTGGCTAAACCGCCTTCCACGGCATCTCATGCCCTGCAGGTAATCTTGTTCAGCCGGTGGGGAATTGGAGCACGCTTCAGCGTGTACTCTAATTCTTGGCTTGCTGAAATCAGAGCACATTCTGGGCTACTTTCGGCTGCACTGAATTGTGCTTTGATTTCAGTGGATCAGGAATTAGAGCATTTTGAAATATTTGCTCTAATTCTTGGCCTACTAAAACAAAAGCACATAATGGAGCAATTTTGGCTACTCTGGACTGTGCTCTGGTTTCAGTGGGTCAAGGATTAGAGCATTCATAAGTGTTTACTCTAATTCTTAATATGCTGAAACCAAGAGCACATTCTGGAGCAAATTTGGCTACACTGGACTGTATTCTGTTTTCAGTGGGTCAAGAATTAGAGCATTCATATGTATTTATTCTAATTCATGACCTGCTGAAACCACAGCACATTCTAGAGCAGATTTGGGTACTCTGGATTATACTCTGGTTTTAGTGGGCCAAGAATTAGAGCATTCAGAAGTGTTTACTCTTTTCTTGATCTACTGATCTGAATTTTGGTTTGGTTTCAATGAGTCAGGATTAGAGCATTTTGAAATTCTTGGTCTACTTTTTGGCCTACCAAAATAAGAGCACATTCTTGAGTAGTTTTGGCTCCTCTAGATTGTGCTCCGGTTTGAATTGTTAAAAAATTAAAGCATTTTAAAGTGTTTGTCTAGTATTTCTTATTTATTTTATTATACTATTATTATATTTTGCCGCCAAAGATTAATTCAGAATAAAATTCTCTATTGAAAAAGCGTATAAATGTATTTTCATAGTTTGAGAACCACTGGTTCAAAATTAATACTTATATATCATTGACTTAACATCCCTGAAGAATCTTAGGAGAGTCCGAAACTAGTTAGAATATTCCTATGTGTGGAGTGTGACAAAAATCCAGACAAATTTATTCTCTTCCGTCACCATCCTAGTCATCATGGCACATATAGTCTTCAAATTAGCAATGGTGTATATACCGCTTCAAATTAACACGGTGTACCACAAGATTTTATCGTTGCTACTTTTGTAATATAAAAGATAAAAGTTCTTCAATATACTTATGTTATGTACTTTACAAAATAATTATGATGTTTTGAAGTCATGCAATAAGAGAGGTTATTAAAAACATTTAAAGTCTGATGTTTGATTCGTATTTTAAAAATCCTTTAATTATATTGTGTCCTACAAAAGTCTATAATTATAGAACTATTTTTCCATTAACATTAAGTAAAAGTAAACAAAATGATCTATTACTTGATCTGCACCCATTTCCAAGAATTCTGTAAGTTGTAAATGACAACAATTATAGCTTTTAATATAATTGTTTCAATCATAATAATCAAAAGAATTGATAGATTGACATTTGAAAACAATAAACAATTGCTAATTTATAACCTTTACGAAAAGTACACCTTGTTAAAAAAATTCAGTTGTAACAAAGAAACTGACAGCTGACTAAATCTTCTAATAAATCTTATCTCTTTTTATTGAATGTAAGTTTTTATTGTAATAATAACAACAAGAAATAATGGATGTCCGCTTTTCTCAGGTAAGTCATTGACTCACTTAGAACTTGCGCAATGAACTCAGTCAATGTCAGAGTAATTTTGCAGTAAGACCATGGTGAAGGTCTCTCAATAACACAGACTAATTGCAAACCAACGAAAATGTAAAAAGTTGATAAATAGCTAAACATGTTAACAATTCACACATATAATTGAACTTAATTCGGTATTTAGTGTTTTTGCATTTTTTTAAATCCGTTCTTCTTTCTCAATTGTCTTTTCTGTTAATAGATTTGAAAATTCTATTGCACTTTAGCATAATCGTTGCTGAAAAATGGGGTTGTACCATATTTTTTTCTAAAAATTTGAGTAATAGTTATTTAATCTACAAGGAACGTAAGTATATTATAACATTCGAGGAGGTATGATCTAAGGTAGAGTATACTAGGACTGTTATTTTCATAGTCAGGCTGTTTTACAGTGGCTCGAACCAAGAAAAAATTATTCTGAGCCACTGTAGAAATTTTATTACCATAAGGCTAAAGGAGGACATAAAATTTAACAAAATCTTTCATTCTTGAATTAAACTGGGTTTATCAAACGAGTAGTAGATAAACATTGTCTATCTATCTAATACATCATTAAAAAAAATAAAAAATCACATTTCCAATTAAAAATTAAATCTTTCTGCATCTTCACGTTATATCCAATCACAGTTAAATACGAAAATTTGCAATATTATTTTTTTCTTCTCATAGATATCAAAGCGTTAATTAAAATATGCAAACCGCATTTAATTATCTCTTTTTGTTCTTGAAATTTTTACTCCCAAAGTTGCACATAAAAAAACGGTGTATTTTGGGTACATCTCTAAAATGAATAGGAATAAAATCTCAACGATTATACTAATTTATTATCAGGACAAAGTTATATAAAGAAATACGTTTTTTGCATATACGTTTTTTGGAACGATTCGGTGAAAAATGAGAAAAACGAAGAAAACGGCATCATTTCAGTATCAAGAACATTTTTCTCTAAAATTTTTTATTTTCTAGACTTCAGTAAATATTGATGCGCTGATTCCAAATTTCTGCACAAAATAACGTTTTCGAAATACAACCTCTTTTCTAAAAATTATATCTGTTGGAATAAAAATCTTAAAATGCGAATGTTTATGTAATTTTGCCTGTAGAATTGAATTGTGGTCTATACTTAAAAATCTAATTTTTTCTTTTGTATTATATTAAAGGCTGAACTTCTGTAATCTACAATGTCTAGCGCCGCCACTGATTGTTTTCTTTAATAATTCGGTGACAATCATAACCGAATAATAAATATTATCAGAAACTTACGACTTTTGTTGCTATGTTGTTAAGATTAAATTCGATAGAGATCTAGAGAACTTTTATTTTTAGTTAATATAAAAAAAAACAAACAAATCACTCTATAAAATTGTATCTACATCTATGCTACGGTCCAAAGGGGTTTATTTGAACGTTTATTGTGATGTTAGGAGAAGTAAGTTTCGTTCAAGGTATAAAGCATGCGGTGGCATATTATGAGCATCCTAGTAAAGTTATATAGAAGAGGCATAGATATATGAAATTCACTTTCGAATAAGCCGACTGGCCCTTAAAAAGTTTTATGTTAAGTATGCTGTTAAGGGCAGTACCAGAAATTTTCTTTCAAAATGTTTCATAATTATGTACTTTTAAATCTAGATTAAATTATTTAAATAATAATGCACGCCTTCTAATTTCAATTTGAAAATTGTAAAGAGATTATAGTTAATTTCAATTACAAACTGTTATTGACATAAATATAAGAAATATATGGTTGTTCAAAAAAATATTTTTATTTTTATTTCGTCTTATAAGACCATTATCAGGAAATAGTAATGAGTATACTTTACAGAAAATTTCTAGTATTTATATATAGAAAAACAGGCAGAAACTAAGTATTAACTAGCTTTACAATGATAAATTTGAATTGACTAAGTCAAATTGTTCATTCTTAAGATTTTTCTTTTTATTTGGATTTCCAATTATTCTCAAAACTCCATTATTAGTTATTAAAAACTTTCTTTAGAGGTACAAGGTCAGTTTTGGACAAATCATCAAAAATTTATTTCTGTGCTTGCAGTTTTTAGTAGTGTATACATAAAATTGTAAATAAGAATATGTGGAGATCCTGAAAACAAAATTCGGAAGAAATAATTCAACATCTAGCAGATCAGCCGTCGACGTCGAAAAAACGGTGTCGCAAATATCTATCCTATGACGAGAAGAATTTGATACGGCGCTGTTCTTACTTTTTAAGTGATATCTTTGAGTTTGGATAATTTATAACTACTGACCACAAAGCTTTCCACCCCTCCATAAAAAGTTGTAAAATCCGTATTAGTCGGTTTCATATACATCTACTTCTAATCTAGCTTATTTTTCAGGTAGATTTGTTTGCCGCATAGTTGACAAAAATTCAATACTCTTGCGAATTTTGATTCATTATTCTCTCTCATTCATAAACGGAGTATAGTAATACTCGTATTACTCCTACAATTTCATATTTTAGCTTTAAGAAGTTCCCAGTATTTAACATATATTTTCTTTGAATAATAAAATGAATTTTTTTTTCTTGTGACGTCAAGTAACACACGTCGGAATATTATTTTAATTTCACGTTCCAAACATATTGCAACTTTTCCTGAAAATATAGTACAGTATATTTTTCCGTTGGTCTTTTTTATTCATAAACGTCGGTGTTTATCTGACTAGACAAAATGTCGTTTCCTATCCTATATCCTTTTTCTGTATATTTTTGTTATAAACTACGGGCTGTTGGCATGTTTCAGAGGGTCACACCACTTGTAAATTGAGAGGATTTTCCAATCTCAAGCGGCGTCTGACCCGACGCGCTGCCTTTTGAATGATGTGAGTGCTTCATTTAAGAAGTATGTAATGGTAGGACTAATAAAGCATCAAATTTCAAGTTGCTATTTAATGTTAACGTTGCCAAGATAATAATAATAGAATGTTGACTCTTCAAAATGCTCTGAAATTAAAATACATGCTCGAAAATTATCGTCAGCCGAACAGTAGGACGACTTGGCTGTGATTTACTTCAAAATTAAATTCTCTCGCATATTACAGGGTTATTAAACTTTTTAAAATCTTCATTAGTGCCCGTTTTTTCGCAGGAACATAGGCCCATGGCTGTATTGTTACGCTCGACTCTCTAGTGGTTAGATTTGAAACTTTTTTTTAATAAATAAATAACATCTATTTACCTGCTAGTTGTTATAATTATGTGCAGTACTATCAATTTTAACAATTAATACTAAAAAAAAAAATGGACAAACACAACATTTCAGCAATGTTATATGACCGGAAGCCAAGACAATGTGATGCTCTTTAAATAGTACTACAAAATATATACGCTTTTTTTCAAATATTACACAAATTAATTCATAGTTTAACAACATTAAGTAAATTAAGCAATTAAGAATTAAAGTATTGAGCCTTGAACGATATACAAAAAAATTACACCTAGTAGCATACTTGACTAGTTCGTGCTATATAATTATTGCTTAGTGACGTAATTGTGTTAAAAAGTGATGAATGAAAAGTTATAAATGTATAAAAAAAATATTGACTGATATATGATTGAAATGATCTGAAGTTTCATTATTTTTTTTGTTTTTTGTATGACTCCAAAGCCTCTGCAAATAAATAATTTGCATTTCTTAGTACTATGTCCACGGATCGAGTTGCAAAGAGGGAAAACATTTTAATTTTTTTATTTTACGAGAAAAATATATTCTTGATAAAAGTTTTTGCATGTTCCAAAACGGACAATTCAGTTTTACCTTTTCAAATTTTCTTTTAGTTTCGAAAATCGAAAATAAATTGACTTAGTTGAAAATATGACATTATTTATTTTTTTTATTTACTATAAATTATGAAAATCTGTTGTAATCGTAGATAATTTAAATGAGGACATTAGAGAGATTGTGACATCTGTAACTTTGAAATTCGAAAAAGTTACAAAAAATTACGTCGCAGACTAGAATTGTGCGTTTTGAAGGCGGTGAATGTATTGAGTAGTATATAGTTATTGTTTATATTATTTTTGTTGTTAAATTTATGAAATTAAAATTAAATAAAACTCATATTAACAATTATTACTATGACAACACGAACTTGTTTTTTGGCACAGAAAATGATTAACTAAGTCGACCTATTTTCCATTTTTCTCTGAAGCTAAAAGAAAATTTTAAAAGATTAAAACTGAATTTGGCCATTTTGGAACATGCCAATTTTTTTTACCAAGAATAAATAAAAATTTAAAATGTTTTCCTTCTTTACAACTGGATCCGTGGACATAATGTATATAGGTATTATTCTTGCATTAATTAATAATAAATTATAATAATTAAGACAGATTTGTTTTTCATTACAACAATTATTTATTACTACATGTAATAAAAATTAACATCTTTAAATAATTATACATTTTTTATTTTAAATCATTTAAATTTTTTACATATAAGTTTAAAGGATTGTTTATATATAAAATTATAAAATATGTTAAAAAATATTTTTAAGCGTTTATTATAACTGCTACATTATTAAAACCCATAAAATAACACAAATTTATTTATACTACAAACATTTTCAAATTTGAAAATTCGCTCTTAAAACCGCCAATTTGACTAATGTTTTGTGCGTTTGAAATGATCAAAAACTAGTATCGTGCGAGATGTGAGGGAGGTAACATATAAATTCTGAGTATTGAACGATGTCTTACGATACCGACACAATAATATCCAAATAGCTTACAATATATTTAACTGGATTATAAATTTATATATTTGTTTATAGGTTTGCTCGAGCAGACAATCAGTGATCCGGATTTGGATTAGTTCCGAATTTGTTTAGAATTTTAACTGCTCGAAAAAGAAGTGCTGATGTACAATTTTGCATATTTTTTATATATTTGTTGGTTTATATATAAAATGTACCAAAAATGAGATATTAGAAAAATACGAACGATACTTTTCAGTAGGTATATTTTTATATAACGGACTTCACTCAAATTAGTCCGTTATATCGAGGTTTTACTGTACTTATTCATTATTCTTATCATTGAAACAACAATTTCATATAGTTATAGTTCATATAATATATTGTTTCAATACTTAAAATTTAAGTTATGTCAGTACAAAGGCCCATAAATACTTAGATAATCATATTTTTGAATATAACTTACTTTACTTATTTATTTTTTGCGATTTGTACTGTTAATTTTGCACATTAATAACAATATTTAGTCAACTTTGATAATATGAGTAATTCAGAAATTCTTTTGTTCTTTTTAAAAAGAATATTGCTTAACAAAAAATTTATTTAAAAAATGTATCAGTCATTTATAGTGTGGCCACAGATAAATCTTTAATTTTATCTCACATTATTAACATATAAACATTAAAAAACAGTGTGCAAAATAATCTATAAAATCATTTATTTTATGTAAAACGCCTGACCAATTAAATCATATTTCGGTGATCAGCAATGATTAGATAGATATTTTATTATAATTTAATTTAAGTAGATGAACATACTTAGTTCACACTTGATATTATTCGAGTATTGCCTTTCTGTTTAGATTTCAATGTATTTCGTATTGTTTTTATTTCTTATTTTATCTGGTCAGCTGATTATATGTCACACTACACTTTAAAATTTTCGAAATCTAAATTCTGGTTAATAATAACAGATATAATCTCATCTCATCTGTGAATCGACTACATATGATATTTCTAATAGCAAATAACAAGGTCTCACGCAAAGAAAGTATAATTTTAGTAACAAAATTAATTATTGACAATTGTTATCTACTAGTGTTCATTACTAAGATACCAGATATTTTAAAATTGTATACTATTCTTTGTTTTATAAACAAAAAAATTAACAATACTATTAAATAAAAACAAACATTCATTTCTAAAATAAAACTATTATATTACATGAATATTATATTTCAATAAAACGAAAGTATAATTCAATACTCATATCGTAAGTAATATTTCAGAATATGTTCCGTTACTATTACTTTTTGAAGAGACTGGGGTCTACAATGGTATTAAGAATATTGTCTTCAAAATAAAACCAAATACCTATACATAATGTAGTAACACTACATTATGATACACAAGTGTACAACATAGTCTTTAAATAATAAAATTGATTCTCAGATTTCTCGGCGGAAATTTGGCAGGCATTAATTACATTTAAAAATTCATTTGTAAAATTTTGTTGGCTATTTTTTAAACATTAATGCGTGAAAAATAATTCTTTTCAAACACAAAAGAGGGCATAAAGTATGTACTTTGTAGGAAAAATGTTTTTTTTTTTTTTTAAAACAAAGGAACGTAGTAACCATAACAATGAATAAAATGAACATATCAATATTTCTCATTACGCCAAAAATTAAATAAAAAATGTATTTTAAGATCAATTTAAACTGGCATTGATAAAATATAGAAGGATAGAAAATTTGATATAGCCTCATAATGATACTTGTGTAATTAAATCGCTCGGCTCATCGCCTCGTGATCACATCACACGTGTTTTATTAAGAAAACTATGTCAATCTTGTAGGTATCCGTAATGTCTATGATGCATGTTTAATAAAACTATTTCAGTTTTCTGTATCAATATCTTAATAAGGAAAATTTTAATTTACATAATATTGTAACGTTTTATTTATCTAGGTGAAGTGTAAAATTGATTAAAACACTAATGTTTATATAACTAAGTTTAATTAAAGAAATACGAATTATAAAGAATAATGAAAAATAACTAACACTAAGAATTAACAAATATAAACACTAATTTAGAACTAATTATTATTACTAAAGACTTAAACACTAATATAATTTATTTAAACAATTATATCTACGCAATATTTATTTCTACAATATTTATATCACTCTTTATTTATATCACTATCTATTTATTTATATCACCATTTGTTCACTACACGTATTGATACAAGACTGTTCTGACCTGTTCGCTAGCGGCCGCAGCCCGCGCCGCCGCCCGCGCCGCGACCCTGGGTTTGCTACAATATATTATATTTTTCATACAGAATACCTACTACCTATTTTCCTAAGATTAAGTTAATGAATCTTAAATTACAAAAACTAGTAAACGTGACTAACTAATGGATTTATTTATGATTATTTGTTTCTATAAATAGTTCAACAGTATTCAAAAATAAAATATTTGAATAATTAGGTAATACTAAATTTTGTATGTTAAATTTATAATGAATAGATTTTGTGTCACAAATTTGACAATAATAAATTTTTATAAGCATCCTAAAAGATTGTTATTATTCATTATTGAACTGAATAATTTGAATAAAATGGTATTCTGGAATAATTAGTAAATAATTACGGCGAATATCATTTAAATGATAATTTAATCACGTGTATAATTGTATAACACAATAAGATAAAAACTAACTTAATATTAATTTATTATAATAACAGGATAATCACAAAAAATTATAGATCTACATGTAACAAACGTTATTTTTCATTACATCTGCACAATAATTTGAAAAAATTATATTTTTTATTTTGTAATTTTTTTTTATGGTATTGAAGAAGTTGATAATTTTCCATTGCTTGCAATTTTTATGCAAAGCGTGATATAATGTTCCTTTTTAGAACAATTTTTAGTTTGCGAAAAAAAAAATATATAATCCATATACAGGCTGTTCCATTTAAAAGTGCCACCATTGCTATCTCGAGAACTATTAGAGCTACGAGGTTGGTTAAATTAGCAAAGAACCACCATTTTACAAGACTAATACAATGAGCAAAAAAAAATTTTTTTTCAACCAGTGGTTCTCAAAATACGGGACACAACTTTCTTATTTTAAATGGGAACGTATGTTTATTTTTAGGTTATTCGATAGAGTATTTTTTTCTGAATTCAACGATATGTACATATCATATACTAATATAACAAAATAATTGAGAAAAATGCATGTTAAATTTATGTCTTTTATTTATATCTCGCTGAAACAAGAGTGCTATGGTTAGCAAACATAGACATATTGACATTGTTTGATTATTTTTTGTTAAATTTTATTTTCTTAAACTGTCAGTTTTAAGAAGAAAATAAATTGTTTTCTATCCAAAGCACCCTTATTTCAGCCAGATATAAAGAATTCAGAAAAAAACACTCTATCGAATAACTTATTAATTAACATACGTTCCCATTTAAAATAAGAAAGTTGTGTCTTGTATTTTGAGAACCACTGGTTGAAAAAAAAGTTTTTTTTGCTCGTTGTATTAGTCTTGTAAAATGGTGGTTCTTTGCTAATTTAACCAACCTCGTAGCTCTTATAGTTCTCGAGATAGCAATGGTGGCACGCTTAAATGGAACACCCTGTATAGTTACGATTGCAGTAATAATGGTTAACATTTTTAGTCCCATCGTATCATATTATTTTTCCCATAAATTTGCAAAGTATGTTACAAAATGTGTAATGTAATAGTTAAACTAATAAATTGTTAGTGGTAAGGTTATACGCTAGTGCATTGTATGCGTTTCCATGGATTTGTGATTGGTGATATATTAACATTCTTGAAGTAGCTTTCATTTACTACAAAAAAAGTTTAAAGAATATTATATTAAAGTGGTTGAAAAAAAGAGTATTTTTTCTTAATTTTATGATAATTGTTAGTACCCATCTACAAACAGGTAAAAGAACTACAGTTATAAAATAAAAGTTATAAACAAATAGACATAATTTAAAAGCAAATATTATTCCTCATAATTACATGTCTTAATAATTACACAATAATATATTTAAATGTATATTTACTTATCCTTGACATTGTGGGTTCTCTTAATAACAATACAGAATTAATTTTCTTGCAAGAAATATTGTTAAGCTTTATCTTAATTTTCTATCTCTAAACATAAATTATTATAATATGGACATATTTACACTATTTTAATTTCAAATTTTTTTTATTGTATTACGTATTTATTTGAAAAGAGATATGAATATACATTTAGATAATGTCAACTATTTTTGGTACAAAATATTTTTAAAAAGATACATAAATTTTAAATATATTACCTATAATTTAAAAATTTGGTTAAGTAATTTAAATAATTCATAATTATTATCTAGTTTTTTAAAATTTACTTCTAGAAATTATTTGTAGATAAAAATTTTGACTTTAGAAAGACGGCAGTATTACGAAACATGAAATAGTATTTTTAGTCTAAATGAAACATATTATTTTTTTACCCATTTGCAAAATTTAGTTGATTTATTCAAATCAATATAATGCAAATTGACAATTACTATGGATGCCTCATCGTTTTATTGTCCTAGACTAAAAATATAATTTTTACGTCATGTCATTTATAACATGAGTGTTTGTTTACTAGGAGCAAAAATGCGTTTTGCTCTTCTGAACAGACGCTTTCCAGCTCGTTTACGTGCACAAGTTACAAAAACGATTTCTTTTACTACTGAAAAAGTTGGAATAATAGCGTCATATTCAAGAGAGTGAAAAAAATTCACTGTAGTTCTGATACTATTCATTTCTGGATATACAGCTTGGTGACTCGATTACCCGTACATAAGGATTTAATATATAAAATCATATTTTCGTAATTTCCTGCTTCCGTAATTATTTTACATAAAAATGCTTTAAATAACAATTGTAGAGCGTGGAGTGATTTATATCATTTTCATACCTAATTTCTGAGCTTACAAGGCACGAAAAATTAATTTTGCTTATAAATTCAGATTCAAAGTTTTATGCTCTTCAGCTGTTATTTGAAGCTTTTTTTACTTAAAATACTTACGGAAGCAGAAAATTAGGAAAATATGATTTTACATTTTAAATCCCCATGTTTGGGTGCTCGAGTCATCAATGGTATATTTATTATTTATTTTACACTCTTTGTTATATGTATTGTGTAGTGCTGATATGAATATAGGTGAATCTTTTCCACGCATTTTTAAATATTTTCGTAAATGTTTTGTTTTGTAAATGGACATGATATACTATCATATATGCCTTATTCGGGATTCGAACAATTTACTACACTACATCGGTTGTCATATTTCTGGATATATGTTTATATAAGCGCTCTTCATCCTATTGCCATATTTATTACCTATCCTTAAAATTTGGACCTCTATTTTTTGAATACTCTGTAAATGGTATCCGTATAGTAATGAATAAGGACATGCATGGGCCCCCATAAGGGGAGGGGGGGCAAAAGGTGGCATTTGCCCTCCCCTGACTTGCAAATTTTAAAAAGACGACATATTACTTAATTATATCACTACCGTTATGTTCTATAACAAATTTATTCATGTTTGAACTTTGTTTTTTTATGTCTGACACAAATTATTCCATTAATATTTATGGTAAATTATTTATACTGAAAAGAATTGCCTTTACAAATCAATAAAAAAATAAGAACCTTTTCTTTATGTTTGTTTATTTTCTTTTTTAATACAATTTTATTTTTTTACTAATAAGTGTATGTTCGCAGTTTATTTCTGTAATATATATTTTTTATATTATATATATAGTCGATTCCTCGTAGTATTCGGAGGGTGTTGAAGTATTTTTTTATAAATATGTATAATGAATGGATGCAACAACATTACTTAAATTTTTATGTTTTTTTTAAATGGACAATATTACTTCGGAATGGAATCTCATACGAACTATTTAACATTGTTGTTAAAATTTCGATTAATTAACACGTTAACTGCCACCATTAAAAAAAAAGGTAGGTCCCTGGGTCCATTTTTTCATTTTTACAGATTTAGGGTGATTTCATATTAGAAAATACAAGTATGATAACAGAATTGATTTTTTTTAATGTTGCTCTAAAATTGGAAGAATTTTATTGAGGCACAAAATTTGCAGTATATTATCATTACAGAGACTAAAAAACAAAAAAATCATGCGCTAAGAATAGTTTTTGGTCTGCCAGGCCACCGAGAATTAAACTACGTTCACAGATATGCGTTGCGAGGTAAACGTTAGACCACGGAGCATAATGTGTATTCAAACACTGAGGCACAAACGATGTATCTCAGAGCATACGAGGATATTTTAGTGAGACACATAAGATGTACCTCATGGCAGTTAACGTGTTAATTAATTAATTTTGTTTCTTAAAACTTAAGCCTTGTTAGCACAAGTGGACAAAACGATATATATCTTTTCTATGATAATATTTCTGTTTTTTTATTTATTTTGCCCCTCTCTATAATATTGCATCTAAGTGAATCTCACAATATAATTTATGCATAAAAAAGTATATACCTTAATGCGTATTTTAGAGAAATATTCTGTGAATCCCAACCTTTAGATTTTTACCTCACCGTATGAGCAAACGGCATGATGATATATTTATAAATGCAATATTATGTATAACTTAATTTGCATATTTCTCTTGTGTTAATTTATACCTGCAATTATACCCACCACAATTCCAATAATAAAACGATAAACCGGATCTGAAGCAATAGTTCAATATTGAACAATATGTTTCCATCTTCCGTGACGCTGCAGTATTTCGTGTCCTTCCAGATAAACATTTGACTCATGAAGATGTTCCTTATAAATAAAACAAAACATTCCGGATTTCCCACACATCTCATTTATAAAACAGTAATTTATAATTGAAAAGCCTAGTATTGTACTATTGGCGATGCCATCGTAGATGTCAGCGACGTAAGCGGCAAATATTGAAAGCTCAATACCCGGTATAGTGTACATTATTTGACATATGCACTGTAGGTTAAAGATTATGATTTTAACATTAGTTACTGTTTCATATAAATAATTTTACTGATTTTAGTGAAAACTGATATTTTATAGTTAACGTAAGCCATCGTATTGTTTTGTTCATATTTTAAAGCTGACGTTGAAGGAACTACGTTAGACGGCAGATTTTTCGAAGGTACTTACTGCATTACGTTTCAAAACTTTTTTATGATTTTGAATATCTAAAAGGTATATAATGATATTATTGTTACTATCTTTCAACTAAATGAAATGCTCATCATAATTCACTTCACTTATCTATCCTAGCAAAATAGGCATCATCATCAAAATGACGGGAACACACGTACCTACATGTATTTAATTTGTACTTTCTTTCCATTTCGTAATTTTAACATCCATGCTAATTGTTTATCTATATTTTCTTCCAACCCAAATTTATTAATTATGGTCACCCTACTTTTACCAGATTTAGGAAATTCATGAAATGAAATGTCTATTCATTTTTGCATTCACTTACGCCCCAGAACACAGCAGTACATGTTACTCATATTTATATAGATGCAATAAAATAATATTGAGTTCAAAATAATCAATTACTACTTTCATAAACTTATAAATCACTTCAATTGGTCTATTTCAACAAAGAAATAACTGTAACCTAACAAAACGAATACCGGGTATTAGGCTTCCAATTTTTCTCGCTAGATAGCGAGCGCTAGGATGGCATCGCCAATTGACTAATTGTGGTTGTATATATTATTGAAATCCGCATAGTTGGGGTTAGAAAATAGTATATTACATATTAAGAATTGTAAAATACAAGGAGTGGAAATGTCACACAAGAGCCGCGAAGCGAGTTTGCAATTATAATATATCACTAATAAATAGCGCCAACTATAAAATAAAAACAACTATGTCAAAATGTCAATCTCTATATAATAAATTGAAACTATTTACAACCCACAATAGAACAATGCTATGTAAAAAACTTATTTATTTCTTCATTAGACTTAAGGCTGTATTTATAAAACGTTCGTTATAGTTATAACGCTCCGTTAAATATTTTCTTCAATAACACAATTCGTCTTTGAATGAAAATACAAATTTTAGTTTGTCTTCTGTTTTTTAATTTGTCAAAAAAAAAATAAAGGAGCGTTATAATTATAACGAACGTTTTATTAATACGGGCTTTAATGTTTTAAAATAATTACAATTTATTTTGACTTATTTATACTGCTAACATAATTTCGATAAATCAAAAATTCCCTAACTGTGCGATCGCGTACTTCACACACGGCCTTCCGTAATGTAATATTTAGACAACCAATACCGGATTAACGCCTTTTTTAAAAATAACGTATTTATTTGAAAAGAAATATGAATATACATTTAGATAATGTCAACTATTTTTGGTAAAAAAAATTTTTCAAAAGATACATAAATTTTAAATATATTACCTATAATTTAAAAATTAGGTGAAGTATTTTAAATAATTCATAATTATTATCTATTTTTTTTAAATTTACTTCTAGAAATTATTTATAGATAAAAATTTTGACTTTAGAAAGACTGACAGTATTATGAAACATTAAATAGCATTTTTAGTCCGATTGAAACATTATTTTTTTACTCATTTGCAAAATTTAGTTGATTTATTCAAATTAATATAATACAAATTGAAAAATTTCTACGGATACGTCATCGTTTTGTAGTCCTAAGACTAAAAATAGAATTTTTACGTCATGTCATTTGTGACATGAGTGCAAAAAAAAGTACCGGATTAACGCCTTTTTTTCAAAATAAGCTAAAACTGAAGAATAAATAAAAATTGTACTTGGTCAGAGTAAACTGAATAGTATTCAGAGTCGATTTAAAGGGGGTGGTGGCATCTAGTAAGTTATACGTCATATACGCTCAAGTGGCAATTGTATCAACCAACACTGACATTTTCTCAAAATAACTATCAACTATCAAATATTAAGTTATTAAGTAAAATAATTTAAATCGCTACAATGCAAATATGAGTGATGGCGCTGAATGTAAAGCATTCGACGAAAGCCAAAAAGAGAAACAAAATACCGCACAAACGGCAAAACTTTAAATATTTCTGAAGAAATCATGGCAAGTAATGCTGGCAAATAGGAATAGAATAAGGGATAATTATACAAGTATGGTGATCCCTGTAAAAAAAATGTAGATACGTTTACAAATGTATTGAATATCACGTGTCGTTAAGTCGTAAGTTATAAACGATTGATAGAAATACATTGCAATTAACAATGCTTTTCTAGCCGTTTCTACACGTTTTATTAGTTATCCTGAATACGCCATTGGCATTAGGGCGACAATTTTATACAGGGCTAGAGGGGGCAAACACCTTGTTCCGGTGCTGAGTGAAACAATTTTCATTAGTTAATAAAACTTTTTTCTCTTATTAACTTATATTTACCACAATTATGTACTGCAGGTACTGCTTATACCTACATGTTTGAATTTTAATTTTGTGGCCTAAAAAATAATAAAATGATTTGCATCTTAACTTACTACAAAAATTAATTACAGTAATCTGACGCAAGTAGATGTAAATTTAAAATGAAATCAATATTAGTTCAATTATAAAATCTAATATTCGGAATAAAATTAATTGTATTGCGTAGAATGCTGGGCAAATGGTTAACACGTGTGTAATCAAAATTATGCGTAATCTTATATGTAAACCTTACGCTCATTTGTCTCTAAATAATATTAATTATTAGAGATGGAACCGAAGAAATATTCGGTATTCGGCCATATTTTCACTATTCGGTATTCGGCTTATTCGGCCTATTTTAATACCGAATATGCGGTTATAAGAAATAAGTGAAGTACAACTCTGTTTTATTACATTAAAGTATATAATTATAGAAAAAAAAATTAAATAAAAGATATACGATCAATTATTGCTAATCTATCTACATTAAAAGTAAGTAATTTATCTAGTTATATTGTTTAGTGGTAAATCAAAAAATAAATAAGTTTCGACACGTCAGAATAAATACACTCCTCTATTCAACAAGGACCACTAATCACGCTTTCAGATTAAAGAAAAATATATTATTGGATAATGCCAAATATCCGGTTAAAAATTCACCGAATATTCGTTATTCGGCTATTCGGCCGATATAAATCATTATCAAATTTTTCAAAATTATAAATAACACAATTAAATAAAAATGATTGCAGATTTGTACATAAACTGAGTTTAATCTTCATAACATGAGATGCAACTTATAATAACATAATTTTCTACATTTTTAATTTATTAATTGTTCAAAATGACGTCCATTATCTTCTATGCACTTATTTATTCGAATTATTGTATCATTAATAATATTTTTCAAGTAATTTATCATAATTTCTTTTTAAAACTAAATCAAAGTAGTACAATAGTAATTGAAAAGAGGAAAAAAATAACATATTTTTGATCCTAAAATCAAATAAGAGTTCCATTAAAAAGATCATGTTTGTATCATATTTCTAAATTGTGCCCCTGGAAAAAAGATTTGCGCACGTCATTGACTATAAAAGTATTTAACTTTTTTTAATTTGAAACATCTTTCCGGATATTCAACCGTTTAGGAATTATTTGTGGAAAAAGACATAGACCAAAATCAATTTTGCACCTTTTCTTATGACCTATAAGGAATTTTGGGATAATAAGGACACTGTTAAAATCGCCCGTCAGATGCGCACAATAACTCCCATTTAACTGCTGTCATAGCTGTATAGTTTTCAAGATCCCAATTGTGGGCGATGAAATCTGGACAAGTGTATGGATAGTAAGGTCACTATTGACCAGGGTTGGCCTGATTTTAATCATTTGATTTAAATCAAGATTTAAATCAACTGATTTTTTAAATAAAAATCATTGATTTTTATCAAAGATAAAAAGAAATACAAATTATAATAAAAATTTAATTATTTGCTACAAAACCATTAATAATAACCAAAATATGTTCTGTATATAATAATATCTTAAAATTAAATGGTACTTTATCACTTTATTTGTCATATAACCGAAAAAAATGTAAGTATTTCAAAGTATATCTAAAAGTAAATATTCTTTGTTACTCTTCCTAGTTTTATTTAGATGAATTATTTTGATCGTATTACAGATTTCGTTTTCGTTCATGAATAATTTTAAAAAAATTAAAAATTCAGTAACATTTAGATATCTTTTAAAATTAAAAAAATCATGATTTATTTGATTTAAAAAAAAATCAATGATTTTTTATTTTTTTAAATAAATCATGATTTTTTCCAACCAGTGAATTTCTGTTCACGAGAAAAAAATTCATTATGTGTTTCCAACAAATCGAATGCATTAAAAAACATTATGAACATTTCAACACACGATATATCTATTTAGATGATAAATTTAATTTGTCCTTTAGAACTTTTCGCAAATTTTGTAATAATTTTGTAAACGTCAAATTAAATCTGGTGATGAATATGCAGCAACGCTAGACCTCCTCCAAGGATTCCCTAATCCTTTAACAGTGCCAACATTATTTTCCAAATCTTAAGAGTTTCTATAACTAAAGGTTCTTCGGTTGTATAAAAAATTAATGAATCTATTTAGGAAGTGCAAATATCGGTAGTCAGTTACATAGTCGACTAGGCCTTAAATGGCCGAATGGCACATTTCTCCGGCTTTCCCGTCTGTCGGTCGCAATTTTTGTTTTCGTTTATTTGATTATATACAGTTTGAATTCAAATCAGAAATATCTAGAATAGTGAACCAAACAATAATTCTTAATTTATAATCATCTAATCGCCGGTTGCATCAATATTACTTAAATTTTAAGTTTCCTTTAAATGGACAATATCACATCGAAATAAAATGCCCAATGAACTATTCAACAAAGCTGTCAAAATTTTGATAAGCTTTTTTTGTTTAAATGTTGCGTAAAATTTAAGCCTTGTTACGTAACTGGGCAATAGATTCTCAGATTCTTAGATAATTAATTTCTTAAAAATAAATTATGTTTCTTAAATTATTGAATTTAAATATTAGGCCCAGAATTAAAAAAAAAAATCATGCTTGGGAGGAGGGGGTGGTTCATGACCCTTATGACCCTCATGACCCTCATGACTTCTGGATCCGCCCCTGCGTATAACCAATTTCAACAAAACATATGAGTTATTCATATGTTTGCAAAATGACCTGATGCGAAGCGCGAAGGATATTATTCTGATCAACTCGTATTACATGTTTGCAGCATCTAATTGCAATTACCACTATATTTGAATATCATACATGTGTAAATAACTGTTTTTATTTGCGCAAAGAAAGTTTCTAAATTTGAATATTTATTTATTACACCAATCTTGTACATGATCTTGTTTATTAATTAATAATAACAGGAAACAAGAAACGCATTGCGATTATTAACCCGAAAATTTTAATTAGAGAGGCGAACATTAATTTCCTTCTAGCCTTCAGGTATTACTTCAGTCTAGTAACTAGTTTTACATTACTCGACAGTCGACAGGCACAAGTATAAAATTACATTATTCGTGAAAATCAGTGCCGTGAAGGTATCCAAAGCACGTACACACTCACACATGCATTCAACAATGCTCTTACCTTCACGACAGTGTTGTCCGGCGGATCTAGAAAACAGTTGGTGACAGTGCAAGAATAAACAAGTTGGAACTCCTCTATCTCAATCTCAACAGTGATTATTAACCAGTGTTAGATTAAAAACTAGCTCGAGTTCTGAGAAATGATTCAGACGACTCCAAGTACTGATAATGGTAATGTATGTATATTTACTGCTTGAAACGAATTTAACACCTACGTAAGATTCTAGGAATTAGGGATAAGTGAAAATACGTGTTGTATTAGTTTGTGGTCAATACATAAAAAAGAAAAAATATCAAGAAACATCAATGACTCATTCTTTGATAGGTAAAAGTATACAATAAAATTTTATGTTTGTGCTAAAATCTAATATGAGTAATTAATTATTACGTCAAAGTGTTAATAACACTAAAACT
Organism: Stenolophus ochropezus; assembly: GCA_035578165.1. NCBI lineage: Eukaryota > Metazoa > Arthropoda > Insecta > Coleoptera > Carabidae > Stenolophus > Stenolophus ochropezus. The sequence goes on along the minus strand of JAQOWZ010000003.1, from coordinate 44,779,036 downwards.
TTATGTTCTCCAATTCATTATTTGCATAACATTTTTTTAATATTTTATTAATAACTAATGAATGTGTTTATTAACAATTTTTATACATCGACAATTGAAGGAGGCCTAACGATTTACAAGAAATTTTAAAGATCTTAAAATAGCGATTTAATTCATACCATGAAAGTATGTTTGTCATAAGTTGCATTTACAGATAATAATAAAGCAGGTAACAATTATTTTGTTCCTTTGTCTGGCAGTCTGATATTCGAAAAGAAATAGCGATACTAACGATCATCCTTAATATAGGAAACGAGCTAATACAGATTGTCCCAAACAAATTGTTATGCATGGGGATCTCGAGAACGGAAAAAGATACGGGGTCAAGACCAAAGTTACCGCATTAAGGGACCAATTTAACGATATTTTTGTTTTCCTAAAAAAAAAATGCATAGGTTACTAGTTATGAACAAAAATGTAAATTTTACTATTTTTCATTTTTGCTCATAATTTCCAAAATTAAAAATTAAGTAATTTTGGTGTGCAATTTTTTCAAACACTTTTTTATAATAAATTTACAGAGATTCTCAAAGTTTTTTTAACGAGTACCGTTTTCATGTTATCTGTGTTAACTTTAACTTTTCATATGGAGCTTATATTAGGTTGTGATAATTTTGAATAAAGCTTTTTTTGCTATTCAACCCTATTGAAAGTCCTGTTTTATTGTAATAAATAATATGAAAAATGAAGAAAAACCTTTCTTTCTATCAAAATAACCACATAGAATACAATATCGAAGTCTCAAAATCATCAGTTTTGTGACATACTATTTAAAGAGCACAAAAATGCATTGATAACAATGGATAATTATTAAATATTTATTTTTTGAATTTATTGTTTTATTCTACCCTAATAAAATACTTTTACGCAATAAGCTCTAATTTAAATTTTTGTTTTCATAGCTAACAATACAGTAATAATTCTGATAGACAAAAAAAACCTTTTTACCTCCCGCCTATCAATATATAGATAAGGGAGGTATTGTTTTTGGTCAGATTTCTCGAGTATGAGTTTTCAACATATGAGCACGAATTAGGGTCCCTACAATACGATTTTACTATTTTTAACGTGATGTCTGTATGTCTGTGTGTGTGTGCGTGTGTGTGTGTGCGTGTGTGTGTGTGTCTGTGTGTCTGTGACGATTTTTCGTCCACGATAACTCCAATACGAGACATGTAAAAAATATAATATTTGGTATTTAAGACTTATATTCAAATATGCTGAACTGATTAGATTTTGACTACAATTGGTTAACCGGAAGTAGTACTTTACTTGAAGCTTTAAACAGTTTTTCCAAAATAGTACCTCCAAATGCCATTTTTTCGGAAATTACGTTATTATTAAATATATAGATTTTTTAATTTTCTACCGATCTGCATAATTACGTTTATATATAACTTTTAGCTAGATGGAAAAAAATATATAAATTACAATAATTTTACATATCGTTTAGGCTGAGAAATTTCGATAAAACAGATGAGTTATTCATATGTTCACAAAATTTGACATGTGATGACAAATTTGATGTAAGTAAATGTAAAAGATAACATAAGTAAAAATGAAGTAATTATATTGTAAAATTTAAAAAGATGGAAGAAATATATTAGGAATGTATTAGCATGCGTTAATCAAAGTAAGTTCGGCTCCGGTTTTAGTAACATCAAAAATAGCTGTCATATTGGTAATACAAATTTTATGAAGGAAATTTTAGTTATGAAATGCATTAAAAATATTCTGAACTACAAAAACCAACTAATTTTAAAACTACAAATTAAATATATTGAATAACTTATATAGAATATATATGTATTACTATAGTTGCGGGAGGTATTGTGTTGGACACATCAGATTTTTTTAATATTGTTTATAAAATAAAATAAGACTATGGTTTTGAAAGTTATGAGCAAAAATTAAAAAATTACATTTTTGATAATGTCTGGTAACCTATGCATTTTTTAGGAAAACAAAGACATCGTTATAATTTGGTGTAATTTAATCGACCTCGTACCGTTCTCGATATCCCCGTGCTTAACAAGTTATTTGGGATACCTTTAGGTACAGATCTTATATTTAGTAAAAATGCTGCTAAAATATTTATTATTAAACCCCTAAATATCTAACTTAACCGTAGAAATTTAATTTTATCACATATTAACTAAGTTGTCTCTCAATTTTTCTCTTCAAAGTAACCACCATTTATAAAGCCAATAAATATTAAAACTTCATTTTTATTATTTGTACTTCCATCAAAGTATCTATATAAGTTCTGGGTAAATAAAGTAGTTTTCGATCTCGCAGTTCTATTTCATAGTTTATTTCTATTCAACTATTAATTAATAATAATTACAAAACAGAAATATATTGGTTCAAACTTTTTTTTAACTTTATTTTTCTTGAATAAAAATGTAATACTTATTGCACACATAGAATGTGCAAAACTTTTTGAAACAGTGTTATATTTAATTCTAAAATTTTTTCTCGATGAAGGTTCATGTAGGTAACTACAAAGAATCAAATATATAATATGAATACGAATATAAAACAAATCTTCCATAAGCGTATAAAATTTCTTGCAATATAAAAAGTATAAATAAAACATAATAATTACCATAGCACACAAACAACTTCCATATATACGTTTTATCACCGATTTAATATACTATATAGCATATTATGTATTGAATCTGTGTATGCTTTTATGAGTATTTATAAGATATTCCAAGCAAGAAGTGTATAATTTTTAATAAATATTTACTAAGATATACTAAAAGTAATAAAATTTTCTTTTGTGACTGCAACAAATTTACCATGAAATTTATTTTATATTTTATTATACTTTCGCAGTAAAAACCTAATATTTTATTCCCCTTTTTAACTAATTATTATGTAAATGAAATACTACTGTGTTTGAGTGGTGCAGAATTCTTTATAAAATGTAGGTCTTATACGGATGATGTCATCTTGTCACGAGATAAGTACCTTTAAGAACTTGATATTATGTTCCATGTAGAAATATAGTAACATAGATTATTATGACTATAGATCAGCAATAATGTTTCCATTTTTATGTCGTTACCTTTGTTACAAATATTTTAAGTATTGCAAGACTTTGGTATAAAAAACAATTAATAAACATAACACAACAATACAACTTATGTATATGGAAGAGCCGTGCTTGTATTCGTTTACAGATCGTGATAAATGATAAATTATAACCTTGAACGAACATTACTGATCATCTTAAATGTAGTCACGCAAAGAAGTACTTGAACGAGAAGTTTAAAAGTAAATGAAATATATGACCGAACTTGAACCTGAACTATCTTTTCACAATCTGTTTATTTATTATCTTAATGCTATTATATTTACTCGGAGCAAATATAAATCAGTATGTATGTAAGTGTAATTGTATATATGCGCAATCATTTTTCATTATCATTTGTTAGAAGTAGGTAATTCCTTAAACTTTTAATTTGGATCCTTGTACTCAAGAGGATTACTGAGATTGAGAACTAATATTCGCTAGTCACACTCTAAAAAATTCTTTTAAAATCTCAAATAAAATGCAATAGGATTTGATAGCATTTTACAAAGATAAACATTCAGAAGTATTGTCTTAATGCACTACTGAGGTGTGTATGTACATATATATAAAAGGATTTTGTTACAAGAAATGACAAAGGAAATAAACACTCAGCATAAACAAAAACAGAATAGAGATTTATTCCTTATGAAAATTTAAAATTATTAGTCAAATATATACTGTTTTGCCCCAGCACTAATGCTGTTATGGAGTGGGTATTTTCCAGTGAAATGATCATAGTGGTAGAAATAATCAAACATTTCGTAACACAAGTTTTAGTTTTAACGGTAAAGTTCAACTTATGAGATGTAACATATATTGTGATGTCTTTAGCCAACAAATGTCGTACAACAGAAAAATCCAAACATCATTTTGGCTGAAAGTATTAACACGCAAAAATAACAATTATATGCACAAAATTTGTTAAAAATATGCAGAAATATTATGGAATTAAATATATGCCAAAATATATAAATGTATTAAATGAAACCCTTATATAAATATACAGTGAGTTCCGACTAACAATTGAGTAACCATATTGCACAGGACAATACTACAAGTATTCCTGCATATTATCTAATACGTATTACTTCATTTTAATACTATAATTCAAATAAATTTACAAAAAAGAATTAATTGTTTTCATCTGTTGTTTTTATTTCCCTACATGCAAAATTCGTGGTTATGAAGTTAAGAAAACAGCCTATGGATTCGAAGGTCTTCAGTTCGATAGTGGGTGAAAAAATTAATTCATTTCTTTAAATTTCATTAAGTTACAGTAATAAAATAAAGTACTCAGTTTTAAATAACATTACAGTAATAAAATAAAGTAATCAGTATTAAATAACATCTAGGAATACATGTAGTATTGTCCTCTGCAATATGGTTACTTTTTTGGAACACACGGTATAATATAAGTGAATTTTATACTTCAGAATTATTGATAATAAAATATTGGGAATGGGCGATTGACAAACTCTTTCACATGAAACAAATAGTTGTCTTAGGACACTTATGATCCGAGATCGCGGACATCCCAAAAAGAATAATCAAAAATAGAAATACGAATGGTTTGAAATTAAATACGTTAGTATATGGTATTATAATGGTGTCTTCCACTAATCAAATAAAAAATTTTATATTTTGGCAATTTGTTTTGTTCTAACCAAAAATGCAATTTAACATAAAACATGTTAAAAAGGAAGATATATACAAAGTAAGTAAAATAAACAGAATTTCTCGTGATTTGATTTTATGCAATTTGTGCAGATATATGGGACGTTTTGAATTCATATCAATAATGAAAAATATGTATTTTCATACAATCCAAACCCTAATCATATCATATACAGAGAATTTCCTTCAGTACTCGTTTCACACAAAAAATATTTTAGTCTCATTTCTTGAATCTAATTAATATATCACAACTTTTTAATAAAAACAAGTATTAGGTACGTTTCTGTTTTTAATGGAAATAAATTTGGAACCAGTTTTTCGTGGAAACGAAGGTAATGTATATATGCGTGACTACGGTTAATTAAAACGTATTTTATATTTTATAGTTTATTTGGATTGCACATTACTTACTTTATTTTAGATTAGTCAAAGAAATAAACAAAGGTACAATCAAACTAAAAAAGTGTAATTTCTTGATATCATTGAGAAATAATAAGAGTCCCGACTATTTGGGTGTATTAAGCTTTTGAAAGAACAAAAGTTTAACGGTGTATATTAATTAGCTTGTTATGTTGATTATGTTGATTTAGATTGTAGTAATGTGTCGTCTTTTTAAAATTTGGAAAAAGACAGAGGAGGGCAAATGCACCCTCTTGTCCCCATTTACGGGCGGGCGTTTTGTTTTATTAAACCCTTGTAGTACTCCAGTTCTGTAAAAATCTATTAGTAAATAAGTATATTACATACAATTCTTCTCAACTTCATACATGACCCAGACATTTAATTCTCTTTCGTTAGATCTTCTCTCAATTCTTGCTAAATATGTAACTACTACATTCAGGGCCGAATTTAGCACGGGGCCAGCGGAGCCATGGTCCCTGAGCCTCCACCAGTTGAGGGCCTCCACCAAAGCAATGAAGCTTTTCAATTAAAACGAAATCCGAAAAAAAAGAAAAACCAGGTACTAAACTACAGTACGCACTATAAGCATGACAGAGACAGAATGATGAATATTTTTATTAATTAAAGAAGTTTTATTTTTCCGAGTTTTTTTTTTACAAATTTTGGGATCCCACAATATATCAGCTCTAGGGCCTCAAAATTCTAAATCCGGCCCTGACTACATTTGCACAACCCAATTGAAATTTTTAAATTGTGTACATACATTATAAAATTACAATTTCTAATAAACAATTCTATGTTTTTTTCAACAATAAATAATATTTATACAATACATAATAATCTTCAATATGCACATCACGTATTGCTTATTCACCACAATGTCATCCAATAGTTTTGTTTAATTCAACAGAAAAGTAATGACAGCTACATCTGAAGGCTTGCCGACCGGTTATTACTTGCGCTAAACCTGCAAAAACATATCGGAAGTTAAACTATTATAATTGATCTTTTATGGTTAATGCAAATATCTGTAAAGGCTACACACGTTTGAAATGTTGACACTTGTTTCGCCACACCTCCATTACTTTTAATAATGTATTTAATGCTAAATACAGGCCTTGACATTGCACTGACCAAGGTAAACTGCAAATACCACAAACAATAATCAGGAATTTAATGCAATATTGTTGTATGATATTTCTTTGTCTTCGTGCAGGTGAGGTGAATATGGTTACATGAAATAAGTATGTTCGGTTTTAGTCTGCATCATAGCACATACGGCTAATCGTTTTTTGAGTTATACAAAAAATAAAAAATAAAAACTTCGAGCTCGATTTCACAGAAAAAGATAAGTGCATAATTAGATGTTTTAGCAGTTCCATATACAAAATTTCAATATTCTACAGCTAATCATTTGCTTAGTTATGATAGATACGTACAAAAATACGTTCCTACGTACGTATGTATATACACACGTAGACGTACGTATAGACGTTAAGCCGAAGTTAGTCAAAATGATTTCAAGTTTGGTCAAAATGGATATATTTCTACAACAACTATCCAAAAATATTAAAATTTTTATTCTAATAACAATGCATAAAGTAGAAAAAAAATTCACAATTGTTAGATTACTTTGACAAAGTGCGTGAAGTATCTGGGAATACGTTTTTTCACGCTTTAGGAAAACGTTTTTTCACTGTGATGGAAAAAATGTCTTCGCTCAATTTATGTAGATAAATAAAAATAATATAATAAATTATCAAATTGGTTGTAGAAAAAATATTGTTTATTTTGTGCACGAAATGTTTTTAGTGCGTTCGATTAACTTTTTTGACTATCTAATTTTATAGTGACATTTAGGACGATATTGCAGGTTTCTATTGTACAAGTTATTTCTTATTTACTGATTCTACATAATTCCGGCAGAGTAAAAGTAACTATATTGCTACTTTGGCGGTGTAGAAATTTAGTTTGTACCTTGTGAATAAAGTCACAAAAGATGTCACATTTATGATATTTGAAGAAAAATAATTTTAAAACTTTGAGAAATCTCGGGGAAATGACTGAATCATTAGTGAACACCCTCAACTATAAATTTTCTTCTTTTATCTTTATTAGGTCATAGTTTGCAGTATCAACAAAAAGCTTAATACCACAAAACAGTTGTTTGAAAATTTTTAAAAGAAATAATGTTAAATCCATATTATACCTTTCATCCGGCTTACGAAATAGTATTCATAAAATGTTGGTTGAAATATTTTAACCACGTACCAAAAAAAAAAACAATATCATCAAGGGATATGAATATATAAATGTGTAAAGCCTGTAAAGTTTTAACTAATTCAACAACTGACAGCTTTTCTGTTTTTGTATCAAATGTAATTTTGTTTTCTTTAATTCAAATGTATAGCATTTATACTTATAATTCCTTTTTTTATATCATTATTTATTTTAAAATGGCGTCAAATTTACCTGAAAAGTTGCTGCCGTCCAAAGACTTATAATTACTGGATGTCAATTTATTTTGCCGTTAATAATATGTTATCAATGAAATGTAAAATGTACTAATCTTTTGTTCTCCTCATTCCGAATTATTTTTTTCAATTCTAAATTGATTGGTAGACCTTGAATTTGCTGCTACAACGTGATATGATCTATAAATACATAAAGAAAATATCTTTTTGTTATAAAAATGTACGGTTGCAAATAGGTAGATTGGTAACACAGTATTTTAAGATGCCATTTAAAATAAAAAGCAGAACTTTATGAATCATTATTAAATACTGAAAATGATGCATATAAAATGTAATGATTGCTCGTCAAAACTATAAGAATTGGGAGTCAAATGGAACGTTTATAAATTTTGTTCTTGAAAAATCAACGGGAATTTTTACTTCCGAGCTTCAATTTTACAGGAAAAAACTACAAAACTTTGATCTGAATCTCGTTTGCGTTGTTTACTACTTATGAAGAGCATGCAAATGTAACCCAAAAAAGAGTATTGAACTGTCGAAAAAAGCATAATGAGATCCGAGACGCTGAAGTAGAATTTAGTGTCTTTTTTACTTATAATTTTTTAATAAAGAACAATTTTTTAATAAAAATATTTCATCAGTATAAAATAAAATTCGAAGTTTTACTTGGAACAACAAAATTTCAAGATTCCATGAAAAAAGGACGAAAATTGATATACGAGTAGTTGCCTAGGGGTGCCTTCTATGTACGTAAATTCGTCACTGAGTTTGCTAATTTAACAAACTCTGTATCTCTCATAGTTCATAGTGCTCGAAAAAACAATAACGTATCACTAAAAATGAACATTCTGTAGAAGAAACAAATACTAGAATATTGCAATACCCAGCTTTAGTGAAGGTGCCATTTTAAAATGGCAACATTTTTAATTATTTACTTAAAGTAAATAAAATTTCATTAGTTTGTTATCCCTGTGATTTTCTATCGGGTTAGGTCTGATAATCGGCCTACACAATAAAAATATGATGACAAAGCGGAATATCACTACCAATAGCGAACATTAATCAAATATGTCTATTTTGCATAAATATGTGATTTTCATAAAGAAAGTGGATTACGTAATAACTTGTGAATGACAATGACCTATAATGAAAACCAAATTACTGAAGGCTTCATTTCACTTTCATTATAATATAAACCTGCTTGCTTATAATATCGAAACAGATACTATCCAGTATCCACATATGTGCACAGGGAGGGTCAAGTAGGGTCACTTGCTCCATCTTGATTTTTGAAGTATTTAAAAATTACTACTCAATAAAAATATATATACAAAAACACCGTGTTTAACGAGGCATTGCTCAGGTTATTATTAACATCCACACATTTTGAAGAAGCGATAAATAATTCATGGTTATTGGATATTTTTAGATATCTTTGCAAAATTATATCGTATATTATAATACAGTACATAAATAGTTAAAGTTTATGAAGAAAATTTTAATACGTTTAATTGCAATATAATATTTATAACAATTGTCATGTACAATTATCAATCTCTTATATTTTATATAGTATTATTCTTGTAGTGTTATATTTTAATTAAATGTATTATAATTTTTTATTATATTAACATGAAATGTCAAATAGGATGATTTTATATGAAGAGGGACTCATATACTTTACTTTGTTTTTATATGTTTTTGTTTTATTCTCTATATATTATGTGAATATTACTTTATTTTTTGTTTTAGTTCTACAGTTTATTAGAAGTTTTCTAAAATATATTTTATAAAATTAAAAACTAATGTAAGGTAATTTCTTTCATAAAAATGGATTATATTTTAAATTAACTTATAACTCAGTTTTATTATACAAAATATAAGCGAAAATATTAAGTTCGAACGAAATTTTTATTTTAACCCCTTTGAAAAAATCCTACGGACACCTATGATATTATCGTTGATGTATCATTCATGTTAGAGTCGCGTTTACTGTAATGTCATGTTCACATCTTACTATTTTGATACTATATCCGCACAAGTTTTAGAGGATATAAACATTTTTATCTTCCGACTGTTCACACATGCGCTTGTTTGAAGCTTCAAAATTTAGTTTGTTTGTTAGTTTAAAAGTGTCTAAGTTAGTATAGCCGATTGAAAGGTTGGTATTAATGTGACTATTTGGTGTTCATTGTTTGAATGCTGTTTTTGATTTTATTAAATTGACGATCACAAAATCGGGATTAAATGTGATGTGAAATTATTAACGCAGTAGTATTTTTTTCATTATATTTTAACGCTACAAATTAGCGGCGCCTCTATTTTTCAAGCTGCAACACCGTAGTTCTTCTTTTTTGCGCTACTGCAGCGCGAAAATAGTATCAAAGTAGTAAGGTGTGAACAAGGCATAAGACAAATTTTACAAGACATTGGGCTCGGTACTGAGTGGGATCCGAATGCACTGTCTACAAAAAAATATATCCAACATTTGATTACTTAAAAATATGTTTCGTTACAACAAAAAAAAATTGGCTAAAATAAAGCAACACAATATTCATACTTGAAAGAGAGTTATAGTTAGTGCTTGGTGAAATATGTTAAAATTTATGTAACAGGAGATTTATAAAAGAAATATTGAAATTAAAAAAAAAAGATATTAATTGTTTCAATATTTAGATACTGTTAAGAGAGATAGATTTTAAGCTGCCACCAGGTTATTTTTATAATTTAGAATAACCAAACTAAATTTAGGAAATTTAAAATATTTGGGAGAAACAAAGCGATAAAGAAACTTAACAAAATATATTAAATAAAATAAAAGAATTATAATTAAAATTACACGAGTTAAAATAATATGACATACAAAACAGTTACATGTGAGAATAATAAACTTACTTACATCTAATATATTTGTATATGACGTCGAGTCATGACTGACTCTTTTTCTATGGTTTTTCAACTTCTTTCATGATACAACTGTCTTTATTGAATATTAACCGAGTTTTTATAGTAAAACATATTGGAAAGGGAGCAACCAAAAATAAATCGTTAATTACTTAGGTAATTACCAAATTTTTCCTTCAATTACTTACTTAATATTGAATAACAACATGGTAATTATCGGTTTGTCACATTTATAATAAAATACACACTTGCTTATTCTACAAGATTAATAAAAATTGCGGAATAACCAAGTGTGTTTTATTATCTCAAAGTCAACCAAACATTTTTTATGAGAAAAATAAAGAACTGGAAACGAGTAAAATATTCGACAGCCGATTTTTTTTTTATATTAAGAAAACTACAATAAGATAATTTATTACTTTAGGATTGATTTTATCTAATGGAATAAAAGAAGGCCTTTTTTGGAGTTGAAGTCATTTAATAAAATCCAGTAATACACCACACAGTTGGTTGATAACTGTTTAGTAACATGTATACCTGTGTGTGTTTCTATCTATGTTTGATGAAAGATTTTTGTAATGTAATTTACATGTTTTACTTAATAACATTTTAATATCATTTCGCACCCTCATGAAAACTGATTTACAGTTGATACGTCGGTGTTATAGTGAAATTTATTAAATGATTGCAACTCCAAAAATACCTTCTTTTATAATTTATTACATTTTAAAACAGAGGGTATGAACGCATTCAACGTGCATTATTCAAATAATTAATGAAATGTATTTCTATATTTATTTTTGTAATTGAAAATTGCCCAACAAAAAATTAAAGACAGTTCCGATAACTACTTGAATATAAAAGAATCATAAACAAAAGTACACCAGTCTGACTTACACAGGGTTTACAAATTTTAATAAAGGGTTGGGTAGTTTAATGGTCAGGTGTCATAATTCGAGTTTAAAAGAATTATTTCAAGGAAAGAAATAGGTCGTATTAAACAAATTCATCCTGAATTTACTTTGTATAAATTTTCTAAACTGAATATAAATATATTAAGAAATAAGGCACAATAAATAGAAAATTTTTGTTTATTTATGATTTATTATATTGACTTGATCAAATCTGATAATCATGTTTACATATACATCTAAAGCAGTGTTTTCCAAAGTAAGATACTAGGATCTGTAGGGTTACGCAATACTTTTAAAAATTATTTTTTTTTACTCACAACAAAATCTGTTGATTCTCGTCATCCAAGCAACGTCAGAAATATCAATCAACTATATTAACATGCGGGAAATTTTAGAAAAAACATTCCTACTTCTAAAACATTGATTAAAAAACTGTATTTATAATAAAAATGTATAAGTACCCAAATATTCTTATTTATTTGAATACATCATTGTAAAGGCAATAAATAGAGATTTTTATTTTACTAAAATAATGGCAGTTTCCCATTATTATTATATTATATTTCCATTCCTTCTAATAAAATAGTTAATATAGGGGGAAGGGGTGTTGTTTTCGCTCATACACCCTGTGCATACTACCCCATATATTTAATTTCAACGTGCCTAATAAGTAATTTACATTTGCTAGACATTTTAATTTCTCGGTGATAATATATTTAACACGTGCCACAAACATACGGTGTATATGAATACCATAATTCTATGATATCTAAACTAGTAAATTAGTTTCACTAACTATTTTCTACATGTTTTATTTATCACTAATAGTGCAAAAAGCGTAAAAATTGTAATATTACAAATTTACATCAAAATGCCGTAAAAAAAATATCACAATAATCTATAAACTAAAATATATTGTCATAATAAATAAATTTAACAAATCTATATGATTATTATTCTTTCCTATTTTAATATTTTTTTATTTATGTGCATAATCATTTTTAAAGGTTTTTGTAGCAAGCAAAAATAAACTATAGTAATTGAAACACTTATGAATTTATAAAGTCTATTTCCCTGAGTCAATTACGTCATCAATCGTGACTCAAATCGATGAGGAGGAAGGGAGATCGATGACTTCATTTTGTCGAGTGAAATCGAGTGATTTCCGAAGTAAATAAATGTCAAAATAGACGGTATTATATGACACTAACAAAACTACCAACACAATAACACAAAATGAAACACATGTTATCGACACCAAAATGACATTATTTTTCTTAAATATTTAAAAATATACGTTACCGCGGTTACATTTCTGTTTCTATTTCATTTTTGTTTGTCGTTGGTGAATTGCATATACATAGCATATACGAGTATATTATACACCCTTCTGTAACAGATACGATAATGAGACAGCGAATAAAGATGCAAGCAAAAGTTTAATAATTATTGTAGCATGTGAGAATCAACAACGGCAAACATACTGTTGCCCAGTTGCATAAAGCTTTGTTAACTTTAAATGGATAAGTTTTTGACAGCAATGTATTTTTATATTTTTAATACGTTACCGTGGTAACAAAGTGAAGTTAACCAGTTGATTAGCTAATCACGCTTTATGCAACAGGACTACGTTATGTTCATATTGTAGTAGAGTGCCAGCGGCCGAATAAATCGCTTAAAAATTAATCCCGTGGGGGTTTTGAACGAAAATGATGGGACCTTCAGAATCTTGAAGCTTATACCTCATATAGTGAAATGCCAGAGTCGTCAAAAAATTGTCCTGTGCCAAAGGGCACAAATCAAAATTTTGGAGTTACGTACAAGAGTCGATATGAAATGCAGTTTTATACCTACTGTCCAAATTTCATTAAAAAGTCTGTACAGGTTTTACATAAAATCAAATTGAATTTTTGATTTAACACGGGTCCTTATGAGCCCAGTCTGAAGAAATCTGCTCATATCTCCGTTCGACTAGCCGCAAAAATTGTGTCTTTTTACAAGTTTTTCACATTTCTCAACTAATATCTTCAAAAGTAAGCGTTAAATCAAAAAATGATATTTGAAAAAGTTTTAGCTTCATTTATTATCATTGTAATAGTACTTGTTCCATAATTTTAGAGCAAACAGTTTTCGTGTAATAGTAATTTTAAAGAAATACTGCACTTTTGGCCTTGAGCGGGATTCCACATCGGTCACTGCTTACCCCTCACGTCACCCACCGCGCGCGCTGCCTTTGCCAACAAACTGAAATCATAGCAACTCAACATAAATAATAATAAAAAATATTTCTAAGGCAAAATAAGGTATTATTACTTGTACAAAATCATATTTATTACTGAATCAACAAAACTTTATTTGGAATAAACCTAAATAATTTGTAAAAATCATAGAAATAAAATTATCAGTCAGTCGTCGCTTTCTTCTGAAGGTGGTTGTAGGATTTCTTTCTGTAATGCTGGTGTGACATTGTAGCAATTGTTTTGACCCATACACGTACAGGACCCAATATAGGATCATTTGTTTTCCTTACAACTGCAGGACTTCATTCGACTATCTATTATTATGAAAATTATTTTATATTTAATAATATATATGTATATGCATCTATGATACTTTTTTACAACCACATGTTGTTAATACGACGATATTTTCCTATATTTTCACTATATGACGTATAAGCTTCAAGATTCTGAAGGTCCCATCTTTTTCGTTTAAAACCCCCACGGGATGACACTTTTCAGGTGTTGTAGCTCTCTACTATTGTACGGGTAATCGATTAAATGATTAATCAATTATTATTAAAAATGAGTTATTAGAAAAGTACGAACGACACTTTTGCTGTAGGTAGACTATCCCCTTAACACGAATGCAAAGTACTGAGACAACTACGGAATGGAGGTTGTAGGCGACAAAAATCTCGCCTTTACCTTTGTTGATCATATTCTTTGCTAAGGATAAGGACCGATTCCAATACCACATTTTTCAGGATTTCAATAGTATATTTACTCTTGCATCGTTGCATTATTTATTTATTATTTATATAAAGTAAAAAGACAAATTAAAATATATTTTTTCTATGACCACTCTAGAAAGTGAATCTTTTCTCACAGTTTTTAAAGCTTCAAAGTTGCGTATTTCCCATAATCGCGGGATCAAGTGTGAAAAATCATGCAGTCTGTGAAATATTATTTCTCACAGTAATTGCCAACATTCTGCATGCGTGAGGTTAACTGCGCCCTATTGTTTCTTATGTCAAATAGCTTTCGTACATGTATTTCTGTTCTGTACCATTTAAAAGTGTGCATATTGAAAAGAAGGCATTTTTGATAAGCATTTTTTTTATTTATTTAAATATTATTATGTACATAAAAAAGAATTGACATAAAATTGCAAACAATTGAATAAATGTCAATCCAATGTTACCGACTACAACATTACATATTAAATTTTTCTAAATCCTAATGTATCAGTTTTTTTTTAATCGTTCTTGGCTCATTTACTTTATTCGTTTGGTCATATTTAAATAAAACTGATATAAACCTAAACAAGCATTTCTCTAAAAAAAAATGTTTTCTAAAGCTATAAGCATTGAATTCAGAATAAATTTATCTATCAAATAAGCAAATAAATAAATATATGATCCCATTTAAAATAACAAAATTAATTCCAAATTCAATATAAGATTTTGTTACCAAGGTGGCAGTTATTAAAAAAAAATACTTTTGTCCAATATTTATTTTTAATGTTTTCAGAAAAATTGACCATACAAAAGTGTTTTAAATTTACAACTGATTTATTCAGCACGTACTCGTTTGGAAAGTACGATAATAAATATTTGGGAGTATTTTATCTGCATGCATATATTATCGCAACCGGATGTATACATATGTGTAAATGAAAATAAAAGTAAAATACTGATTGTTCATCGCTACGCAGAAATGACGTCATCTGCATCTGTGACTGAGGAGAGTACGCTCCAAAAATCACGTTTTCTGACGTCACTGATATGCGGTATACGCATAACTTCCCATGGTGTAATATCTATAGTAATTATATAATCATATAAATTAAACCTAAAAAATTATGACTAATAGCTTAATATGTAGATATATGGTCTGCTTTTACCAACACGTGCCAACTGATATGAATACAAGGTAACCATTTCTTTTTAAAAATGTGATGTATTGACTATTTATATATGATATAGACCAATTTATTATTATTATTATATATTAACCTAACTCACGATATTATAAACTATACCAATACAAATAATTATGGGTTGATAAAATAAAGTCAAAAACAAGACAACTAAAATTTATATAACGGCAAAATTTTTGGAATTCACTTATATATTTTTATTTAAATTTATGTATCCAGTAAATATATATCATCATTTTATTTATGGTCACTTGACTATCCAAGTTATCATTCTTTCAATTTATTCACTGTTAATCATGTTAACAAGTCAATATAAATATTTATGATAATGAAGATAGTCAACATATTTTTACATAAATTTGGATATTAAAATTAAATTAATAACTTTTTGTGTTACTGGGACGTATACAGCTACATATGCCCTGCATTTGCGGAAATAATGTGGTACTTTACGGACCAAAGGGCCATCAAATCAAATTTAATCTGTTGACTTCCCCTATCTTTCCCTAAGATGTGACGAAACTTTCGATTTTAAACAATGAGATCTTTAAATTTGTTACCTTTCCCCATCTCTCTCTAATTTTCGTTTCTCTATCTTACTGTCGCTTCTGTATAAACCTATTCTGTGCTTTAGGTTTGAAGTTAGTTGGAACGCTTTTTTTAAACTGCGCTTGCGTCGTACAATTCCGAACTGATTTTGAGGTTAGTCGGAACAAACCTGACAATGAAAGTTCCCTATGTTGCATTTTAACTGGAACGATACAGTGCGATATAACAAGTTGTGTCTATAGTAAAGACTAATAACAGATTAGAGAATATTGCATCTTAGGTGAAACTCGGAATAAAATGTAGTTTGTTTAATTCAGTTACGTTTCAGTTTAGTCTTCGTGTTGTTCAGTATAGGCGTCTGATATGTGTCAGACCAGAGTTGTCGGCTATGGAAGTGAGTGGATCAGTACATTCACGGATCCACAAAGCATTTATTTTGGTTTAGGCCATAATTATCGACAATGGAAGTTTTTTTTTCGATTTATTTTACAAGTCTTAAAATGTAAATACATTTTAGATTAAGTTTCTGTAAAGTAATAAATGTACACATTAAAAAAATTACTTTAATGTTAATCCAGCTACATGTTCAAAAAAAATTATTTTTCTTAAAACGCAGTATAAGCAGTATTTTTTTGCAATTTTATTACGCACATTAGTCTGTCGACACTGCATAGAGTCACACCTCTTACCGCGTTATCGTAAAATCAACGTATGTGGTCCTATGGACCAATTATAATTGTGATGATAAGACGACAAGTCGGCGTCGGCCATTTTTTATTGAAATTTAATCATATTCAAATGGAGTCGAACGAAGACTGATTTGAAATCTGTATTTTGAAATACATTGGATATTATTGTAATTCATCAAAACAAAATTTTTAAATTGTATGATCTTTTTATGGCGATGAATTTATACCGATCAGTAGATATATGAAAAATATTCGGATAATATTTCGGATTCGTTTTCGGATTAGATGCTGTCATTCTCCTATAGATTTTGTTTTTAAAAATTTAATAAGGCATCTACAAATAGAAAACTAAATTACCAAAACAATAGATGTATCAAATATTACTTTTTAGGAAAAGCTGGTATTTCTTCTCTCATATTTTTTTATATAATATTGTTTCTTTTTTAGTATTCTAATTAAATATTCATTAATTTTTTATCTAAATTGGGACCCGAATTGGCTCTGGAAAACAGGCCTAAAGACTAATGAATTCTTATTATTAAACTATTGTTTTAAAAACTGACAACTAAATGTCAATTTTACACTATTGTAAATAAAATAAATGAAACCACAATGTGAACAATATTTAATTTATATTGCTGCACGTAATACCGTTTTTCTTGTAATTTATTTGTTTGAGAGTTCCGAGATTAACTTCATAATTTATAGACGACTACTCAGAAATATGTTCTCTTAGATTTAAAATATGAAATATCATGTAACCAAACAATTTCATTTTTGGTTTTAAGCAAATTTATTACTTAAAAATATTTATATTATTTAAGTTACAAGATTTTAGTACTCATGCCCTCCTTTCACCTTTATAATTATTTTAGTTCTCATTGGAAATGAATTTATTAATAATTTACAATTTTATTTGTGGCATATTTCACGAAACCATACCTTAATTACTTTACATACTAATCAACTTTTATTTAGTACTGCATTCTATTAATTATGTCCTGTAAATTTTCTTGATCTAAATCTTATTGTGAATTTGTAGGCTATAATCAAAGAAGGTTGAACAAAACAAACTATAATACGATGGAAGTGATGTTAATGAAATGATTTAGATAAGGTTTCACACTGACATCATATAAATTTGTAAAAAACAAATATATTCTATGTATGTCAAAGAGGTTTGAATGAATGAGGTACCTATATGATACTTACCAAAAAAAAAAAACTTACCAGATTTTTTAATCGTTTCATTATTTGTAGTTTACAAGAAAATAATTGTTAAAAATTTGAGGAAGGGGTGCTGTGACATCAAAGTGGTAGAATTGTGAAAAAAGAAAGGTAGACTGGGAACAAAAACCATAGTCTACTTGACTTTTTCCACGATCCTACCACGCTGACATCACATATTATGTTTAGTTTTTATTGTTATAATATAATATAAGATATAGTAGTTGGTTTATATATTTTATGACTTATATACTGAAATACGATTATGATCACTTACCTTATTATCAAGGCAAATAGATAACATAAACGTACTAAAAACGTGTTATTATGCCCAGTTGCACCAAAAAAACTGAAATTTTAAGCAACATTTTAATAAAAAAGTGCTAGTCGAAATTTTGGCAGCAATTTTATATAGTTCATTTGTCATTTTATACTGATGTGATATTGTGCATTTAAGTAAATTAACCATTACTCGGTTTTCACAATAATTTGCACAAGCCTGTACTAAGTATTAGTATAATAAACAAAATTAATATTTAAAAATCACGATTCTCTGGTTTAATGATGTTTTTATTTATTTATTTTTAGCAAATATAGATATTTATTATTTATTTTATGTGTTTATTTAATATTTATTACTCTCGTGAGTAAAAGTTCTACATATTATGGAGTGTATAATATCTGTGAAAATGTAAAAAAAAGTAGCGGTCGCGTATATAGGCTATTTAGCAAATTTTATTATAATTATAATAAATTATATATAATTGTTACTTAGCTATCGAGATGCTATAACAAAGTTGTTGGTTATAAACAGATAAACCTGCGTATAAGTCACTATAAATCTAATAAATGTAGTAACTATGTTATTAATATTTTTTTAGTATTAAATATTTTTTTGTAATTGTTAATGTTTCTATAGGCGCATGTTCCATTTTGATTCCAATTAAATAATGATCTTCTGATTTCACTATTAATAACCTAATTGAAATTAGTAAAAGAAAGTGTCTTTCATTAAACACAAGTAGAAAAAATTAATTTAATATTATACTAAGGCCCGAGATATCCACCTCCTAATAAACTTCCTAATAAATATATATGCCAAATATTTTTTTTTATATACACATCTTAATAATTTTATTTAGTTAATAAACTGACTTATTAGCTAAATAAATTATAAAATTGTTGAAGCATTCTACAAACTTTATTAGACGTCAAATATTCCTATTTAATATTAAATGTCAATTATTTACTGTTATAATACGATTTTCATTCAATGTGATTATTAAATAACAATCATATTCATTTCAAATATTTTAGGCGGTAAGTATAAAAATGAACTTAAGTTTTATTAAATGTCATACATATAAATTTGTTACAACGAAAGGTGAATTTTGATTAAGTGGATGTCTTATTGCAAGTGCAAGAAACAGAAGAAAATTATTTATTTCGCATTCGGCCTGATTACAATATAGGTGACTCAGATGAATTTTACCAAATGGAATAATGTTGAATTCTATGAAAGATTTCGATTTTCAAAAGATTGTTTCTCGTACAACTTATTGAAAATGAAATAAGACATCGTCATTGTACCGACAAGTTAACCAAAAATATTTACCACAGAAATCAAAAGAACTTTCCAAACGTGTCCAAACCTCAAAACGTCAAAGTCAAAATATTGTTAATGTTTCACTTCTCTTCAATACATTATTTATTCTTTATGTTTATCTCACTTTTCCTAAATAAGCTTTTGCCAACTTGAGAATATCCCTAAGTTAGTTAGTTTAATAGGTAGTTAATAGTTAACACATGAATAAAATATTTATCAGGTACTTTATAAGGAGGTGGATATTTCGGGCCTAAGCGTCATTAATTATAAAAAAAAATAACCACATGAGTTTCCATTTTCACACCACGGTGTTCACATCCACATTTTATTCTTGCTGTGTTAAGTTCTTCAAACCTAATGAACAATTAGAATTATAATTTTCACACTAATCCCTTATATAATAACCTGCAGAATGTATAGGTACTGTTAATGTTCTACAAAATACTTAGTATTTTTCGTAAAATGGGAAATTACATTACGATCACTGAAATTACCAAAATTTCGGTAATACCACTACAGGTGCCAAATCCTACTTGCTGCGAAAGGCCTATCCTATTATAAGTCAAGTCAACGCCGGTACAAATGAAGTTCTCAAATTTGAGGTATAGTTTGTCTCACGGAACATCGAAACATCGTCATAAATTGCTTAAACTCCCCTGTCTGAGTTCAGAAGAAACGTAAATTTATGTCTGTCTTATATAACGCTACTAATAGTAGTACAGTGCCACTGTTTTTCTCAAAGTTGGACTCTTTTGTAAAAAAAAAATATTATGAAGTATAGTATATTTAGTATTAAGAACACTACGGACAGATCGATGGTAATTGTTTGGAAGAGGAACAAAACGAGGCCTTCAATTATTGTCTGAGATCGAAATTCTTTACCGTTCGTAATGCTTTTGTAATTTTTTGCACGATCAAAATTTAATTACCTTTAATATCAGTAAAAAAATTAAAATCGTCTAATAAAATTCGTTCATGGAAAACTAAACTCCGATTTGCAATATGTCAAAATCCTGTCATTTGTGTTTCTGTTTTTGTGTAAGCAATAACTGCGAAAATAATTTGTAATTATTTACCATTCAGCGAACGGTATATAAGTACTTATTCCCTCCTATTCTGTAATTCAGGGGTTAATTTTTAACCAATCTCTATTTTTTTTCTCCAATGAAAATAAGTAGCACTGGACATAATATCGAAACATCACTTACCTATAATGCTTTTTTTACAAGTGATGTTTTGATATTTTCTCCAGTGCTATCTGTTTTCATTGGAGAAAAAAATTACCAACTGGTTAAAAATGAACCACTGAGTTACAGAATAGGAGGAATAGTCTTGTTAGACCTAGCAACCAGTAAATGCAACCCACTGTCTTGGAAACCCAATCAATTGATCTTTTCTAATGCACGATCGTGCAAAACAATAGCTAAGTTATAAGCCAAAATTTAATTAATTTGAGTCATAGTAATATGTACAATAGTAATTATTATTATTATTATTATTAAGGCAGAGGACTTAAAGCGTTAGAAACTTTTCTCTCTGCGACCTAAAAATCTATTGTAATTTGGCTCTTATTTAGATATCTAGAAGTAGATCCAGAGTTTCCCGATCACAATTACTGTTGAGTCTACCTTCGGTTATAACTGGGCATTCACATTTAATGAGTTCATAATAGTAATTAGATAGTTTCTTATTTTTATAATAAGTGTTTGGGAAGTTCTTTAATCTGGATTACACAAGGCATAAGATGTTTAAATCTTTTCTTTAATCCAGTGTTTCCCAAAGAAGGGTACGCGTACCCCTAGGGTTTGCGAGGGGTATATGCATAGAATTAGAAACATTTTCCTTTTTTGTGTGTGTCAAAGCAAATATAAAAAGAAAAATAATATTTTATTGCACTTTCAATACTAATGAAATAGCTGTGAATTTCTGTCAGTTTAGTAATTTTTGACATCTAATTAATAAATTAATACAACACAAATCAAAACTAACATGGTAAAATGTTTTTTAAGAGTTTTAAGAGTTTTTATAATGTTTCAATAACTAATAGTTTATTTTGCACCGTTGATGATAAAATTTGAAAATCTTAATACATGCAGTTTCCCTAATAAAATAACGGACTTCCTCATAAACAGTCACGGACAAAATTTTATTGACCGTTTGCAACTAAAACTTTATAGTAAAAACACGACGCTCTGTTTAACGGTATGCAGAAATCATAGATTTCTCTGTTTGCTTAGGGAACCCCTTTCTCTGTGCAAATATTTCTAATTATTTGTACAATACAATAGATAAAACCCTGTGTCATTATTCTTCTAAATAGTGCATAGTGTAGACGTAGATAATCAAAGTTTTGTGTCAAGTATCTACTAGAAAAAAATATTAAAAGAGAAAATTGATATTATCAATATATTTCAAGAAGAAAAACTTACTGTACGTACAATGGCTAATCGTTTCAAAATCAGTAAAATGCCTAGTAGGGGATATTATAAAGAAAAAAGAAAAATACAGACAACAATGACAAGCAGGAACAAATATAAATAGAAAACAAAGTTTCCTTAAATCTGAAGGTCTAAACATTGAAAAAGTTTGTATTACCTTTTTAATTTATATAAGAATATATGTTCTTCTACGACCACTATGGAAAGTGGCATTTTACACTATACAAAGCTTCAAAGCTGCATATTTTTAGAATCGTGGATTTTAGTTTGAAAAATCATATCTCACAGTAATTGCCAACACTGCGCATGCGCGAATGTACTCTTTTTGAGGTTATCTGCACTTTATTGTTTATTGTCAAATAGCTATCGTGCATGTATTTTTATTCTGTAACCTTTAAAAGTATGGTCGTAGAAAAAATATAGTGTGCCACTCGTGCAGAATCACCTATTTCCCAACTTGTGTGATTTCAGCGCTCGACTTCGTAACGAAACTTTCACTCTTCGTGGGAAATGGGCGACTATCTACACTTGTTGCACAATATAATATTTTTATTTAATACTATAAAAATTAATTTTAAAAATTATATCCAATATTCCGAGCTCACTTTTATAATAAAATCGCTTTTAGGAAGCATAATTTTACGTTATAATCTTCTGAGGCCAAACGCCACTTTTAATAAAAATGCTCAAAAAGTAAGCTCGGAAAACGGGCCAAAGTGTTTTTAATATTTATAAGCTCTCTTGAAGGAACTTCTTCTTTAAATAGAGAAAATATGAAAATATGGGCGACTGTTGATGTTCTCTCAATCGAGTTTTTACTGTAATGTATAGGAAGCACTTAAATAAACGATTTTTGGGGCAAATAATAATTGCTAGGTCACCGTACCAAGTGTATTAACCCACAGCACTAAAAAGAGCAATAGCCGGGAATTCTTGGAGCAGTGAATGATAAATGACTTGCGTCAGGTTCATTCTGATTTGTCCAATTCATGACCTACATATTCAACAATGACTCAATTGAAAACGCACGTTTACGGAGCAAAACGTTTCTTACCATTATATAATTTTAAATGCAAATTAAAATTTTCTCCTAAAAACACTTTTGCGTGAAATGATTAGAACCAGAGCTACGTTAAATGACTTCTGATCGTACGTGACATTAAAAAAATATTAATGTGTTGTGGTGTGGTTTCTGTTATTCATAAGGAAGAAGTGTTTTTTTTTATTTGCGGTTAATATTTTTTATGAACATTTATGTATAAAAGAAAGAAACAAATTTTGAAATTTATACTGTCTGTCTCAAGTGAAATTAATTTCGCGATCATTTTTTTTACTTTAATCATTAGTTATATTTGTTAGAAAAATTATTTAAATCTTTCAGTGAAATACAATTTTCTGTTAGACAATTGTTCAAATCCCATATATACCTGTGTATATATGCATGGTGTACATTTTAAGTGATACGGTATTGCTATCTTGAGAACTGTAGGAACTATCATGTCGGTTAAATTAGCAAACAATTGTTTTTGTCAATCAGTGGTTTTCAATGTTTGGAGTCCAACTGTGCAATTTTAAATGAGGCCATACATTTTTTATTTGTTTATTCGAGAAATTTATTTTCAAATGAATGTGAAAAACAATAACCAACACATAAATTTAAAAATTCCGCTTAAATTTTCCTCCACTTTCATTAATACAACACTTAAAATTTAAATTCATATTCACTTGCATCGTAGAAAGCACACTTATTTTAGCCATATTTGAAAAAACTGCTATATGTCTTAACATGCATTTCTCACAAAAAAAAATTTAGCTAATGGTATGCAAATATTATAACACTGAATTCAGAATAAAATTCTCTGTCGAATAAGCATATAAAAATAAAAATTCTAATTTAAAACAACAAAGTTGGTCTTCATAGTGATTTTTTTTTGTCTACAGAATGTGAAAGTCTTTTGGGTCCAGCTTTTTTTTGGAAAAATAAAGGTTTACAACTTAATCAAATCTGTAACTTTATTCTCTTCGTCGGTTTCTGATATCATTTTAATAGTATTTATTAAAATATTTCTCTTGAAAATTGTTTTGATTTAAAACAATTGTTTGAATTGTGCTGTCAACGAACTATTAACTGTCAAAGAATATCTGACTTTCTTTTTGCATTTTTACTAATTCTAGGATATAGTTTTCGGAAAAAATGTTTTTTGACACGTGATTATGAAATGCTTTTGCATTCTCGAAGGGCCACGAATGAAAAAACAGAATAGGTTAATGTACGTTTTATGCAAAATTAGAGTGCCATGATAGAAAGCAGTGAATAAAAATATAATAAATGAAAAAACTGTTTAAAATTGTTTCTTGATAAAATGTATATTCCACACATCTCAACTTTTTCAGTGTACATAATTATAATACATTTAAAAATTAAATTTGAACTTCGCTTGACAAATATGATTACTTAACAAAACAAAATATTCACTTATTTCATTCATGGACTGTAATTCCAGGTTATTTTTTTTTTTGAGAAATTACTTGTATTCAGTTTCTCCACTCTTAGCACTCTTATTTTATCAAATTAATATATAAATTTAACAAGCATTTTTCTCAAAAAAAAAAATCGTTATCTAACGGTATGATAATATTTTATTACTGAATTCAGAAATAAATTCTCTATCGAATAAGCAAATAAATAATATATGTTCTCATTTAAAATAAAAAAGTTGGGTTCTATATTTTGAGAACCACTGGTTGAAAAGATATTTTTTGTTCCTTATATTTGTCTTGTAAAAAAGAAATTGTTTGCTCATTGAAACTTCATCGTAAATCTTACAGTTCTCAAGATAGCAACGGTGGCCCATTTAAAATGAACACTCTGTATACTCACAACCACAGTTACCATTATATGAAATTTGACTTGCATTTTATTGGTATAGGTTTCCAGTGTATAGGTACTGCAAATAACTTACAAGTTAAAATGGATTTTGAGCCACACAAATATAATGGGTATATTAACTTTTAATGTAAATAAGTAACATTTCAAAATGTGTAACTCATTAATTATGATTAAAGTTGAACGAACGGTGACATATTGCAATAATCTTAATTTATTGCGTTCATTTTGTTAAATATTACGTACATTTATTTTATATATAAAATATGTAGTACTTCTTTTTTATTCTGTTTGGAATCAAAACCGAATTTACAAATAATTATTGGACATTGGGCCGTGTTTAATATTTTTAAGTACAAAAAAGAATGGGACACAAACTCACTCGCTTATCTGTACAAAACATTGATATTAAAATATCAAAAAAGAAAAAGTTATATTTATAAAACTGGAATTTATTTAGTACAAATATCTGAATCCGGCCATCTGCTTTCGTGCCAAAAAATTTCCAAATATTTACCTAACCCGAAAAACAGGCTCATCTTCATAAATCACGTGCGAAACAAGCATCTTATAAACAAACAGTTCGTAATGAGGTAACCTGCTTAACGTTTAACAATTAATCGCTCAGCTGGTCATTCACTATCTTACTTCCTGCGCAAGAGATGCGCACAACGCAAGTTGCTGTTCATGCATCGAATTCCGCACGGGAACTTGGAAATTCCGAATGTGTTCCCCAATCGCTCATAAATACGCGAGGTGCTCTTGACCGTGCGCTATTAACTTGTGTGTGGTGCTGTGGCAACGTCGATCAGTGAGATTTTCACGTTTCGCAATGAGGACTATACGAGGTATCTTTTGTTTTATTTTTAAATCTATGCTACAAATAGTTACTGTTGATTCTAGATTGCGAAATGTCACTTTTGTATTCCAGAATGCAAAAGCACTTCGTTATCAAGTATCAAACAACAATTTTTCGAAAACTATATTCCAAAATTAGTATAAATGCAAAAAGAAAATTTTGATGTTTATTAAATCAAATATGTTTTGACAGTAGAAACCAAACAAATGTTTTAAATTAAATCAATTTTCAAATGAAATATTTCAATACTTCGCTACTCAGTACTATCAATGAAACAAGAAAGCAACGAAGACACTAAAATGACAGATTTGAAATTGTGAACCTTTATTTCATCAAAAAAGTTGCCGGATGTAAATATTAACTTGTCATGACAGCGATACTTGAAATTGAATTCATAACCTTTTATGGAAGGTTAGTAACCAGGCCTCATAAATTATTTCAACTTAAAGATTCACTTGAAACGAAAAAATGAGCTGTATTAAACAAATTTATGATGACTTTACTTTTCCTAAATAACAGAAAAATAGTTATTTATGATTCTAGATTGCGGAATGGTACTTTGCATTCGAGAATGAATTTTATTACGAGCATATTGTCCAAAACTACGTCCCAAAATTAGTATCCCTGTATCCCTGTACTATTTTAATCTCTTTTCACATTACAAATTGAAGTATAATTAAAATGCATAATTATTAGAATACTTTTACCTAGATTAAAGTACAATTGCTTCATTCCCTCCAAGTTGGTTTTGAAGTTTTATCAAGTATATATTTAATATGTAAGATGACAAAAAATATGTTATTTTTAAAAATCAAATAAAAAAACAGTGTTTATTTTGAAAACATTATTTGAATGTAACAATTTTTTATTTACTAAACTGTATGTTACAAAAGATGATAGACAATAGTTGAAGGATATTTTTTGTGTGTTGAATTTTTTGCCTTTTTTTCATTCATGAGTACTTGTGTAATTGTGTGTTCAGATCTTTAATTAGTATTGTATGTTTTGATATAAAACCATTTAATTTAAGTGTAGTAGTTACAAGTAGAATAAATGTCTTGTTGTTGTACAAACATAAATGAGTGAAAACTACACTTAAATTTATAATTTGCTTATTTTTTTAAACATTGATTACTCCTTGAATTGTTTTACAATATTATCATTACCGATAAAGCACGATATTACAATGTTATTTCCAAAATAAATTCGCAGTTTAGTGAAGTGTATTGAAGATGAAATACAATATAAATTGAATGAGGAAAATGTCACAAATGATGTTAAAATATATAAGGATAAGGAAGCTTATCTTTTTATCACTCGAGCTCGAGTTTGACTCACAAGCGTAGCGAGTAAGAATGGAAAAAAGAGCTTTCTTTTGTGTTTGATAAAACAGTTTTTTCACGACATGTTTCAAAAATCGATTTATTTGGACGAAAAGGCAGCAACATGATAAGCTAGAAAATTAGGTGATGTAAACTTTCACGTATAGCGCAGCAATTGTTACAATATTTCTAATATGTCAATTCAAGTTCAAATTCAAATTGTAAAATAATACGAAAAAGAAAATTACATAATTGCCATAATTTTTTAAGAATATCATTACTAAATTAGATGTTTTAATATAGTAATGAATTTTTCCAATATTTCATTGTTTAATAATATCTATGTTATACTGTGTTAACATATTGTACATTTTCCTCTCTAGGGAGGGAAAAGTAATTTACCACACTATTTTTCGTGAAAACCTATTAATTATCTCTTTTTCTTTTATTTTTGTATTATCTTCAAATTTGCTTTATATTGTTCACTTATAAATATGTTCTATTTTGATGAGATAAAATTTATGGTATTTTTGTAGTAATAATAGAAATTTACTTAAAAGAAAACCAAATTTACAAAAGAGAATATTCAATTTAATAACTTCATTGTAAATGTTATTTGCAGTTATTTGTAATTACTGTAAAAAATATTCAAGTAAATGTTATAAAAATTTTAATTCTTTTCCTATTCAAGTCGGAAATATTACGAGTATTTGAGAAGGACTCATATTCACTTTTAAAATCGGCATTCTCTGGCATCAAAATCACGAGATGTAATTTTATCACGAATGCTATGACTCTCTTATTTATTGGTACTTACGATAGACAGAAGATAAAAATGTACAAATTTTTATTTAAAATGGCGTCAACATTTCTAAATGGAACAGGCCCTCATATATCCTAAGTTACTTATTTCGTTACAAGTTTTACTTGCATTATAGTAATATGAGTTCCGAACCACTTAGACACGGGTCGGAGGGCACAAAATGATCCACCGCTAACCGTAGTTTTTAATTTATGCGAATTTAAGCTGCAGCTCTTTAATTCATTGTTTGCAATATTTCTATAATTTCGTACATCGTCAGCTATTTCAAGGTATTTATTTCCTAAGGTTGTCACCTTATTTATATTAATGAGATATATTTTCTATTACTTGTTTATTTCCTGTTAAGGAAATTGTAATTAATATGCTAAAAAAAGACTAAAGAAAATACTACTACATAACATATTTTTGTGTTGTGTTGTGATAATACCGTTATTTGTATTGAAACTTATTATGTATTATTTAGCACGTTCATCATAATTTTTGTAATAAGTAAACGCTGTAAGTTGAAAATGTTTTATAACATATTTTATTTATTTCTTTGATAAAACGTGACAGTCCAACAGTCATCAATATATTTATAGACATTAGATTTACAAAGTACCGCAATTACTCGCCATTTACTTATCATTTTCCACCTATTTCATTACTATTTTTGTCCACAACTGTCAAATAATATTCCGAAACTAGTTCTTTTTTTTATCAATTAATGACCTTATTTACTGTTGTTAATTGAATAACATTGACAGTTCGATGGAATAATATTATTTGAGTAATTTTTTCTACGTTCAAATCCAAAGTTACACTATTTTTGTCAATTTTCAACTTTTCCTTTTAAGCTTAATTTGAGCTTAATAATATTAGAAATAATTGCCTTACTCGCATGTACTGGCTATTGCTCATTCGAATGATTTACAAACTTCATTCTTATGAGTAGTAGCACACATTACATACTCATTGAATAATATACTATTACAGTTCTAAATGCAAACATTTTCTTTTTTTTAATTTTTCAAATTTTGTAATACGGGGAATTGAAAACACAAGTTAACTTACTTTTCTTGTAAGTCAAATTAGATTTTACTGTCAAATCACATTACTTGCTACTTATATTACCGCAAATTAGTGTCCAACCGATGTTGAAACTGAAAGAAAATGTGAGCTCGTAATACAGGCCTGTATCTCTACAAAAATAAAGTATTTTTTATAATAACTTAAACTCTATTATTTAATATAATAATATATAATAATACCTTTAAAGGTGAGAAAAATACTAGATGTCCGTGTCAAATATAAATTAAACTTTTTTTTTCGGCTGAAACTAAAAGAGGAGCCGAATATTCGGTTACGGTTTCCGATTCGGCTGAAAATCGTGTTTCACTCGGACACTAGCAAAAATATTGCTATCTTTCTTTAACGCAGGGGCTCTATGGACTGCTGTACTTTGAATATCTAGAGACTTTAGTAGAAACATTTGAATTCAATACAGATTGCAGATAACTAAAAATATATACATATCTGCTATGAGATGTGAAGATATAATCATTAAACAATAGATAATATTTAGTTTTTATTATTGTTCGCACACTTCAAAATTAACATTTGTAATAAACAATAATTTGAATAATTAATTTCTCATAAGTAGTATTTACTTTTTATAATTTGTAGGATCTTATTAATTTATTTATATTTTTTATTAGTAGCAAAAAGATAGTTTTTATCGCATTAATTAAATTTTCGCCATATGGGGAATTATTAATTTCCTAATGAACATATCCGGTTACATATGACCATATTTGAATAATGAATTTTTTCAATACAGTAAATTTAAAGATCATATCTCTCTAAGGCATCATTTCTTCGGGCGACCCTGACAAGTACCATTAAAATTGCAAACATTTATGGTACCATTACAAATACAAGATATGAATCACGTCGCGAAGAAGGTAAACATGTGGTTTAAGACTTGTTGAATAATTTTCGTCGCTCTCTCTCAAATATTTTTTTTATTGAAAATGTATGTCAAGTTTGAGATAATTAGTATTTTATCGGAAATTAAATATTCACGACCGATTAAATATGTGAATAGTACGCGAACGTATGTATTGAGAACAATCCGGAAATGATAATTAAAATATTAATGTTGTTGTTGATATCAATATGACAATTATGTAAATAAACTTTGGTGGAATGCAAAAATTGGAGGTGTGTCAAGTTTATTAATAATTATAACCAGACTTTGTCATTACCTTTTGAATGACTAGCAAAATAAATTTTTATCTTACAGTAGCGATTAAGTCGTTATAAATTTATTTTTACTGAATAAAAAAATATTATTTACATCTGATATGAGTAAAATGCTACATTATAAACAATACTGTAAATTTTTTTATTATACTATTAATAGCAACTACTTTTTTAAATAGACGCACGAAACAGTACATTGTGCAACAAGTGCAGAAAATCGCATATTTCCCACGAGATGTGAATGTTTGGGCACGAGATGAGGTCGAGTGCTGGAATCACAAGGTGGGAAACAGGAGATTCTGCACGAGTGGCACACTATAGTTTTTCTACGACTACACTTCTAAACGTTATAGAACAAAAATACATAGGCGAAAGCTATTGGACATAAAAAACAATACGACGCAAGTAACCTCACAACGAGTACCTTCACGCATGTGCAGTGTTGGCAATTACTGTCAGAAAGTGTCAAAATTTATAACGTACCAGAAAATGCTACTTTTCAGAAAAAAATATTTTTTTTGTATTTGAAGTGCACGAAAAGTATATTGGAAGAATATCTCTCAACAAAAATTTCACATTCAATATTATATTTGTAAATTTGAATTATGTATATTAATTTGCATGCGAATCTTGAAAAAATAGATATTTGAGGAATATTGTGTTTGCTATGCACGAGTGGTATATTAGTACAATTTTTATAGACAAAAAATTCACATTAAAATATATATAAAGTATTGAGCAATAATGAAAAAACAATATGATCCACATTATTATTATCCCCTTTAAAATAATTACTTTTTAGGCTAGAGCAATAGATTTAACTTTATAATTGAAATATGTAAGATATTTTTGTAATATTTTTTTAAATAAAAAATAAATGGTTTCAAAAAGTTCAGATTAAAAAAAAAACGCATTTTTTATTTAAATATTTTTTTTTTTGAAGGAATATTATAATTTCAAAAATATGTTTTATTTCAAGTAAAAATTTAAAGAAACATTAAGAAACTGCAGTAAAATCTTTTTATAACAATTATAGCGACAAACTGGTTATAACGTCGAAATTGTGACCATACTTGTTTGAAAGCCTACATAAGGTAACATTATTTTACTTTTGTCGGTTGTAATACCTTCGGGCTATAGTGAAGAAATTTTTGGGATTCCTTTGATGTCGTTATGATCGGATTTTACTATTTGTTTTGCTGACGAAGTTAAACAGATTTAGTAGTTTTTGAAAGTATTGCGACATGGTAACATTACCCAAACACGTTTTCGCCCAATTTTCGTAAGTCTGGAATGTTAAATAACAATTGTAGAACAACAAAAACAATGATTGTTTTTAAATCATTGTGATTTAAATCAATACAACCCTGAAGTAAAAAAATGAATTTCTATCTAAATACAAGGTATAAATTCTTGAACACCGAAAGAAAAATTATGTGATTACATACAAAAGAATTAGTATTGTACAGCATCTGTTATTATCTAGATAATATAATAATGACAGATAATAACATCCAATAGGTATTATTATAGGTGTACTCGTAGTATGATATGTCATATAAATTTAAATTTCAATTTTTAGCATATCTACGAGTACTTAACTTTATCAAGGTAATATTTAAAATAAATTTTATCTTTATATTTACATGTCTTAAAATGATAAAAAATATTCCTAACAATATCAATAATTGACTGAAATAGGAAAGTTTTTTTAAACAGGTCTTCGTTTTGCAATATTCATGCTGTAAGAACAAGAATGAATCCGGGTTCCCATTTTTACACAAATTCTCTTGAATTAAGTGGCCAACTTAAAATTTGAATGAAAGATTTTGAAATAAAAAATCCTATGGAGGTATGCACGCAACTGTTTCGTTTACAATATTTATTCAGTATTTTGCTCCATGATTGAAGTATTGCGCTCTACTTTAATGTTTAAAACAAGTTGGCAGTGCTTCATGCATTTATTTTTAGTAACTAAGAAATTATTCACTAGTAAATATAATGCTTCGTTATACATAGTACTGCCAGCTTTAAAAAAAATAATAATTTATTAGGTACTCATTTTTTAATAGCTTAACCATAGCAACAGAGCATTGATGTTTTATCGGTAATTTAGAATAATTCCTAAAAAGTTATAAAAAGATGACAAAGTAATATTTTTTCAGTCATAAAACAATAAATCAATAGGGATGTATTTAAACATACCATCAGTCCTTAAATTATAAAAGAAAATCCTTGTTTCCAGCATTACTTTTAGCAATTTTATATTTAATTTTTGATATCCAAAATTTGTCATTATTAAACAAAACAGGTGTTTATTTTTTTGTTTTATTTCATAAGGTTCTGCATTTGAGGAAAAAGAGAGTTCTTTAGGACTCGAAAGTAGGTCCTCTTGTAAAAATATTTGGCTTATGTTCGTTATGTGGTAGTCGTGTGATTTTGCTGGTCGACTAGTAACACTAATTGTAAGATATTTGTACTTAAGTGTGTGACAATATTGATTTGTTATATAGGTACCAGTATATTTTATTGTCTTTTTTCTTTTATCCTTGTTTTTTGAATACAAATTTTGTTAATATATTTATTAGAGCCTCGTTCCCTTACAAATAATTTGAGGGGGCTCTGCTTGACTTTGATTTATAAAATTTCAACTTGTTATAATATCTTTATTTTGATAGAAATCTTATATAAGATCAACTATGGAACTCTGAGCCATGAAAGGATGAACAGCATAGTAATTCTAAATGTTATAAACAATATCACTATTAAAATTGATGTTATTGCAGTATAATTTGTTAAACATACAGCGGTTAGTTAAAATAATTTTGCTTTTAAACTGAAAATCCTTTTCCTGTGTTAGTAATTATGTCTTTATCATACAAGATTTATTAAATGTTATATTTTTGTTAGAAATCAGACAGCCGTGGAAATAAGGAAAATAGCTATATGACAGTTGTTATTGTTAATGATATGTCCTTATAGAAAATTTTATATTTTCATAATACTTGTACATTATTTAAGAAAAAAATATAAATTTAATTTAAATAATATTAAAATATAGACAATAAGACTTTTAGTCAATTATACTTTACTAAACTGTCAATTGAATATTTTCTTTTATTTCCATGGCTGTCTGATTTTGACGGAAAGTACATTTTATATTAAATAAATCTCGTTGCAAATGCAAATATGCTGTTGCATCAATTATGATCCTATTTGATGTAGAATTTAATTTTGAACAACTTTGTACTCTCGTAATTTTGCTCTAAATCTTTTAAGAGAGAGAATATCCGCATATTTTATACCCCATGTTAAAGTCCTATTTTCCGCGTTTCATTGAACACACTATGTACCTATATAAGTACCTACATATTTTAAGAAATAAAGTTTTTATTATTATGCAATAGGATATATTTGGGACCCATTGACCTTCCCATACTACTATCCATATTATTTTTGTTTGTTTGTAAATTGAACATATATTGACCTTAACATATATATTAGTAATTTCTTGAAAATTCCATATTCCAATATTAACGTGAACGTACAATGAATTTCTGATGCTGACGTTTTACCCACACAGAAAATTAAAGAAATTAAGGCTTTTACAAACTAAAACACACAAACCGCGTCGATTTTATTCGCTTTGCATTCGCAAATCACTGCATTACATTTTTTCATACCATTTACAGAACAGTACTTTCTTTTAAAGATTTTTCTGAGATTTTCAAGATTTCCTCGGAATATCTAACGAATATAACAGTATTTTTATTATTTTCTAACATACACAAAATTTGCGTGGCCCAATAGGAAGGTGGTTCATTCGACGTTCACCAGGTAGCCGGATGGGGCAGTCCGGGCCTTATTATATATCAGCCTTTACGGTCAACGTGACTGGTTTTAAATAAAAATAAATAAATTGATTGCATTATCCTGTATACGATACGGGTTTTTCGTTTCACTTAACAGTACTTAAAAAACAATTTAGAAGGATGACAAAGCGGACAATACCAGGAAACTACATTTATTTCTCTGAATTAATTTTCTCTTTACATATTACTCTGATATACAACCATAAACCATTTATTTTAAATGGATCAGGGTCTATATTCTTATGTAAATGTAAAATTAAGTAACAAAATGTTTATATCGTAAATGACATTCTGTTGTAAAATAGTTTATTGCTTGTAATTGCTATTTATATCACTTTGTATACAACTGTTGATAGGTATATCTAGAAATTAGGCCTCATTAAAAATATTTATTATTCTTTTGCAATAAAATACGCATATTTAGATATTTTCTTGAAATAAATTTGAAGTAATTATTTTTAAAATGTTTACTTAAATGTT
The DNA here is from genome assembly GCA_035578165.1 of Stenolophus ochropezus. Lineage (NCBI taxonomy): Eukaryota > Metazoa > Arthropoda > Insecta > Coleoptera > Carabidae > Stenolophus > Stenolophus ochropezus. Next base: position 44,744,387 of record JAQOWZ010000003.1, on the reverse strand, counting down.
ATTCTAATTTTTTATTACTATTTATTTTATAATCACGAAGAATTATATGGAATAATGTCACGAATTTAAACCATTTAAAAATGTTCTTGTTTCATTAATGACATTATTCTAGTTCTTAGTTATGTAATCTAATTATATTATGTTTTTGACGAATACGCATAATTTAATAAGATTTACCTAGTAAAAATAATTAAACAAATTATATCCTTATCTCATTTGTGGCATATTATTCATATAGCAGATATATCTCTTTAAATATCATGGGTGCTAGATTAGTAAAAATAAATTTGCATATTAATTTATTAGCTAATAATTCAATGTTTTAAAGAAATCCCAATGTTAAACACATTTCAAACTTAATTATTTCATTATTTTTCACGCTTTTATTTGTTAATTTTGTTTATAATAATAAATAATGCTCATTTTGGTTCATTTGTTTGCAAGTGTTACAGTGTTCTGCGTACTCTTACCACGTTGTTTGACCAAACAACTGAATTAATATATATTTTTTGTTTAACCAGAAGTTATACATACAGTGTAAATGCGGAGGCCGGTAGAAAATTTAAAACTATTTGTTTAATAATAACGTAATTTGAGAAAAAACGGAATTTGGAGGTATTTTTTTAGAAAAAAAAACACACACAGTCACACATCACTGTAAAAATAGTAAAATCTTTTATTGGCCAGAAGCAATACGTCACTTATCTACATAATAATAGGCGGGAGGTAAAACAATTGTTTTCAAATGTCAAAATTATCAGAAGTTTGTAAATAAATTATATTTGCAGTAACAAATTCATTGAATTCCTTTGTCTTTACAAGTTCATGCAAAATAAAATAAATATCTATTAATATATTTGCGATAAACAAAACAAATTTATTTTTTATTATTTGTGGGGTGTTTAATAGTGGTTTATTATATAATAATTTTAATTTATGTCACATTTAGATACAAGTTACATAATGAGTCTTTAAACGTACCATTAGTTTTTCTAAGACTGTAAAACAGCAATTTTTATGGCTCTTTTTATTTTTATTTTACTGGGTGATACTACGGTTAAAAGAAGGCGAAAAACTTTAAAACATCTTTATACAAGTTTTATATAAAAGAGATATTTTTTTAGTATTTAATTTTATCCATCATTCCCTTGATAAATTCACAAATCATCGTTATCTCGAGCACGTATTATTAATTTAGTGAATTGTTGAGGTATAGGACATCGCCTACTTGCAAATCGTTCTCCTTATAGAAGATAAGACGATTTGCAACAGCCGAATTTTAATGCACTTCCCCATAAATAGGAATCATCAATTTACACAATTAATAATGAATTAAAAACTGACAGTGAACAATTACATGATTTCGAACTACAACTGATTGATAAATAAATTAAAAAAATATTGTTAGTTTGCAAGTTGCTACACTTTTTTTCTAACATTAATTTATCGTCCTCTTATTAAAATTAATAAAATTATCTATATATTTTATTACAAAAGTTTTATTAAGGTGTTTTAATGTTTTTTGCCTTCTTTTGATATGTAGTATCAACTTTTAAAAAGATATAAGAATATCAGTTTATAAAAAGTTTATGATCAAAGACATAGCCGCATTTATTGTAAGGTAAATTAAGCATTTTCTATTTTAGAAAACAAATTTCTAGAAATAGCCAAAAAGAATCTGAAAAATGCAAGAAAAACTGGAAATAGAATAAAATGAAATATTCAACTAGTATTCATTATATTTTTTTGTTTTTTTCGGCCAAAGAATAATATATCAATAAAATTATCACTTAAATAAATTATCATTATTATTATAAATTCAAAAAAAAATAATATTAAATTTTGCTGCATTCTGGTATACACTATACTCTTTCATTTTGATGTGACAATGTGACCTGCATAAATTTATAATTTGGCATTATTTCTATGGGTATCCCATCCGGCGATGGTACTTGTTCTCCGGAAAATACTTTCTCTAGAGTTTTAAAGTTTAAAACCCATAATTTTTTCTTAGAACTGCGATTAGCCTTTGCTGAAACAAACATTTTTAATTTTATCGAAAGTTATCTAATTAGAATAAAAGAAAATTTGTTTTGCAAAAATAATATTTTTTGTTAATAACATTTAAAAAATCACAATTTGCCAATAAACTATAATGTAACATTTTACCCACTTGTCAATAATAATTGATATGCATAAAATATTAACAACTACTGAAACAAAAAATATTGCATGCAATTTGTTTAATAGATATAATGAACTTGAGTAACTTGACCACTTGACATGTAATTAAACGGATTAATAATTTTATCAAATGATAAACTACAATCATTTTTCCAATAGGCAAGTTATTTTTGTGTACCTATCAATCACTTATGTAAACATCAATGAAACGAGCATATATTATCCTTGTAATATGCAGAAATCATAGTGCGTAAAACTGTCATCATAATGATTAGTATATTATCATCACTTTTCATGGCGTGTGGTTATCATGTCAACTACTAAACGTCATGGTAATTGATTGTAATTGAAATCATAAACTACCTTGAATAATCGTTCCCGTTCGTGAGAAGGTGATTAATGATAGCTTATTAAATAATAATCCTAAACTATACATTAATTTCATTGATAATTTACTTCACTTATATATTAGCTGAAACAATTCACATTTCTTATAAGAAGAAACAAGGTCTTAAGTAGCTAGGAACTAATTTAGTTTTTAAGCGTCGTCTGTTTTAGAGACGAAATCGGATATAACGTTTGGATTTATGCGTATTTTAGCGGTAAGGGCAGATATTGCGTCGTACATCTGTTCACACATTATTTTAAAGAAAATAAAAACGTGTCCATTGTTTTCCCACGTTGCTTAACAAAATTGATGATTTTTGTCTTGGACAAACAATGGGGTATTGCGACATTTTTTTTGTTTCTTTAGTTAAGACCAGTTGGACTAGGAATATCTAATTTTGAATAAAAATATTTATGTATCAAGCGAGATATGAATTTTTAAATTTTCTTCCGAATTTAAATATTCTGTCTTCGCCCGCTTACGACTTATTAATGCCTGTTAACATTTGCTGCGAACTTCGCCGCCTAAATGTAGGTGTTCAGAGACAATTTGCATTTAAACAAGAAAGCCTGGTTGTTTAGCAAAAAAACGTGGTTAAATATCACAAATATTAAAGAAACACGAATGATCACACCAAACCAAATGAATAAAATGTCAAATACAAAATATATACTACTACTTCTACTACTACTTCATACTTTCAAGGATGTTTCTAGTTGTCAATTTTCAAAAATTATATTATAAATGAAAACATGTTACTAAAGATGATGTATTATATTTCTCTATGATCGTATAAACTGGGGCATGTAACCAGTTAAAAAAAAACGGTAACCGATATTTTTAAGACCAAAAATACCATAATTTTAACCAATATATTTAAATATAAATATACCGAAAATACCGGTAACCGTTAACAAAAAAAAAACAGTTTTTGCAAACATTAACCTTTATTTTAATATCATTTAGCGCGAATTTTTTTAAATATTTTTCTTTTATATCCGTTCCATTTGTATTTGAATATGACTCATGACAGTTTTTACAATTTAAATTTTATTAGAGAGTCATAATAGTATGTAGACTTTTTGTCACCTTTGGACAAGTTTACAAAATTGAAAAGTGACATGCGTTTTTCTAAAGATATTACGGGAATATTTATGAATATTTATTAATTATATTGCATTCTTTTATTTGTTATATTTTTTTAATTCATTTTATTAATTTTTTTATTAATTTTTTTCCGATTTTAAACAATGAACCATTTAAATTTGTTGCCTTTTCCCATCTCTCTAATTTTCGTTCCTCTGTCTTACTGTCGCTTCTGTATTAACCTATTCTCTGGTTTCGTCATATCTTAGGGAGAGATAAGGGAAGTCAATAAATTTAAAGGTCAACACAATGCTCTAAGATCATAGAACTGAATAGGATAACATGAAAGGTACCGACACAGAGTGTCGCTTCTGTATGTAACTATTCTGTGCTATAGGCTTAAAACTACATAACTATTATTATGGTTCAATAACTCGTTTTCGATAATTGCGAATAATAATGCAATTAAACAGTTTCACGACGTCAAAATACCATATACGGAAGCAATATTCCAAATAATTATAACTGATAATGTTTTAAAAAGCCAATTTGAATATATTTATCTACTTTCTTCCATTTCTTATAATTATGTATTATAATAATTATAAACATCTATTAAAGAATCTTTTTTTTTTCATTCACTGTTTGAAATATCAGTATTAAAAAATATGTTGATCATATTACCACTATAATTTTATTCTTTCAATAATAATATGTTACTTACATACAATATAACGTACATGTGTAATTTCATAGCTGTTTAAATAAATGTTTTCCGGATATTTCGTGGAGACTATTATTGTATTTTATGCGCACGAAAACATGAATTTCTATTCATAATAATTAATGTATGTATATGTACGTATGTAAACATATATTATATTTGTTACTTACCTAATAGTAGTCGTCATCTTTTAATTATATTTCTTTTTTACTTAGCAAAAAATTGTTTTGAACTTGGTATTTGTGTGAACATTATATTTGACATTTCTTTCCGTGTATTACTTTTATGATAAGATGTAATAGTATTAAATTAACTTCATTACTGTATATTTAATATTAATATATGTACTTTATATTCCATGAGAACATATCTTTATAAATCTAAATTTTCATTTTATTTGTACAATTCTGTTTAATTTTTTTTTTATAACTTCAGTACTTTATATTTGTATACGAATATATAACTATACATATATTTTGGTAAAAGATGATTTTTAACCTTGGAAAGTAATTAGTAACTATGATATCTAAAATATTTACATATGACGGCGTTGAAGACCAAAGAACGTTTGGGAATTTGTTATTCATTGATTCTAAAATTCCCCTAAAAATTATTCCAATTTTTTTTCTTTTATTTTATAATTTATATACTTGATTCCGATTTCCGAAAAGAAGAAAGACTAAATAATATGGCTATTTTATATATAGAAAGCAATTTGCTAAAAATTATTGATTGTTAAGAGATAGTTAATAAGTTTGCAAAATGAAAAGTGAAAAAATAATTATTTAAATAATTTCACATTTGTAATTTTTCATTCAAATAAAATTCTTCGATTTTATTTGTTATAATTGCTGATTGTTAATCATTTTAAATAATGGTAGGCACCTAACCTACATAATATTTTTTCGTTTGATTTTATATGATGTACCTTATATGTGTACATAATGTATAATGTACCTATATGGGTACGAGTTTTAGTACTAGTAAATACAATTTGGATATGTCTTGTTATAATACAATTTTTAAAAATGATAAGTATAGTAGTTAACAAATTGTATGACGAAAGAAGTACTCGGATTTTTTATGTTACATGCAGGAACCCAGAACGAAATGATTTTTTGTATCGTTTCGATTCTGTTCCGATAAAAATAATTTAGTTTCGGTTAATATTGTTCCTGCTTAAATAAATTCGTTTCCGTTGGAACGAAAAATAATTTTGTTCTGAACCGTTTCACATATTTTAATATAAAAGCTCATAAGAGTTTCTAACAATTTTATTTATTAAGTAAATATTAAAATATAATTATACTCTATAAAAAAGTACTAAAAAACACATTATGTTTATATGATAATATAAATCTGAAAATTATCGAAAAGAGCAGAACAATAAAAAAGATGGATTTTAAATGGTTTTTAACAATTTTAATTAATTATGTCATGTAGGCAAATAATTGTGCAGTTGTATACGGAAGTAATGATACTTTACTACCTTCATCGTATATATATATATACTTGAAAGATCGTAGATATATCATAATTATTGTTGGAGTACGACAGGAGACGTCTGTAATATATGTATTATTATTACAATTTTTAAATTAGATAATAATTTTTAGATACCATTATTGAACTGTTACTAATATTTCTTTATGTGAAGTCAGTTCGAATTCAAGATCATATTCACAACTCATTTCTGTCAAATATTTTTAACAAACGCATCTATTTATAACGAAGGAAGGGAATTAGGTAGAAACCTTAAGTCTTAGTCACACTGTTCTTAAATAACTTTAATGTTGCTATTATTGTGTCTAAGTCTTAAGGATTGTACTTAATTCCCTTCCTTCGTTATTACACCGACACAATCAGGTTCTTTCCTTTCAATGATTAATATATATTTATGTTTGGTGGAGGTATATCCCTTTTATCATTAATTATAATAATTTCTTGTGTTTTCCAGCAACGAAGATCCTATGCTTCCTGGGGTTCTGCACCATCCTAACCCCCGAGCTGCAGGGGCAGAACAAGGGGTTGTCGGTGATGCGCCAGTGGATGGCGCTGGACTACAACTACGCCAGCGACGCCGAGAGAGAACAAGCCATCAGCTCCGGGGAGTTCACGCCAGGGAATGGGGTGCCTATTGATGTCGATGTGTACTATGGACGTAAGTTTCCTATTTTATTCATTCCGGTAACAATCGATGTTGAAGAATACAAATACATCCGAACCCCAAATCCGAAATCTAGAATAATTTCCGAACCCAAACTGGAACTACTCCGAAAATTTTCTAGGTCAGAGAATCTAAACCCATATACCTGAACTTTTAATTTTAATCTACAAACCGAAATAATTTTTATTTCATACTTCTTTGCAATAAAAATCGTTCATATTTTTTTTAAGTGAAATAACGGTATGTATTTTCATCAGAGCTGCTAATCTGGGTTATAAAACTCATTACTAAAGGATAGATAGTATAAGGTTAGGTTAGTTTGTTTCGTTAAAGTCCCTATAAGCGATCCAGTATAAAGGTTCAATGGGGAAGTTTAGCGTATTTTTTTTTTATTTTATCAAGATTGCCCTCAAAAGTGATATTCTACATTTTATTTCACCCAAAGATGCCTAGTTTTCTCAAAAAATGAAATTTTATACAAAAATGACGTCAGAGTGGCTCGCGGAGAACGTATCGTCTATCTTAATCAGCGCGCGCTGGGTTCCCATGGCAACAGAGAAGCGTGTAGTGTAATGCCAAAAGATACAACCTACGTTCAAAAAGTCAGGTCTCACCATCCCTTCTGCGCAAGCGCATATCTCACTTGTGACGTCAGAGTGGCTTGAAGATAAATCATTAATTATAAATAATTGGCAACATAATTTTAACTTTCAATTACATTTTAAGTTATAATTATTCATATACTTACGACTAAAAGATATTTCACATGTAATTTCAATCACGCTAAACTTCCCCATTACTAAGAAGAATTCTGGTAGGAACAGGAATCCAATTTGGGATCATTTATGTAATGATTGTGAGATTGGAAAACATTTTTGTTTAATTTCTTTATAAATAATATATATTTGATTTAAATTCTGATTTAAATCATAACAACCGTTTGTATACATTCTAGAAATTCATACTTTCAATTTTCATTTGTGGCTCAATTTTGACTTTAATACTATTAAATAGAGATTTTTTCCCTTTCCAACGTGAACTTTGGTAACAAAATCAATGTACAACTTTAAAACTTGCATGAATTGAAATAAGAAAGTTACATGTCAAAAAGCAAATTGCCCAAAATCAATTTTTTGTTTATATTTAATGACTTATTCATTTTTCGGGGAAATAAATACATCATTAAAATAACAACTTTGCCCCAATTTAACCGATTTTATATCTCTTACGATTCTCGAGATCCCAATGTCGAAAAACGGACACCTGTGTATATTACTATTGATTGCAATCAAATTTAATTGTAAATATTTTTTAAATTTAATTCTTTCTATAAGAGAAGTAGTATATTAATTTACTTTCTTAAATATTAAAAATGTTTTTCTATAAATCGTTATTCATAGTAATAAAATAGATGTGTTTTTTGTTTATTTTTAAATAATCTTATCTTGTGTAATTTTTTACAATTTGTAGTTGAAATATAGAATTCCCCTCGATTTAGAACTTTATCATTCTGTTCATCGTTGCTAATTATGTAAATTACCGAAAAACGTAAATTCATATCTGTTATATGCGGATATTCTAAATTTGAACTAATGACTAGTGAAAAGTAAATAGGAATACATTATCATCACATTGACATGTTATTATTAAATATGATGATTAATATGTGGTTTATATTTGAAGATATTCAAGCGATACCGTGCGACATTTCTAAGTACATAAATATTTACTTTTCTTGTATACTTTATTATTTAACAAAGACAAAATGTAAATATTTGATTTATTATTGTGGTTGCAGGCTAAATAATTGTGGTTTGGGAAACATTCAATATTTATATTTATTAGTTACTTACATAGTACCTGTAGAAAAATCGCGGTATTTATTTTTCTTTGCAAATATGTTTAATTGCTCGTGAAGTGTATATTAAGAAGGAATAAATTTTCTCCAAATTAAATGAAGTTGATAAAAATAATAGGATAGCTCTAAGATTTGTTGTTATAAAATAATATTAAGTAGTTAATAATCATAATAATAATTCCTAAGTAATGTATAATTCATAGTTAAAAGACGAGTATGGAGTATAAATATCTTCAAATAAATTACGTGATTAAAAAGAAATCGTAACTTGTAACGCCAAATGCTGAAGTCCTAAGTACCAAAATCCATAGAGCCCACACGTTAAAGTAAACTCAAAATACATGTGTTCCTTTTTTAAATTTCCCATCTAACCTTTTGTCTCATTGTAACCTTTGTATCCAACTTTACTTGTAGAAATACTATCCTTTACTCATATATTTTTTAACGTACCTCAAAACTTTTTATAATTTACTAATTATCTAACATTTATTGTCAAAAGTTTTGTTTTTTTTTATTCAAATTTGCATGAATAGATAGGTACTCACACTATTTTCCTACAAATTATTTTGAATATATGAAATGAATATCATTTAACGTCTAAATTCTACTAATTCTGACATTGCGCGCAAATTTCAAAACTAGTAAGACAACTTAATTTTGATAAACATAATATCACGATACAAAAACAAATAGACCCGGTATATCAGTACGCAGATTGTTTTATGTCCTTGTCGCTCCTTTGACGTCACATGGGTCACAATAAATATTTGCTCGCTAATACCGAAAAATTTAATTAGCTCATCGATATTCTATTGTGTTTAGCTCTCGAATGGACAAGCCATTTTGCATAATCTAGATGTCGATCAATTGGTAGAAAATGTGAGACTAATGTAGACTATATTTAATCTTAATATGTTATGTAAAATGTAAAAATAAGCTTTGGGGCTGATTTTCTAGAGGCTGCTGCCACAGTATAAGAATTCTTAACTGTGTATTCTTATACTGTGCTACTGCATAAATGTTTATAGGCAGATATACAAAATAGTTATTTATGATATAAGTGTTAAAAGTGACATTTTATGAGTGAGTGGGGAAGTTTGAAACGAGGCGAAGCCGAGTGTAACAAACCCCACGAACGAAATAAAATCACTTTTAACACAAATATCATACACTATTTTTCCTACGACCACAGTTATGTACCTATTAGTAAATAAAAACTAAACATTAGAATGACATTTATGACAGGTCATGATGTATTTGTTATGAACAACTGAACATAAGACGTGTTAAAAGTAAATTTGTTTTTTACTTTTAACACGTTGTCAATGGCAACGTTTTAAAAGTATTTACTGTGTTATAAACTGTTATTTTTAACTTGCTAAGCAACCGTTAAAAATACTATTTTTAACAGTGGTCGTAGGAAAACATTATTAAAATAAAAAGAATGAAAAGAAGAGTACCTAAGTAAATCTGTATAAATATAAAAAGTATACAAATTAGTTATTTGTATCACTAGTCTAGTTTACTTTGACAGGCCGAGTTGACAGCGAGGCCTGCAAATAATGCGAGAACTCGCAAAAGAGTTTCTGGACGTGTGATACACAAGATTTTTTGCGCCGATGACATTCAAATTTTATACACTATAGGTTTTTATGTCAAAAACATTTTCGGTTCACATGGATAAATAAACAATTCACTTGTTTTATTTAAAAAAATTAGTGACATTTGTTCTAACCTAAAAAATATAACGAATGTGAATTGATATTTTTCAGCTATTAACGTAATCATAATCATGCAAGACAAGTTTGATATGATCAAATATAGTGGTTTTAATTAATGTGTTATATTTCCAATAATATAAAATTTAATTTTTTGACTGAATGTAATGCTAAAATATTTAAGTTGGCATCTCTACATTTTGCCGGCCTAGACCTGCAAACAGAGAGTTTCTGGACGATTTTGAGTTCAGTAATACAAGTCATAATGAACTAGTCCAGAAATTAAACTTTTGCGAGAGTGAGTTTAAATAATGCGAGATCGCAACAAAATAATATTTAAATGAAATATTCTCACTAATACTCATTAATCGTTGTATATTTTGATATTCTTCTGCAAAATAGTAATATTTCGACAATTTCAGAACTCCATTATTAATTCATTGATTTAAATATTTAAATTCTACTCTGTCGCACTTGAGAACTTAATTTTGAAATAATATAAAATATAATATTTATTATCCAGATGAATCCGGGCCCCTCAAAATTAAGGGCCCTAAATATTTTTTTACTTGCTTATTGGCCAAAAACACACTATATTTATTCTTATTCTATAAATACTTAAAAACATAAATATTTTATTACGACTTATTTAAAACTTTTATTATTGTTGTTAGAAGATATGTATATATATTTTTAATTTGCAGCCAATAATGAGCAGAAAATTTTCGTGACGGTGCCTCGGTTTGTTAACGGGACACCATCAACTTTAAACACATTGACTGATCTGACCAATAATGGAAATCCACTGTTGGAACCTTTCCCATCTTGGGAATGGCATCGGAGTACTGCGAGGTGTAATGCAGATAGACTTGTGTCCGTCTTCAGAGTACAGGTGAGGAATAATATTATTACGTATGAACTAATTATATTAGTAACAATAGCGCATAATTACATATTTCGAATATTCCCTAAATTAATTTTTATTTTACTTACAAAATTGTAGATTTAAGCCTAGTTTATAAACCTTTAATAACTTCGAAACGAGAATTGTGATAGGCATACCCGGTTTACCCTATTTAATTTGACATCTAGGGGGGCACTTTTTACAAATACTTTTGATTTGTTTTTAATTCACCCATCTCACCCCCATTACCCCCAATTTTTATATCTTAAATGGCAATATACCCTTTGTGGCACATCAAATGAAAGCTCTTGAAAAATGTTATACAGTTATGTTCATAAATTGATATTTGAATAAATCGTTTTAATGTTAGAAACAATAGTTTATAATATTTTAATGTTTTTTTTATAACATGCACATGCTGTGGAAAACAATGATATCTAATTATTTGTTTCAAAGTTTGTGTATGACAGTTTTTTTTATTATTATTTTTATTTCTTTGACCATGGTGTACACCAAAGACGAAAAAGTGGAAATTAGTTCTATCTGTGCGTGTTATAAAAAAAAATATTAAAATGTCCCGATCCTTGAAAAAAAAATCTCTCACAAAAAAGTATAAATTAAAATAACAAATATCAGCCAATTCTAAACATTTAAATGTGTGAATTTGTTTTCGCTTACGCGAGTTCCAGTCAATGTCAATGATTGCCGAAATGCAAAAATAGTCAGCAGTGCGGCGAAGAATTATAAAAATATTGTTAAAGAATTTGTTTTTGTTATTTTTATAAACAATATAATAGGGTATGTACCCACCTTCGAATTTCAGTACATAAGTTTATAAAATATTTTTCCTACGACCACTGTTAAAAATAGTATTTTTAACGGTTGCTTAGCAAGTTAAAAATAACAGTTTATAACACAGTAAATACTTTTAAAACGTTGCCATTGACAACGTGTTAAAAGTAAAAAACAAATTTACTTTTAACACGTCTTATGTTCAGTTGTTCATAACAAATACATCATGACCTGTCATAAATGTCATTCTAATGTTTAGTTTTTATTTACTAATAGGTACATAACTGTGGTCGTAGGAAAAATAGTGTATCATATTTGTGTTAAAAGTGATTTTATTTCGTTCGTGGGGTTTGTTACACTCGGCTTCGCCTCGTTTCAAACTTCCCCACTCACTCATAAAATGTCACTTTTAACACTTATATCATAAATAACTATTAACTGATCCCTTTAGCTACTACTTACAATAATAAAAACTAAACATTAATTTGCAATAATATAGATTTTAGCAATTATGTTTTGGAGAGAGAATATGTGACTTCAGCGTGGTAAGATCGTGAAAGAAGACAGATAGACTGTCTCTCTTTCTCTGTCTTTCATGATTCTAACAAGCTGACGTTATAATATCCCATTATTGATTTAAAAAATACGATTATTTTTTTTTTGTCTCGTATCATATAATGTAAAATTCAAAATTTGGTGACATAACCTATAATACATCTTTTTATAATAATTATGCGGTATTGTCCCGACTTTGAACTTTGAAAATCTGGCAAGGCTGATGTCAGTTATAGATTTTTGTTTCAAATTAGAAGCGTTGCTAACGGTGCGGTAACAAAGATTAATTTGTTAAATAAGTTTTCAATATTTTCTAAGAATTTTGACTTGTGTGACATGACATACTCTCTCTGAAAAAGGCCCACGTGTGGTAGAAACGTGTTGAAACTGTAATAAATTCCAGTATTTTTACTGAATTACAAAATCATTTTTTTAATTTACCCATATTCAACAACCAGTAAAGATGTTTTCTTAAATAAACCAAAACAGGCATTTTTCTAAAAAAAAAGTTATCTAAGGGTATGCAAATGTTATATCACTAAATCCTTAATATAATTATTTATCAAATAAATAAATAAAACTTCTGATGTGGACTTGCAAGAAATATTGGCCCGTATTCCGGGCTCACTTTTATAATAAAATCGCTTTTAATTTTAACGGAAGCACTAATAAAAGTGAGCTCGGAATACGGGCCATAGTATACATTTATTTTGTTAGGGGCAATTGTCTCCTATTGGAAAATAATCGAAAGTATTAAAGATATGCAAAATATGACTACTTACAGGAAACATACCCCTTTAGGTACTCCAATATTTAATAGCTATTCTAACACGGCGCAAGCGAAGTCACATCGTTTCTTTGTCTAAAATTTTTGTTTTCTTACAAATTTTGAATAGTTCAGTTTTTTTATTTCATAAAAAATTTGTTTTGTTTAAACATTTAAATAACATGTTGTCATTACTGTTACAGAAACACTGGTTGAAAAAATAATATGCTCATTGATATAGTGTTGTAAAATAGAAAATGTTTGCTATTTTAAACGACTTCGTAGTTCTTATAATTCTCGCGATAGCAATAGTGTATATTTTTTCATTTACAAATTTATTTTTAATTTAAATTTTTCAGATCGATGAATGTGGTCGTTTATGGGTGTTAGATACAGGAAAAATTGGTCCTGATCAACTCTGCCCGCCACAAATAATTGCCTTTGATCCATCGACTGTGAGTATAATTTATTTTCGTTAGATTCTCTTGCATTATTGACTATTATTTTCTTAGGCCGAAGTGTTGCACCGGTACACCATCCCAAGTGAAAATTATAAATGTGCCAGTATACTAGTGACACCTGTTGTGGACGTGCGAGACCCACAGAGCGGCTGCCAGGACACGTTTGTCTACGTTGCCGACGTTACCGGCTTCGGCCTCATTGTGTACGACGTGCAAAACGGGCGCTCCTGGAGGATAGAAAATAAACTCTTCTTCCCGATACCAGATTGGGGGACCTTTACCATTGCCAGTAAGATTTCTATTTTATTTTTTATAATTGATTTTTTTAAATCTAGCATATATTTTAAATTTATGGATGAATTATCTGAAGGTAGTTCGATCGGTTTAGGATGAAGTTTAAATATAAAATTTTTTATCTACAACTATTGAAATATGGGTACATTATACGTGTGATACTACATATAATATACTACTCATATTACACAAGTGTAATATGAAATGCCATGATACATGCTGCACTTTTCTGTAATAAATAGGGCATATAATTTAACACATAATATTTTATTAAACTGTTAATTTATTAATAACATATTTTTTATTATAAATATCAATATATATGCTTATAAAAGTATAATAAATACAATTTGAAAAGTTATTTTGACATTTAAGTGCTAATGTGGCGCCATCTGTTAAGCTATATATGAACTACTCACACTTTACTGAATATTTTACAAATATCAGATTTTTTATATGCCTGATAGTTGTAGATAAAGTATAGTATTTGACTCGTATAATATGGCTACATTACACGCGGATGATTAAAAATACTCGCTACCGCTCGTAGTTTTAATTACATCCTCGTGTAATATAGCCTACATATTATGCTTGTTAAATAATATACTATTAATCAAGATCTATTGAACGCTATGTAAACAATTTGTTCATATTTCATCGATGTTGACTGAAAAACGTATATTGTTGTACTGAATAAGTTAAAATTGTTGTATTATATATAGTTGATTTGACTAGTTACTGTGTAATTGTCAACTTTGTTTAATAAAAAAATATGAGATAAAATTTTATTAAAATGGCAAATTATTAACAATTTATGGTTGAAATAAGAACATAAAATCATACAAAACAGGGATAGGTATTAATTTGTAAAGGAGAGTCGGGTTTTCTAGTTTCCAGTAATAAAATTAAAACTTAAATAACATAATATCTTCAGCCTTATTGAATTTTTTTGTATTATTACAAATAAAATAGTTTTATTTTAAATTCAATATTTTTGTTTATAAATTATTAGTTGTTTTTATATTAGTTTTATGTAAATATAGCTAAATAAATGTGCCTTGGACGATACAAGTGAATGTAAAAAACAATAATTTTAAAACAAAAATCAACAATCATACATTTTCAAAGACTACATAAATTGTCTTCCACTTTCTTTTAAAAAAATACTATGTATCTTAATATACATTAAGAAAAATCGTTATCTATGGATATACAAATATTATATCACTAAATTCAGAATTAAATTATCTATCAAATAAATAAATAAACTATATATTGTCCCATTTAAAGAAATAAAATTGGTTCTTTGACTTTGAGAACTACTAGTTGAAAAAAAATATATACTCATTGAAATTAAAATAGTCATGTCAAATATAAATTGTTTGATAATTTAATCGACTTCGTAGCTTTTATAGTTCTCCAGATAGCAGTAGTGCACCATTTAAAATAAACACACAGTATAATATTTGGTTTCATTATCTTTGTAGTTTTAAAACTAGTTTGAAATGACGTGTCAGAAATTATTGGAGTTATCGTAAACTAAAAATCGTCACAGACAGACATTGTAAATATAGTAATAATTGTCTTTTAAAAACCATAATTTGTGCTCATATTTATTTTGAAAATCACTATTGTTCAAATTTATTTATTCCAAAACTTTAATATTTACAATATTACAATATAATGTAGTATTAACATTAACAATTCGCTAACACATTTTTCCTATACTTAACATTTATCATAATCGATTTATTTCCTTGTAGACGAATCTTTCGACTTGATGGACGGTCTCCTGGGTCTGGCTCTCTCCCCTCTACAGCCCGGTACAGACCGCGTGCTCTACTTCCACGCCCTGGCCAGCAACACGGAGAACTACGTCTACACGTCCATCATCCGCAATGGAACCCTGTTCATAGGACACGTGGACAATGTGCCCCGGGAGTTCAATGTGTACCGCAGGACCCGGCCTTCACAGGCGGCCGCAGAGGCCATAGACCGGAATGGAATCATGTACTTCGGGTCCATACAGGAGATCAAAATGCTCTGTTGGGACACAAGGAAGTCCTTCGATAGAAACCATTTCGATGTGGTGGACAGCAATAAGGATAACTTGCAGTTCCCTAGTGGTGTTAAGGTGAGGATAGTTAAAAATTAAATTTTAAGCCTATAGTATACCTCTTCTAGAATTCATCTGGACAGTGACTTTTAAATCCTCCGTATTAATATTACCTATCTTTGAAAGTTGGAATTTGCGTGAAACAATCCTGTAACTACTTGTTATTACAGTCCTTCGGAATCCCAATAAAACTTTTGCGTATTTAAATAGTTTCAAGCAATTTTCAATTTTCATAGACATATATTGGGGGCTATTCTGTAACTAATTTTTAACCAGTTGCTAAAATTTTTGACAAATAAAAACAAACATTACAATTGATGTTTTACTATTTCCTCCAGTGCTATGTATTTTCATTGGAGAAAAATTGAGATACAGAATAAGGGGGAAGGTATATTGAAAAGAAACTATATTTGCTTAAAATTTTCACAGTGGCAACTATTAGTATTAATATGGAGGATTTAGAAGTCACTGTCCAAATGAATTCTGGACGAGGTATAAAATGTTTCCCAAATTTTCAATCCATGCGTACTTTCAATATTTTTTAACACTGTGTACATCTTGGTACAAAATTTCTGGGATATACTATTAAAAACAAAAACATCTTGTCCTCGGATGTGGTTAAAACATAATTTTTTTCTGAGTTTCTCTTTGACTGTAAACACCAAAATAGTATATTATACGCCAAGGTTGAGAAGATAATCATTATTGACCCAGCGCCAGGATTGTAACACGAGGGCGAAGCCCGAGTGATACAAGGCGCCTGGTCAATAATGATCTTCTCAACTGTGGTTTATATACTATTTTTTTCACTACTAGCTACGAACCCTTCAACAAGCCCCATACCTCAGTCAATGATGCCAGAAATTTAAAATGCGACAATAAATATAGGAAACACTCAAACCTCATTGAATACGGGTTCTGCAGCAATAAATTTGACTTGTCACAATTGCACTATCAATTTCAACTATAAATAACAAATAAATGTTACCCGTTTTGTGTTTTTACATAGAAATGTAATTATAACCCTAAAAAAAATGTACAAAGTAAGATAATTAAAATGATATAACAATTAACACTTACCTTTTCAAATATTGCAATAAATAAATAAATACATAAATTAACATTTTGCATTGTGAATATAATGTGAACGCATGAAAAATTTGACAAGAAATAAGATCACAGAATAAGATAGTTAATTTTTAATCTGAAATTTAACTATTGCCAACTTGAAATTAGGCGGCAAATTTAAATATAATATTTTCCTTGCGTTCAGTGAGTTAAATAAATTCAGAAGCGTGAATTTCTTTAAAAAGTGACAGTTCGCATAATTGACCATGGTTAATAATAATCCATTATTGACCGTTGTTAAGCGTTGTTAAGGAAGCGGTAGAGAAAAACAATTTCACAACTCAGTAACAGGTTAATAATGATATCTTCGTAGGCTAGCAGTGAAAAAAACATTTTATCATCAATGGTTCAAAATAAAATATTGGTTATTGAAACATTGTAAAAGAACAAATTACATAATCCTTTTTATCAGTTAGTTTTAATTTGTATTGCATTAATTATCTTCAAAGTTTGAACTGTTGACACTGATTCACAGCTATGTAATCCATAGTTATTTACAAATAAGATCAACTGTAAAATTATATTTTTAAGCGACTATATAAAATGCAAAGAACCATTATTTTTAATTTTTTGGGAAACACATTATAGTATAATAAAAACCGAGTTATAAGAGACTTGACGAGAAATAATAAGTACGAAAAAAAGTCGCATAAAATAAGTCTTTTAAACTAATTTTTTTTCATTTTACGTATTTTCATGACTTCCTTATATACCTATTGAATTAAACACATTTTTGCTACACTTCATTATTTAAACTTATTTCATTTGAAAATGAGATTCGATCCTCCAATCAGTCTCATAACAAAATTGAACATTCTACGGCTAATCGCTTTTAAGTTATGCGCAAATTCAAGAAACCCTTTGAGTAAATTGCCCTTCTGGCACTGCCGATTGCAATAGAAACAATTAGATGTTATAGCAGTCTCTTATACAAAATTTTAACATTCTTCGGCGAATCATTTTTGAGTACATAAATATTCGTACGTATAGAGATCACGCCAAAACTGTCTTGCAGAGTGACAATTTTTTATTAATGAGTTATGTACTAACTATACTAATTCATACGAATATGAGTTGATAACGTGAAGCGTACAACAAAAAAATCCAAACTATAACTATAACATTTTTTTGCAGATTGTAAACACTAGAAGAGGCGGCCAAGAACTATGGGTAGTGACCAACCGCATCCAGAAAACCTACGCTGGTACAATGTCGCCCACCGAAGTCAACTTCCGCATCCTCGCAGCCAGCACTGCCGACCTGGTTGTGAACACCAAGTGCCAGCGACGGCACGGAGGCGGCTATGGACTCACGAACCGACCCGCCTCTTCTTCCTACGGCAACCGCGGTAGTGGTGGAGCGACCGCAGCTGCTAGTTCTGGAACCTCGGACCGCTCCGGCGAACCAGACGACAAGTTTGTGTTCAGTAATTGAAGGTCAAAGAGTGAGGCAGTAAGGTCATGCAGAATAGTTAAAGTTGTTTATGAAACAAATGGACACGTCGTTGCAAAACGGCGTAGAAAATGCAGAAAAAGACGAAAGAAAATGGTTAGGGTAAATTTTGGCCATTTATAAATTAATTTTGTTAGGTGCACTGCAGGAGATACAATGTTTAATATATTTTTATAAAACAAGTTTATATACATTTTCTACAACTGAATTTGATTTAATGACAACAGAAATAAAAAAATATGTTACTTGTTACATGTACTAGTGCCATCTATTGCTAATGATAAAAAGGAAGAAGCTTACTACAGCCCGACAAGGCTCTGTTTAACATATTCCAAAACCATAGGATTTTTTAATTTTAGATTAAAATGTTCACTGGAAAATAGTTATATTTTAAAAAGTAAAAGAAAATTAATTACATGTTTCCTCATATTGCATTGAGAATTAAATGAATACTATTTTGGAATATGTTTATAACCATTTAATTTATATTTCTGATAAAATTATGAACACTAGGCCTACCTAAAGTATTAATAGTACATTACTTTACTAGTGGGACAAATAAGAACTTCTCCCAAGTTTTAAGTACGATATTTTTTCTTACAAAGTAGGGTAGTTTTTTTTTTAGTATTATTTACATTTTCATGATTTATTTGATTTATTTATTTCATTTGTCACTTCACACTCACATTCAATTGCCATGAAATTAAAATTTTAAATAGCTTCTAAATAAATACAAAACGATGAAATAAAATCAGCGCACTGCGGCGTTAACTTCACAACTCTTCCGCCAAAAATTAGTGGACGAAACACGGACTTCGTCCATTATTTCTACCTCTGCCGTAATTGGAGAAACACGCAGTTCTTCAACCAAAGAGAGTGGAAGAAGAATGCACTTCTACCGTACCTGTAAGAAAAAATATTTGCTTTCTTCACAATTCTATTCTGTTAGTTCTCAGCTTACAACCTCCGCATTGTATGAATAATAGTGGTTACTATAGAGTTTAAATCGTTGACTTCGCATTATGTTCATTTGTAGGTACAGAAATGGTTACGAAAAAGTTACCTGGACACTGATTTTCTTACAAGAAACGGATAAATAGATAAAATAAAATAAATGCAATGTATCTCCCAGATTAGTGTGTCTGTATGGTACAATTTTTTTATATACTGAAGTCAGTCAGTTCAGTATATAAAAAAAATAAATTATTTTTATTTGTATTGGGAAACAGTAATTGTAATTCAGAGGAGATATTCATTATTATCTCTATCTTCAAAGACTTTCTGAAGTAGGGGAGAGTGGGGTAAATGTGCGCATTTTTAGTAAATTCCGTGTAATTTACAAACCCTAAATTTTTAACTGATACTTTCGACTATGGTTTATTGATTTCTTGACCGCAAATTAAAAAGAAAATAACAAATGCCTAAAAATATATATTTATCTTACGCAGTGATCTGCGCACACTTTCCCCTTATATATGGGGTAATTGTGCGCACGTCTGGGGTAATAAGGCTTATGAGAAAAAGCATTGAAAAAAAAATAATACAAAAAACATTTGAAAAAATTTAATAACGATTTAAAATAAACAAAAAAAAAAACTAAAAGGAAATAACTATAATTAAAACAATGCAATTCTAAAAGAAATACAATATACAAATAAACGAAATAACATTTTTAAACTACTTTATTTTGTTATGCAAAATACAAAATTTAGTTCTATTTAAACTTGTAGGCTAAGGTTTGCGCAAACTAATTTCAGGATATCTCTTAAGAAACTGATGGTACCAGTCTTGACCAGCGACTCGTAATTCTTTATTAAAATTGTGCTTTATGTTGTTAGCCTCAGCAAATTCGAAGGCCAAGTTTCTGAATTGAATCGGACACAATCCATAAAACATTTTGCCTAATTTTAGGACATGTTCAGCTAACTCAGTCTCTTGTTCTGAAGAGAAAATCGGAAATTTTCCTAAGTGTGGACGCTTGGACAAATCACATGAATCAATTTGTCTTATTTTTTTCCGAAGTGTTGATTCCGGAATTTCGTATTCCCTACCGGCTTCTCGAATAGGCATACCATTACGAATGGCGTCGATAGCTGCTCTCAACTGTTCAGGACGCCAATTGCCCTTATCAGGTTTTCGTTTATAAATTCGTGGCATCTGAAATGGTTAATTGACTTTTTTAAAAACTATTTCGTATTTCTTTTTGGCAATGTTATCGAATATTTTAAAAATTCCAGAGCTTTACTATAAGCCAGTCAGATATAAATTCTTCTAGTAATGTTATTGTAGTAACTAGTACTAGTAGTAGCTACTGAAATTGTTAAGATATTATCATTACTGCCACCGGGGTAAGTGTGCGCGCGTATAGTTACCCCATATGAATGGCGCACACTTTCCCCACTTTGATAAACCAAATAGTCATCGGTATTTTATTATCGAAATGCATGCAAACGAGCAACCGACTTAAAGAGTATTACAGTATACCTTGTAATAAACACTTATGAAATAGGGCAGTTTAGTAAAATAAAAAAATAAAGGGTACTTACATCTTAAGTTGCTAGGCATAAAAAAAATAACGAATGAACGCTGTACATTTGACACTGAATAACACAGCTAAGAAACAAATCACAAAAATCTTCATAAGGGACATTTAGTTCTTCCCCTCGATACTAAATGGCAGTGCTATTTTTAAAATTTTAACCTTGCTAGGTTTTCAGATTTCATGTTGCGCACACTTACCCGGTGCGCACAGTTACCATACTCTCCCCTACAATGGCTTACAGGGATAGTAAATACATTTTGCATAATTTTACTGTACACTCACTGTATTATTACTTTATAAGTACAACTTAACAAAAGCATTTAATAAAATGTGTGTTGTTAAAATATTAAATGTAAATAGGATAAGTTCTTAAATAAGGGATGTTATAATGTATGAAAATGTGATAAATGTAAAGTAGATTGCAGCTTATTTTGGATAATAACAGATAAACTGTAAAAATTCAATAATTTTTAATAGTATAAAATGTAAAACTATTATAATTAATTATTTATTTCTTGCCATTTGTCTTTTATGCCTGTTTACAAGATTAATAAAAATATTTAATAAATGTAAATATGTTCTACTTAAAAGAATACATTTTTAAAGCAAAAAATTTTGTATATTTTTTGACCAATCTTTTACAACATTAATGATCTGTTTGCTTCATCATTACTTAAATTTCCACTTAATAAATCCTTATGTTATAAGTTTGTTCCTATAGTGAATTTAAGTAAATATTAAATGTACAGGGAGATCAATCGGAAGTGCTAAAGTCACGTGACATGGGTAGTTCTGAAATTTTATTCCGCGAAAATAAGTATTGACATTTGCGATCATAGGCGTACATTCTTATTATTTATTGTTCTGTCAAAGTGGTGTCAATGCTTCAAATATCCCTTACGATCTTTATGTATTTATTTCGAACAGTTCTTCTAAATTGTTTAGTTATTGGTTTAAATAAATAAATAAATTATGCTTTTGAATATAATAAAATTAATAAAATATTTTTGTGATAAAAAGTCGCAAGCCCATGAAGTCAAATTTCAAACATATTTATGAAGAAAATAAACGGCTTTAAAATATTGTAAAAAGAAATACAAAGACTATACAGGGTGAATACTGAAAACCTTGACATAGGGAAATATCATGGGAAAACAGTATTTTGCTGTTTCCATCTGTCCCGTTAAATAAATTCGGGTGTATAATTTAATTTAAAAAAATAGGACCGAGGTGGTCTCGTAGATTATTTATATTATGAATCCGCCCTCTTATCTACTCGGCTATGGAGCATTTTGTTTTTGACGTTTCTTATTCGAAAATATGAAGGATAACCTTCAAAATACAATTTATTTTATCAAATATTTCAATTAGAAAAGGCCATATTACACAACATTTGGTTTTATTAGATGCAAAATTAAATAATCTAACTAACGATACCATATACACCCGATTTTATTTAGCGGGACAGATGGAAACAGCAAAAAACTGTTTTCCCATGTTATTTCCCTATGTCAAGGTTTTCAGTATTCACCCTGTATGTAAACATGTCATTTCAAAACAAAATAAATGTTTTAAGCTGTTCATTCATAATGTTTTTCTTAATTCAAAATATTACCCCGTGCATTAGGAAATGAGGTAGTAGAAAATGTTCAATGCGATCACCTAATAATGTCACTATTTTTACTCTTAGTTACATGAATGCATCAACAGGTCATAAACCCGCCTAATATATTAATTTTGGCTCTAACAAGTTACAAAGTAAAATATTTGTTAAAATATCGGACTCACTTAAAATTAGCTGATCAACAATCAGTGACGGCTCGTGTTACATATTTGTGTGTGTGTGCTGCATAAAACAAAAAAGGTAATAGTTTTTTAAAGGAATACGTCGTATCTTGTTTTCGGCATCCTTATTTATTAATTTTTCATTGCAATTTTGTGGCAATAAATTTTCGGGTTTCTTTATTTTCTCAGTGCAATAAATCTTTTACCCTAGTTTCAGTTAATATTTGTCCACTACGATCGTCCGCAAACAGCAAACACGGAAAACAAAACAAAGCGTTCTTCTCATACAACCATAAATCCAGTTGTTTCGTAAAAATATGTTTTTGTTAAATTGTCTTTTATATGATTTACTGCGATTTTTACCCGAAATTCCTGTGTTTAGGCCAGGTTTTGGACTACCTTGCTGTTTAACTGCCAATCATTTCTGATAATTAAGTTCTGAAATCTAATTTTTATGTAATTGAAGAACTACATTCATTTTGAAGCATGTATTTAATCTTTATAGTAAAAATTAATGTAAGATTAATTTTAATTTGTATATACTCGTATTCCTACTGTCGTATGATAAATCAATTTTAAGTAATATGAAGTAAGCTAGGGGCTCGATTCGTGACATCGTTCGCTTTCGCGCGAATGCGAAAGCGAAGCGAGCTGTACAATGCGATGCATAAGCTCGAAGCATATTCTCAACTACTCTTCGCTTCGTCACTCGCTTATTAGCATTCAACACGAACGCCAATATTTGGCAACGTAGCATTGTATTTGTTGCTACTTTCATAACTATTTTGACATTTCATTGAATTGATTATTGTATTGTTTGAATCGTCATTTTTGTAACTGATTTGCTGTTACTGTTATAAATATGGAGACAAACAGTGCCAAAATATCTGAGAAACAAAGAGCAATGCTACCTTCGTATGATAATCAATTTTAACTAATAAGAAGTAAGCGGGAATTGCACCAGATACCTGTTTGTGAACTGTAGTTTTTGCAGCTCATATCGGCATTACATTGTGTACGCCAAACTTATTCCAATGGTAAAATACTGTTCCAGAACATCGTCATTAGTCAGCAATGTTATGGAGTGATTCTTTTACATCTCAGAGCACTTGCACTTATTCACAGGGCCATCGAGAGGGGTGGGCCAGGGTGGTCACTGGCACTTTGCTTTGACTTCCTAGACGGATAATTCTACATTGAATGTAATTTAAAGTTTCGTTCCGGATACCTTAATCATCGGTTAATAGAAAAATATGGCATCGAAATAGTAAATAACATATTTTTAAAAATTTACGAAAATTTTTCGATATTCTTCTTTTAATCGATGGTTAAGGTAACTGACTCCTTAACTAAGTTGAAAAAAAACCAACCCTCAGAGATGTTTATGGTATAATTTTATTACATTTTTTCGTTAAATATTCATTCATATAATTCATTTATTAAAAGAAAATACATAATTTTTTAATTACTAATGGGTATTTTAATTTGAAATTTTTCTTGGTTCTGCAGTTCTGTCACACATAATATACCTATATTTTTTACAATATTTTTAAATCTGAATAATATTCAGAAATTAATTTAGATAAATGTTTAATTTGTCAAGATGTTCCCAATGAAATAATAAATAAAATTACAAGATGCTTACAATTCTCTTTTAAAAGTTGCAAAAGTAAAGACGATGAATGTTATTCACAAATGTAGAACAATATTAGGTTATGTTATTTTTCAATATTTTAAATGACTTCAAAAATATTGACTTGCAAAATCTAAGTTACCAAAAAAATTGTGTGAATAAACCTTTACTTATATTCTGCAGGATATATACATTTGCACGATTACTGCATATATAAAGTGTGTGAGAAAGTATCGAGTAAGCGCTTGTAGTTTGACTGTTTTTGTGTTGTCCTAGTTTTTTTTCATGTTCCTGTTTTGACAGTTCAGTTTTGTATATTTATATCAAATAAATGTGTTATGTTAAACAGCATTTTGGCCTATTGATTTAGTAATAACCTGACAGGTTATGGGCCGAGACCACGCCAAGTAAGCGCATTTAAATTCGTTTCTTCAGAAAAGTAAATAGTAAAGTTAAAAATGACGGCTGCAATCGGCTTCGCAAATATTGAGAAGCTAACTGAAACAAATTATGAATTGTGGAAGGTTCAAATGAAAAGTGTTCTTGTTATCAACGACTTATGGCAGTTTGTTAACGGAACGGAACCAAAGCCTGAAGAAAACCTACAAGACTGGACGAAAAAGGATCTGAAGGCGCTGGCGTTGATAAATCTAAGTATCACGCATAGCCAGTTGAACCACGTCAAGAAGGCGACTTCTTCGAAGGAGGCATGGGACGGAATCAAGGCGGTGTTCGAGTCTCGAGGACCAGTGCGGAAAGCAGTTCTGTACAAACAATTGCTAAGGATGGAGAAGAAGCCAGAAATGACCATGACGCAGTACGTGACAAACTTCACAAACAAAGCAGAGCAACTGGAAGAGGCCGGGATTCAGATACCAGATGAGTTATTATCAATTATGTTATTGGGATCGTTACCTGACGAATTTGAAAATTTCAGTGTAGCAATCGAGTCAAGAGATGACATACCGTCACTTGAAAATTTAAAATTGAAATTAATTGAAGAAGACGCACGACAATGCGAGCGGGCAATGAAATCGGAAAGTGACCAAAAAGTAAATAACGCATTGTTATCAGGACATAATAAATTCGTGAAACAGAAGAAAGATAGAGGTAATGACAACAAAGCAAACGGGCGCAAGTTCGTCGGAAATTGTTTCAATTGTGGTAAAGCCGGGCACATGAGTAGAGACTGTAGATCCAAACGAAAACCGAAAGCAGATGAATCGAAAATGGGCGATGCAATGACCGCGATCGCGTGTAATGCTGAACTTATCGGAAAGTCAGATGTTTGGTTTCTTGACAGCGGAGCTACGCGTCACATGTGCAATAATAATAGAAATTTCTCGAATATGAATGACAGCGAACAACTTAAAGTGTTTACGGCCGCGAATCAATTTATTGAGTCAACCGGATCTGGTGATGTAAATTTAAGAGCAAAATTAAATCGCGATAAAACAAACTCTGTTAAGATGAAGAATGCGTTGTTTATACCGAATTTGAGAAACAATCTTTTATCAGTATCGAGCGTAACAGATAATGGGTATTCAGTTACTTTTTTGAAAAATAAGGCGACAGTGAATAGACATGACGGGTCCGTGGTTCTTACGGCAACGAAACGTGATAACATGTATGTGGTAAATGAAAGCTCAACAGGCGCTGCATATGCATATGAAAAGAAGAACACAGATCTGATCAAGTGGCACCAAAGATACGGCCACCTCAATATTAATGATTTAAACAAAATGAAAAATAATCAGATGGTGTATGGCCTAAATTTTACATCAAAAATTGACAGACTAGATTGTGAAATATGTGCGAAATGTAAAATTCACGCTTTACCGTTCAAACGCTCTGATAATCGCGAATCAGAGATGTTAGGTTTAATTCATTCGGATATTTGCGGGCCAATGAAAACTGAGTCTCTCGGAAGAGCTAAATACTTTGTCACCTTTATAGATGATTGTACCAGGTATACAGAAGTAGTAATGTTGCGAAATCGATCGGATGTTCTGAAAGCATTCAAAAATTACAAGAAAAAGGTTGAAAAACAAACCGGACATCAAATTAAAAAGCTTCGCACTGACAACGGACGGGAGTACTTATCGAAGGAGTTCGACAAATTCCTTGAAGATGAAGGCATCTCGCGACAACTGACTGTCGAATACACCCCGCAACAGAATGGAGTAGCGGAGCGAGCCAATCGAACGCTCGTGGAAATGGCTCGATGTTTGATGTTGCAGGCCAGTTTCCCTGATTCACTGTGGGCGGAAGCAGTGAATACCGCAGCTCATCTACGGAACCGATCAACTACCTCGTGCCTGAACGGGATCACGCCATACGAAGCGTGGACAAAACGAATACCCTGCGTCACCTATCTGAGGACCATCGGCAGCAAAGCAATCGTGCTGAAGAAGAGGCCCGAGAAAGGCAAGTTTCAACCAAAAGGTGAGGAATACCTGCTGGTGGGCTATTCAAGTGAGTCAAAGGCGTACAGACTTTGGAAGCCAGGGACAAAGATAGTTATAAAGTCCCGCAATGTGAAATTCATTGAAAGGGTAGATCTTCCAGAGGTATCAACGAGATCAATGCTTCCTATATTCGAGCCAGATTTCGAAAAGACGGAACCGAGATCAACGCTTCCTATTTTCGAGCCAGATTTCGAAAAGAAGGAACCAGCTGAAGATAAACCTGAAGATTCATTGGAAGAAGAGGAATCAAACAGAGATGATAGCGAAGTAAGTAGCCAATCAAACCGAGGCAGAGGTCGTCCAAAGTTAATAAGGACTGGCAGACCAGGATGGCCAAGAAAAGTGTACCAGACCAAAAAGCAGCCAGCGGCAGATCCTGAAAAAGCCAGTGAAGCAATTAATAGAGATGACGGAGATTTATGACTAACCGCCATGGAGAAGGAATACAACACACTTTGCGAAAATGGGACCTGGACACTCGTTGATAGACCACAAGATGCAAAAGTACTGACGAACCGCTGGGTGTTTAAAACGAAAGTTAACCCAGAGGGACAAATTATAAAATATAAAGCAAGGTTAGTAACTCGAGGACATGTTCAAGAACACGGGATAGACTATGACGAAGTTTTTGCACCAGTGGCACGCTATGAAACCATTCGTGCGTTACTTGCCGCTGCAGTAAATGAAGAAATGTTTGTACATCAGATGGATGTTGTTTCTGCCTACGTCCAGGGTGAACTGCACGATGAAGTCTATATGACACAACCTGAGATGTTCATCGAAAAAGGTAATGAAGACAAGGTTTGTCGTTTACTCAAACCATTGTATGGGCTGAAGCAATCTGGACGAGAATGGTACAGAAAATTGGACAGCTTTCTCAGAGAAAATGGTAGCGAGTGCACTCCAGCAGATCCATGTGTGTATGTGTTCGGAAAGGGGGAGAATCGAATCATCGTCATCATCTACGTGGATGACTTGATTTTAGCGTCAAAGAGTATGCAGAAGCTCGAATTCATCAAAACAAAACTGAAGTCGGCGTTTAAGATGACAGATCTTGGACAAATAAACAATATCCTCGGAATCAACGTGCATCGTGAAGGAGACATTGGCCCAATGTATCTTTCTCAAGAGAAATACGTTGGTGAATTACTCAAGAAATTCAACATGGAGGATTCGAAGATAGCGTCAACCCCGATCGAGTCGAATTTGAAGGTAACAAAGGAAATGAGTCCGATTTCGGAAGATGAAAAACGCGAAATGTCAACTAGGCCTTACAGAGAATTAGTAGGAGGTTTAGTTTACTTAGCAAACGCGACGCGTCCCGACATAGCGTTCGCTGCTAATGTTTTGAGTCGTTTTTGTGCAAATCCCGGGAAGGCTCATTGGCTCATTGCAAAACGAGTGTTACGTTACTTAAAAGGGACAGCAAATTTTGGCATCAGATATGTCAAAGATGGAGAAAAAATCAAAGCATACACTGATTCAGATTGGGCAGGTGATACGGACGATCGAAAATCATGCTCAGGGAACGTAGTAACTTTAGCTGGAAGTCCAATTAGCTGGAAATCCCGAAAACAAGCATCCGTAGCATTGTCAACTATGGAGGCGGAATATGCAGCCCTATCTGAAGTAGCTCGTGAAACTGTTTATCTTAAGAGACTTTTTGTTCATATGGGTTTTAATGATATCGTTAAAGCACCAGTCGATATATTTTGTGACAATCAAAGTGCAATAAATCTCTCTAAAAATGCGGTATATCATAA
The DNA here is from genome assembly GCA_035578165.1 of Stenolophus ochropezus. Taxonomy (NCBI): domain Eukaryota; kingdom Metazoa; phylum Arthropoda; class Insecta; order Coleoptera; family Carabidae; genus Stenolophus; species Stenolophus ochropezus. The sequence continues at coordinate 44,715,603 of JAQOWZ010000003.1, read as the reverse complement.
AAGGAGTAAACATATTGATATCTGTTTTCATTACTCTCGTGAATTGATAGAAAAAGGAGAAATCGCGGTTCATTACTTGCAAACTGATGCTATGCCTGCAGATTTGTTAACGAAATCATTAACTAAATCCAAACATAATTATTGTATGGAAATATTAGGATTACGTAATTATGTGAAAATGTCTTAATGCGCATATCGATAAGGGGAGTGTGAGAAAGTATCGAGTAAGCGCTTGTAGTTTGACTGTTTTTGTGTTGTCCTAGTTTTTTTTCATGTTCCTGTTTTGACAGTTCAGTTTTGTATATTTATATCAAATAAATGTGTTATGTTAAACAGCATTTTGGCCTATTGATTTAGTAATAACCTGACAAAGTGTTAAAAATTAAATAATATTTTATATATTTTTAAGCAATAGAGTTTTCAGAAATATAGATAATTTTAATGACATTACGGTTTCGGAAAACAATATTTGCTAAAAATTACTCTTGCATTAAAATTTTAAATACCCTGTGTTGTTTAACTATACACATGTATATTTGCAGTTATGTCTATGTGAAATTAAGCCAGCAATTATGTTTTTTATATCCTAATATAAATTTTTAATATTAATTTGTTTTTTTTTTTGATTATTTTAATTTTTTATTATTTTTATTATGATTAAATAAAACTGTTGAAATTAAACAGTTCACTTATTCACTTTTTATTAGTTACTGTTTGTTATTTTTTCCATACCTACTAAAATACGATTAAATGATATAATTTATTATTAGAACTTACAGGAGAAAATTGGGTACATCATTTTCTTGTCAAATTAATTATTCTAAACATTGTTTTACTGTTTGTTTTCCCCAAATAAGTGCAGATTTGTGCAATTCTACATACGTATTAAAATTAATTTTTTTGAAAAAAAATCTAGTAAATAATATGTATATGCCGCCCCAGCTCGCTCGTAAAGGTGTTAGGGCTACAGATCTACGCTGTGTTTCGCTGGTGGTCACCCATCCAACTACTACACGCGCCTACAATGGTTAACTTGCGTGATCGAGCGAGCCGGTATCTACGCACGTAGCTAGGCTGTAGCCCAGTAAATCATATTTGATTGTTGTTTTAGTGATGTTAACATTTTGCCGTGAATAAAGAAAACGGTTTTTAATTATGGAATAATGTCATTTAAAATATCTCTCAATGTTGTTATTGTTGGAATGTTTGCAGGACTACTTTTACATAATGAAATACACGTTTTGCACTATATAAAATCATTATGTCCGACAAATGTTGTTATCAAATAGTTATTTTTTTTGTAACTCAATAATATCATTTAATTCTCTTATATAAGTTTTACCATTTTATCATCACTTTTAATTTTTTTTTACTGTGATAACTGTTTTTTATTGTAAATCTTTAAAATTATATCATATTCTGTAAGGTTTTTTTATCGAAAACAGTTTAAGAAATTAACCATTTAAAAACGAATTTCTGAATAATAAACCCATTAGTGACTTAACGTACTTTCTTTATCTAAAAAAATCATAATTAGAGCATTATAATACAGGGTGTTGACGTTATAATAATGATATTTTCAAACATCACAAATGTGGAATTAATTTTTGCCTTTTGAATCAAGGCACAAAAAATGCCACTTTTATGAACTTTAAAGAAAAATATGTTTTTCTTGTTTTGGCGGCTGCGAATACACGGGTTTCATAGTCGCTCGAGCAGGCCTTGTATAGCTCTATCTTTGTCTACTCGGATAAAAATCCAGAGAATCTCATCATCACTAGATGTGAAAGTTTTGAAAGTTGATGGTAGATGGCAGCATTGCATGACTCATTTTAACAGCATTTGTTAGCGAATAAGTGTTTCGGGAATCCGTTTATATTGTAATAATCACATGATAAACAAGATAAATAATTCATAATTTGTGTTAATTAAAGATTAATTTATGCCTAATCGGTAATAGTTTTTTGAATTTTTTTTTCTAATATTAAGGAATTTTGCTCGGAAAAGTGGCGTTTTTTACCATGTTTAATAATTAATTATTAATTAAAGAAAGCAACAAATTAAAAAATAATACTGGTTAGGCCTAGATTTGTTCTTACTCTATAAATTACAATTTATTTATTTACCAAAAGTTTAACGATAGCAAAGATATGACTGGATTACAAAATCACTTTTTCGCATATTTCCAAGAGGGTGCATCATACTCTTACGGACAAGACGCCACTCCCAACAATTGAAATTTTATGTAATCTTGAGCTTTGGACAACTCTCAGCCTCAAGTTTACGCTATGCTCTAGTCGTTTATGACCGTTGAAATGTAGAACGTTGTCTAGGGGATATTTTAGTAACATAAAAATAATATTTAATCATATTTAAAACAATTATATTATAAAACAATAATTACATCTTCATTTTACAATTCAAACAATTTATTATTTTATTTACAGAAAGTAGGGAACAAATGATAAATTTGGAAAGAAGGAATTTATGTATTATCTTTAATACACAACACTGAACATTTATAAAAGAAGATCTTAGTTCCATGAAAAATAAATATATCACAATTTGAGTTCTTTATTTGCTTTCAATAAATTATTGTAAAGCGAAAATACATCAACTCTTACATATGTATTTACTTCGTAATATTATATACATTTACACTGATTATTACCTTTAAAGTGTAATTTTAACTGAATTTTGTTGTCGTGGCACCTGCGTTTTTCTTCCAAAAGAACTAGCTTTTGATTTTTATACACACGGTTATTATTCTATAATATATTTGTTTTGTTTTGAAAAATAAGATATGTTTATCAAATGTACTACAGAATTTTTTCAGCTCTTTTTACCGTGTTTATAAAAAGCATTCTTCTCTGCAATTGTATGAATACATAGGCTCAGATTGTATTACATACAATTTCAAAGACAAAAAAAGGTGTAAATATTTTATTTCTTATACTTCACAATATATGCCTAAGTTATTTACAATTTTGACATTCTACTGTAAAAATGTTTACAGAATATTACATATATAGACACTGTTTTGGAAGGGTTTTTATTTAAATAAATAACTTTAGATATAATTTGTATTGTTTTTGTTAAAAATTAAATATAGTTCTATTTTATTCCTTAAAGAAAATAAATGAAAGAAATGCACTTATATGTTTTATGAGACATGTAGATAGTAGATATTACACTAGTGTCCAAAGGACTTTATAGAATATAGACGATTAAAATAGTACAATACTTTTGTTCAAAAAAGGCGATATTAATAAGAATTTATGCTACACAAGTGTGCGTATTTCATTGTGTATATTTCCATATAATTTTGTAGTTCTTTTTTAATCGTCTATGAATCTGAATATAACAATAACAGCATTATAATAACATTTGAAGATCGTTTGTAGTACATAATACATATAGCTATAATACAGTCTTATGTATTAAACAAATACATTTCTTACACTTATTTCTATCTCTATGTACTGTCGATGGCAATTATTGAAGAATATATAATTTCTTTCAATGTTTAACACGTATTTAAGAGCAAAATTAAATACTTTTCATAATATTTTTTAATAAAATGGTTGAAAAACATTATTCTTATTCGATAATATATCTAAATATAATAAAAAATTATAGCTCGATGTTCATAAATTATTATTTCTAATAATACAACTTTATACATTCATTAATCATTTTAATAAAACAGTTTTCGTTAATGATATTATATACCAAAGACCAAATTGGGTCATTTAGTATCAACGATAAAGTTTATTGCACGAGACAAAGTCGAGTTCATCAAGAAAATTAGCTGTTAAAGATGTTAGTCCCATGGTTTATTATAGAAGCAACTTTTGTTGACCGTGTATTTTTGAATAAGAATTATTTATAAACATTTTGAAAAAGTATACTTTTGATAGATATTATACTTGTTACTTTACTCGTAGAAGTGCAAAAAATGTTAGATTCAAAGTTCAATCTTATTTGAAAAAAAAACGATTTTTGAAAATAACGAAACAGTTCTGAATATTAATTGATTTTTGAAATTTCTATTCTGTTCTATTTTCGCTCTGACAGAAAATGAATTATATATTAATTATATAATTAATAATTATTATCAATTTTATATAATGGTGCTCCCAAATAAATGTTATCACATTTCTTCACTATATAGCTTATAATAGGTAGATATTATTCGCCAATGAATTCACACGAAATACTTGTAATACGAATTTTATGTGTCTCCATTGGCAACTGTTCTTATTTATGAGGAGATTAAAAAATGGAAGCTTTTACGGTCTTATGTTGAAGACCAAATTTACACATAAGTAGAAAGACTATGTAGCGCATGTTATATAACTTTAAAATAAATAAATAATTAATTCATATGTTAGTGTTACATATCACTCTAAGATTTTCAAATAGACTCCCCTTATAGAATTAACATGAAATAAATATGTAAATGTATTATAACATTAATGTATTATAACGTATGAAATTAAGAGTAAATTTTTATACTATCCAAAATTTTAATTGAACCTAATTTTAAATAAAAAAGAAACTTTGTTAATTTGTTTGTTTGTTTGTTCGCTAATACACTCATAGGCCCATTCTCCGATCTAGCCTAAATTTTGCTAGGTACTCTCGAGAATTCAGCAAAAATAACGATATAAAAAACCCGATAAAATATATCAAATACAGTAAGTACTATTTGTTTCGTTAATATTAATAATGACATATTTCTACACTTGGACCGCTATGTCCCCACTTCTTTGCAAGTGTTGGAAAACAGTTTACTCGAAATCGTACAGGTCATACAAGTAATGAAAAATTTGTCAATTTTTAACTCACAAAAGTAACAAAAGGTATAAAATTACAATATTATCATAAAGTTTATTAATCTTGTTAATATAGGAATTATTAGTCTAGCGTATTTAAAAAAATATTTGTATTGTATTTGTTTGTGAAAAAAAAAACAATGTAAAAACATAATAGATATTCATAGACCAAGGCTAATATAACGATGTTTACGTCCACGGGTATAATCATAATAATATATTACATATTAAGAGTTGTAAAATAAATATTACGCACGAAGTGGAACAATTATACAAGAGCCGCGAAGTGGCGACTTTGTAATTCCATAAGTGCGTAATTGCTGACAACTCGAATTATGTACTATACGTTTTCTACGACAATTTGACTATTCTTATCACCCTACGATCACAATCACAATTCTTAACGATTTACTATAATTTTAGGATAGACTATATAATAGATCAGAAATTGTCCATAAAATTTACGAAGTGGTCTATAAATACTATTACTTCTTTTTTACACCTTATCCCAATGTCTGCGTTAGTTTTGATATTATCAAGACAAACTAGAATGCCTGTTCAATATGTACGCTATAATATAGCTTATATGCACGTTAGTAACAACGTATGAGTAAAACATTAAAATTAAGATAGCTATCGAAAATTTGATTAATTAATTTAAGCAATATAAGAAAAAGGAAGAGTCTATTTTCATTGATTTTCAATTTTTTGAAAGCGGGCCAATGCATTATTTTGCATTTTTGCTTCTTAAGCCGTTAAAGCAAATTGATTAAATTATGGTCCGTTTTCTACATTTTATCTTGTACACTTGTAATTATATATTACCGTTAGCTTCAAATTTGTAGTGGTATTAATATTATAAGTTAAATTTTTGATTCATTTTCATAAATTTGAAGCTAACTTATTAATTAAAGTATAGTAACAATAACCTAGATCAGCTTTATATCTACTTAGGAATATATCTTTTATGTACACTAGAATTAGTTTTATACTTAATTAGTATCTCGTTCCATACCTTCATAGTTAAAAATAGCATATTGTATACACACATTGTCACAATACATACATTACGGTACACTTACTACTACATTTTGTTGAGTTATGCTAACGACTCTACTTTGATATGAATGTAAATGTAGTGGTTAGTAAAATTGTTAGGTATCATATATTGGCTGGACGATGATGTTATAAAACTTTATATTAGTACATACAAATGTCATAAAATATAACTGTAAAATATGGGACATTTAAACACCTCACAAATAAATATCTGAACGATGATACTTAACTATTAACAGTTTATATACTATATCAAAGTTTAAATGATAAACTATTAACTTTATAAGTAAAGACGAAAAGTTTAGTACTTCAAAATGAGTATAAACGCTTGAACACAGATTGCTCAAAACGAATATATTCGCAGTTATTCCGGATCGATTAGATTATTGCTCCTAGCTCTGTGGCATCAAGAATTCAATATGCTAAATCATTCAAAAAAACTGTAAAAAACTACAGATGAGTTATTTCAAACTGGATAGCTGTTTGTGTGTTGCTATAGTTACCTAGTTTTTGCCAGTGACTATTTTTGTACGTACAGTGTACATACAGGGTGACCCAGCGAAAATTATCAGCGCAATTTTTGGCCATTTAACATTAATTTTGCAAAAAACGCTCGAACACGTCAATTTTAGTATAAAGGAGGACACCTGAATGGATTAGTACCAATGACATAACTTCAACCCTAAAATGGGGGTGGACTGCACCTCAAAAATTTTAAATGGAAAAGGGTGTCAAACATGACACATTTCGAAAGGCCTTTCAATTCTCTTTTCAACAGTTCTTTTATTTTTCAAATACGATCATTAATTCCAGAGAAATATCGTTTAAAACAAATTTTATCAGGTGTTCGAAATTGCAATCAAGTAGGCTTAAACAAATGACAGAAACTCAGGTATCAGTTTATTAGATGTTCAAAATGATTATTTCCAACTTCCATACAATAATAAAGATTTTGCTCAAAATTTTGGAGATACGGTACGTTGCCGTAAACCTTCTAAAAATTCGGGTAGCGTGGCATAAACTTTAGATTTCAAATAACCCCACAAAAAAAATCCAACTTACAAATTACTTGTTTATTACAAACAACTTGTCGAAAGAATTGTTTATTTAGTTTCTGTCATTTGTTTTAGCCTACTTGATGGCAATTTTGAACACCTGATAAAATTTGTTTTAAAGGATATTTCTCTGGAACTAATGATCCGATTTGAAAAATAAAAAAAATGTTGAAAAGAGAATTGAAAGGCCTTTCAAACTGAGTCATGTTTTACACCCTTTTCCATTTAAAATTTTTGAGGTGCAGTCCACACCCATTTCAGGGTTGAGGTTATGCCATTGGTACTAATCCATTTAGGTGTCCCCCTTTATATTAAAATTGACGTGTTCGAGCATTTTTTTGCAAAATTAATGTTGTGGCCAAAAAATGCGCTGATAATTTTCACTGGGCCACCCTGTATACAGCGGGACGTAACTAACACAAAGACTTTTTTTTAATTTAGATAGCTATAGCGATGACAAGACATATCTGGATGTCACTATGCATAGCGAAAGACATTGTTCATTTTCGTGATTTCATGTTATTGTTTTGGCAGTAGTTTATTTTTACTTCCTTGTACGAAGCAATTGCGAAAAATTTCGGCTTTGAGATTTAAACGGATATGTCCATTTTGACTATTCCTGAATCTATTTTGACTAGTTTCGGCGTGACGTCTGTACGTACGTATGTTTGTGCAGCGATATCCCACTCTAGTATAGTCAATATTTAACCAATGTTTCAACAAAAAAAAATGCAATAATCCTTGACCTTCTGAATTAGTTAAAAAAAATAGAATTTATGTTATTCGGATGTCCCGGCCGGAAGGCAAACTTGTTTTACCAGAAATAGTCAGCTCCCCTATTACAGAACCCCTTATATAGCCAAAGTCTCGCATTGCACTTACTTATTAAAATCGTTATTACTTAATTGATTCTTTCTTTCACTGTGTATATGTTGATAGATATTCTGATACAAAAATTTTCTTAAATGCAAACTATTTGATAAAAATAGCAGTATATCATAGTTTTTTCTGTTTTTAGACCATATCGAATTTCGACAATGTACATGTTCTGCAAAGCATCGTACGACCCCGTATTCAATTTCTGGCCGCTATAAACCTCCAAAGTGTGCCACATAGAATATTACGCACAATATGTTCATAACTGTGTACGTGGCCATTTAGAGTTGTTGTACGCTATATTTGCTGTTGTCGCATTACAAGTTACATCTTGTACTGTTTACTTGTCGGCTATATTGGCAGGGAATGATCAGCGCACGCTCCAATTTTGACAAACTCGCGGTATCAATAATAACAGCAAAATTATACTTTGTTATTTCATTAGTTTTTTTAGACTGAAGTATGGTTTGCCTTGAAGAATTAATTGAAGAAGTACGAAAATATTCATTTTTACAGAATAAATATTTGGAAAGTTATCGCTTTATCGGAATTAAAGAGTCTTTTCACTAACATCCCTTTCCCAAGGCAATTTATACCCTTACATTTCGAACAATAGTGAACTCTACGAAACAAATTGTAGAAAACAAGCATAAGTAGCGTACATAGTACATAGGGTAGATAGCACGGCGATCCCGATCTGTGTGGTCGTACGTACCGTTACAGTGTTATTGAGAAACAAAATAAGCACGCCCGAAAGCTCTTTGTGGTAGGTATAAATATTTGATATTCGAGGAAATTTTTTTAAATTTATATCAACTGCCAAACTTTTGTATTAACACCGGAATGAGAAAAAATAATTTCGAATAACAAATGAGGAAGTTTATGCATATTTATTTATTAAGGATCAAACCGGGACATAAATCGTAACGAATCAATTTAATGTTTTTCCATAAACCATGAAAAGGAACTGTATGGTACAAATTTCATTTTAAAAATCGTAAAATTAACCGAAATTGATTAACATTGCAGTTTAAATCTTTTATTACATAATCAAACATTGGCAGCAGCAACAATTAAAGTCAATTGTTTCATTAGCTTTATTTGATGATTCAACAAATATTCTTTCCTAAAACATAACTCATTTCATAGTTAACGTATAGGTCGTTCGAACTAGAAGCCGGAACCAACTTTTTTCATTTTAAAATTTGGAAGCGGGTGAAGTACATGAATTTTTCATAAGTCTTGCCCGCATACACAAGTATACTTAAAAAAAATAAGATTGAGGATTGAACCTAAATCTTTAATTCTTGCGGTTTGAGTGCCTGTTATCTTTCGAGGTTACATATTGCGTAGCAGTTTTGTTTTTTTATTAATAATCTTTTCGCCTTTACTTATAAGATAACAAACTTTAATGAAGTAAAATTGAAAGCATGAACTGTATATATAAACATGTTAAACAAGCAAAACAATACACGTTTCTAACTAGCCACAGTTAAATACAACGATTCTTACAAGGATCCAGCCCTTAATAACATTTCCATAACTAACTAACATAGTCCTCTTATACCTACACTACTTCCCATTTTCATATTACCTCAACTTCGCGCTTCTGTAATTCCTCCCTTTCCTGTGCGCGCCACAGAGTATCCTCTTGAACGCCATTCGGAACTCTGGCGAGAAGATGGTGTAGATGACGGGGTTGAGGGTGGAGTTGAAGTAGCCCAGCCAGAGGAAGAAGCTGGCCAGGTAGGGGTTGATCTCGCAGGTGGCGCACAGCGGCATCCACAGCGCCATGATGAAGAAGGGCAGCCAGCAGACCACGAAGGCGCCGGTGATGATGGCGAGGGTTTTGGCGGCTTTGCGCTCGCGCTTCGCTTCTAAGGTTTCGCGTTTCTCGCGCCGCGAGGGGATGTGCTGGCGTTCTAAGTTGCTGGTGTCGCCGCAGGTGCTCAGGGGGGTTGCTGGACACGGGGGTTCTTTCGAGAGGATTTCAACCTGCAGGCAACATACATGTTAACTTTGGTCACCATAGAATCAATTACTAGTGGAATATGTACGGATATGGTTAACTAGTTTTTCTACAATCTCTATGAAAAGTGGCACTTCCTCACACTATATAAAGCTTTAAACTTGCGTATTTCCCACAAACGTGGGTTAAAGTGTGAGAAATCATGTCTCAAAGTATTTGCCGACTTTGTGATAAATATATGGGCAACAAGCTACTAGATGATAAAAATTTATAAAATATACAATGGGGTATACTAATGTAGTAAATTTTAAGGTAAAAAATGTTATAACATTGTAGATTATGCTATAAAATGAACGAATTGCGAAAAAAACTCAAATAAAATATTTATAACATGAGTTTTCTTTTATTTTATTTTGGCGCCGAACAGGTATCACGTGGGTTGTGACGTATATGAGACTCATGACATATTTATTTTTTTTTTTGTAGAAACTGTACCACATAGAAGAAGCAGCTATTCATATTAATATACGTGAGTTTCAGAAAAAAAAATAAAAAAAATCATTAGAATACCCCATTACACTTAGCAGAAATAGCTATTTTGGATGTATTTATAATGTAATTGTAAATAGAAAAACCCAAGCGATTAATATTAGTATAATTTCAGTGTTGCATTGATTTAAATTATTTTTGCAATTATTTAATATCTCAGGTGTAAGAAAATAAGGGGAAAAAGAGTGTGGGTTGTTTTGCCAGGTGGAAACATTTTCAAGAATTACTAAATCAGTTAAATTTCGTTGAAAAAAAAAAACATTTTACTGATGTAATATTTTGAATTTACAACGTTTTGTAATTTTCGCATATGTTACATAACCACCTTTGTTTCCTTATTTTTACATAAATAGCTATTTTAGCATGCTATTCAAAAATTATTTGGGCAATTATAACGCAGATACACTTTTATTTTATTTTTCGTCAGTTGATATTTTTATATATTTATAATGATATCATTTGCCTTTTAAAACGTCCATATATTATGCCCTCGTTGAAACATTTTGAAAAGGTTCCATGATTGCAGATAAAAATTGTATACCATATAGTAGTGACAAATTTACATAGAAATTTGATATCACCAAGGGACACAAGTTAAAAACATTGTAATACAATAAAATTTAAATAAAAAGCAATCACTTTTTCGTTTTTTATTATGGAGAGCTTCCTAAAAGTTAATTAAAAAAAATATAATTTCATTATAAAAAAGTAATGCATTTCCAATGGGGTATGTTTTTACATACATACATGATACTAGACAAAAAAATAAAATACCCGACTTTACGAAAAATAATTATTAAAAATTTGGGGAAGGGATGTCATCACAGCTGCTACAATAATTAACAAAATATGAGATGTTTGGAAGTTGAAAAATTGCGCCTCCCCCCCTTATTTTAAAATCCGAAATTCAAGATTTGATCACTGAAGATCGATCTGATCATTCTAGCTCAATGTGATCAATCAAACGATCAGACCAACATTTTTTTTACTGAAATTATTTCGTTTGATCCATAAATCATTTGATCAAATCGGTCTGACCGATCATTTTTCGCAGTCCTAGTTCGTACTAGATGAAATTTACTTATATTTTATTATGTTCATAAATCAAAAGTGTTATGAACTTTTATATAATTGAACAAATGTTATAAGATTTTCTGCACACTGCGTTTAGAAAATTCGCTCGGGTTAATCAAGAAGTTTGAACGAGGGTTTGAGGGAATACATAGCTAAACCGTTGATTGAAAAATATATAGATAGGCAAGCCTGTATGTTTTTGCGTTCCGCTGTTTTGGAATCAGATTCGACAGAGCCGTCTCGTTCATAATTCCGTGAACTACTTTACGGAATTAAACAGACAAAAATATCAGATAAATAAAGATGTTTTACATATTTACTGAATTTTTTGGTATCTATTAAAATGGCTTTTCCAATAATTCATTGGTATATTTTAAAATAGAACTAATTTGTATTATTAATTATTTGAGATTTGCTCTTTTTTATAATATTTGGCAGAAACGCCTGATATTAACCCAAGGGCAACCAGACACACAGTTATGTAGGTGAAACGAATTTACTCATAAACTTGCCAGTCAGCGACAGTGAGACAGAGAAACGAAAATTAGAGAGAGATGGGGAAAGGCAACAAATTTAAAGGCCTCATTGTTTAAAATCGGAAAGTTTTGTCACATCTTAGAGAGAGATAGGGGAAATCAACAAATTTAAAGGTCTTACATAATAAGGTTATAGCACTAATTTGGGTAACATGAAAGATACCGACACGGATTGTCGCTTCTGTATGTAACTATTCTGTGCTATTGTCGCGTACCATTCTATAATATGTATGGTTATAGGTATAATATATGAGTTACAATTTGAGAGTAATGTATAGTATAAAAATATAAATAATTTTACCATTGCACTCACCCTACTGATATCACTAATATGGCTCTGATGACTAGCGGAGCCATTATTAGTCGTAGTGGCCGTGCTGCTCTTCTCCGGCGAGACGTTATTGGACACCTTCTCCTCGGGCGGCTGGCTGGAGCTGATGGTGAAGGCGGTGACGGCCTCGCCGGCGGGCTGCTCCACGGGCGGCGGCTGCGCCAGCTCCCCGTCCACGGCGGTGGTGGTGGTGGTGGACTGCCCCTCCACCATCACCAGGCTGGCCACCAGCGCCTCGGCCGCCGAGCTCTGCTTGCACGACGCCGTGCGCTTCATCTTCAGGAAGCGGCGCTTGGACAGGAAGCCGTGCGGGCGCCGGGGGTTGTTCAGCTTGGAGGGCTTGGTGAGGGTTGTGCTGCGTTGCTCTTGACGGCGGCGGATTCGTTTCCTGCGAAGGGAATATAGTAGTGTAATATGTTAAGTAGGCATGCAAGGATCTAGGCCGAAAAAAAAAATATTTTTTTCAAACGTTATACATCTTTTGTGATGTAATTCACAAAATTATTTAATTTCTGCCGGAGAAGAATTTTTTTACTTTTACGCCGCCGTAAAAAAAAAGTATCTATACAAACTATGTAGAATCAACCAATAAGAAATAACTTTTACAATAAACACTTGTATTATCGTCCTAAATGGTAGGTACTATAAAACTAGTTAACCTAAGATTAAAGTTACGAAAAACCATCAACAACTAACATATAAATTACAAACTGATCGTCAAGTACTAAATTTTTTTTTTAATATCTGCGTTTGAAGAAAAAATAGAATGTGTCATTCAAAGTAAAAATGCCTTTGTGTGCCTCGCATATAATATATAATTGTCCGACTTGCTTCGTTCGTTGTACAAACTTCCACGCTCACCATACAAAGGGTTCGTTAGTATGTCTCGCCGTTAAGCGATTAATGTAGGAAATATGCTTGGACATTGACAACGTATTTCACTTGTCTAAATCGAGGTTTCAATTTATAATTCGAAATAGGGTACGTGTGTAACTCGGATTGAACTGATTTAGAGACTTTCTTTATATTCCCAACAAAATGTGCGCTATAAATCTTATGATGCCTTTTTAAGTTTCTACAGAAATCCGTAACCACTACAAGTAAATTATAATATTAATTAATAGTACTCAAAAGGATTAAGAAGATTTTTCAGTTTTAGATGATTCAAATACTTAATAGCTTTTTTTTACGCAGCTAACCAAAGTTATTATTTTTTCCATTATTTGTGCAATTCTTCACACAATTTAAATGACCACCTACATATTCACAGTATTTGTCAGCTGTTCAGGTTCAAGAATAGTTAATATTTTCCCTTTTCCGCAATGTTAAGAGAATATGAAATTTTTTGTATTTTTTTTTTAATTCAATGCAAAGCAATAACCTTGGTACTTTGATATAATCGTTTGCATAATGGAGGCGAAAGCAAAAAAAGAAAAAGGCAAAAATAATAGGTTTTACTCAGTTTATGGGTGCCATTTTTTGGCAAAAGAAATCTGGAAGTATCATATCACTTTTTTACGCCAGATGGTAAAATTAATATTCTTATTATAAATAATTTCTCTATAGAAAATATGTGCGACCTGCAACAGGTGTGGATAAATTGGTGATAAAACACGTGAGAATCTGCTCTACATTCAATGGAAGAGGTCTTCTTTTAAAATTTATATTCAGTTGAAGTTTCTAATTGTTCATTTTTTTGTAGTTTCCTTGATCCTCGCCCTGATCTTAGTCTTGCATTTATTAGATATGAAGATATGATTAACCTGCTGCAGTATAATAAATAGCAGCGATATGTTTGCTATGTCCCGAGTTGCAACTATGTACGAACTATTTCGGAATGACTTTTATTTTGTTCTAAATGATATTCTCCTTGAATTTCACGTGGAGAATTTTTTTATTGTGCTAGTTAAGTATAATGCAATTTTTTATACAGATTCCATTGCCGAAGAACTTAAATTTAATAAAGTAACAATATTTTGTACATTTGCAATATTTTCTGTTTCACTCATGTTACGACTAAAAGGAGTTGCACTTAATCCTTTAAAAATATATGGTAAATACAGATTAAAGTTATCCATGATTATAAAACATCTAGCAAACAAGAAATAATTGTTTGTAAATCGTTTAACCAAGATCTACTGCTTGACCACTGAATTGTAAGCAAACAAACATAAAATGAGGTTATATAGGTTACTGCTTTGCTCATTTATGAGTCCGTGAAAAGGATCATTTTAATCGCCTATGCTCTAGGAATGACGAAACCTGAAAATTTTGGTACCCGGGTACCCGATATAAATACCCGGGTAGTACCGGATACTCGATAATTACCCGTTACCCGATAATTACCCGATACCCGATACTAATCTGATACCCGATAATTACCTGACACCCTTAAAATATCCGTTATTATTTTATATTCATCTTTTTAATACAAATTTTTGTTATTTGCCTATCAATTTATTAAATGAACAAAAAATATTATTTTCTGGTATGGAAATAAAAAACAACATTGTTATTTTATATAATATACGAGTATATCAGCAGTATAAAATTACATTTGATTTAAATACTTAGGAATATCACATATTTCTATTCGCAAATATCAGCATGGATGATGTATCTGCATTCAGTCTTGATCTTCGTTTTGTTACAATGTTTCCGGTAGGTAAAAACTGTCTTTAACTTACAACAACAGATTTTAGGTATTGGGTAGATTTCGGGTAACGGGTAATAAACGGGTAACGGGTACATTTCGGGTAATCGGGTACTATTTTTGATACCCGGGTCCATTATTATCGGGTAGGTTCCGGGTACCCGGGTACCCATCGTCATTCCTACGTATGCTCTTCCTGTTTTCTACTGCAATCGATTTTATTTCTACCTCTTATGAGTGCTATACCCTAGTTTAAAGTTGAATATTCTGTTGAAAAATTATATAGCAATTTATAAAACATCACACTTTATTAAATGAACTAACAGCACTAAGAGCCTTTTCACACACAGCAGATCTAGTAGCCGGCAGCCGGTTAACCGTTTATTATGTATATGGGATAGCATGAGACCTTTCACAAATTCAAATTCAAATTTGTGATGTGCTGTTATAGGCTTTCTATATCCTCGTCGGAGTGATGTGTGTGGTAGAGTGGGAGTAGAATGTAACTACATTGTCAGTGCACTTTGTAGACCTATCGTTAGGCGACAGGTAAACCAAGTCACACATTACTTGTGCAGGTAGCCTTTACAACGTAGTATTTGAATTAATTTTCATTAATTCAGTTTGGATCACAGCGCGACGTGTTGAAATGGAAAGTGTACCCCAAGTACAGGGGAAACCGAAGGACTCGGAAAAAAAACTCCTGCTACCGGACGGATAAAGCACACCTTTCACACGGGCCGGATCGGGTTTTATTAAACTCGGTTGTCGGGTCGCCGCCACTGTACCGGGTCGGCACAGCTACCGGCTAGCCGACAGTGGGTGTACAGTGGTTGCTGGAATGATATTGTAGCCTTTCACACATTCGCTTGGTCGCCGAATTAAATAGACAATCTGAATAGTGCTACATGGAAAGGCTAACCGGTAACCGACAGTCGAATCCGATGTGTTTGAAGAGGCTCTTACATTTATTAAAAAATATATTTTTGTATAATTTGAAATTAAAGCCAGTAGTAAGAAGAAGAAACCTCTTCGATGGCTGATATTGGAAAAATAAATTTATACGTGTGTCCCGCGTCATAATAGTCAAAACTTAAGAGTGTACTAATTGTATATGATACTAGACAAAAATATTAAACACCAGTATTTTTTAATCCGATTCACTACTCGTAATTTACGAGAAAATAATGATAAACAATTAAGAGAGGAATATTGTAACATCAGCATGATAAAATCGTGAAAGAATAAGAGTGATAAACTGGCAACTATGAAACAGTCTACCTGCCTTTTTCCGATCCTGCTGACGTCAAATATCCCTTCTTTTCAGAACATTAAATTGCTAATAACTATATTTTTGCAAACTAATGTTTAGTTTTTTTTTGATTATAATGAAAAGTTACGAGTATAGTGATTAGTTTTTATATTTTATGACATGTATTGAAAGTCGATTATGGTCATAAACCACATTTTAAGAATATAACTTATACACTCATGTCCGAAATTCACTATTTCAGGATTTGTGGACGACATTTAATTTAATAGAGCCGGTTATCTTGGCGACTACTGAAAATAGATAAATGGGAGCGTTTAGCGGTTTTTTTGAGAAACAATGGCGCCACCGTTGCTTTTACCAATATATCTCGGGAGTTTGTGTAATTTAAACCGGACGTTTATCTTTGACTTTTAGTAATCAGCTGAATATTTATTTTATTGAAAGATATGTTTAAATCATTTCGCTGGTAGAATTTTCATTTTATAATGATTGGTAATGTTAATAATACTGTTTAAGTTCCCATTTTTATCATAATATTCCTACCTAATATTCAAATTAAATTAGTATTTTTTTTTAATATTATGAAATCATATTTGAAGTTTTACCTCAATTCCGCCTTATTCCCTGTTGTTATTGCGTCCCGTTTTTATAACTCCACTTTAAGGTCCTGTAGTTTCCATGAACGGTAATCCGTTATATTAAAATAAAACAAAGAATAATAATATCGAAATTCTCAAAATCTAGAGACTATTAACAAGTGTATTGAGGGTTATCTTCATCTTACACAAAAAAATTGAACTTATAAAAATAAATAACAAACTAGATTGAAATTTCCTGCTAGAATAGTTTACAGTACCGTGCTACCATTTATAATTAGCTTTCACTAAACTAAAAATGGTGGCAATTGATTATTGTATTTTTTTTTATAGTTGTACATTCCAAATAGTGAGCAAAAATTAAAACTCATATCTAGTAACCTACGCATTTTTTCAGGAAAACAAAGACATCGTTAAAATGGTCCCTTAATGCGGCAACTTTGGTCTAATTTAACCACCTCCTATCACTTATCGTTCTCGAGATCCCCATACTCAACAAGTTATTTGGGACACCTGTATATAGTGAACTATTTTCTCATTTTTAAGTAATCGAATTAATACCTTTTTAAGCATTCATTTGTTATTTCACATCAAAACATACAAATTTATATTTTCTTGATAATGAAACTATATTAAATTATACGCGTTTGTTTTAGTAATCACTTTATATGCCCCTCCCTAACACCAATGCTGAATACGCCCATAGCAGCGACTATCGTTATCCTTTTCTCTTATAAAAGTTGTTCATTAATATAATTAGAAGATTAGTTTTAATGCAAGTAAAACTTTAAATTAACCCTATATGTCAGATACTAGATTCCGGCTTAAGTAACAATACCACATACATATATTTTAATAACGCATAATTTAAATAAATTTAAAAGAAAATTAAAGTTTCAAAATTAGACTTTTAAATTATAATTTTGGAAAAAAATTCGAACCACAAGAACAACAGGTTGGCAACAGAAAATGTGTATAATATAACATACAAATGGCAAATAAGTATTTTAAAATACATATTTAAGTTCTCTTATTCATTTAATGAGTATCGTTTAAATTCCTGATATTTATAACAATCACCACATAACATTCGTAGAAGGAACATGGAACAGAGCCTCAAGTACATAAGGTACTTAAAAATGTGTAAATTATCAGTATAAACTCTGCAAGAAACCTACAGCTTATAGTGGGTTCCGAATTAATCGAAAAATTATATTTAAATTTGGTAAAAAATTGATGAAGCTGGAATTTGTCCTAGATCAAACAGTCCGGCTCAGTTCGAGTCATACCCCGTTAAGTAAATGAGTGAGAATCATAATTTACAAATATAACAAAATAGACGAGGAATATACCTCTACGTTCATAATAATCCATTTTATACGAATAACTAGTGAGATTATCATGATTAATAGATAGGTTTGTGCTGCAATAATATTTTAAGTTCGCTGTAAAATTAAATATAAATCAAAAATTCAATAGTTATTGTAGTCAGCTTGCCTTATCGAAAAAATGATCGATGAATTCCAAAGCGTTGAGTGGTGAGATACTGTTAATTTTTTCACTTTTCTGCTGTCACATATTTTTTACAGATAATGTATGTATCTCGCGATAGAATCGAAATTTTCTTCCAAAAAAATTCATACAGAATCTGATAAATGTCAAGGCGGTATTACTACTAATCAATCATGTACCATGAACAAGAAATTCAAATACAGCAGATGTCTATCAATCTCTAAAATTAGTCACTTCATTCACAATTTCTAATTACAAATGGAAAGTAAAATAAAATTTGTTTACGCTATACATTTTCAATTGTTTTATGTTTGTATTGTACAATCGTGCTTTCGAGACACAAAATATTAGTTTTATTTTAACTTCCGTTGTATGTGCTTTGTAAAAAAGCAATTTTAAAAAAGTTTCATAACGAGCAGAACACAGTTATTTCATATTTCAACAAAATTTGACAATACGAATACAAGAATATGAGTTATTTTCGGAGATTTAATTCTTTTTGTAAATAAATATATAACAATCATTTTTCATACAGAATACTGAAATTAAGAGAACAGCATTTCTTTAAATTCTTCATCATAATTTATTATTTTTCTTAGAATAAATAACAATCCAAAGGCGTTTTCCGAGCATGAAGCAGTACTGCTAGCATGTATGATTTATTATTAATAATACTAGAAATAATCTCTGTTAAACAATTTTACGAAAGAATTCTTATATGAAATCCGTTTATACTTTTAATCCGATCATTGTAACAAAAATATTAATGACCGTTTTATTAGATATGAGTATATGATTCTTTGTTTAAATGAGAAAAAAAAAAACACTATGAGGTGGAATCCCGTAGCAAATGCGGATTGTATTGGTTACACAGTTTCTCATTCACTCAGGGATTAAAGCAAAGAAGTTATTGTGCAGTAATTTGAAATATTTAAAATATTCCTTTAGATAGGTTCTAGGATCATGCGCTTGGATCTTTGATCACCCCGAAACACTATAGTTCTAAAGGAGTGAAGAGAGATATTTTTGTATACAACCCGAGGCAAAATCTGACCTCAAAGAGTCGTAATAATAATGTTGTGATGTGCTCTGTTATAGGCCTTCTATAGCTTCTTCAGAGCGATGTGTGTGGTGTAGTGGGTTTGTATGTGTTGGAAGTAGAATGTAACTAGTACATTGTCAGTGCGCTCTCTAGGCCTATCGCCAGGTGACAGGTAACCAAAGTTACACATCAGTTATGCAGGTAGCCTATACAACGGAGAAGTTTATTTAAATTAATTTTCACTAATTAAGTTTGGATCATAGCGTGACGTGTTGTAATGGAAAGTGTACCTCAGACAGAGGGGAAACCGAAGGACTCGGAGAAAAACCCTGCTAGCGGAGGGATGAAGCACATGGGGATCCAACTGACGACCTCAGAGATGCTGGTCGAGCAGCATAACCACAAGATCACCGACGCGTCCACAAGTAGTCGAATTCAGGACTCTACTAATGCACTTCCCTACACCTATACCACAGAACAGGTTTATACAGAAGCAACAGCAAGACAGAGAAACGAAAATTAGAGAGAGATGGGGAAAGGCAACAAATTTAAATGGGTCATTGTTTAAAATAGGAAAGTTTCGTCACATCTTAGGGAGAGATAGGGGTAGTCAACAAATTTAAAGGTCTACACAATGCTACAAGGTCAGAGAATTGAATAGGGTAACATGAAAGGTACCGACACGGAGTGTCGCTTCTGTATGTAACTATTCTGTGCCTATACCTTTCCCCGGCGGAAACCACGACTCCGAATCAAATATTAAAACTTACGCAAACCAACACGTACACAATTACAATTGCCAATGACTTCCCATATGAGTTTGAGTATTGGTCTCCTTAACATATTGTCAAATTTGGTTATAATAAATTATTGGGACAACTTTTAAAAAATTTACGTCTGTCTTTTGGAGTGAATATCATTCTTTTATTTTATCAAATACCTGTGCCGATTTGTTTAGTTTTGACAGTTCCTCATCTTCTGTATTACGACGATGAAGGGTTACTTATTTGTAAACAGAACGTTAAATTAAACCTTCCATTAGACGATCGATGGGTACTATGTGTACGAGTATGTAGGTACTGTTACAATAACCCAATAAATTAAAATTATTTTCTGCAGAATCAAATTTGTTTAACTTCTAATTTATATTAAATGTAAAAGAAAGTGTAAATTTTGTTATTGTATGAAAGCGAGTCAACTAGTGAAGTGATTCTTCTCTACTTAAAACCATGAAAGGATACTATATTCGGCGCGTAAATTTGTGAGATCAGAACAATTCGTTAAGCTTCGCTATAAGCAGGAAAGTATCTGCTTACATAGGACATATGCAACTGCAACGAAGCTACTATTACTTGGTGGAAACAATAAAACAAGATAATAGCTCTGTTCGTTGACATTAGTGTTTTTTCTTGCTCTACCGCGTTTCTTGATAAACCGAGCAATGTCGAGCAAGGTACTCCTTGACAATCATTTTAGAATTAGGATGAACTTATTTACAATGACTTTTCAGGTAGTGTAAAGTGCACCTACGTACAAGATATTAGTTGTTGAATTAACGAAATAATAAAAACAGATAACAATTATATGACAACATTAACAATAGAAAAAGAAACAGAAAATAATACCAAGATTAAAGGTATTACAAATAATGACGACAATATCAAAATGTGGGGCTTTCAGCTGGCTCTAGATAAAATATAATTTTATTAATATTAATCAGATTTATATAATTTTATACATAAAAATTAAATTAAACTGATTTAAAAAACGGGCTATAATTAATTTTGTTTTGGTGCATTATTTAAAATAGCACATAATTTATTTTTGGTTAAATAACAAATTATTAAATTATTAAAATTTTGTAGCTACAATTTATTTCCTACCCTGTTGTTTACTCATATATTTTTTATAGCGTACCTCAAAACTTTTTATAATTTACTAATTTTTTAACACTTTTCACCAAAAGTTTTGTTTTTTATTTAGATTTTTTCGACCACTATGGAAAGTGGCACTTTTCTCACTCTATATAAGGCTTCAAAGTTGCTTCTTTCCTATACTCATTGGTTAAAGTGTGTGAAATCATTTCTCACAGTATTTGCCAACACTGCGCATGTGCAGTGTGAGAAATATCATTTCTTACAGTAATTGCCAACACTGCGCCTGCGTGAAGGAGTTTACCTGCACCATATTGGTTTTTATGTCAAATAGCATTCGTGTCTTTGTATCGTTTAGCAATGTGGTCATAGAAAAAGTATAGAGTGCCACTCGTAGAATCATCTATTTCCTACCTTGTGTGATTCGTGTCGTGTCGTGTCGAAACTATCACAATTCGTGAGAGACAGGCGACTTTCTGCATTTGTTGCACAAAATACTACTCCTACGTATTATTTCGAAAATCTATACAAAATTAATATTAATACAATATTTATAATCACAATTAAATCTGGCCCCTCCGAATTACGGGACTTAGACATTTGTCTTACATTTGTTTATTGGTTAATCCAGTCCTAGGTCAAACAAACGGTAGTCCTGGCTCTATTCAATTATAGACATCCCTAGTACCTTTATTTAAAATTTTCCAGAAAGCTTAATTTCACAAATGTGCACTGTACTATACTTTCATGTTTTTTGAAACAAATGTATCAGTTTACGCCTATGATAATACTTTTTTGGTAGGTGAACTAATATTAATATAATTTTGAAAAACAATTTGGATGAAATAAAAAATATTTGAAATATAATTGATTTATAATATTTACAAATGGTTATTTAATGAAATGAAGCTGGTGAAATATAGTAATGCATTATCGTTTTGATTTTGCTTGTAATTACTGCCTACCGCAATTTTTATGTTTTATTAACAAAATTATCATTTGTTTTCCACAGACAGATATAATTATATTTAGCCATTATTTTCATAATTTATTACCATTTAAAACAAGCGCACGTGCATCCGATGCAATTACATCAACCCTTTGTGGACAAAAATGAAATTATTGTTCCAAATATTTCCTAGTTGTTAATTTAGTTATAAATAATTATTATTTTAAGCTTCAATGTTTCCGCAATGTCAATTGTGGTCATCCTGGTTTGCAATACATACAAAAGCATGCATATTCATATTGACTCTATGAATATTAAAAACGATATGAATGTAAAAATAACCCCCTCTGTTCCGGAAACTTACTTGGCGTTATGAATTTCCATAAATGGTGTTTTATTGCAGCTCAATTTGGTATTGTGCAGTTGTTGACTATTAATATATTCGATTGTAGAATTACTGGCTTAAGTAAAAATACGATGAAACTCGGAATTATGCAGTCGAAGTAATTTAGCATTAATTCGTTTGATAAACAACTGAATGCACTGCTAACTACTCAATTAGACATTTAAATTTAATCTAGTAAAGTCATTTAATTTGTTATCGATTTGCACAGATTGATTGAGGCGTTGTGGTGACTACAATAAAATAGAGCTAAATAGGACAACGGCCAAGACCACAATTGCTGTTAAACTATTTATGCACTTCTCCTGTAAATTGTTAACTAAATATATTTACTAATTTTGTATTCAGAGTAACAGTAGAAATGTTAGTAACGTCTTTTGAAATAGCATTATTTTTTCAAAAATATCTACGGACTGCACCTGAAACTACGTAGTTAGTGCCTTCCGATTCAAATGAGATTTTCCATTGCTTTTTTGGTTTTTTAATATATTAATTTGAAAATAAATACACCTTTATTAAACAGGTATTTTTTTATTTTACAATAGTTTATGAGAAGTAAATTAATAAAAAAATATCATAAAAGATGGAAGATAGAGGTCCAATTGGTGCAGCAATACTTAAATTTTAAATACCTAACACTTAACACAAAGAAATTAATAAAAAAAAATTTGATAGCGATGTTGAATAATTCATTTAACATTTTATTCTGATTGTCGATTTAAGGGAAAGTTAAAAATTCAATAATATTGGTGCAAATGTGTATAAGAACCACTGTTCCGAATGAGCAATGGCGTAAATATTGGTGTTCCTCGGAACATGAATCCGGTTACACAAATTTTATTTTAATTTTCATAAAATCACACTTCTGACAATATTTTAATTTTTGCTTTTAACACATTATGGTATATTTTTCACCTGGTCTTGGCAAGTAGTTTTTCTTGATGAAAAAAGTGGACGATCTTATGACTATACAAAATGCCGCCTTGTGTTTTCCTACACTTTTTTCTGTGCAATTTCATTATATAAATTGACACTGTTTGTAAATCTAATATACCTATAAATATATATACCGCTGGAGTGCTATCTCTCCCGTGAGAGGAAAGTGTCCCCAACATAACAATCTCTGTCCTTGTCACTCAGTATGTAGTCACACTAAAGCGCGTGCGCAAAGTAACCGTGCCTGTTTCAAATATTTGAAATGTATTGAAATATGAATATGTATATTATTTTGAATTATTTAACTGAGTTAAATGAGAATTGTTTTTATTTGCATCTTCAGAAAAATGAGTACCACAAAGTTAGAAAATTACATTTTTTAATTTACTATGGCAGGTAAGATTAACATTATGTTTTTTAAAAAAAGATTAGATTAACCTTTATTACAGGATTACAGCAATATAATTAAAAATTGAACACTTCCTAAAATTAAGAATAAAAATACAAAAACATTTGAAAATCTGAATTTGAACAACTGCGAAATATTAATATAACTGTAGTACATTATTAACGTATCAAAATTTCAATACATACAAAGGGACAGAAAGAGTTAGAAATTTGCAAATAATACTTATTTAAAAATAGGTACATCCGTAATACTGAAAAACGAAACAACAAAAATTCAGTTCATAGATATATTCATATTCAAAATTCGAAGAAGCAATTCTTGACCAATAGAATCACAGATAATCGGCGCATACTCAAAGCACACAAACTTGACAACGGTGCAAACATATATATGTCTGCACTGTGATGTTTGGACCATCTCTCTGTCCTTTCCAGCGGTATATATATTTATAGGTATATTGTAAATCTACAGTATTTCCCAATCTCAACCAGAGATCGATTCGATGCGTTCCCTTTTGAATATATACAAATTCCAATGGGGAATGGGGTATGTGACCATAATTGAATTTCAGCATATAAGTCATAAAATATAAAAATTAATCACTATAGGTTTACATTATAATAATAAAAACTAAACATTAGTTTTCAACAATATAGTTATTAGCGATTAAATGTTTTCTAGAAGAAATATATGACGTCAGCATGGTAGGAATGTAGAAAACGGCTGTCTCTTTTACGCTCCCAGTATATCTGTTTGCTTTACGATTCTACCACGCTGACGATACAGCATTCCTTCTTCAAATTTTGAGAAACTATTTTTTGGGTGGTCACTACAGAAAATTATTTATTTCTATTTGATAGACCATCTGTGAAAAGGAATAACTGCCCACGATTTCTAATTTGTAGACTAAAATAAATATTTCCGTCTTGATCAAAACCAATCATAATTTTAGCAATGTCATTTCCATTCCGTTCAAAACTCTATATTGTTGGATTGTTGCTATGGTTGCCACTATTGACTGTTTAATAACAAACCGATTGTTTGTGTAAAAATAATTGAAATAAGTTTCAAATACATTAGGTTTTTATATCTCACAGTTCTGTCCAAAAAAGTCGATATTTTCGTAGTTATTTTCGATATTTTTAAATTTAATTTCTCTTTTATTTGACGCGTTTTTGCTTAAAATAATTAGATAAGCAGGGAATTGCAAAAATACTGATTTCCTATGTTAAACTCCTATGTACACCTTTACGACAGACACCCGGTAGAAGAATAGATGGCCACCGATGAAAATAGCGGATACTCTATGTACTATGTTTCATTGATAGTAATCGATGATGTGTTATGGTCATCGCTAGATGTGTCTTGGATTTAATATTTTTTATTTGTCCTGCTCCTTGGATAGTTATTAAGTTGCCAATATTTGATTTTAAGAATAAAAACATTTTTGAATAAGTTTGCAATATGTTCGTTTAACAAATATATTTACAAACCCGAAGTCTTATTTTTTGAGTAGACAAATCTGAACAGAATGAGAATTCCTTACCTGGCGGTCTGAAATATCTTCCAGTAGAGTACAAGAATAACCAGGAGGGGAACATAGAAAGTGCTGCAAGTAGCGAAGATCTGGTAGGCGACGTCCTGCGACACGAGGCACCGCTGCTGGTTGTTGATCCTGTCCAGGTAGTCGGGATCCTTCCAGCCGAACTGCGGCGCTAGGGAGACTATGAGCGCCACGGCCCACACCACCACTATCATCACGCCAATCCGCCCCGAGTTCCGAGTGTGGATGTAGTCTACGTTCGTCACGGCCCAGTACCTACAGAGAAGTAAATGTTAGGTGAGTTTCAAGACATGATTATCCAGGAACCACTATGAAACCTTCAATCACGCCACGGCCGTAACAAGAATGAAACAATGGACAGAACTGAGAATTTTTTAACCAGGGCTTAAAATAAAATGTGTAAATTTTTACCGTAAAGAATTTTTATGGTCTACATTTGTTATTTGAGGCTTTTTTTACCCAAAATAATTAGGGAAGCAGGAAATTACGAACATGATTTTACATGTTAAATCTCTATGTTTAAGTCACCACCTGTAAATATATAAGTTTATATACATTAGTAATATTTAACAAACTGTTAATATATTAAAATATGTAAATCAAGTCTATTGTTTCCTAAATTTTTTACAGAACAAAATTAAATTTTCCTCAATATTAGTAAAAAATCTGATGTGGCCAGCCCTTAACATCTCGCCTGTCCTCTTTACATTTTTCATTAATATTTATATTTTCCGTGTGTTGACTGCGGACACAATGAATTATTAAAATAGTTAGTACGTACAGTATTAGTAGAATTCTTTTAAGAGTATTTGATAATTATTAATATTTTCACTGTCAATTGTAATTGTCAAATGTAGAATTTTTATTTCTAGAGGTAAACAGGTTAACCGGAATTGAAACAAATTTATCTAATTATTAATTACTTGTAATAGTTAAATGGGGCTAGGTGAAAACAAATTTAAACTACAAAATTTTAGCTAATGACAATATTAAATTATTATTTACAAAAAATCTCACATATTCATAATTAGTTAAGATATTTCAGAAAAACACTTCAGATGTTTATGAAAATTTCAGTCCCGGTTGCACGATTAACACCAAAATCTAATCATATTTAATCTAGGGTATCAGAATGTTATATTCAAAATATCAACTTTTTTATTTACTAGTATTTGACTAATCGTTACGAAAACATCCATCCATCCATCTACACACACGGACAGACATCATCTTAATAATATTAAAATCCTGTTCTAGGGACTTCAAAGCGTACTTATCATTCCGATTTTTAGCATGATTCCAATACCTCCAGATTTTTAAATTTAGAGACAAAATCAACGTGATAAGAACGCAGAATTTGACGTTTGTTTTTTATTTTTAATGCAACTGTTATTTTTAGGTAAAAGTATACAAATGCCAACATAGGGATTTTATTTTGAATTAAAAATTAACTACAAACATATCATAGAATTTGCAATTTTATGTAGATTTCAAATATGTAAAAATATACAGGTATTCCATTTAAAATAAGAAAGTTGTACCCCATACCTTGAGAACCATTGGTTTAAAAAAAGATTAGAAATAGAAATTATTTGCTAATTTAACCGACCTCGAAACTTTTATAGTTCCCGAGATAACAATAGTAGCAAAAATAAAATAAGCACGCTGTATATATAAGTAAGAGAATATGTAATGCCAAACAAAAAGAAAAAGTTTGGTAGGAGATTTGGATGCGTCCCAAAAGCAATGAAACGAATATAATAGTTTGAAATGAAGATTAAATGGGAAAAAAGTGGCAACAAATATAAAACGAGGAATAAATCCCGAGAATGAAGTGAATCAGATGTGATTTATTTTACCTGTCAACCGCGATGGCAACTAAATGTAGAATAGACGCCGTGCAGCAGAGGACGTCGCTCGACGTCCACATGTCGCACAGCTCCGGGCCCAGGATCCAACCCTGGCTAATCTGCAACAAACACGCCACGTCATTCTACCACAACAAAACAAAACCGACTACTATGTCACAAAAATTACAAGTCATTTTAATATTTTCTCACCAAATCTATTGTATTTTATATTATAGTTCCACAAGATTTCTTGTCTTGTTTTTCGAGACAAGACAAGAAATTTAAGTATATCTTGTCTTTCATTACTCCTGTACATAAAAATCTTGTCTTGATCGTCTTTTTCTTGCATATTTCTTGTCTTGCATGTTATAAAGTAGGGATTCCCGTATTTGCAATTGAACATACATATAATTAAATATACATACGTACATATAATGAAAAATTTTATTACATATTTTTGTACTTTTAGGTAAATAAAATCAATGTTAATGTTACTACATTTAAAAAATATAAACTTAATTTTTTTCCTAATCAGTGCAATATATTTATAGATATTTTCTTAATAAATATATACTCGTATTTCAAATTAAATAAAAAAGTAAGTGTACAAAATTGAAGAAAATTTTGCTATTATTGCACTTTTCTTAGAAGACAATTTCTTGCCTTGTCTTGATTTGAAATCCGTTGCTTTTGTTTTATTCTTGTCTTGCATTTCTTACAAGACTGATGCAAGACCAAAGAAAATACAAGATGCTATTATTATCATCTTTTTCCATAATTCCTTCCTTGTTTGTAATTGTATAAACTTTTTGTACAAGGTGTTCATATTAAGTAGTACACTTTTGCTATCTTGAGAACACTGGCGGTTTGTGTTGCAGAGCTGCAGAAACACCAACAATTTAAAATTAAAATCCCCATTATTAATTATTCATGTAAGTATGTATATTATTAAAATATATATAAAAATAAAATAATAAAATTACTTCTTTATTTTATATTATATTGTGATCACTGAGTAATTTAGTTGCCCAGCAACATCAACAACATTGCTGACTAATTAGTGTTCTCGTACGGTATTTTACGCGATTCGATAAACGTCGCCTACCTTCGAAATAAGTTTACAAGCAGGTATCTGACGCAATTCACGCTTACTTATTAATTGTTAAAATTGATTATCAAATACAGAGAACGGTAAGAATGCGAGTATGAAAATGAAAATTTACTTTTTACTAATTTTGATTTAAAAGTTTAAATACTTGCTTCAAAAGGAATATAGTTATTCAGGTCAGCAAGGTCGTCCAAAACTAATTAAACTTAGAAATTACGGATAAAAGTCGCGTTAAACTACATAAAAGACAATTTTATATGTGTATGCTGTTTACGAACAATCATGGTGAAAAAATTTAGACTAAAACTCGGATGAAGGATTTGTCACATTTGACTGAGAAATTAAAAAAAGTTTAAAATTGATTGCCACAAAACTACAATGAAAAATTAATAGATAAGTCTGCCGAAAAAGGGGATAGACGAACTTATTCCTTTAAAATTTAGATCAAAATTATAAAGACAATTCAATTTCTTTGAATAATATTTTATTTCCTTTATTGTTTGTTTGATGCAGCACACCCACAAATATAGGACAAGTCACCACTGCTTGGGAACGAAGTCGGTTAAACAATAATTTCTATTTTACAAGACTATTTCAATGAGAATAATTTTTTTTTTTAATGAGGCTTTTTTATTTTATTTGCTAATTTGATAGAGAACTTTATTCTGAATTCAGTTATATATTATTTGTATACCCTTAGATTTTTTTTTTAAAGAAAATGCATGTTAGATTTATTGTAGTTTTCTTCAAATATGGCGATAAAGATAATACAGGCAGTTTTCTAAAAAAATGTATGAGGGTATGTAAATAATAAGTATATCACTCAATTTAGAATAAAATTCTCTTTCGAAAAAGGCCTCGTTTAAAATAACAAAGTAGGGCCCAAAGGTTTGAGGACCACTAACTGAAAAAAATGTTATGTTATTTGAAATACTCATGTAAAATAAAAATTGTTTGCTAATTTAACCAATTTCGTAGATCTTATAGTTATCGGGATTCCAATAGTATACCACTTAAAATGAACATCTGTATTGCTCCTTCCTGAATAAGACCAATGTAGGGGTCGCAACTATCGTTACTGAAAAAATATATACACACATATATATATATATATATATATATATATATATATATATATATATATATATACTCTATTTCCCGCTGTTCATTCTCACGTCATCAATTTCTGCCACAAGAATTATTAAACTTTTACCTTTCATCTTTGTCGTATGCGCATGGGATAGATGACAATTTCATTCGCTATCTCTTTATCGTAAGTGTTACAGAGGGGTATACATGCTACCTGCGTCTAACCAACGACAAAAATGAAATAGGAACAGTAGTGTAACAGTAGTAACGGGTATTTTCAATTTAAATAACTTGAATATGTCATTCCTGTCGTTGATGACAGCTTTGGATGACAGTGATTTTGGCGTGGACAGTTTGTGTTTCATTGTGTGTTGATAGTTTTATTAGTCTTTTCTACAATTCTTTTCGTATGTTGAATCCATTTTTATATTTGTATGTAACACTGTCAGTTTTGACATTTATTTATTTCGGAAATCACACGATTTCACCCGACAACATTTATTATTTGCATATATGTGTTGATAAATAAAAATTCATCAAGACACTTGTCAACACTAAATGAAGTCACTTTACTGGAAACTATTTCGAGACCGGTAAAAACCAATAAAAATAAAAATATACACTATTTTTAACATCTTCAGTTTCTTTGGAGCTAAAATTCTGTTTTACTAAAATGTCGTTGTGAATTAAATAATTGATCGACATAACTAAAAATCCAAACAAGTTATACACATTTGATTACATAAAGGGATGTTTTGGCCGCTGGTTAAATTGAGAAGTGAACTTCTCTTCAAGGAACCTCCAGCTTATAGTTATGTTCCGAACCACTCAAATGCAGCAGTATTTTTATTTAGTTAATAGTTGATGGTGATGCTGGGAGTAGAACCCACAAATTTCACACACTGTTCAGTTCGAGTTGGAGCACGTTAAATAAGCGAGTCACCGCTGCCCGAAATTTGTTTATATAACAAAAGAATAATTCTGAATACCTTGAAATGTGAAATATAAATAGATTTGATTTCAAGCTTCCATTATTATGTAAGAGCTACGTGCGAAAACGTTGTTAATGGCGACACTGAAACATTTTACATCTTGAAACTTATCTTACAACATTTCTACTCCTTTACAAATTCACGCGTAAATAACAGGCATTTCCGAAATGTGTTATGTTGTGTAAGTAGATGTGTAAAGTTAGCACATTACATGAAATTTCGCACTCGCTTTGTCAGGCTACACAATTCACATTTCTATTACGTTATGTGTTATGTTCCAATTTATGTACGATAAAATGTTCCTTTTCATTCAACTTAAATTGTATATGACATGACTTTCCGACAGTTGTTAAAATAAAACGTGAACAAAAATACGGCAGCATAATTTGGTTGGAATAACTAATGTTATTACAAAATTGAAGTTTGGATTATCCCATTCCTATTCGCTGTTATTGGCTATCCAATATGGCTTTCGAATAAATTACCAATAATTCCAACTGATATTCAAGTATTTGAAATTGCATTGCATACAAATTCCTATGCTTATTCAGTAATTGGTAAGGATCAGGGACGAACTGGCTTTTTTGAGCGATCCGGGAAATGAGACCCCTGTACCGGCTTCCCTTCAGTGAAAGAAACCTACTAGGCTCGTATATAGATATAAAAGAATCCATTTTTTTAATATCAGACATACATATCTGCATAAAAAAGATTAAAATTACAGTAAATATATACAGGGTTGACATGAACTTAATGTCATAAATTTAAGGGTGAGTAGTATGACATGTGTACATTAAGAAAGTGAAAGATTTTTTTAAAAATTCGAAATCGAAAATTCGACTTTTCTTAAGGAAACTTTTTTTTTTACTGCTGTTTCATATTTCATTAAAAATGTGTTTATCAAATAGTATTTTTAACGAAAATTATGTTCTTATTTACAGAAGAATGCAAATGCGTTGCCAGTAGTCCAGTAGTACAAAAAATGTTAGCTCAATGAAAACTATCCTTAAATATGCGAATTTAAAAAAAAATCACTTTAGTAATCTACACATGTCATACTCGTTTTTTCTGAACTTCATTTAAACTTAAATGATTTAAAAGTGACATATAAGCCTCCAATCAATCCCTCATAAAAAAATTCAACATTATACGGCTAATCGGTTTAAGTTTAACGAAAAAATCAAAAAACCCTTCAAATAAAGTGCCCTTTCAGCTCTGCCAATTGCAATAAAAATGAATAGTTGCAGAATATTTAAATTTTGTATATGGGTCTACTATAACATCTACTTCTGCATCCCGCTTTTTTATTGAAAGGGTTTTTTTTTAATTTTTCGTATAACTCAAACATGATTAGACGTAGAATGTTATAATTTTGTATGTGGTACTGTTATAATATCTGTGCAATTATGTATTTCTCTTTTATTTAATAGTAAAACACCGAAGTCATGTGATGTTAACATCAGAATGTTTATTTTGTTTTAATAATGTATCATTTACAGTGCCGGATTAACTTTGAATACGTCTCTAGGCAAAAATTTATGTGTCTCATCCTCCTCCTGTTAATCGCCAAAATAATAAATGACAATAAACAAAAAAAAACTAAAGAAATACATACATATTTAAATAAATTAAAAAACATAATATCTAAATTAAATTCTTTTCCTTAATTTTTTACTTGCGAACTCGGAAAATGTTTGTAGATAGAATTGCCAAATTTGTAAGTCATTCCCGACTAATAGAATAGCGTCAATATGTAGTCATTCTTCTTCATATTTAATGTTGAAAAAGACTTCTCACCACTGGCATTTATACTTGGCTAAGTTAAAAATTTCTTAAAGCTATTTTTACATTAAGAAACATTGTTATTAATTTTTTATCTCTAATAAAAATGAAAATTCCCTTACATTCCTGACTTCAATATTTTCCAAAAAAAAAAAATTGTCAGGAACCGATTGTTCTAAATCCTTATAGCCTTTGTGAATTCTTATGAATTTTCTTTAAGTTATTCAAAAAACCAAATTATTTTCAAATCACTATATGCACTCTTTTTCTCGGTTCTTTCTAATTTAATAAACCAAATACATATTTTCCTTCCATACAATAATTATAAATATTCTCACTGTATATTAAGTGAAATTTTGTAATGTCTCCAAAATTATAAAGCCAAAAACAAAACTAGGGAGATTGCTTTGCCATATCTGTACTACATATGTATATTGTATTGTATGTATGAATATGTCATCATTTTATTGTAGGTACTCGTATGTTCATAGTTTAATCTAATGATATATTATTATTATATAAAGATCTATAATATTTCCAGATAACAAGTGACATTTATTTTAAAAGTGTATAATGAACTAATGAGATTATCATAAAAATATGTAAAGATTGTATATCAGACCAATTTGGTCTTGTTCGGATTTTTAATTGAGTGTTCTTGTATAATCTTGAATCTATGAACATAATGAGTTTCTCATAAAATATATAAAGATTGTATATCAGGCCAATTTGGTCTTGTTCGGGAATGTAATTATGCGTTGTTGTATAATCTAACACATATTTTTCGTGTTTGGTTCGCTTACCTCATATACGGCACCCAGTGGCATTACAAGGCAGGCGACCATAAGATCAGCGACGGCTAAAGACACGATCAGATAGTTGGCGACGTTCTGCAAATTGCGCTCCAGGAGAATGGCTGCGATCACGAACACGTTCCCTGCACAAATATCAATTAACTCATTATAATCCACATGGAAGAAGACATCGATATAAACATATAATGCATTTTAATAACGTGGATCACAATCACAAGACAAGAATACTTGTTTTGTTTTGACATTTTATTTAAGTACGAATATATCTTATCTGTCATTACTCTTGTATATAAAAATTATATTTTTCTTTGAGTCACAAATATCATTTATTTATTAATTATAACTAGAAAAATAATTATAAAACTTGTACAAAAATTTTATACTTCATACTAATGCTGTTTCAAAATTTTTTTCAATTTTATAGTTAAAACTATTTTGTCCCTACTGAAGTAGCAAAATATGCTACGAAATATTGAATTTAAGAAATCCGTGAACCTTATTTTATCAATCAACAAGTACGGCGTTTCTTCCTCTCAACGTAATTATTTATGTAAATACTTTATTATAAATGCACAAGACTTCATGTAACGTAAAAATTTGGTATACGGTTGTTATAAGTAATTTGGTGGTCAATTTAACCTCTGCTCTGAGGAGAGATGGACCAAAAGATTGTTATTGTTAAAAGAAATCCAATCGATAAACAAAAAATAAAATCATTCGCACATAGAAAGGTATATGATCTAGTTGCTATTCTACGAATTATGAATATTTTTGTACTTTCATAAGAATATTACTACATTTAAAAATACATACTTCATTATTTTCATCTATAATATTTTAGTAACAAATGACATGACATTTCATTTTTTTCGTTGATAATACTATACACATCATTTTCACCCTATCAGAATATTTTATTTGATGGCCATAGGTAATTTTTCAGTGAAGAAATTTGATAATACCACAGTATCATAGTCACGGTTACGATTTGTTGATATCAAAAACTTTGTGTTGTGTTTTGTGAAATAATCAAGTAAATATACTTCGAACTGTGAATTTAATTGGCATAATTTACTCATAATTCGTAAATTTTTCCAATAAATTTATGGCTCTTATATATTATTTACGTTAATTTCAACTTTTTAAGAAAAAAATAACTCTCTAATTAATTTATTGATAAAGAGATGAATATAATCAAACATTTATTACAAACAAAAAAATCAATTTTTTAAAATTATATTTGGAATAAGTTAACGAGATGGATATGCACAATGGGGTACCTACATGTCAGCAAAATGTTAAATTTCTCTTTAAATTTCCTCTGATAATAAAATTTAACAAAAAAAAAAAAATAAACTGCTAACAATAAATTTATTGTAAGATAAAATCAATAAAAATTCAAACAATAATCATACAAAGCCATTCGGTTATGGAACACATTCAGAAAATTTGTATTACATGAATATAAAAGAGAACTGTCAAAGAGTAATGAATTATTTCAAACATATCATAGTACTGATTATTTGATATTAGTTATATTTAACAACGTTTTTAAAGTTTTTATTTGATTTTCTGATTTACCTGAATGATGTACATACATTGACATAATCAAACATTGATGTATAGATACAATAATTACTTGGTTCATATAAAAATGATGGAGTGTTGTAGCAAAGAGAGATTGCAATCTTTATACATTAGTTCACATTATAACGTCTAATTTTACAATGTTCAATAGCACTTGTAGATTTGTATCGTACATGAATATGCCTGGTGAGGTAATTTCAGTTTTTAATTATCTTGATTGATCTAACCTTACATGAATGTATTTCTTATCGGTACTTTTTTAAAAGCTGGAATTATAAAGAATTAGGAATTATATAATAATACACTTTTTTTGAAAGTGTAGGTTTACCGGTTGCACCAATATTATTTGAAGTGTAAGTTTCGCTTAAATGAAATGAAATATCATATGGGAATAAAATGTCAAATGCAATTTCGATTAGCATTTTTTTTTTATTTACGTGTTGCTTAAAACATGTCTTGTTGGTGCAAATGGGCATTAATAGA
Source organism: Stenolophus ochropezus (assembly GCA_035578165.1). NCBI lineage: Eukaryota > Metazoa > Arthropoda > Insecta > Coleoptera > Carabidae > Stenolophus > Stenolophus ochropezus. The sequence continues at coordinate 44,680,399 of JAQOWZ010000003.1, read as the reverse complement.
AAATTATTTTTACTTGAAAAAAGCTTAAACTTGATAGTTTTTGAGATATTAAAAGAAAACATGTTCCATCTCATGCCTTGAAAACAAAATTTGGGAGTTGGATTATTTTGCATTGTTTTGCGTAATTGTATATAAATGTAAATAAGAAAAATAAAAACTGATTAATTTATGTATAGAAGAGAACGGTGGCAATTTTGAGAAGAAACATTTAATTATTATCTGTAATACTTCAAAAACCATCAAGTTTGTACAGTACGACTAGAAACATTTTTTAAGAAAATAGTTATCACAAAAAAGTCAAGAACATGATTCTTTGTGCCGAATATTTTATGACTCCGAGTCAAGTACCTACAGACATTTTTCTGACGAATCATGTATTATTATTTTTTCTGAAACCATTGATTATAATAAAAAATCATTTTAAATTTAATAAGTAAATCAGATTATTTATAGGTATTTGGTAGAGTGCTTCTTTTGTTTCTTTTGTTTGATGGAAAATGAAAAAAATTGTAAATAAACAAAAACCAAACTCTCAGGTTTGCATTTTTTATGCGTATAGTAATTTACAATGTCTTGCGAAACTAGGGCTTTCAGACGTCTCGGAAAACTGAGATTGTCCCGATTTTGAAGTGTATGTCCTGATGTCCCGAGACAAGGTCTCGGAAATCGTATTTGTCCCGGTTTTATCTAGATCTTTGTCATAATAAGACAATGAAAATATGTGAAGATATTTTTTCTATTCCAGTGTACAATAGCAATAGTGTAACTTATAGTGTTACATGATGGGTAGAAAATATATAACAAAATATTATTAAAATTGAATTTAATTGTACAGTATTATAAAAAGTACCCTCCGGTATTATCAACAGATATTTAATTTTAAATGCGTATTTAATGAAAAGTAGCATATTGAAATTTTGACAGGAATGTTAGAAATACTTTATAATATTTTATTTTAACTAGTTTTTGTTCATTATATGTTACCAGATCTACTGCCCCAAAAATCAAAAATGAGGTACAACAAAAATGTTTAAATATTTTCATAACTAGTCAGGGAAATGCAACTTTCGCGTTACATTTTAGGAGCGAAAATAATTCTTTCGTTCCGGTTTTAGAAAAAAATATTTTCTATGAATTCATATAAACATATACAGATTTGTCATTTAAAAAAGTACAAAATTAGTAATGTCTACAAAATTTTACTTTATTAAATTTATACAGATTTACAGGCCTATTCTGTAAGCTTTTATTATGGGATAATGAATCGTTTTATCGTTATTATAACGAAAATCGTTAAAGTGGTATTCTGTAAACAATAATTCAATTTTTCAGAACGAAAAATGAAATGTTGTCATTATGCTGATTTTTGACATTATTTCAAACACAAACAAATGAAAAGTTTAACCTTAAAATAAAAACATGAATAAAGTGACCGATCGTATTGTTTTCCCAGGCAAGTACTTTTTTTATACACTTGTTCTGGGAAAATTTCATATTAATAAAAACCAGTAAAGGTTCTGGTTTTTATGTAGCGTTCTGGAAAAAAATAGCATTCATTTAGGAGGACTTTGGCACTGAATAACTGATAGACCCGAAAACCCGTGCGAGTGCCGCATCGAAACGAAAGTACACGACGATGAGTCTGCCGATTGCTTCAAAGGGTCCAAGCCTGCTGCTAGTTGTGGTCGAGCAAACAGCTGGAATTTTTAATAACGTCTAGGAGTTTCTGTCATTTTTCTGTATTTCTCTGTTTCGTAATTTAAAGTTTTCTATGTGGTTGTTATTATTTAAGTTTATTTGATAATAAGGTAGATAAACAACACTCGGCTAAGTTTCACAATTGATATATTTATTTTAATCGCGATTTCGGCTTTTACACCATCGTCAGAAGACTGGGTGTGGGAGACGATGGTGTAAAACCCGAAATCGCGATTAAGATAAATATATCAATTGTGAAACTTAGCCGAGCGTTGTTTATCTACCTTATTATAATAATGTTTCACCTAGTGCCAACGACGGATTCAATCAAGTATAAGTTTGTTTGTCGTTATTATTTTTTGTACTACATAATTGTATTTCGTTAATTAATTGAAAGTAGTCAGAATCGAAATCACAGACAAACACAAACAGATGAACAGCCAAACGGCGTATTCCATCCACAAAATTCGAAGTACTTATCCCGATTGAACTAAATGGCATCAGTGCGGTACCTGCAGATTACATGCGCCCATTTAAAGTTTACCGAAACTTAAAATGACGTTTGTCAACCACACTAACGCCATCTAGTTCAATCGTGAAAACTACTTCGCATTTTGCGGACGGAAAGCGCCATTTGGCTGTTCATCTGTGTTGGTCTGTGTCAAATTTTACAATGTATATCATATTTCGAAAATATTCTAAATAATGTTATCTCTCCAGGCTTTCTTGTTTTATAATTTAATACACAACATCTACTCGGCATTTTAAACAAAAAATAATAATAATAAACAATAATAACAACAATATAATAACAAACAAAATAACAAAAACAACTGTTATAGCAATAAACACAAAAAACTAGATTACGAAGCAATGCAATAAAGAAAAATGGTAGAAACTTCCTGACGTCTTTTAAAAATTCTCGTTTTTTGCTCGACCACAACCAGTGTGAAGCAAGGTGTTCTAGTTTCTGAATTTTCATAGTTGGACACCTTAAACATGAATAATAATTTTGAACATTAATACTTTCTCATTTTATCAGTTTCTGGAAGAAAATAATGAAAATTATTGTTTAGTTAATTGTAACTAGATAACAATTTTTTTTAATACAAAACAACATTCCACAACCTAATTATTTGAATTATATACAAAAAAGTAAAAGTTATACAATTCCTATTCCAAAAGAAATTATTACTATATATTATTTAGATTATTTCTTGATGTAGATTTTAACATTACATTTTTGAAAAATATATACTATACATGCTTTAATCCCAATGCTATTTCAATGATAATAAGTCTAAATATATCAAGTGATTTATTTTTTATTAGACGGATTAAAACAATTTGAAGTTTGCGTTTTAAAATCAAACATTGTGTGCAACAATATTTTTTATAAGTTCTTAATACATAGTTTGGAAAAAATGAGCATAATATTAGCATCATATTTTGTAGTTTTCAAAATTCTTATTTTCTTATTCATTTCTATTTTTTAGAAGAATAAATTAAAATAATAAGACTATTATTATTATTTTCAATACCTATTGCATAGGCAATGTAATCAATTAAAATTGTTCTCTGACAGTTTTCAGGCACTATGAATTTAGCAAACAGCATTACCAAAGTCAATTTTTCAAATAAAAATTATAACAAATTCGTTAGGAATGAAATATACCTGTACGTTTGAATGAATGGTGTTACAGAATACGGAAATAAAAGTTTTCGTTAAAACACAAATAACGAAATCCATAGTAACGAATTTCATTATGATAACGATTCGTTGTATGATTTTTTTACAGAATAGGCCTGTTAGTTACCTTGTTAAATGTACAGAAAACTTTATTTCAACAACTTCCCTATATCTGTACTAAGTACAGAGAAAAAAACTTTTCGTTTTCATCCTGAATTAGCGATGCCGCCTAGATCTAAACTTTGTAAACTTTTACATTCACTTGTTTTGTCTAAATTATAAAAAAAAACAAAGTCTTCTCACGAAATTTCAAGACAAGACTTTCTTATTCTAAGTCAAGACTTTTAATAATTTTCAATACATATGGTAAATACAAGTTACAAACTTTTAAATTTTTATAATATCATTTACGATTAGGAAATTAAAATAAACTGACTCAGTAAGTAAATTTTCTTCAATTTTGTATCATCATAATTTGACAATTTAATTGGAATATTTTCGGGTAAAGTAAATAAGTTGATAAAACAAATATTATGACAGCTTTCATTCAGCTTGTCAAGTTGTGGATAAGTTTATTGTATAAAAGCATTTTGTTTTAGTAAGAATACATTAACTTTCTGATTCCTGCTAATAGCAAAACAAACAATACAAAATTTTGGATATTCTGAAACTGCAAATGAAAACAATATACAACATTATCTTAATGGACGTTTTAATTTCGTACTATACAAATAAATAACCAATTTCAACTTTAGAAATTAAGCATGATAAATTTAAATTAATCAGTATTAGTGTTTGAACGAACATTAGAGTCCAAATGAATAGTGCAATTAATTAGTATTAAATATCGGTTTTTAGTAATGAGTAATGACAAAATATTAGTTCACTATTAAAATATAAATTATACTATACGTATTACTATTATGTACTAGTTTAAGTTTACAAATTATGCATAATATATTCAAAATATCTAGTAATTGATCTAACTTAATACTGTAATGAATTATTAATAAATATCGGTTCCAATAATGATAAAATATTGGTTAAATATTAAAAGATGAGTAATAGGTCTATTATACGCAAACCTTATATTTAACAATTACAGTTTGTAATGAGATTAAATATGTAAATCAATTATCTACTTTACATTATTTGTATGTGAAAATACAAAATTTATTACTAATGATAATATTAAAGAAACATATTTATATTTCATGTAATCGTCACGTCATCAATTTCTGTTGCAAGAATTATTAATAGTTATTTATGGCACAATTGAGTTACAATACAAGTAAGTCACGTTGAAATGTTTAGCTCACGAGAACGTCAGGCCGAGTGCGTTATTTTTCTCAAGTGACTTACGTAATTAACACACGTGTGCCATACAACATTTTATCCAACAACTTTTCAACATTGGTATAATACATATAGATACAAGATTTTTTATAATGTACTTACTATGATACTAAGCAACACACAGTGAGTTATAATTTCTAACCCACTACATGTGTTTTATAATCTACTCTATTTATCTGGAAACATCATAGTTATAGCGTTATAATTACGGGGTGTTGGATAAAGTTTTACTTTACATCTTTTTCGTGTACGCATAGCATAGGTCAAACTTTTATTCGCTATCTCATTTCTCATTATCGTACGTGTTACAAGTCTAACCCATGATAAAATGAAATAGAAACGGATATTTTTAAATGTTTAAAAAATTGAGTATGTTATTTATGTCATTAATGTTATTTATTAGCTTCTAGACCATGTCGTTTCTTTATATCTACGCAGAAACCCATACTGGTAGGAATGCCGAACAATAACTGTTGAAGAATGGAATCGTGCCCAATGTAGAATTTAGCCAAGAATATTTGTCGGAATTTGGACAAGGTGAAACAAAAATTAAATTTACCATTTGTTTCGATTATATTATAATCATCATCAGAGTAGGTTTGCATTGTAATAAAAATATCTTGCGGTTTGTAGTTGCTGCTTGGGTTTCGAAGTCTTGTCCCATGTTTTCAAGCATCTTATAGCTTCTTACTTACTTGATTCGTGATTCGCGGATTGTGCAATTAATATAAATTTGTTAACGAATTGATTTGTTGAAGCTATTTTTTAAATTGTATAGCATAGTTAAATTAAAGCACCTACTTCTTGATTTTAATATAAAACAAACTACTGTGTTTTTAATTAACGTACTATTTGATATCCGTGATGAAAGAAAATTTAATTTGTTCTTAGAAGTGCTCATTTTCTCTATTCACAAAATTAAATCACTTTTTAACACACGTCATAAACGCTATTAGGTATGTTGTACGTGAATTTTGTTCATTTTTATTTTATTCGCAACATTATATTTTATGAAAAACACCTTTGAATAACCACATGTATAGCGCAAAATATACAAAAGAAGCATTAATAACGCAGTTTTTTCAGATATTCCATGGAAATATGAATCAGCAACAACAGCTGTTGTGTTCGTATAATCAAATTATATCTTCATGAATGCGAGTATGTGTCAATATATGTATACAAGGAAATATAAAATTGATGAGGCTTCATCAGCACATGTTTCATCTCGTGCATTCTAAATTTCAATGGAAACCAGCTAATGGAATGTTGGCAGGTGGAGATGTATTGGATTTATTCGCCAATCAATATCGGCAAAAATGTAATCTTCCGATTTGTTGTTTCAATCACAATCCTGTGATTTGTCACTATTTTCAAATGGCGGGGTCAATCTCATTATAAACAAAAATTCTATCTAATTATTTTTCACTTGATAAGTAGTACTATACCATTGATATTTTTATGAAAATAAAAGTTAATATTTGTCATATTTATATTAATTTAATTTGGTAATTATCATAGAAATATGTACATTTGTATAAGTTACAACAATGGTCTGGTGTGTGCTAACTTAGTATTAGAGACTAATTAGCTACAGCAATAGTTATTTGTATCAATAATCCAGAAACTAAACTTCTACGAGAGCGAGCTTATTTTGTAAATAATGCGAGACTCTGAAAAGAGTTTCTGGGCGTGTGATTTTTTGCGCCGATGGCACTTTTAACTTATTTAAATTTATTAAAGAAATTCATTACTTAAAATTGAATACACAATAGGTTTTTATGTCAGAAACATTTTCGGTTCACTTGAATACAGGGTGAACACGAACCTAATGTCATAAATTTAAGGGTATATTGTATTTAATGTGTCGATTACGAAACAGAAAGAATTTTTTGAAACTTCGAAAAATGAAAATTTGTCTTTTCTTAGCAAAACTTTTTTTTACTGCTGTTTTAATTAATATTTCATTAAAATTATGGTTAAAAAAGTACATTCAAAATTAGTTGTATAAGATTCTAATTAATTAAATAGAATTTTTGACGAACGTAATTGTGTAATAAATAAAATAATTTCAGTATTATTCTTGAAAGTATTGATGTAGGTCATTTTGGCAGTGTTCTTGTTCTTAAAAAAATGTATTCTAATTCTGAGTTAGTGGATATGTTGTTAATTTATGGTGTAGTGAGACAAAACGCGGTATTAGCAGCAGAATTGTATGCCGAACGGTATCCTCGAAGACGCCACCCTGATCGCAGGATGTTTATCACTGTGACAACGTCTTCGCGACACGGGAAATTTAAAAAGGAATTCTGGACGTGATGCCGGCGGTCGCAGATTACGCCACGATATGGAGGATGAAGTCTTAGAACTAGTGCATGCCGACCCAACAATTAGTACCAGAGAAATATCTCGTGTTGTGGGAGAAATATCTCAGGCGACTGTTTTAAACATTTTGCATAAAAATGATTATCATCCATATCATTTTCAACGAGTCCAAGGGTTAATGCCTGCTGATCACCACGCTAGAATGACATTTTGTCAATGGATTTTTGGAAAAAATGCTACAAATGTGAATTTTACATCTTAAATATTATTTAGTGATGAAGTAATTTTCACACGTGCCGGTGTTTATAATTTCCACAACTCGCATTATTGGACCCAAGGAAATCCACATGTTGTTGTGAGAAATAGTTTGCAACATAAATTTTCTTTAAATGTTTGGGTTGGAATCTTAAATGGTAATTTACTTGACCCGTACATACACCCCCACACATTAAATGGTAACCAGTATTTGGATTTTTTTGCAAAATATCCTTCCAGTATTATTGGAAGATATTCCATTAAATGTTCGTCAAAATTCATGGTTTCAGCATGATGGTGCATTTAAATAATATCTACGGAAACAGATGGATTGGCCGTGGAGGTCCTGTGCAGTGGCCAACAAGATCACCTGATCTCAAACCCTTGGACTTCTATCTATGGGGTCATTTAAAGTCCCTAGTTTATGATAATCAAAGCCCGCCAGAAAATATTGAGAATTGAGGATACGAATCCAAAATAGTGTACAAATTATTCGACAACAAAATCATATGCACTTGGCATGTAGTGTGTCACTAATTCAACGTAGTGCACTGTGTGTGGCTGTGAGAGGTGATAATTTTGAACAATATTTATGAATTTTTGTATTTATTCTTTGTTTTGATACAAAAAATGTAAGTTACTAATATTATTACTATTTATTAGTTTAATATTTAATCCTTTCTGTTTTCCTTTGTTCTTTTTTTTTAATAAAAATAAGCCAGTGAAATGTTAATATTTATCGTTTTTTGGGGCAATGAACTCTCAAAATAAATATTATTAAAAATAATGAAGTTTTGATTACCCTTCAACATTACGTAAATTAGTTTTAAGTATTTAATTAGGTTTTTATTTAAAAAATAATATGTGTTGCCAGTGATCCAGTAGTACCAAAAATGTGAGCTTTATGAAAACTACCCTTAAATACGCGAATTTTAAAAAAATTCTTTCTGTTTCGTAATCTACACATTAAATACTATATACCCTTAAATTTATGACATTAGGTTCATGTTCACCCTGTATATAAACAATTTAAAAAATTAGTGACATTTGTTCTAACCTAAAAAATATAACGAATTTGAACTGACATTTTTCAACAATTATCGTAATCATAACGATTCAAGAGTATAATATGAATAATAAATCAAAAATAGTTGTTTTAATTAACGTTTTACATTTCCAATAAAATGAAATTAAAAATTTTGATAGAATGTAATGCTAAAATGTTAAAGTTGGCATCCCTACATTTTGCCAGCGTAGGCCTACAAACAGGGAGTTTCTGGACGATTTTGAGTTCTGTAATACTAGTCATAATGAAACAGAGGCGCGAAAAATTTATTACGTAGGGGAGAGGGGGAAAACAATGTTTATTTATGAAAAAAAGTAAGATGGGGTACAGGGGCCACTTCGTAACTTAGATGAAAACAATGTCTAATGTACCTCATTTGATCTATGTCAATTGAAGCTCCTAACCTACCACAAATATTATTTTACATTCTGTACATGACTTTGTCGGCTCCAAAATTGGGAGAAAAAATACTCACATATGCGTAAAAACGGTTTTTCTTAAATGTAACAATAACCAACAAAGTTACGGGTAAGTTTAAATGCTTTCTAATATTTATGATTTCATATTTTTATCGCACATACTTCACATTATAAATAACCACTTGTACCCCCAAATCCTCTGGGTCCTGTTCTTCCTTACCTCTACCACTAGTTTTTTTACTTCTTTGTAAGTAAAGCAAGTATTGAAAATTTCGGTTTTCAGGTTTCAACGGAAATATCCGTTTTGACCATCCCTGAAACCAATTTGACTAGTTTAAGCGTGATGTCTGTACGTACGTACTTAGCATAATTAAAAAATGATTGGTCGTAGAATATTGAAATTTTGTATATGAGACTGCTATAACATCTAGTTGTGCACTTCCCTTTTTTATTGCAATCGGCAGTCCCATAAGGGCACTTAGCTCTTAGTGTTTTCTTTTATAATTTTTCACATAGGTAACTCAAAAACGATTAGTCGTAGAATGTTATATTTTTTTAATGTAGATTCTGATCAGCCTTTTCAAAAGGGTATTTTATTTTTACAGAAACTTAATAAAAATAATAATTTAGTTGGCTTAATTTTTTGTAGGAAACATTTAATTTCTTGTTACTAAATTAAAATAAGAAAATTCAAAGGAAAAGTACACAGAGTATTGTAATCCTTTTTTTTTGTTTAAATATATTATTAGCGTAAACTACAGATATGTATGCATGAAATATAATTGAAATTACACTGTACACAAATGGCATGAAAATATTATTTACATATTATGCATATTGTAGCCGGTAGAGTTACAGGAAAGAAATAAAATAGTAAATGTGGAATGACCCCATTGTAATCTAAATCTAATCAGTTCATTATATTTGAATGTAACTCTTAAATATTAACAACTATATTTTTTACTTGTATCGTATACAGACAATACACTAATATTGATAGCAATGTATAACGGTTTTTATGAATTTTGACAATTTATTACTATATAATTATAATATTAATAATTTAAGGGAGACTTACAATTTATGATATAATAATACAACAAGCCAGGGGAGTACTTAACAGGAGGGCTCATGGGGTATGATCCTCCAACCTGAGAACACAGCTTTAAATGTCTAATCAAACCTTTTTCACCAATTTCAAAAATGTTTATTTTTGTTACAGAGATTGAAATAACAAACGGAACTAAACCGAGCACTCAAAACTGTTGTTCAAATGGCACTACATGGATTGTATAATAAATTATTCATACTAATTGATATCGGTTGAATACAAGAATAGATCGACAAAACCGTGTCGATTAGTTGCCTATTAAATGTCGTTAAATTTATCTGTATACAGAGGCGCGCATTCAAGGAGAGGGCTTGTTGGCTTCAGTATCGTTCTTATGGAATATTATCAAGAAAACTGCCGAAAAAACAATATGTGCACAAGAGAGTGAAAGATGCAACTTATTGTAACGTTTTATTTATTTTGGTGAAGTATAAAATTGATTTAAACACTAATATTTATATAACTAAGTTTAATAAATAAAATATGAATTATAAAAGATAATTAAAATAAGTAACACTATGAATAAATGAACATAAACATTATTTTAAGTCTAACAATTATTAATAAAAACTAAAACACGAAGGTTATTTATTTAAACATTTAAAATTACGCAATATTTATTTCCACAATATTTATATCACCAACTATTTATTTATATTACCAACAATCCCTACAAGTATCAATATTAGACTGTCCTCGCGATCTCCTGCTCGGGGTATTTATAGTAAAACAATTAATTGCTAGAATGTTGTCCAACCCTCTCGTAAACAGAACAATGGGAAGCGAGCATTATTTTAAAAAATGAAACTTTTAATTTAAAGCTGTTTGACCTAGAACTTAAATTTTTCCTAATTCACACTTTATTTTTAAAGAATTTAAATATGATATGTCTCATGTAGGTAGTTATTTACGAAATTACCAAACCTACGTGCAAATATATTAAGTTAGTAAATATTTTGCTGTTCTGTTCTTCTCGATCGTATCCAGATGTATATTTGGTAGCATATTATTGTTGCTCCAACTTCTCAAATCACAGTTGAGAGAGCATTTTAGACCTTTAAATTTATTTTAACACCTAATACAGCTAATATTACCAGAAAAAGTTCATTTGAATTATAATTATTAATTCCTTATATATTAATCCTGACAACATAATATTTTTTTCGTTTTTTGTATAGTAATAGGGTGTTTGGCGGAAGGCCGGCACCCAGAATATTTTATTCATTTTAAAAGATACAAGAAAATGTTAAGGACCAAAATTAAACTAGACAAAGGGACTCATAAAATGGCTGTAGTAACAATTTTGTGTCACTTCCGGTTTTAGCGGAAATGTGTCCAACTTTAATTCTAGCATAGGGAATCGGTATTTTTATATATTTTTTCGAAATGTACATAAAATTAGCTTTACAATGCTACCTAAATATCATTGTTTTACTTCAACCATTTCAAAATGGCGATTCTTTATTTTTAAAATATTTACTAATAAAAATTCATAAAAAATACACCATAGCGAGCTATTTGAGATTTTGTTACCTGATACCAAACAAATAATGTCAAAAAATAATAGATCTACCTTTCCTGACGATGTAATGGCAAAATTTGTTATATGTGACAAATTGTGCAAAAAATGACGGCGGCCATTTTGAGTATTTTTAATTTTAATTTTGTTTGTTATAATTAGAACGTTTTTGTATTGTGTTGATTATTGTAAGTTATTTTAAAATTAGTTTTTTTTTCGTTAATTACCTATAGTTATAAGTACATAAATATGAAAATAAATTGTCGCCATCTTGAAATGGTTGAAGTAAAACTATGATATTTTGGTATCATTGCAAAGCTAATTTTATGTACATTCCGTAAAAAAATATAAAAATACCGATTCCCTATGCTAGAATTAAAGTTGGAGCCATTTCCGCTAAAACCGGAAGTGACACAAAATTTGTACTAGGATCATTTTATGAGTCCCTTTGTCTAGTTTAGCTTTGCTCCTTAACATTTTCTTGTATCTCTCAAAATAAACGAAATATTTTGGGTGCCGGCCTTTCGCCAAACACCCTGTATACATATATACTTTAATTTTTCGAATGATATAATAAATGAAATAGTTAAAAATTAGTTTATAAAACTCTGAAACGAAATTACCGGTTGAGAATAAAATTTATTTTTCGTTCGAACAGTAACAAAATTTTATCTATTATCTGCATCCAGAAAAACTTGTTGTAATTTTTTGAAAGTAAACTTAATTTTAAAACCCATAGATTTCCAGTGTTCTCGTCCATCCATTACCCACCTATACTACATTTGAAAAACTGCAAAATCAACAGCAAAAATTTCAAAAGCATTCAGTTCGCTCGCATGTTTGCTTCAACCACGTGCTAACAGACCAATCAAAAAGTATTTGAGGCATGCCTCAAGAATTCATTTTCTGAAGTAGGTATTGTAGTAAGAGAAAAATCGATCAATATTGTGAGCATTGTACAACCAGCACAGTGATACACACATTGATGAAGTATGAGCCAAGAGAATTTTTGCCTCTACGTCTACACTTTTGTAGCCGGCATTGCTGTGCGCCTTATTCGACAATATATATAGGAAGGGCGATAGGAAAACAATGGGAATTTGAAAACTAGATTTGTGGACATACTGCGCGCTAAATTTAAAATTTCTGGAAGATTGAAATTTGAAAATATATTGCAGAATTCTCCTCTCCTCATTTTGTGTGGTGTGCCTGACGAACCGCCACTGCACTAAATTAACTATATTTGACAGCCATTTTTTAAAATCTCGTTACTCCTTAGAGAAGCAATCGAAGTCATTTGGCAACTTATAAACTTCTCTGTAAATGAAAGAACTGTTAGTCTTATACAAAAGTTGATTCCTGATTACGAAGTTTATATCATTTATAAAATTACTTAAACAATAAATTAAACTTTATGAAAAATATCTTACTTTGTAAATCAGTTAATTGTAAGCTGTTTTTAGATGTTATTCAAACCACGTGGAGGAAATAAAAGCTGTTCTTTGTGCCAGTACAGAGTAAAGTAGGTGGTAACGACTTTAGAAGTTACTACCGGAAGGTAACTAAGTTTACTAAGTAGCCCCGTGCAGCGAGGGTTATTTTGCGGTGTACACGTCACTGTAGCCACATGTTAATAATGCAGTGGTCTAGCAACGTGTCGAAACAGATTTCAAGAGAAGTATTTTTGAAAGTATAATGTAAAATAAATTGAGAGTTGACATGTATAAGTGAATAAACGAAGATAATATTTTGTAAAGTCTACAGAAAAAAATCGTACAAGCCTTTAGACTGACAGAAAGGCACTCTGCGGAAAATAATGCTATATGTTTTCGTACATTCCTTTGAAAATATGTCATCAGAAAATCTACCAATACATTTGGACAACAGGGGTTTCCATTTTTTTTTAAATATACATAAAAATAAAATAAATTGAGGAGTTCCATTTCAATGAAACACTTGTGTAGCCCTGTTAACAAAGCAACCACCTTAATTTAAAGATATCCATTAATATTATTGTCAAAATAAGTATGATTGGAATTACTTAAATTAGAATCAGGGTTGGTGGGGGCCCGTTTTTCAACATGAAATAAAAATTTAATATACCTATGATTTTTTTTTATTATTGAAATTTTTTACTTTCTTCTGCGCAAAATCTTCTACAATGTCTTCAAATGATAGACACTCAGAAGCACTAGTAGTGCAATTTGTTATCATAAAAAGAAGATAGATTTTAGAAAGACGTTTGAAAAAATAATCTGCACCTTTTATGTTTTGTAATAATATGGAATGTTTTTTATATGTTACTGAAAACCTAAGCGTAACGAAATTTGATCTCTTGCATTCAGAATCGACATGTGTTACTTTTTGGAAATAAAGTTTAAAATTTATCGCTTTACTGTAATTCTGAGTGCGTGAGAACTGTATTTTAAAAGATTAGTTTTTACAAGATCTGGTAAGGAGGGCAAAGTCGCGTATCTACGTCTGATGAAGACGCACGTACATCGGAGCACTTCGCTCTGATCGCGGTATGGACAATCAGACGGATTGTTCATACAATGTTTAGTCTTTGTAATAATTTTAGTATAATTTAGTTTATTGTTAATATGTAAATAAATTTTATTATTATAAGCAAAATCGTGTATGATCGTCCAATTTCGTTGCATCGCGTTCCTTCGTGTTGTGTTGTGCATCATCGTCATTTCGAAAGTTATCAAGGTAATAATAATCAGTAGTATCATTATTTTCAACCCCCCCCCCCTGTTACAGTTTAAATTATACATAAAGTGTTCTGGGCTAAATAAACTATTATTTTCTTTTATTAATTAATTAGAATTTAGTAAAGTTACGAGTAACTATATTTTTGTATTTTCCAGGGTTGCTCGTTTTTATTGTATGTATATTGTTGACATAATTTTTGATGTGGTGACCACCCTCCCCCCCCATAAATCCGGGTTTGAGTATAACACTTTCACTTACCTATAACCGTGACGAGTATCATGACTCCGAGGAAGATGCTGGTGACGCCCATGAAGATAAGGTCGGAGAAGTCCTCTAGGTCGGTGACGGTGCTGTTGCCGGCGATGGTGTCGTTGCCCAGGCTGTCGTTCACCGCCGCCATCGTGAAGTTCGGCAGGTACTTGAGCAGCGGGTCCGACGAGTCGTTCGCCATTATCGAGTATGGGTACATGTCTGGAACAAGTAATTTGGAAACAAATAAAGTTTAGTAATATGATAGAAGATATTCTATTAAATAATCTAATCAACGGTACCACATAAACCTAAACGTATTTAGCGGGGCTGCGTGACAGTGAAATATAGTGAAGCAGGCCCAAATAAGGAGGTGGGCGGGGCATAATTTTTTTAGCATAAGATGTTAAATATCTTTTAATATCAGTAATATTTATTGATTTAAATATTCATATTGATTATTTGTGCATAGGAAAACTAAAAATTGGTACGTATTTGTCAAAATATTAAATGTTTGCATCAGCAAATAAATTAAGGTGCATTTACAATCAAATTGAAAGATAGCTTAAAATTTACAACAAAAATAAGTAAGAGTAAGCGCAAATTGACTCTGAATTTCTCTTGAACTAAAAAATTAGCAAGGTCCAAGATTGCGCTTCAAGTCCGATTTGAATTCACATGCGCGTTACGTTCTAATACATTTTCCCGGTTGCAGTGTTAGTACAGAATTTCGAATTTCAAAAGATTTGATAGTGTTGATAATAAAATATATTATGTTTGTTTAAATTAAATTATTTATTATCTTTCTAAATAAAATTCTACCGTAGTTAATTATTTAGTGTTATAGCAATGTTATTCTTCCTCTTTTTTCCAAAACAGCATAATTATATTCTACATAACGTTATCGGAAAAATTTAAACTTTGAGCCTCGTAAGAAAATTGAAAGTTAGCATGAATTTTTCGAAATGTGTTTAAGTTACAAAATGTGTCTAAATGAAAAGTATTTACTTTTTTTGGATGAAGCAACCAGTAAAAACAAATTACTGTCGTTGAAACAGACAGATTTTTTTTCAAATTATTAAATTCAATTAAAATTTACTGCATACAATGAATGGCTAATTTATTTTGGACACAGAATACTCGTAGAAGCCAAAAATTAAAACAAATCATTAATACATATTTATTGTCAGCCAGTACGGTTGTGTGGTCGTGGCGTGTCTTGTCTGATCGTGTAGATAAGCAACATAGCCCGCCCTGTCCAATTGGATGGGTTGCCGCACAACGGCTCGGTGTGTGCTGGCCTTGCAGAGACTGTAGGCTGACAACCTGCATCACTAAAATGCAAGTAAAACATGTCACGAAACAAGTACTTCAGGTACTTGAGGCCTAATCGGCTTCACCAAAAATCTGGATCTATTTCCGGAAAACTAAGTAAGGGCTGTCACAATAGATCTTCTAGGTCGCGTTGACAAAAAGCGACAAAACGCTTAAAACCCTCATATACATACAATACAATACAATACATATTTATTAGAGAAGACTGAAGAAATTCTAAAATTATAAATGATACAAAATGTAAAGAAATGAATAATTAAAAATAAATGTAAAAGGCACATAGGTATAGAGTAAGCTTTAAATTTCTATGATTTAGACAAAATTTCAAATAGTTGCATAGTAAACGGGTGGACATTTACTTTCTATATTCATTCAAATTACAAATTTATTCAAAATATTGTAAATGCAATTTTCGTAAAATAATCAAATATACTCAGTAGATGGCTGAAATGTGAAGGAACTGCATAAAGTTAGATTACATTAAATTTACATGTAAAATGAAACTTCACGAAGCAAGTAGCAACAGTATAATCTATTTTATTACATAAAATATGTAACTGTATTATTAACTTAACGTAGTTTGCATTTTAGAACTTTATTTAAATGAAACGAAATTCTATAAAACAGAACAATATGTAATGCGCTTAATTTTATTTACAACAGTAAGAGTTTTTACATGGTAGGTACTTGCTGGAAATTTAGAAAATAATTAAAATCAATAATTCACTTGGTTTTCCCACAAATATTGTTTATTTTTGTAACGACTATTTCGTCCTTTCATACATCTTCAGACAATTAAGTTTACAATATATGAATTTACATACGTATTTATTCAACAGAGGTGAATTTGTAATATCTACCTGTTCATTAGTAATATTTTTTAGAATGAACACATTTACTAATTTCTAAATTTATCAAATAGTTCATTCTGGCGTAACTTGAATTCCTTGCGGGGTGCTCACCGTGCTTCCTTATTTGCAAAATCAGCAATTAATACTTTCAAATTGAACATATGGACATGCTGTATATCTAATAATGCCAAATATTTGATTTCTAATTATTTTTCATTTGCTGGAAGATCGCTCAGTGAAAGTGGAAAAAATGAAATGCCCGTAATTTTTAATAGGATTCATTATTCGTAGTTCACGAGAAAATAATTAATAAAAAATTTTGATAAGGGATTTTATAACGTCAGCATGGTAGAATTGTGAAAGAAGAGAGATGGACTTGGAGCGAAAGAGAGCGTCCACCTGCTTTTTTCCACGATCCTACCAAATTGGCATCACATATCCTTTCTCCGAAACATTACATTTCTAACAACTATATTATTGCAAAGTGCTTAGTTTTTATATTTCATGACTTACAAAATGAAATTCGCCTATGATAACTTACCCCATTGTCATGTTACAGAATAGTTACATACAGAAACGACACTCCGTGTCGGTACCTTTCATGTTACCCTATTCAGTTCTATGACCTTGGAGCATTGTGGAGACCTTTAAATTTGTAGACTTCCCCTGTCTTTCTCTAAGATGTGACGAAACTTTCCGATTTTAAACAATGAGCCCTTTAAATTTGTTGACTTTCCCCATCTCTCTCTAATTTTCGTTTCTCTGTCTTACTGACGCTTCTGTATAAAACTATTTTGTGGTCATGTTACAGTTTAATGAAAGTAATAACCCATAAGCGACAATCTTCTAATTATTGACAGGGGCAGATTTCAAAGACGCTTAATATGCAGTCGCTGAAGAAGACGTAAAAAGCAATGGTGTCGACATATTATAGTAACTATTTATTTATCTATTTATTGTGGTTTAATAATGTAGAACCGAAGTAAAGCTCTCTAACCTGTGAGGTCCACCAGCGTTGTAGACGTGTGCTCCCCCTAGTTACGCCACTGTTCTCAACCCGCGCAACGACGGTGACGGTTAATTTACCGCTGCGGTAAAAACTACCCAGTGTGTAACCGGCCTTACCGGTATGAAATATTTTAAAATCCCCAAAACGCCAATAAATTAAAGACTATCAGTGGTATTCTACAGTTAATGTTAAAGTTGCTTGGAGACGATTTCTAATTAAAGTTGACTGTTAGTTTTTATAGCTGATCTTATTCTACTGTCAGTAACAGATCGTTGCTAGAAAAAAATCTCTCTAAGCAGAATAATATGTGGCAACACTGTATTACCAGTCAAAATTGGAATGTAATTATTAATAACGAACGGTTAAATTATTGTATTTTATAATATAACCTTATTTGGCTACAAATAACGAGTCGGTTGTAATATATAATTTAATATTATATAATAGAGTACAGAATAGGATCCTGAAATATTTTATTTTAATATATTTTTTCTGAAAGAACAGTGAAATAAGCATAGTAGTGAAAACGTCACGGAAATATAAGTCGTGGTAAGCGAGATATCAATTTTTATAGTGAAAATGTAGGCCCCTGTTGTCATCTATCTTCGCCAGTGATGAACAAACTGTTATTTGCACAGGGTATGGATTATTTTCATATTCATATAGGTAAACTATGTTTATATACAAATTTAGATGTATGAGAATGAATATTTTTTTTCGTTACAAAAACAAGAATATGCAATAACATTTTGACACTACCAGGCCGCAAGTATATATCTCCCATCCGCAAGTTCTAAGAAATGTGGACGCGCGATTGTCTTTTTAAAATAAGGAAAAAATGAAATTGCTAAAGACGGATGACATCACAGGACATCGCAACAAAATGTAATCTCTTATATGAAGTAATATTTAAATGAAACATGTTCACTAATGAGGAAATGAAAAATAAGCAGAAATGCAGTCAATTTTCTTTATTGCGTAGTCTCGAGCCAACGTTTCGCCGTCACTTACGGCTTCTTCATTCCTGCTTATTTTCCATTTCCTCATCACCCGCATCAGTCGCTTATCCATCCCGTGCATGTTCACTAATAGAGGAGACCGGGGCTGGTTGTTACCAGGTTAAGTTGTACAATGGATATTGCTGCGAGACGAAAGGACGTATCGATATCAGTAAAATGCACTGAAAATCATCAAATGATTGCTCAGTCGAGGCAGCCATCTTAGATGCACACGTGACACTAGTATACCCGATTATTTGATTGATGGTTCCCGAATCTTAAAAAATAAATATTTCGTTACTTTCTGGACTATTTTCATTAATTTTATACATACGTTTAGGATTCTGAATCTATTACAATTATTTGCCTTATTTCAATTTCTCAAAAAGTTTTTATGTCGATTTCGTAAAATGAATTTTGGAGTTAAAAGTTCCTTGGCTTCGGGGTTGATTGTATGATTGTCTTGGTTGTGACTCGAAATGCCTAAAAACACTTTGTCGGATTTTTTCAATTTACTACATCGAGAACAATAGAATGAATGATTGTTTAGTCTTACATTTGCCCAAATTTCAAATTTTATGATATGACGATTAACAAGACTACAAATACTTCTAATCGATGTTATTCATCTCATTTCCAGTAGAAAACACTTATTTCTGAATGTCATTTGTATGTTTAAATAGTATGTAAAAATAATATTTTCGTCAAATTATGTTGATTTGTTTCTTTTTCAAATTAATATGCGTGACTTCTCAATAATATTTAGTGTTACGCTGGTCATTTTTAATAAATAACTGAAACATCTATAAAACTAGCCTTTTTATTTATAAAATCTAGTTTATAGCAACGTGAAAGTGCTAGCAAATGTGATCGGAATAACTTGCCTCAACGTCGGAACAACCGGCCTCTCATGACGGGGCAAATTGTTACGCTCTGACTTTTTCTTAATAAATGGTTATGCACAAAAACTATAAATTCTTTAAGAAAAACAATTTTCTAGTCTAAAACTAGAATAATTTTTGCATCATCGTTTATAGAAGTTCAAAAGATTAAACTTCGTTTTAATTGCATTTTTATTAATTTTTTCAAAATCGGAACTTCCAGCCCTGGTCTCCCCTACTCATTAATTGTTGTATATTTTGATTTTCTTCTGCTAAATGGTAATATTTCGATAATGGTTCAGGACCCTATTACCTCAATATAGGTATTATATATTTTTTTAATTATAATACTATATGAACTTATATTAAATTATTTTTTTCTATAGCAGATGTTAAAGTGCAATTTTATCAACTCAAAATATTGGAAAAAGTAGCAATTTAAGCGCAAGGGTAGATAAAATACTTTAATTTGTATTTATTTGAAGTACATTTTAAAATTATTCTCAAATAAATACTAAATTTTTCTAATTTCAATTTCTTTAAAATCAGATACAGAAAAAAAATCAATTTTATACACGACGATAAATTAACACTTTCCGCTTGCCGTTAAAATATTATTTTATCGTCTTGTATAAAAAATAACTATATTCTTAATTTTATAATTTAGAAATACAAAGAATAATGAAAAACGTAGCAAGCGCTGTTTACACCCAAGAACCCTCCCCTTGAATGCGCCTCTCTGTATACAGATAAATGTAACGAGATTTAATAGTCAACTAACCGACATGGTTTTGTCGATCAATTCTTGAATTCAACCGATATCAATTAGTATGAATTATTTATTGTACAATCCATGTTGTGCCATTTCAACAACAACTATGAGTGCTCAATTTAGTTCTCTTTGTTATATCATTCTCTCTAGCAAAAATAATTTTTGGAATTGGTGAAAAAGTTTTGATTAGACATTTAAAGCAGAACGAAAACAAAAGCAGCAAAAGTGATACTTTTAAACATAAATTAATGTAAATTGATATGAAATGTTACATTTTTATAAACAAAATTTTGTGTTTAACTATGGATATTTTCTTCCAGTTTAAAATAACAGACATAGATAATAACAATGTGCATACATTGTATTGTTATGAGTATTTAAGTTGTATTTCCTCCATTTCCATTTGAGATTTTCCGCGGTAATCGTACACTACTTGGGTTTTTAATACTGCTCTTTCGTTGTGGCTTCTATTTCTTTTATGTGCGCATTGGAGAGAGCCTAGAAATGCCAGCGATGTGGATGTAGGTTTTAGGATGATATTACAACCTGTTGTGACTGGGGTTAGTGGCGGCTTTCAGAACCGGGATCTCCAGAGATGTTTATACGTAACCTTATAACTGTTAAAGGTGTCTCCGCGTAATTACGTTACTAACATTACGCCAAGTAGGGAAATAGCTGGACTAAACATTACAGATTATATGTACCAAGGCAAGAGCATTTAAACTTGAAATACGACGAAATTAATGTATACGGACAGCGGTGGCTCACTTGCAGTGGTATGTAGCCCTTGGAAGCTTTAGAAACTCCGCCTTCCTTGTATGTTCTAAATATAAACACATATTATGCGGCTATGTTTATATTTTAACGTACTTTGAATTACTTAAAATTTCTATTTCATTACAAATCATATATAAAGTTTCTTATAAAAAAATTAATCAAACACGAAAATTTTTAAGATGCGTATCTAGCTCAACGGATTAAATTGTATATTCGAATATAAATTCGTATATACCTACATCCAATTCTAAGCGCTATGTAAATCATAAAATATTTTGTACTAGGAATTGATATCCACCACAAGTTAATTTGAGCAAGTTTTCATAGTTTAATTTTAAATTTTAGCCTTTATATAATAACTAGCGATACAGAATATAAGTGTGAAATTCATGGCAAAGTGTATATGTTAGTATTGTAACGTTTTATTTATTTAGGTGAAGTGTAAAATTGATTAAACCGCTAATATTTATATAACTAAGTTTAATTAAAGAAATATGAATTATAAAGAATAATGAAAAATAACTAACACTAGGAATTAACAAATATAAACACTAATTTAAGACTAACATATATCAATAAAGACTTAAACACTAAGATAATTTATTTAAACAATTAGAACTACGCAATATTTATTTCAACAATATTTATATCACTCTTTATTTATATCACTATCTATTTATTTATATCACCATCTTTTCACTACACGTATCGATACAAGACTGTCCTCGCGATCTTTTGCTTGGGGTATTTATATTAAAACAGTTTATTCTAGATTATTCTCTGATTCCTTGAAATCAGAACAATGGGGAGCGAACGGACGTGTTCTGACCTGCTCGCTAGCGGTCACCGCCCGCGCCGCCGCCCGCGCCGCGACCCTGGGTTCGCTACATTGCCCCCTCCTTAAGACTGTTTCGTCACGGAACAGTTCGTTATGACGAAATCTGCATGCATCACCCTTGGTGCATCTGGAAGTCTTGAAGAAGTAACAGTCGACGGTCCGTTTGAGCTCTTCTTGGCCGGTAGAGTTGAAGCTGCAGACTAGAATTTCCACTCCGGTAAAGCGGAAGACTGTTTCTAACATGCTTCTAACAATCCTCCAATCCAAACCATCTAGTCCACAGCCTATCTTCGGTACTGCCAGTTTCATGATGTCGTATTGTTTCGTAACGAGATAGTAAATGTACCGCTTGTGTTCTTCGTTATCATCCTTCAGTTGTAGCGTTTTCCCGACAGTTGGACGTTGGTTGGCCAGTTCTTGTACTCGTCCAAATTTTCTTTTAAAAACTGAAGCGATGCCGCAGGACATTTTAATGTCTTTCGCTACACAGTTAGCGAGGGAATATTCTGGGGACACGGTGAACAGATCTCGTTCTTCTTCTCGTGTCACGCCATACCGTACTTTGTGACCAGTGGAATGGCTTTCCATAAAGTCATCATATGTGGGTTCCTCAGCTACAACCCGGCAAACCGTCGCTCCACAATGATCGTCAAAATTATCACCAGCGAAAGGGGCTAACCGATTGAAGTGGACTACTCTCGGCTTTCCATTAGGTGTTTTCCTAATTCTGTAGACCACATCATTTATTCTCTTTACGATCTCGTAGGGACCTTCCCAATTCTTTTGTAGCTTCGGTGATAAGCCACGACGTCTTTGTGGATTGTAAAGCCACACCAAATTCCCAGGTTGAAAACCACCTTTTTCAGCCTTGACGTCATACTGGTCCTTCATCCGATCGCTGGCACCTTGAATGTTTGTGCGGACTTGTTCATGGAATATTTAAGTTGTATGAACGCAGCTTGACAGTCCATCTCCCAGATAAATTTTCTGCCTTCTTCAGTAAGCCTTATCAATGGCTTCGCTATGTTGGCAAATCCAGGTACATAACGTCGGTAGTATGTACAGAGACCAAGGAAACTTCTCAATTCATGTTTATCCCTCGGTACTGGCCAGTCACTTACAGCCCTTATTTTCTCCGGGTCAACTGCAATACCCTTACCAGAAACTACGTGTCCAAGATAATGAACTTCTTTTTGAAATAAGTGACACTTCTTTGGACTGAGTTTCAGGTTAGCATTCCTCAATCTTTGGAAAACCTCTTCTAAGTTCTTCATGTGGTCCTCGAACGTTTTTCCTACCACAATAATATCGTCGAGGTAGACCAAACATATTTTCCACGACAGACCAGCCAACACGGTTTCCATAAGCCGTTCAAAGGTTGCAGGGGCATTGCAGAGCCCAAATGGCATAACAGTAAATTGCCAAAGACCGGTACCGATGGTAAATGCCGTCTTTTCTTTGTCTCTTGGATCTAAATCCACTTGCCAGTATCCGCTCTTTAGATCAAGAGTAGAGAAGATCTTTGATCCTGCCAATGTGTCCAGTGTATCATCTATTCGGGGTAGCGGGTAGCTATCCTTCTTCGTCACGTTGTTAAGTTGACGATAATCGACGCAAAATCTTGTAGAGCCATCCTTCTTCTTCACTAGCACCACTGGTGAAGCCCATGGACTGCTTGAAGGTTCAATCACACCTTCCATTCTCATGTCCTCTATAATTTCTTCCGCTTCTTCCCGCTTAGCCAGTGGAAGTCTTCTTGCTGTTTGACGGATGGGTCTTGCGTCTCCGGTGTCTATTTTATGATGGACAACATTGGTTCGTCCTTTGTCCTTCTTGTCAAATTGGAACACATCTTGAAAGTTGCCAATTAAACCCTTAGCCTTGGTTTTCCGGTCGGCGGTCAAGTCCTGGAACGATGATGACAGCTCCTTGATTAGAGTATCTGGAACTTCACAGGATGTGTTGTCTTTGGCCTTTACAGTTCGAATAATTGATGATACCGCTGAACATTCTCCTACTATGGTCCCTTTCTTCAGTATAACGGGATAAAAATTTATGTTCATTACTCGAACTGGGATTATCGCTTTTGAGCAAGGCTTTTCCAATTACAACTCCAGTCCCAGTTTTGGCATCATCGTTTTTCGGCTGGAGCATGACAATGCTTCCCTCACAGAAGCTACCCTCTAGCTGTGCTTCCACGATTGATTCACTCCGTTCTGGGAGGGTTACATCTTCCGTTATTAATACTCGCATGGCATTGTCGTCTCGTGGATTTAATACTAGTTCTTCATCATTGACCATCATCACTCCATTCTTCAGGTCAAGTTTAAATCCATGCTTTTTCATAATGTCCATGCCGAGAATGAATTCATCTTCTACATCAGCTACCAGCACACGATGTTTAATGCACGTTTTTCCAACAGTGATGCTCAAATCTATTTCTCCAGATGCGGTAGCTTGTTCTCCGGTGGCTGTGCGTATCTGCCACTTTGTTGGAAGTAGATGTTTTCTGCACAGTTTTCTTGCTAAGTCAGGTCTGATTATTGTTTTTGTCGCACCCGTATCCAGCAACATTTTAAGCGGCCTTCTGTCGATAGAGCCGTCTACATAGACACTGTTAGCTTGATGATGAAGGGATGCGACATAACTAATGGATTCTGGGGCTACTGGAATACGGGTCGACGATTGCCACTTTGCATCAACCCGACTTAGTTTCCCGACTCTTTTTCTTCCTTTCTTGTTTCTGCTTTCCTCTGTTGTTTTCTGCAGAGCCTTTGCGGGTGACCTAAGTCACCGCAATTCCAACAGCGGAGTTTCTTTCTTCCCGCGCCATGAATTTCAGATGAAATTCGTCTTATCCTGTCATCTAGATCCTCAGTGTCTTCATTCCTCTCAGCATCGATAATTCGCACTCGCGATTGGTTGCGTGAAGCTTGTTTTTCAGCTTCATGATCTAAGGCATATGAAAGTGCATCAACCAGAGTTTTTGGTCGAGCCAATCGTAGTGCCTGCTGAGTTTCATTGTCTCGGACACCATAGATAAATGCTTGTGTAGCTAGGCATTCCAAGACGCTGTCAGGAGCTGTAGGGTGTGCAAGACGAACCAGGCGAGCTATGTCGGCTTCAAATTCTTGCAAGTTCTCTTTAGAATTTTGATACCGGTTTCTTAATTGCGTTTGGTACACCTGCTCCAGATGCGCATTGCCATATCGCATATCCAACCGCTTGACAAGTTGGTCATAATCTTCCTGTTCATCCTCTTTTAGCGTCTGGAGGATATCGATAGCTTCTCCACGCAGCGAAACTGTCAGCGCAGTAGCTTTTTCTTTGGAAGTCCAACCATTTGCTTTGGCAGCGGCTTCAAATTGTTTTACATAATTCGGCCATGATGACTTGCCATCGAATTCGGGTGTTTTAATGTGCAGTTTTGAATTATGTTCCGCTTTTACTGTTTTGTTTACTTGAATAATATCTGCCACATCAGAATTTGAAACCGCTGGCGTAATTTTAGAACAATTTTGCTATAACTCTTCAACTTTTTTCTCGTAAGTTTCTATTCTCTCTTCTAATATTCTAGAACTTTCTTTCAATTGTTCGTTCAGTTTTTCTTCCAAACTTCTAGAATTTTCCATTAATTTCTCTTCCCATATTCTAGAATTTTCTGTTCCCTGGTTCCCGATGTCTCCAAGTCTCGTTCTTCCAGTTCCCTCTTAAGATCGGCCACTTTTAATTCACTTAATTTTACTTGTTTAGTAGCCATTTTATTTATTTTTATTTACACTTCACAGTTTATTAACCCCACACCCGACACCAATTGTAACGTTTTATTTTTATTTAGGTGAAGTGTAAAATTGATAAAACCACTAATATTTATATAACTAAGTTTAATTAAAGAAATATGAATTATAAAGAATAATGAAAACTAACTAACACTAGGAATTAACAAATATAAACACTAATTTAAGACTAACATATATCAATAAAGACTTAAACACTAATATAATTAATTTAAACAATTAGAACTACGCAATATTTATTTCAACAATATTTATATCACTCTTTATTTATATCACTATCTATTTATTTATATCACCATCTGTTCACTACACGTATCGATACAAGACTGTCCTCGCGATCTTTTACTTGGGGTATTTATATTAAAATAGTTTATTCTAGATTATTCTCTGATTCCTTGAAATCAGAACAATGGGGAGCGAACGGACGTGTTCTGACCTGCTCGCTAGCGGTCACCGCCCGCGCCGCTGCCCGCGCCGCGACCCTGGGTTCGCTACAGTATGCTGCATCCGAGTAGTAACTAAATCCACTATAAGCTGCAGGCCACTTGGAGAGGCTATAAGATTAGCTAACAACTCTCACCACTAAAATGCATTTAAATAGCCTAGTTACACATGCAATTCACATATCGAATTTATTTTTTCTATATTCTTTAATGGAAGAAAATAAATTAAGCACAATTCCAGATTCTAGTTTTTCACCTATAGTCGAAAAATGCATCAATATAATAGTAATACATTTTTATAATCGTCTTTTCAAATGATTTCCTGAAAAATACGAGTACTACATTTAAATTTACTAAAGAGCAGCAATTTTTTTTTCGCATCCCGGCGACAAACATTCTTAGCACGCCCCTGGTCTCGACCATCATTAGACATAACTCTAATTTTAAATTTTTCTTAAATGGACAATATCGCTTTTAACACTACGGCCAGATCATTTCCTGTATTGGTCGAACTGCCGAACTTCAAGCTTCGGCCGTAACATGTGTAAAGGAATTTAACATGTACGCACATAAATTTAATTTATGATCTGTACTTTACAGTTGTGTACTGTCAGTGAGTATGAAGTAATAGCTTTATACTCACTGGTACTGTACTTGCCTGCATCAATATCTGAGTGATTACCATAAGTTAATTTTTGTTATAATATTTTACAACGCGATAATACATAATTTTTAGTTTCTGAAGTAATTAAAAAATACAAAAATTGGAAAGACTTCATTTGAATTTTTAATAATGTCAATCTTTTCTCTATAGAAAAATTAATTTAAATGAATTTTCAGAATTTTTGTACTCTCGTCTTTATGTTCATACAAAATATAGGTTCTGTGTTAAGTTTTGCTGCAATTAATTTTGAACATTCTATAATTTCAAAATTATCAGACCTATAACTATTTAAAAAATGAGGACTGTAGTATTTTGCTATCCGCATTTACTTTATTTCAAATGTCAAACCACACTCGAATGGAACAAATAAAGGTAAATGAAGTATTTTTTCACCAATACATTTTGCTGTATATTCAAATTGTTCGTCGATTTCAACTCATTCATATTTGTTATTTTGGGCAGTAGAATTTAATATAGTCACTTTAATAAATATATTATTTATTATAAACTTGAAATTACAACGCAACTTATATTCTTAACATCTCACACTTTTTATATAACAACTGAACATACTTGTGTTGGTTACACCATATTGCCAACTTAAATATATGTCACTATACATATGACTTTTTGTTTCTAACACTCCTCCTCAAATTAGTCATATTTACAGTGATTGATATTAATATAAATATTATTCATGTTTAAGATTTATTGAGTTACAAAAGGATTCAAGTCTTTTACCATTTACACATTTAGTCAAAACATCAGCAATTTGATCATTAGTTTGAACATAGTTTAAGATTAACTGTTTGTTCTTTACTAGCATTTTAATAAAATTATATTTTATATTTACGTGTTTTAGTCGTTTATGATCTTCTTCAAGTAGTCCTTGAGTCCATACTCCTTCTGAAGCTGCAATCGCTAAAGCGATATATTCTACCTCTGTCGAGCTTAAGGCTACTGTTGGTTGTTTTTTAGTATACCAAGATACAGCACAACCAAAAACCTTGTAAATAAAACCGGTAGTAGATTTGCCATCTATTACATCGCTTCCCCAACTAGCATCAACATAACACACTAGTCGATCATCTGTATTCACTAGAGACTTTTCATAAGTTAAGCAATGTTTAATAGTTCCTTTTATATATCTCAGGATTCTTTTAAGTCCTAACCACACTGTTTGGTTAACTGGTTTGTCTTGGTAGCGACTGTAATAATTTACAGTGGCGCTTAAATCAGGTCTGGTTCCCATTACTGCATATATTAAACACCCGATTAGTTCACGATAAGGAACTTGAAGGTTTTCTTCTTCATTTTTATTTATTTGAATTTCAAATTTATCACATGGAGTTCTTACACATTTACAGTCGATCATATTGAATCTTTCCAATATTCTCAACAAGTAAGCTGATTGATTTAATTTGACTTGGTTTTGTGTTCTTTCGATTTGAATACCTAAAAAATATGTTAATTTTCCTAAATTCTTCATTCGAAATTCAGTATTTAGTTTATTCTTGATTATTTCTAGTTGTTCAGAATTGTTCGTCGCAATTATTAAATCGTCAACATATAGTAGAATGTAAATCTTAAATTGTTTTTCTATCTTCAAATATAGGCAAGGATCGTATTGAGATGCTTCAAAATTATTTTTCTTCATGAAGCCATCAAAACGAGCATTCCAATAACAGGGTGACTGTTTTAAGCCATATAGGGTTTTGTTCAATTTGCACACCATGTATTTGTTATCAATATAACCACTAGGAGGGTTCATATAAATTTCATCATTTTCTGATAATTCTCCATGTAGAAAGGCTGACTTAACATCCATTTGTTCTGCAATTAAGTCATCTTTAAGAATGAACGTTAATAGTATTCTAAAAGTTGACAGACGTGCCACTGGAGCGTAAATTTCTGATATGCTAAAATCTCTCTTTTGCATGAAACCTTTGGCAACAACTCTTGCTTTATATTGCAAAATGTTTCCGTCTTTGTCTCTCTTAACTTTAAAGACCCATTTCGAATCTATTATTCTTTTGTTTTCGGGCCTTTTAACTAAGGTCCAGGTTTTATTTTCCTCTAATGAATTTATTTCATCTTTAATGGCTTTTAACCACTCTTCAGATTCTTCGCTTTTTCTTGCTTCTTCTACTGTTTTTGGTACTTCCTCTAATGTTTCCATACTTAGAGCCAAATGAGCAAAATCATTGTCTTCTAAATTGTAATCTTCTAAATATGTTGGCTTTCTTGTTATTCTGTTGCTCCTCCTTATTTCTACATTTTAATTTTTCTGTCTTTATTTTCTTCTGTATTATTTAAATTTTCTGTCGCTACGTCTTCTTCAGAATCTTCATTATGTACAGTTAACTTTTTGTTTTTGATGGTTCCAATGTTTCTGTTTTCATCAAATATTACACTGTCACTGATTACAATTTTGTGTTTTTCAGGATTCCATAGTCTGTAACCATTGTCATTATAGCCGACCATAATTAGAAATTCTGTATTTGTATTTAGTTTATTTCGCATTTCTTTGGGTTTGTATGTATACGCTAGAGACCCAAATATTTTAATTTTGTCCATTTTAACTTTCTTCTGGTAAAACATTTCAGCGGGTATTCTATTGTTTTCCAATACTGTTGTTGGACTTCTATTAATTAAGTAGGTAGCACATAATGCTGCTTCTCCCCATAAGGTTTTAGGTAGTTCCGAGTCTAGAAGTAGAGCTTTAATTTTTTCTATTAGAGTTCTATTAGCTCTTTCTGCTACACCGTTCAATTCTGGTGTGTATTTAATAGTATTTTGTATTTTTATACCCTTAGACTCACAAAAGAGTTTAAATTCTCGTGATGTATATTCACCTCCGTTGTCGCAACGTAAAATCTTTATTCTTCTTTCAAAGTGATTTGAAACCCATGTTTCGTACGCTTTGAAACAGTCTAAAGCTTCGCTTTTATTTTTGATTAAATAAATTACTATCATGTGAGTGTAATCGTCGATAAATGTAATTATGTACCTTTTATTATCATAAGTTTCTGGACTAATTGGTCCGCAAATATCCGTATGAATAAGTTCAAGCGGTTTACTGCTTCTTTGTTTTATATGCTTGGTATGTGGGTTCTTTGTTTGCTTACTTTGTACACATATCTCACATATATTACTCATTTCTTCCGATATTTGTTTTGTTTCTAATTTTATTAATTTTTGGTTGGTCATTTTCAGTAAACTGGACAATCCAATATGTTCCATTCTTCTGTGCCATAGTTCTGTTTGGTTACTTTTATTATCTGTAAAATTTATTTGATTTAGTACTACTTCAAAAACGACTTTATACAGGTTTTGTGACTTATAACCAGTTGCAATAACTTTGTTCTCTTTTAATATTAAGGCTTTATCTTCGTTAAATTTTATGCGCAAACCAGCTTTAGTCAATTTTTGCACAGATAATAGATTATGACGTATATCTGGAACAAACAGAACGTTTTTAATTTCACCACAGCCATCCTTCAATTTAATATCAATATTGCCAACAGCTGATGCGACACATGATTGATTTGCCTTAGCAACACAGATATTTATGGGATTCTTAAGTTCAACTTGTTTCTTGAAAAACTTCTTAGTATTAATTAAGTGGTCTGTTGCACCGGAATCAAGAAACCATGATACGGTGTTTTTACTTTCCGTGGAGTCGTTTAGTTCTAATGCAGAAATAAATGCAATTTTATTTTCTTTAGTATCTTCCTTTGCTTCATTATAATGTGCTTGTTTGTTAAAATTGTAGCTGTTAGTATTACTCTTGTTAAAACGGCATTCAGACTTTTTGTGTCCTTTTCGACCACAGTGATGACAATTGAATTTAAAATATTCTGAGTCTTTTTTTGTATTCTGATTATTCTTATATGATTTCTGATCATATTTCTTATAAGACTTTCCTGTAAATGCAGCTGAAGTTGTTGGTACGTCTTCTGTGTCGTAATTCATTTTCTTTTTAATTTCTTGGTCCATCAACTTGGCTTTAACAAATTCTACCGTTAACTTGTCTTGTTCCATTGTTTCTAAAGCTGTTACAATGTTATCGTACGATTTTGGTAATGTCAAAAGCAAATGGCAAACTAAATCTGTTTCTTCTAATTTTGTACCAGTTCCTTTTAATTCACGAATGGTTTCATCAAATTTACCAAAATGTTTTTCTAATGATTCACCTTCTGTTAGTTTCAACGAAAGTAGTTTTCTTCGTAAATACAGTTGACTTGTAACACTCTTTCTCTCAAACTGTTTTTCAAGTGCTTTCCACATTTCGTAGGCTGTTTGTTTATCTTTTACGATTTCTAAGTGTGAATCTGCTATACAACTTATTATTATTGCTTTACATTTCTTATCCTTCTTGACGAATTCTTGTGTTGCTTCATTTGTATTGTTTTCAATGCATATTTTAACATCTTTTTGGTCTAACATGGAAGTTACTCTAAATTTCCAATTATTAAAGTTCTTTCCATCAAATTGTGTAATTCCATACTTTTCTGTTGTTGTAGCCATTTCCGTAATTTTTAGGTTAACCACTGGCTTACAAATTTTCTTTTCAAAGACTATACCTTTTTAATTTTAAGCTCTGGGCTTGTCTGGGCCCATAACCTGTTATTTTGGGCAGTAGAATTTAATATAGTCACTTTAATAAATATATTATTTATTATAAACTTGAAATTACAACGCAACTTATATTCTTAACATCTCACACTTTTTATATAACAACTGAACATACTTGTGTTGGTTACACCATATTGCCAACTTAAATATATGTCACTATACATATGACTTTTTGTTTCTAACAATATTTGAGTACGTAGCGATCCGTATAATCTTACAGTATATAAATACCGTGTGATCTAATTCTTCTGCCATCTAAATGCCGTCACGTATAATTTACCCCCACTACCAGTGACGTCACGCAGAAATCAGGGAATGCCATAACGTATAATATGGATTAAATTCCGTTCAATATAAGCTTACAGCATATAAATACTATGCGATATAATTCTTATGCCATCTAAATGCCGTCACGTATAATTTACCCCCACTACCAGTGACGTCACGCAGAAATCATCGAATGCCATAACGTATAATTTGGGTTGAAATGGGACGGGATGAAACGAATTCGTGGCTTCTATTGCAGATACCTACCTTATCACTATGCTACTAGTGTCATCGTAGTTACACTACTACACTACAGATGGCTACATTATATTTTTTTTGTTTAAAATAGAATAATGCCCCGTATTATAAATAATATTGTATTTTATATAGTATTTAATTGTACTGTAAATGTCTTTAAATAAACAAATTCTAATCAAAATAATTTTAATAATGACATAAATACGTTGCTGTCAAAATTTCAGTTGTCAATTGAAGGAGTATATATTATTTACTAGGGAACTGAATTTAACTGACGTTTGTAATACTGGGCATAAGAAAACTTTTTTTTATGTACATAAATTAGATATTAAAAAAAAAACAATGTATAATAATACATGATACAAGCGGAATATGAAAGCACTCACAGTAGCTGAACTGTTATCGTGACAACGGGATTTTTATGAATTATTTGTTATTAAAACCATACATTCATGGAGGTAAAAAAATAAATTTATAATCTAATCATTCTGGTACTTGTATAATATTTATTTTGAGGTAATACGAAGACGGAGTGTATTTTAAATGGTTAACAAGAATACAAAATTTAAGATATGTAACAGAAGAAAAGTATATATTTATTTATGTTCATATTACTTTATATGGTAAAATGACAACTGATATAAAGGAAGAATTTGTAAACATGGGTATTTATACATTTTTGTAAAATAATGGCCTGTCTTAGGAGCTGTCAAATATAAGAAAAATAAAGTATATCTTAACAATACTTTTGCATTTTATTACATATGAAAATTATTTGTGTTGTTTTATAGGTAAATCTATCTAAAACATAACATATCTAATAATACAAATGTCATTGGGAAGTGGTCAAGTATCTAAATAAAATAATAGCATTCCTCGCAGTGTTATGCTAGTTTGCTTTAAATTATTACTTCGAGTATTTTTGTTGTTTTGATTTTATATAATAACTTTTAAAATGGTCGCTTAGCGAATAGAGAAAAACAAAGGTTTCTATAATAATAGTATATTGTAACAAGGGCAGAAAATCATTCATATCCATACGACTATAATTCTTATGGCACGAGACGTAATCGAGAGTTACAATTTTATATTTGCATGAATATGAGCTCTTTTTGACGAGTTGTACACTATATTTTGTAGGAGACCACATAAAAAACTAATGGATTTGACACATATTTTTATAATTTTTACACAAACAATCGGTCTGCTATCAGACAGTCAATAGTCGTAACGTGGTAACCATAACAACAATCAAGTAACGAGAAAATATCGGCTCATGGCTTGTTAATCACTGATCTGTATATATGCTTCTGGATAGGGCATAGCGTCCATTTTCCTGAGGACTAAATCTAGTCCAATTGGCACGATATATGAATAAAGTCGTTAGTACCTATCTATAATGAAAAATGAAAAATCGTTTTAAATTTGATTTGTTTGAATTATTTTAGATACTTATGTAATCGATAGAACGATGAATCTATCTTGCTTTCATGATAAATAATTCTACCGCAGAATAATCGTTCTCAAATATACTAAAACTAGGTTAAAAACGACTATGACCAAACAATTCTTAAATCATATAATATTTCTGAGCTTCAGCAATCAACAATGATATTTACAAGCATTTTAATAATAATCATTTACTAAATATGGATTTTCAGTTTTCACTGACAAATGATATTTTGTGAATTTTATTCATAATAGATTTTTAATTATAATTTTGAATATTTCATTACATTTTCCTTTACATCGAATATTAATATTTCTATCCATCATTCTTTCAATTGAATAAATAGGTACCTTAAACTATTCACAGTTAAATAACTAAGACAAATCAAATTTAAAAAGATTTCTTATATTTCGTTTTAGATACTAACGATTTTATTCATATTTCGCGCCAATTGGATTAGATTCAGACCTCAGGCGAATGGCCGCCACAGGCTTCATTTTTCATACGCTATACCCTATCCAAGTACTATATAGAGATCAGTGTTGTTAATTGGCTTTGAACGAAATGAAAATAAATTTGCTTAAATATGACTGGTTGTGGTCAAGACGAAGAAACATTAATTTCCCTCGCATAATCATAAGTTGTGAGCAGTTGTTCCTTTTGACAGGTGATGTATTAAATGAAAATGAATAATTTTCCGCTTAATTGGCCGCTTAAAATGAATTTTCCGAAATAATAATAATAAAAATAACGGAGGAAGGACTGCTAATAATAATGAAACAAGATATACTTTTGATTTCTTCTTGTAGATGAAGAAATTTTTTATAAAGAAATATAAAAAAAAATTATATTACAGATTTGTTAACATTAGAAATTATGAAGCAGAAAATAATTAGTAGATATATTTATTTTAAAGTAAAAAATTGTAAGCATGCAAAAAAAACGTGTACTTAGTAGTAAAAGTATGAGCTCGTAATTTCGAACTGTTGATTTTCTTATTTAGGGCGAGTGAAATGAGAGGCGAACAATCAACAACGAATAAATCAACTATATTAAACAAATTATTTACTTGTCAATGTCAATGTCAAAAACTGTAATTGTTTATATTCACGGATGATACGATTAAATATGATTCAACTGTTTCTGGAACACCACTAATGGTGTTCCGCGAAAACACGACTTAGCAGCATAAATAACCGATGTTATACATCGTAACTAAGAAAAATTCAACTATCTGATTGGTCCATTTTCCGATGAGTTATGTAGTTTTAATATATAACTCGAGCTTCGAAAATAATCTGAATATACAATTTGCGGACTCGATGTGTTACCTTTAAAACACAACTCTACCTGCGATGTCGTTGTGTTTCCAAGGCAACACATCTCGTCCTCAACCGTATATTCGATTATTTTCGGACCTCTTGTTGTATAACTATTGAATATACATAAGTATGAAAAATAAAATAATTTAGAGATCGATAATCTCTAAATTATCTCTAAAGAAATCGGTAGTACATATTCGTATGTGGAAGAGGATTGTCCACTTTAATAACACGAACTGAATTTAAAGAGACACAAAGTTGTTGAAAATACAGTAAGATAAAAAATGCATTTAGTAAAACGTAACCTATAACCCGTTAGGAAAAAAATTGTATATTAGCTCAGAACTTCAAATTCTTTTTACATTATGTAGACTAGCCTTCAAGAAATATATTAAAATTTTACAATATTAATTAATCAAATAAACAGTTTTTTAAAGTAAACTCAATAAGCTGTGTTTTTGTCCACGGGCGCCTACGACTGGAGACCGCGACTGAGTAGCTGCAACCAATTCGCGATGATATATGCAAGGCTGTTTAAATATGTTTGTTTTCCTAACAGCGACTCAGTCGCTACTACTAAAATTCATTCGCCATACGCCCGACGACCAGTCACTTGACTGCTCCAGATACAGACAAACGACTCTTTCGCTGCGAATTTAGGGTAAGCAAATGAAACACATGCATTTTGTTGGCAAATTATTTATTGAAACATGGATGTTTTTTTCGAAATACAGAAGATGAACAACTCGTTGATTTTTTTTTCTGATGGAATTATTGGTTCTTTCATCCGATTGTACGGATTTATAGCTACAATAGTATTTTAAATGATTCCGTATTAAAACTGACTGAAATCCCTCCAACTTTTTTCTTTTAAACATCGGTAAAACTTTTCTTCCTTTTCACCTCTTCTTGAAGTACGCGGAGTTCATTACCAATAATAACCTAATTGTTTGTCGTCCAATAATACCTTTCATATTATTATTTATTTCGTTATGTCGCCAAGCCGAGGAAAATTATTTATTCGCACGGATGTAATCAGCTAGTGCTCTCCAAATGTTGCAACGAATCGGTCGCGGCTACTTCGTCGCAGTCGAAACGCGGCTTTAAGCTTTCTATGGTTCCCCGAGTAATATTACTCCAAATAACAATATCTGCTGAAATATTATTTTATAATACAGATTTTACAAAAAACTTATGTTTATAAAATAATGCCTATTAAATAATTCTGTGATTTTTTATTTCTTTATACTTTTATTAAATATTTTATTATCAGCAAACAGTTAAAATATTGTGTCTTTTTACTTAATTAATGGTTTTAGTAACTGAAAGTTAAGTATAATTATATAAATTATGTTTTTTTTATTCAGTGATTTAAAAAAAATATTAAATTTATATTTAATATCAAAGTTTATTACAAAAACAATTACTAGTCTTTTAATGACAGATGAATACATTCTGAATCAATATTATAAATCAGCCATACTTATATTAAACAACTGTCGATTTCAGATTAATGAACAATAACAGAGTTATTAGATATTTTTCCATTTCTTAAAAATAACGACAACCATGGCAGTTGAAAAATAAAATAAAAATCAGGGTTGGCAAATATCATGATATTTATATAAATATCAAAATATCATAATATCGGATATATATCATCGGATATATATCCGATATATATCAGGAATTTCGTTCTTAGGCTATATGCAAAAGAAAACATGAAACGTAAAATACCTTTATTTTGGTAAACAACAAAAATCAAACTTTAGTTTAAAATAACAAAAGACAAAAATTATTATTATTTAAGTAACAAAAAATAACATTTTTCCTAAATATATTATATAAATAGTAAATACCTAAATGAGTAAATACTATTGTAATTTGACATTATGATATAAAATATTCATATTTTTATTTAAGTTAAACAATAACTGTTGCCACGTTTTTATTTTTATTCAAAATATCAAAAAAATTTCACTCTGGGTATTTATTTTATAAAAAATTAATAAGTGATATATATCATGATATATATCAATCAATAAATATCGGATATATATCAAGATATATATCATGGTATATATCACTTGATATATATCTGCCAACCCTGATAAAAATATTTAAAGTTTTATATTTACTTATACCTAAGTTTATTATTTCACTAAGTAATATTTATGTAATAATTTATTGAATTACATTTTTTTCAAACAATTTCTAATCTACTTATTATAAATTATTAAATTTATTATGTATAAAATACTACATAGTCCATATATATGATGACAGATGAAACGAGGTGATATAGCCTGCAAAAAATCGATTTCATTTCGTTTTCTTCCGAGATGGAAGATATAGTTTGTTTCTATTATTTTGGCATAGATTCTCATATGCCCAGTTGTAAAGATTAAAGGTAGGTAAATAAATTCATAACTTCTGATTTAAATTGGAAAAATTGTATCGAAACGATATGTCAAATGGTCTGTTAAAATTACGATATGGACTTTTTTTGTAAACATGTAGTAACGTACAGTAACGTATTCAAATGTAAGCTTTGCAAATGGACATAAATTCAGAAACAAGGGCCACAACGATAGCGTTACCTTAAATAAAATACAATAAATTTTAGAAACATTTCCTATAATCACACAAAACTTACCTGTTCAATTTCTGTTATTAATATTGTTTCAGTACTTTAACTATATCTACTGACTTTTCAGAACTATCGGTATTATCTTTGATGTAGATTTTAGAGGTTCCAAATAAATTAATAGCAACAAATGAAACAAGTCTTGACTAAATAACACTGCGAGGAATGCTATTATTTTATTTAGATACTTCACCACTTCCTAATGACATTTGTATAATTAGATGTATAATGTTTTAAATAGATTTACCTATAAAACAACACAAATAATTTTCATATGTAATAAAATGCAAAAGTATTGTTAAGATATACTTTATTTTTCTTATATTTGACAGCTCCTAACACAGGCCATTATTTTGCAAAAATGTATAAATACCCATGTTTACAAATTCTTCCTTTATATCAGTTGTCATTTTACCATATAAAGTAATATGACCATAAATAAATATATACTTTTCTTCTGTTACATATCTTAAATTTTGTATTCTTGTTAACCATTTAAAATACACTCCGTCTTCGTATTACCTCAAAATAAATATTATACAAGTACCAGAATGATTAGATTATAAATTTATTTTTTTACCTCCATGAATGTATGGTTTTAATAACAAATAATTCATAAAAATCCCGTTGTCACGATAACAGTTTAGCTACTGTGAGTGCTTTCATATTCCGCTTGTATTATGTATTATTATACATTGTTTTTTTTAATATCTAATTTATTTACATAAAAAAAGTTTTCTTATGCCCAGTATTACAAACGTCAGTAAAATTCAGTTCCCTAGTAAATAATATATACTCCTTCAATTGACAACTGAAATTTTGACAGCAACGTATTTATGTCATTATTAAAATTATTTTGATTAGAATTTGTTTATTTAAAGAAATTTACAGTACAATTAAATACTATATAAAATACAATATTATTTATAATACGGGGCATTATTCTATTTTAAACAAAAAAAATATAATGTAGCCATCTGTAGTGTAGTAGTGTAACTACGATGACACTAGTAGCATAGTGATAAGGTAGGTATCTGCAATAGAAGCCACGAATTCGTTTCATCCCGTCCCATTTCAACCCAAATTATACGTTATGGCATTCGATGATTTCTGCGTGACGTCACTGGTAGTGGGGGTAAATTATACGTGACGGCATTTAGATGGCATAAGAATTATATCGCATAGTATTTATATGCTGTAAGCTTATATTGAACGGAATTTAATCCATATTATACGTTATGGCATTCCCTGATTTCTGCGTGACGTCACTGGTAGTGGGGGTAAATTATACGTGACGGCATTTAGATGGCAGAAGAATTAGATCGCACGGTATTTAGATGCTATAAGTTTATACGGAACGGAATGTTTCGCAATATTTAACCAAAACTACATTGTGATGTGGGAGGGAGCAACAATGAAGCGTATCGTACTTCATAAAAAGGACCAACGCCCGAATGCGGTACAATAAAGACTTTTTACCTATTAAACATACAAGAGGGCGAAACGGGGAACGAAATTTGAAATGTAATAAAATGGCATTGAATTTGAATATAATCACCAACTAAAAATTTGGCATATTATTTATTTTATTATTTATTATAATAATTATTTTTTCTGTAAACCCTCAACGCCATACTGAGCCGGCACGCCCCTGTATTAGCATCAAATTATTAAATAAGTACTGTTATAAAAAAGTGTTAATAACATGAACAATCAAAATATAAATTTACAATAAAAATAAATTTTATCTGCTTATTTAGCAAAATATTTACAGCAAGTACGAGTGTAAGTGCTTAATCTTCGTGACTACTCTGCATAAACCGAAGATTAAGTTATATCTAAATTAAATAAATCTGGGAAATAAATCAGAAGTATTTTTATAACCTATTGTTTGACAAAGTAATCTGTTACTTTAGATGTGGCGTGACGCTACAATAGCGTGATTTTACAGAATATTTTATCATAATCTTCACACAACAATAATTTTATTTACATTAATTGACCTTGTTCTACAATGGCATGTTAATGACATGAATTCGACGCTTATTTATTTTATTGTTACTGAAAATCAGATTTCTATTTATGTAACTAATACCAATATGAACTTTCATATAAGAACTAGAAACATAATAAGATTCCTGCTGTTATAAATTTTATGCAAATATATTCAAATGGAACTTTTGTGCTTAATTTTCATTATAATTTTGTTATTGAAATGAATTTTATTAGACTAATTTCTAAAAGCTTTCAAGGATATCAGATTTTTGTTTATTATCATTAATGATAGGGTGCGTTCTATTATAACAACTAAAAATCTAACGATCTTATTATACTACCATAAATTTATGGAAATATGTGCACAGATAAAAAATTTCAAGCGAAATCTAAGTGTAGGCACTATATTATTATTTTTAATATTATTCTATTAAAAAAAGAATTTCTACTACGTTTCATCAGTTTCAGATGGAGCTGCCGTTTTAGTAGTATTTTAAGAATATGTAATAAAACTGATATTTTTAAAAAATTATTTCGCACAAAGCACAACTTATCAAAAGCTTTTCCTTATAACTTAAATATAGCGTACTATTATATTTTTGAAGTGAGTGAATTCGTCATCAATAACTATCCTATAACTTCACGAAGTACAACGTTTATATGTGCATTAATTTACTCCAAATCTGCGATTCTCTATGTTCAAAATTGATTTAAATTTTAAAAAGTAAAATTTAGAATTATAATATACTCCTTGAACAGCTTTTAACATAAAAACGAACAATAACAACAAATATTATATAAATAATCACTTATGTAAACATAATCAAGTCGAGTCAGCATACGTATATTAAAATGCTTTACAATTATTTTAAATAAATTGACACTTCATTATTTTTCATTTTAATATAAATATCATAAATATGTACCTTTTTTATAGCATTTTTTCTTCTCTCTTTTCTAGTATTAAACATCACTCGATTATTTTTACAAGTTTTATTTTATTTTGTAATGTTTTTTTTTGTCTCTTCATTCCTTTTTATTACTATAAATCAGTTGCCATATAGTTGTAACTTGGGCTGATTTTTGTAACATGTGAGTTCGTCTTTAGAAACATATATCTAACAAATTGAACATTTGAAATGTTACCTCTAGTTTGTACAGGATAAAAATTAGAAGCAAATTTACAAAAAGTAATGTCCTTGATTCTTCGCAGGTAAATAGTACAAATGTTCAAAATCTTTTTACCTGTCATCAAGAACCTTACCTTTTGCAAATTTCGACCTTTTTTTTAAACTAAATATAATATTGACACATTGTCTATTGCTCTTATGAAGGTAGCTCAATAAACCGTAATCGGTAAGTTAAAAAATTATTAATAATATGTGAAACTTGCATTAAGCGTTGTATCGTACTTTTTTATTACTTATGAAATGATACATAATTAGGAAATAACTTTTATGCCCAATAGTATAAAGCTCAGTCAAATCTTACCCTGCACTGTAGTCAACTGAACTAGGTTCATTATTTGAACTTTAGTTAAAATGATATATGGAGTATAAAACTTTCAAAAAATAAGTTCAACTAAACTAAGTTTAAACCAGCTCAGTCGGTAATTTTAATATATCACTAACTTTTTATGAAATGCGAGATGAAATGTCATAAACATGAACAAAATAAATAAAATTGTGTCAAGCGAAAGTGATAGTTATTAATGTATGGCAAAATAGATCCAACATTAGCAGTAGATTTTTCAACTGCAACAGAATTACCTACCTGCTACCAGCGGCGTATATAAATCTTAATTTCGGAGGTGGCCCAAGTTATAAAAAAAAAAAACTAGATAGGTATATTTAATTAAACTTAATTAAAATTTGTAGCAATGACTGATTCTAATTGTGTCCACAAATTCACGCGCTGTATTCTTGATAAATCTAAATCTTAATTTGAATTTTACCATAAACTTCAAATAGATTGTTTCAATTTATGTCTTGATCTTCATCACTATCTGAACTTGATGAATCAAAATTCAACATTATATATTATATAATGTTGAATTTTCATTTTGGTATGTTATATAATATATAACATACCAAAATGAAATAATAATCAATAAAAAGTGAAATCGTGACATTTTCAACTTGACTTTGAACGAGCTAAATTGATCGTTCAAGTTAACTATCAGTTAAACTTCGGTTATTTAAAAAAACAATGTTTATACTACCCAACGCTAGTTCAAACACTCAGTCAACTTCTGAAAACTAAGATCAAGAGTTGAACTACGTTTGTACTATCGGCCATTAGAGTAATAAAGTAATAAATAAGAAGTAATTCAAATGAAAAACTAATTATTTCCTATATTTATAATAGGAAAACGAGTTGAGAATTTATGAAAATTATTTTCAAGTAAAACTTTTCTTTATTATATTTCACTTTCACTTGCTTCTTCTCTTCCATAAATTTCACTACACGTATATCATCCGAGATGGTTATATGTCT
Source organism: Stenolophus ochropezus (assembly GCA_035578165.1). Lineage (NCBI taxonomy): Eukaryota > Metazoa > Arthropoda > Insecta > Coleoptera > Carabidae > Stenolophus > Stenolophus ochropezus. The sequence continues at coordinate 44,638,555 of JAQOWZ010000003.1, read as the reverse complement.
TCATACACTAAGACTAAGATAACAACAGCCTTAAGGCGTGCGGAGGTGATTTAGGCTTATGGCCTCCGTCCCCTGATCTCACGACGTACTGATCGCCTACCAACTGGTTTTACGCGACGTTTCCGTCCTTTATCTCCACGCTTAACGAATATCTACGTTGTGGCGAATAGCTCTTTCTGGTCAACTATTCAAATTACATTGGTTTCTACCCATATCGCTGCAAATTAGCAGGCAGGGGCGGATCTAGGGGTGTGCTGGGTGTGCAACAGCACACCTGAAATTTTCAGGGGCGGCATTTTAGAAAATCAATTTGTTAAAAATTAAAATTTTAAATAATTATTCATCTTTGTTTACACTTATTTACAAACTTTTGGAAGCATTTATAAGATCATATCTAGCATAAATATTTTTTATTACAATTGTTTGACGTATGTAGGACCACACACATATTGGCTTGTTTCCACAATTTTATATTACATGCAGTAAGCGGCAATAGCAATTAGAGGCGGGTTGTTTGTATCGGCATAGATCTGTGGTGTCGGTAGAGTACGTTATCAAAACACCATTTTTGTTCAATTATTAAATAACTCAAGGAAGGTGGACTTAACAGTTCAGCGCAGGGATACATGTGTGAACGTGTACATTTATTTTCTGATTTTCTGACTGTGAAGTTCAATTTGAAAATGTGCTCAACATTCAATTAATAATTTGTGCGATAGGTATGTTTTCATTTAAAACTTTACCATTAAGCTTAAAACCTTGAATGTATAAGTAGTTGTAGATATAGGTAAATTACTATAAGAAAATAAAATTTACAAAATTTGGAAGCTATTCTGTTTTTATTCTTATATTATGTCAATATTTACATACCTACTTATATAAATATTGTCATAACATATCTACCACATCTTACAATTTACTAATAATTTTAGCTTCCAAACTAAAATCATATAAATTTATCTGCACTTTAATTTTATGACATAATATTTTAAACAGTATTAATATTGTTAGTACTCAACTCCGGCTGAAAAATGCTAAAACAACACACCGATTCATTTTACTTTTTATTTAAAATTAAAAATATTGGTCCTATGGATACAAAATTATTAATAAACAAATGTAAAAATTTAGAGTTGTTGTTTACTGATAAAGATACCACAGAACGGGATTTTGATGCAGAAGAGCTTTACACGAAACTCAAATCTTTAACTACAATTGTAAAAGACGATGAAACTCCTAAATAAATATTAAATTATATTTATAAACAAAACTTTACTATTCTTTTGCAAATGTTATAATAGTTATTTAATTAATTTATTACTAACATTACCTATTAGTGTTGCGACTGCCGAAAGATCATTTTCAAAGTTAAAATTGATCAAAAATTATTTAAAATCTACACTATTTCAAGAAAAACCTGTAGCGCTTTCTATACTTTTCATAGAACATTAAATTGCCGAAAAAATAAATCATAACGTTATAATTGTAAAGCGTTTTGCTCAAGCAAAGGTAAGAAAATTACCTTTATAGTAGGCAACTTACATGGGCTGTGAATTGAGTTACCTACTTCTACGTTATTGTATTTTTTTAGAGTTTTATTTCTTTTTGAGTATGTAGTATGTATGTTTTCTTTCTTTGTTTATCATACTCATTCGTAACATCTATCAGTATTTTTTTTGCCGTTTGATGGGACTTAGGTACATATTTTTCCAGTTTATTGGAAACAAAATAAAATAAAGATTTATGGTCAGACAAGTTCACTGTTAGGTGTGGAGGGGGGTTGGTTCTGTAAGCGGAGGGCGGTAATTTGAGGTTTTGCACACCTTATCTTTCCACCTAGATCCGCCCCTGTTAGCAGGAATAGGATATAGGATAGTAAAAGTTATATTGTCCATATTGCTGGGACACAATCATTTGTAGTAAATAAAATTAATATTAATTAATGATTAGTTTTCGCGCTAGTTATATTGTAACTAAATATAATTTTTGCTTGATGAAGGAACTTAATCATTTCCTTTACATTCCTAGAAAAAGAATATCATATTGTTTAATATAGTAACGTAGAAACAAACAAAGAGAACTTAATTAAAAAAAATTAATAAAAAATTAATAATGTTGATGACTGTCATACGGACCATATTTTAAAAATTTTAAGACTAATTACTCAGCAACGCAAAAAATATAATAAGCAAAAGAGAATGTAGGTACATATATCTTATTCGCGAAAGTTACTAGGATCTTGGCGTAAGCCTAGATCAATTACAACTTTTTCGGAAATAAAGACGTGTACTCTATTTCCCGCAGTTGATCTTCACGTCCTTAATTTCAGTTACAGGAATTATTAAATCTTGCGTCTTTGTCGTATACGCATATCATAGATGAGATTTTTATTCGCTATCTCATTATCGTACGTTTTACAAAGGGGTATATTTTCAAATATTTAAAAAATTTGAATATGTCATTCCTGTCATTGATGATAGTAGTGATTATGGCGTGGATACTTTGTACTTGATTATGTGTTAATAGTTTCGTTTGTTTAATCTACAACTATAACTATCTTTTTCTACGACTACTATGGAAAGTGGAACATTTCTTACTCTATATAAACCTTGAAAGTTGCATATTTCCCACAATCTCACAATGGGTTAAAGTGTGAATAATCATTTCTCACAGTAATTGCCAACACTGCGCATGCGTGAAGGTACTCTTTGTAAGGTTACCGGGGCCTATTGTTATTTTTTATGTCAAATAGCTTTCATGTATATTACATCCATTATTATATGTATATATAGGGTGAGTCTGGAAAGACGCCACCCCCTTTAACTTTTTTATTGTGACTAATAGAAAAAAATGGTTTATATAAAAAAATTATCATTTTACATATACTATTTGATGGCAGATGTAGATATTTTTTATAAAGTCATGTTTACAAGATACCACTATTAACTTTTATTTTTCAAATGGCATCCTATAATTATTTTAATAAAATAGAAACCGCCATTTTTTTCTCTTTTCAACGATGTATTAACATTTATTAATGTATTTAAAAAATTTCGAGAAAATTGAGATAATTTAGAAATATTAGAAATAATTTTTAAACAAATATTATAGGTGGCTATGATTCTCGAAATCGGGTAAAAATGCTTCTCAGTGTTCTTAAAGTCTTTTGCCAACGTCTAGGAAACCGCTCCCGGTAAATTATTTTTGCTCTTCTTATGATGCAAGTCAATTAACCAATTATTAGAATCATATCAATTAATCCGTTCTTTGTGAACTATTCAAAATGTTTTTTTTTTTTGTTTACGAAATAAGTTAAATTAAGTAACAAACAAATGTATACATTTTTGACATTAATTTAATTGTTTTACATTGTTAGGTTTTGTTTATTTTCAAATAGCCACCTACAATATTTATTAAAAATTATTTCTAATATTTCTTAATTATCTCATTTTTCTCGAAATTTTTCAAATAGGTACATTAATAAGAATTAATACATCGTTGAAAAGAGAAAATAATGGCGGTTTATATTTTATTTAAATAATTATAGGTTACCATTTGAAAAATAAAAGTTGATAGTCGTATCTTGTAAACCTGACTTTATAAAAAATATCTACATCTGCCGTCAAATAGCATATGTAAATTAATAAAACTTTTATATGAACCATTTTTTTCTATTATTTATAATAAAAAAGTTAAAGGGGGTGGCGTCTTCCCAGACTCACCCTGTATAATACTGTCAGTTTTTAAATTTATTTACCTCGTAAATTACACGATATCACCCACCAAGATGATGTCATCAATAACCTCTTCCCCCCAACCATTTGAATCACATGATTAAATTACTATTATATGACTTTAGTCTTGCGACGAGTTTTAGCAAATAGCTGCTCTTTATCTAACCAACACATTATAATACAACAAATAATCGATGAACTTCCGTTTAAAACAACTTACACCTTCAACAGGTTGTTGAATAAAATAGCATTTATGTTATTTATTATATTACAATTACTTCTTAGAAAATCGCGAAGTGTAATGAGCCGTTTTATATATACAAAACCCAAGCCTTTTGGCGGTTTATTGTTTGTACACACAATTTAATTTTTATAATTTTACTCTATTAGTAATTTTTACGATTAAAATACGTATAATTAGTTTAGGATGAAAGCAGATAATCCTAGAAAGAGTATTTCTCGTAATGACCGTCAGACAGAGTAACGCTTATTTGAATTTAACAATTGCAAGTTATAAATAAAATGCCTTTTATAAGTTGTGTAAGTTAATAAATATTTAGAAGTATATAACATTTCGACAGTTTCTTGAAATTTTATTGACAAGACAGCCCAAAAGCTGTTGAAATATTGCTAGAGTAAACGCAAAATCTCGTGGCACAACTCCGCGCATGGGCGGGGTTATTTTAGATAGAAAAAGTGGTGGGAGGCATATTTTATTAACTAACTTAAAAATGTTGGTCAATTTATTTTATTTATCTATTAAGTTGAATAACTTGTCAGATACAAAATTAAAAAAAAATACATCAATAACAACTCTAGAGACCTGCACCGTATGAACGCTACAAGATAAATGAAAAATTTTACAAGTCAATGTTTTTGTTTAGTACAATAGTCAGTGGCCGGCTTACAATGATGAATTTCGCTTTGCGCGCAGGGCCACGAGATTTTGCGTCTACTTCTAGTTCTTACATGTATATGATATATAAAAAAATTCAATAATAATAAATATTATTTTTTTACATGAATCATGTTGTTTATACGTTATAAACATCAAATATACCCAAAACATGACTTTTATTTTGAATTAGTACATTAAAAACAATAATTTAAAAGGCCAGAATATTTGAATTTTTTTAACCGCTTCACTGAAATGGTTCCTGATTAGCCAAGTCTCGCGTGATGTCATTAGCCAGATCGGGTTCAAAGAATACATTGTGTATCAGTACGGATCAATGAAAAATCACCAATTAAAGGCAAGAAACACTCATAATGAGTGAAAATTAGTCCGGGAAAGCACAATCACACAGTCTCCCAAAATTCACAGTCGATATGGTGACTGAGATTTTGCATCATCGGCATTTTACAATGCGGCAGAAATAAGAAACATAAAAGTTCAGAAGTAAGAATAAATTAATAATATTAACGTGATACAAAAAAGTATTTTTCATTTATATATTAGTTTTACACTAAATTATGTCGTTTTAACATAATTTTTAATTAATTTGTAAAATATATATTAAAAAAATTATTTGATTACAACAAACTGATAACATTTTATGTTAATTTCACATCTTGTGCTAAAATCACTAATAGTAGGTAATCACAATTTTGTGGCACTAATAATTGCATTTAATTATTACAAAGTCAACAATATTTCAATTTATTATTATTGTAGAAAAAGCTTCTAAAAACCTACATGTAATCAAATAATTTCTTTGATTACAAAATTATATTTTACATTAATTATCTGAACAATTTGATTGTAAATGTTTTCCCCAAGTCAATGTTTATAGTATTCACCCTGTATACCGTGTGGTCCAAGAAAGTGTTGTCATAGGCATTTAACATGGGAAAACTGTTTTTGGTAAATAAATGCCTTTGAATATATATCTATGATAAAAATTTTTGGAACACACGGTATACCAAAATGATTGCCATGAAATGCTTTTTGGTTCCTTTTGAACTTGAGTTATCCATTTACTTCGAATTTTACATTTTGATATGGTTATAAATATACTTTCGGCATTATTTAATGCTTTGATACAGCATCCCGGCACAAAACAATATTTTAAATGTGCATTTTTTCAAAATGCAGATTTGTACTTCGACTTTCCATGTTGTATATAATCTGGCTTGTAAAGTCACGAGTAATTGACGCGTTTTGATTTCATGTTTCGTTCATATTGCTGATAATATATAAAAACATGCTTTAAAAATTAAATTTTTGTTATATTTGAATTAATCACAAAAATTGTCGTTCTTTTATCATCTACAATATACTAAATAATGCATACTTGTACAGGTTGTTATAATAGTATAATAATGTGTTCAATTAATATATAAAATAACATAGTAAATATTAACTATGTTGTGATATGGAAAATTGTGGTATTAGCTTGGAGCTAAGTACTCGTATCTCGCGGTTAATATCGTTATATGTTATTTTATGCAACCGGATATTAAACTGAGAGGTAAAATAAAATATTAAAATTACTTTGATAACTTTTAATTATAAAGTAGAGATAATAATATATGAATATAGCGCAACTCTTGTTCATTTTGCGTAATTATCAACGTGAACTTTTTTACATTATAAGTTAAATTAAATATTTATTTAGATAAAAGTAGGCAGGTAGTGATATTGTTATTTAATTTAGATCGGTTTCGTTTATTAATAAATACATTTATTTTAACAATATGTAGGTATATAAGTTTATAATCATCATCGTTGGCGCTACAATCCTGCTAGTAGAAGAATTTTAGTGAACTTCACCTGTTCCAAGAAAAGTTTTACTTATAGTAGGTTTTAACCTACATACTCTACAATAAACTTAAAGCTTATAATAGGTTCTGAACCGCCTGGACACAGAAGTGTTTTTTTTTTAATAGTGATTGTTTGTGTGATTATAACTCAACATTGAGGGACGAATCGGCACCATAACAATGCACTTGCCCATTTATCTAACAATTCTTGGCCAAACATGACATCGTACAACATCAATGGTCTTGACCTGACTCCGTGTGGTCTTTGGTTGTTTCCCAATGGAAAAATGTTTTGAAAAGAAGAAGATTTAAAGACATACAAGACATCAAACTCAATGGGATGAAGCATTTTTTTGTTATTCCGAAAACCAACTTATAAGTAGTCAAGTAGTGTTTCTGAAAGTGGTAGGATCGCTGAAAGGTTTTAATTTCTGAAGAAAACTACTTTAAAGGGAATTTCGTCAACATTGATCAATAATAGGTCGGTTACTTTCCGGATGTACGATATACCTCGCATATTCCGATATTGAATCAAAGTAACCCCGGTTACTTTTACAAAGATCCAGGTACATTAACGCAACCAAGGTAAATGCCAAATGGATAAACCATAACTACATCGCGGTTCATTTTCGGAATATACTACAAGTGAGGCATCTTGGCCGTAAACGTAGTGTACTTATTTATCAATATAAAAACAATTAATCCAAATAGTATTTGCAGTACTTTTCTTCTAGTATTTTACCTCCAAATTTGTTACATTAAGTCAGTGTTGAAGAAGTAAAAATATATTTGTTCTAATGAGGGTTATAGAAGGAAATACACCATCTTAATTCAACACTGCTTTGAGTACTTTTACATGAAGAAGTGTATACCCTCAGTTCTATAAGAAGTCAGTAGAAGTTAATAACAACCTTTTATTCTCATTTCTAACGATTCGACTTTAATTTAAGTATTCTGAGTCTATAAACAACCAAACGTTACATTTATCATTTTTAAGTTAATAAACAATTAACGAAATATATTCTACTCACCATTAGTCGTGAATTAATTATATAATTAACATTAAATTATCTTAATGACTAAATTTTAAGTTGGAAGTAGTAGTAATGTGATAGTTAATTTAAAGTAATAAGAATAAAATTATACCCTGTTGCAAAGACTGGTTTAAGAAGTTATAGTTGACATGTTGATTGCTTGGGAGTTAACTGAAGACTAAATTTTAAACTAAAATTTATTTATTTGAAGGACAAACTATGTTATCGTTACAAGTCTACTAACATAAACCTAAAGAGTTATATGTTGATAAAATATTATAAATTTTATTTAAAATTCGTATGTCTTTTCTGTAATTTATTGTATTATTATTGG